>CM029401.1:19608249-20808249 GCA_017139565.1 Luffa aegyptiaca
AGCTGAGTTGTATTCTGGTTGTTGTTTCCCTTTACGATGTAATTGGGTAAAGATTAGTGTCAATTGAGGTTAGTGTTGTTGAAAGTCATGAGTTCGTTATTTGGGTCTCTATTTTTACTTGGTAGTTGTTAAAGTTTGTATGGTTGGAAATTTGTGGATGTTATGTTGGGTCTGATGTGTAATGTAGTTGCTGGTTGGTTATTTAGAATTATAGAAGAGTGTAAATCTCATTTTCAGGTAGTAAATAAATTTTGGGTTAGTTAAAGTTACGCCGTTATGTTGTCGAAATTTTCGAAGCATGAGGTTGACATTAGAGAAAAGTTAAGTAATGTCTCTTAGTTAGATTGATTTTTAGGGGCGTTACAACAAGACAAATTTTCTACTATTTCATTATTTAATATGGTATTGGAGCAAAATAATTTTTTTCTCTCCCACTTGTTTTTTGCTTCTTCCTACGATAATGTCAATGAATCCAATTGATTCTTCAACTTCATGAGATGAACAATCTTCGAGGCTAATATTAGTCCTTATTACCTGAATCTTGTACTTGTCTCAGATCTCCTCACTAATTCCAATTATGTTACTTGGATTCGTTTTATGTTGTTGGTCTTATCGATTAGGAACAAGTTAGGTTTTATTGATGGAAGTATTCCAAAACCTACCGGCGATCTTCTTCAGTTTTGGACCTGGAACAATAATATGGTGATAGCTTGGATCCTCAATTCAGTTTCAAAAGGTATTTCATCCAACATTTTGTTTACTGATTCTGCACAAGCGATTTGGATAGATCGATTCCAAAAACGCAATGGTCCTTGAATTTTTCATCTGAAGAGAGAATTGGCCACAATTAATAAATAATAATTAAGATTCTATGATGATGTATTCTGCCAATATTAAAAGTGCTTGGGATGAGTATGTTACTATTGGCTTGGGATGAGGATGTTGCTTATAAGGCCTGACTGCACTTTGTGGAGCATGCAAATGTGGCGGATACAAACAAATTGAAGAATTTCCTACAATTTGAGTACCTGATGAGTTTCTTTATGGGGTTGAATGACTGCTTCGGTCATGCTCGCTCACAAATTCTTCTTATGGATCCTCCACCGCTTATAAGTATTAACATCAAAAACTCAAATCAACCACCTAACAACATCCATATTAACATCAAAAACTCAAATCCACGAAACATGACAACAATTTCTCATAAATGGTTTTAAAAGTTAAATAATAGACGGTGTAATGAAAAGAAACATAGGTAGCTCAAGAAAAGTACTCAAGAAATCACCCATCCAAGTGCCCAAAAATGAAATAAAATACAGTAATTGGCCCTCCTCAGATGGAGGTAAAGAATGAAGGACAAATAAAGAAAACCTAAGAGAGAAACTCTTCTTCAACAATGACAGGCAGCCATAATTTGTTGAAAGTGACTGCTTGTGAAACGTCTCCAAAATCCACATCCAATTTTTTTTTTTTTTTTTTTAATTTAGTACACAATTTTGGAAAATGTTGTCTTTTTCATTTCTACATTTTATTTTTTTAAGAAAGAATGAAAGATATCAGTTGTTTGATTTTTTTTTTTTCTAAAGTGTATTTTAGTATTTAAATTATAATTGAACTATTATAATAATAATAATAATAAATAAATGTTAAAAAGACATAATCAACTTTTTAATTTAGTACACACTATAATTAATGTGCCAAGTCATTTTATGATATATTTTTTTTTATTATTATAGTAGTTTAAGTTATAATTTAAATAATAAAAGATATTTTAGCAAAAAAAATGAATAAATAAATAAACGGTTGATATCTTTAGTTTTTTCAAATGAGTAAAAATTTAAAAGTAAAAGGAAAACAAATGATATTTTTCTATGGAAATGTTTTTTTTTTTTTTTAGAAGAAAGCAATTCATTAAGGCGCAGCAAAAGTGTTCGAAACATGATCACAAATAGGACAGGATCCCCTATTTTTGTGATGTACACAACCGGTATCTCTCTCATTTTCATCTAAAAGCCAATCTGGGAATGAATGAGACCAACTCTTTGGGCCATCTTCTTCATAAGCCTTCTGGGCAAGACTATGAGCCAAATAATTATGGGCCCGAGGAATGTGAGTTATGGAATCCACTTTTTTAATAGAACACATGCGTTGAGCTTCTTTAATGAAGAAGTTCAACTCAGTTTCATCCACGTCTTCCCCATTTATCAGATTCACCACTTGCAAGGAATCGTTCTCCACAAGAAGACGCACTCCACCAGTGACCGAAGGGATCGCCTGCAAACCTTCGACGATCGATAGAGCTTCTAGCCAGCTGATGTCCGACGCCGAATTAATACATTTGAAACCCGCTGCTAACAATGTTCTGCTCCAATCTCGAAGCACCCAACCGACGCTTCCACACTCGCGATCTGAACGCCAGGAGGCATCGTAGCTGAGCTTCCAGCAGCCATCGGAGATTGGGGACCATTTCCTCCGTACCGTTGGATCTCCCAGCAAGACTCCTCCTTGGCCGGACGGTGCAAGGCGCTCAGTTTGTCCCTCCAGCCACTGCATCTGGTAAGGCTCCTCATCTCCTATTAGCTCGTGAATGGATGCACTAATTTGTTGCTGAAGTATGTCTCTGATGGTCTCTTGATTGAGTCTCTGATTGTTGTGACTGATTAAATTACGAATAGACCATATTCTCCAACATATAATAAGACTGCATTTGATGTGAAGAATGTTTGTCGAAGTGTTCCCGCCTCTCTGCCATAACCCATCTAGAGTCTCTGATATCCGCCTATCCTCCCTGTCAAAAAGACAGCTCAAGTTAGCAAGAGGTAAATATTTAGCCCACAATCCCCTAGTCATCTTGCAATGCCAAAAGAGGTGGGATGTTGTCTCTTCTTTTTCCCTACACAGGAAACATACTGGCCACACATCCATCCCTCTATTATTAAGGTTGGATAATGTGGGTAAGATGTCATTGTAGATCCTCCAGCCACATATTTTGATCTTCGGGGGTAATTTGAGCTTCCAAAAATCCTTCCACATGGCCTCTTGATCCTTGTAATTCGCAGAGGAAGCTTGAAATCTTTGATTCATTTGACACCCCAAACGATAAGCACCCTTCACCGAGAATCTCCCTTTTGAATCAAGGTTCCATAGAATTTCATCCTCCCCCATATTAGACTTAGTAGGTGTGGCTAAAATGGCTAAGGCATCCTCCTCCAGAAAGGAAGCCCGAATTAGAGGTTCATTCCACATGCCATTAGGCCTTTTGAGTTGAGCCACAGTAAAATGTCTAATATTAGGGTGGGTGAATATTGGTGTTGCCCTTCCTTCTTTGTGGATCCAAAGATCTTTAGAAATGTCTACATTGAAACCATCACCAACTCTCCATCGATATCCTTCTTTAAATAGCTCTCTTCCCCAGATGATGCTTCTCCACGTGTAGGAAGGATTGGACCCCAACGAGGCTTTGAGAAAGTGACCTGTTTTAAAGTAACGACCTCTAAGGACTTTAGCTAATAAACTACTAGGAAATTTAGGAAATTTGATTAGCCTCCAACTTTTCTTGGCTAACATGGCCTGATTGAAAAGGGATAAATCTTTGAAGCCCAAGCCACCACTCTTTTTATCAATACATAGCTTTTTCCAGCTACGCCAGTGAATTTTCCTCTCTGTGTCCGAAGATCCCCATCAGAACCTAGCACAAAGAGCATTTAATTCATTACATAGGGAAATCGGGAATTTAAAACAACTCATGGCATAATTAGGGATAGCTTGAGCAATAGATTTTATAAGTAGTTCTCTCCCAGCAGATGAGAAAAACTTCCCTTTCCATCCTTGGAGCTCTCCAAACTCGATCCTTGATGCTACTGAAGATCTCCTTTTTGTTCCTGGCATTCTGGGATGGTAATCCCAAATATTGACTTAGGCTCTTAGTGTGTTGAACCTTCAACTCCTCCTGGATGGAGCAGATCATCACCTCCTTCGTATTTGGGCTTACCATGAAAGTTGATTTCTCATAGTTGATTATTTGCCCAGATGCTTGCTCGTATGTATTTAGGATATCTCTTATAGTCCTGCAAACTGTGTTAGCAGCTTTGAAAAATAACAGGCTATCATCAGCATAAAAAAGATGAGTTAGAGAAGGGCAGTAGTTATTTATTTGCAAACCTTTGAGCTTCCTGCTTTCAACAGCTCTATTTAACAGCCCTGATAACCCCTCAGCGCATATAAGGAAAAGATACGGAGAGAGGGGATCTCCCTGACGAAGACCCCTTTTTGGAGTAAACTCCTGCCTCGGAGTACCATTCAATAAAACCGGGAATGAAACAGACTCAACACAACCCATAACAATGTCAATCCATCTGTTACTAAAGCCCATTTGACCCATAATCCTTCGAATGTAAATCCACTCTACACGGTCGTATGCCTTGCTCATGTCGAGTTTCAAGGCCACATCCCATCCTTTTCGGTTCTTCTGTTCTTCACAACACGAATACATTTGAATCCAATGATGGCATTATCCGTGATCAATCTACCCGGCACGAACGCAGATTGTGTGGGAGATATGATCTTATCCAATACTTGTTTCAGTCGGTTGGCAATGACTTTGGCAATGATTTTGTAAACCACATTACACAGACTGATTGGACGGTAATCCTTCATTGTTTTAGGTTCATTTACCTTGGGAATTAGAGCAATGAGAGTCTTTTTGATCTCTTTTAGGGATAAGTCTCCATTAAGATACTGCAGACAAATCTTACAAGTGTCTTCCCCAATAATATCCCAGAATTTCTAATAAAAGATCGCCTGAAGTCCATCCGGGCCAGGTGCTTTCGATGGATGCATATCCTTTAGAACCCCCCATATCTCTTCTTTGGTAAACGTTTGAACAAGATCATTATTCTGCGCCTCAGAAATAGAAGTGGGAATTGATTCTAGAATATGTGCAATGGAGTCCATCTGAGGTTCCGACGATTGGAAAAGTTTTGCAAAATAGTTGTTCACAATAAACTCCATTCCATTATCTTCCTCAGTCCATATTCCCAAGTCATTCATGATGCCTCTAATCCGATTCCTTTTCCTTCTAGTGTTGGCTCTCATATGAAACCATTTGGTATTTCTATCCCCCCAAAGTAACCATTCTTCACGAGACCGCTGCTTCCAATATATTTCGTCATCTTCTAACAAGCTTTCAAGAGTTTTCTCCTTCTCCCTCAAAGCAGTCCTGGAAGTTTGGTCGTCCTTTTTGGAGAGATGTTGAATGTCTCTTTCAGTTTTTGCAATAGCTCCTCTAATTGAGCCGCCATATTTGCGACGGATCCAATGGTTAAGACTCATAAGACAATCCATAATCTTAGTATTAAAGTCTGAAATATCATGACACCCTTGAGAATTCCAAACTGTCGCCACAATCTCTCGACATTCCCCATACTTACACCAACCTTCTTCAAATCTTCTGGGCCTCCTAGGGATAACAAAACTTGGATTCAGAGGCTCAATGGACCACTCTGCAAGCAATGATCTATGGTCAGACGCAATGCGCGTCAAGTGAGAGACTTTAAAGAAACTACACCTGTTTTGCATCTGAACATTCAAAAAGAAACGATCAATCCTCTCCCAAATAGTATCCCCCTGAAATTGGTTGTTACACCATGTGAACTCAAGCCCAGAGAAGCCTGGATCAATAAGGCCACAAATATCAACTTCTCTAAATTCTTGCATTGCACTTTCCTGGCGAGGCACTCCACCCTGCTTTCTTACACTGCTAAGAATTTCATTGAAGTCTCCCCCTATCACCCACGACACATCACTATCATCCTTCAGACGCCTCATAAGGTTCCACGTTTCTCTATGAAGCTCCCTCCTAGGATTGCCATAGATCCCTATGAATCTCCACATGAAGTTATTATCCTTCACAAGCGCATCAATGTGTCCCGAGGAATAGGAACGAATCGTCACATTTATCTCTTTTTGCCACAAAATCAAAAGACCTCCACTCTGGCCGTTGCTTGGCACTGACAAACAAACATCAAAATGTAACTCGCTCTTATATCTATCTCCACTCCTAAACTGTCGACGGGTTTCCATTAAGAAAACCAATTGGGGTTGGTGACTGCGAATGATGTGTCGCAGCGCTCTTAATGTCCTGGGGTTCCCCAACCCCTAGACATTCCAACTTAAGGTTTTTATTGTGCCCGGCGGGGCTGACTCGCAACCTCCACCGATTGTGCATTAGATTCAGATTCCAAAGCCAGCAGCCTCCTTTTGCAACCACCCTAATCCTCTTCCTCAAAATTAATGGTATGTTTAGCCCCACTGATAGGTTTGTTTACTATTTCCATCTGTTGTTCCTCATCCTTTTTATTTCGAAAGACCCGTTTCCAACCTTTAGCCTTTGCCTTACCCTTACTAAAGTTACTAGAATTATCGCACAAAACCCCCTTACCTTTAGGATCTAGAAAAACACCTACATCATTGTCCTGTGTTGACTTCACCTCTGTGGACGTGGCCTCCACTTTTGACCCATTATCTTCCAAATCCACTTCCATAATTGAGCAATAACTTTCCTTTTCTTTTCCTATTGGACCATTGTTCCCAGAATCTTCATCCATGTTCGGTGAGTTTACTTTTCCCTTTGAAATAAAATTATCCTTAAGGACACTTTTATTTCACCTTCCTTTACTGGCACCTTCTTCAATTCTGTTACCTTTTCCACTCTTTCCATATCAGAGTTATTAGCCATTGTATCCGTTTCTGGACCTGCCCCTGTCGGAATGTTTGCCGGCGGTTTGTTCATCGTCGGAGGTCCACTTGCCGATGGTTGATCCCGGATCGTGGCTTCCTCAGTTCCTCCCTGTCGCCTTTCATTCCCACCAGCCCCATAAGCCTCTTCGTCATGATGATGCCCTCCCCTCCATCCACCCCTTCCGCCTTCCCACGTTCACCCTCTCCCACGACCAGCCTGATTAAATATGGACCTAGGCAAAGGCTCATACTCTCGGGCTTTCAACAAAACCGGCTCCCGAAGCCACGCCCCATACGGCAGTTCCTCAACCGGAGAGCCGTCATGGTTTGAACCCTCACATTCTTTTAATGTATGTCCCAATAAGCCGCACCCATAACAAAAGTCCGGTAACTTTTCATATGTAATTGGAATCCACCGGTCCTCTGTAGAATCCTCCGATGATAAGAAAATTCCCCTCTTCAAAGGCTTGGTAGCATCAATTTGAATTTTCACCCTCAAAGTGCCACCTCGACATTGATCAACTTCCTCCTCTAGATCAATCTGACACACCTGTCCAAGTATGCTCCCTATTTCCGCTGCCACTTCCCTGGAAAAACAAGCAAATGGGAGTTTATGGAAATGGATCCAGAAGGATACATACCTGAACTCGATATCATCCCCGTAGTTGCCTCCTTTTGGTTCCTTGAATAATAATAAAGCCTTGTCAAAGAACCAAGGACCATTGTCTGCAATTAAGCTTTTTATCTTCCCATTCTTGAATTTGCACAAATACAAATTGAATCCCACCATGCTGATAATCGTCTGCTCTTGATTCCATATGTGCGACATCTTGGATTTGAACATCTCAGGATTAATTTGTTTTTGTGATAATATTTTGCAGACCAGAGCATTCTCCAGCTTCTTCTCCGATCTGTCAATTTCCTCCTCTTTGAGTTTGAAGACACTAGCACGTTCTTCTTCAGTAACTTTAAGTCCCGAGAGTTGTTTGACCAAGGTTTCCTCAGCCTTCTGATCTGCCATGGTGGCTGAAAATGACCTCTTCCCTCAATTGAACGAAAGACCAGCCTCTTATCACCATCGACTCACACTCACCACCGCTTAGCAGATCGAACTGCTCCAATCCGGCACCCAGGCCGCCCTTATTCCACCGCTAACTCAGAGAGAAAACGGAGAACCTTTTTTGGAGAATCTCGACCATTTAAGCGACAAATCAAATTCCTTGTTTTGTTTTTTTTCTATGGAAATGTTATACTAAATTAAATTGTTTTCCTTATAAAATAATACAACAATTATATGAAACTAGAATTAATGTGCTAAGTGATTTCATAATATTTCTTTTACTATTATAACAGTTCAGTGATAGTTTAAATACTAAAATATACGAAGAATTTTGAAGAAAGGTGATATTAAAAAACAAACATTTTATAAAAAAAAATGTGTAGTAAATTAAAAAGTCAAAAAAAAAAAAAAAAGTTAGATATAACCATTTTACAATTCAAAATTTAAAAAAAAAATGAAAGAATTTTAAAGAAAAGGGAAAAAAAGGAAAAAAAAAAAAAAAAAAAAAAAAAAACAAGACAAAAGCTTCTGGTGTTTTTTATTTTTTTAAAAAACAAAAATTAAAAAATATATGAGGCAAATGTGCTTGGCTGAGATTCGAACATGGGCACGCAAGAAAAAACATGAACAAACAAGAGTTTTTGTTTATGCTAACATGGAGAAGAGATGACATCTCTTCAAAAGACGACATTCTTTTCTCAATCAAAACTACAATATATTAATAATAAGTTTTAAGATAACTGTCTTGATAAAAAGTTTAAGAAAATAAAATATTAATAAAAAAGGTCCGTCAAGGGGGCCTAAAACCAATATTATTTTTCTTTAAAAAAAAAATTATTTTATACTATTGTGGGGAGGGGGACAAATAGCATGTGCAGAGAGAGGAATTGACCTCCCAAAATGGAACGAGGAAGGGATGCAAAAAGCGGATTTTAGGGATTGAAATATTTTCTGTTTTTAATTTTGTAACTTTTTTCCTTCGTACATTTCCAAGAAATGAAAAGAAAAGTTAATTTTCAAATAATGCACTTGGACAAACCTCCAGGTTAAAAAATGCTTATAAATTTTCCGTTTCACATTCTTCATTTTCTCACATTCTTTCTCACTTTCTTCGTAAAAGAGATGATTTGAATACAAAAGTTAGGCTTCTTTTTTTTTAAAAAAAAATATTATTTGAATTAATATGTTATAATTGGCAGTTGATAGATATTGTAAAAAATGAAAAAATAATTTTATATTCTTTAAGCTGAAAGGTACATTTTTCTCCATGAGTGGAAAGGAGACTCTCATTAAAAGTGTGGCTCAAGCTATACCCACTTTTATAATGAGTTGTTTCTGCCTTCCAAGTACTCTTTGTGATGACATCCACAAATTGATGGCAAGATTCTGGTGGGGCTCTACAGAATTTAAAAGGAAAATGCATTGGAAAAAATGGGAGAGCCTGTGTGCGCCAAAAGAAGCAGGGGGTTGAACTTTCGAGACCTAAAAGAATTTAACAGGGCATTACTTGCAAAGCAGGTTTGGCGAATTTTCACTTCTCCAAATCAGCTGGTCTCCAAAGTCATAAAAGGAAGGTATGCTTACAATATGAATGTGACGCCCGAAGTTAGGAGGGGTACATGAATGAACCGAGGCCACATCCGAATGAGAGGGATCCTGAGGACATGAAAGTATGGTCAAGATAAGCTTAAAAGAATTGATAGATACTACCTATACCACCAAGGTGCACCTTCCTTTCGGTGGCTCAATCATAGGAACTTTGAAGTTAAGCATGCTTGGCTTGGAGAAGTTCTATGTTGGGTGGCCTCCTGGGAATTTTCCTAGGAAGTATGTGAATGAGGACAAAGCATGCTAAAAGGACCCCGTGTTGGTTTGTGGGGACAGTCTTCAATCTTAGAAGTAGTATCAGACAAGTATGGTGGCGTGGCCAGGTCGCAGGGGAATGCCGGGGCCGTTAAGGGCCGAATCCGGATTCCGAATCCTGGGCCTGGGACGTTACAATGAATATCCTGAATGCACCAATTAAATCCAACTGCTCTGTTTTCTGGAGAGGTTTTGTTTGGGCGCGTAGTCTACTTTCCAACGGAATTCGCAAACAAGTAGGCAATGGAACTACCATCCATTTTTTCGGGGACCCATGGATTCCAAAGGAAACCACTTTCAAGCCAATTCCTATAAGTTCAGTTAACGAAGAGGACAAATGGATTTGGCATTATTCCAAAAATGGGTGTTATTCGGTAAAAAGTGGATATAAATTGGCCATGCAGCTTTGTAATGATGTAGCGTCAACTTCAGTCAAAAGCCAGAAAGAGTGGTGGGGAACATTATGGAGCTTAAAAATACCTTCCAAGATTAAGATGTTTATATGGAAGGCATTCCATGAGTGTTTACCAACGAATTATTGCCTCTGGAAAAGGAAGATGGATGTGTCTCCTAAATGCGATATATGTAGGAAGAAGTTCGAAACTATTGACCATGCGCTCTGTGGTTGTAAAAGAGCAAAGACAATTTGTGATCATATTTTCCAACGATTGGATGAACATATTAAAGTGGGAAATAATTTTGCAGATCGAATTGTTTTCTTAGCGGCCAATCTGAAAAAAGAAGACTTTGAGAAAGCATGCATTGCGTTTTGGTCCAATTGGAACAACAGAAACTCTGGGCGTACGGGTTCTCCGGTTGCTGAATGACAAAAACAGTGTGAGTGGATAATTAATTATTGGGAAGAAACCATGGACAAACGACATACTGACGATTTGGGACTCATGAACTCGGCAGCAAGTCTGAGGGCTTGCACGAAGGGCGCAAAAATGTTTACAGACGCGGCAGTTTCTCCGAATGCTGAAGGTGCTAGTTATGGTGTTCTTGTGGTAAATGAGGAGGGTCAAATGAGAGTTGCTATGGAAATGTTGGATATGGCAGTGTTGTCTCCTCTTGCAGCGGAGGTCCAAGCTATCGTTCAAGGCGTTCCAAGTGAAGTGGTCAATATATTCTCAGATTCGATAAATACCATTCGGATGATTAATGGAGAGTTGGAACTATGGGCAGAAGTTTCTCATTGGATAACCACTATCCATGAGCTATGCAAGAGTTTACATGCGGTATCGTTTTTTTACGTTCCAAGGAGTAATAATAGACAAGCGGATGCTTTAGCGAAGGATGCGTTAGTGCACCATAGTACCATGTTGTGGCTAGACAATTTTCCACAGTGGCTTCTCTCATTAGGTAAACAATCCCATTGCAAATGTGTTGTAACTGTGATTGCTCTAATTAATGAATTTCTCATTTTGATGATAAAAAAAAAAAAGAAAAAAAAAAGGTACATTTTATTAAAGGCCATTTATTACTAAGCAAATTGTAGTTGTAGCTACTTTCTGAAGTTAGTAGAAATATTTAAACTTCCAATTAAAAAAAAATAATAAATTAAAAAAAAACTTGGCTTTAATTATTTGTGTGGTGAGCAATTAATATATATTTATTTCATTTTGTTGAAAACTAGGAAACGGATTCTGTAAAGCTGATTCCGTGTCTATCAGCCACGAATTTATTTATTTTATTTATTTTTTTTTTAATTTACCCAAAGTTTGAGGTTACCTTTGCAATAACCACCAAACTAAACATTGAGGGTGATTTTTGCAATCCAAAAAAAAATCAAGTACAAATTCAATATGCATTTAAAAGTATCCTTGATTCAAAATCAATCGATTGTATGAAAAAAAATCACGTTTAAAAGTGTAAGATCAAACATAAAATTGGATTTTGAAGGATTAAAGACATGTTTTTGGATGGGTTCGTACATTTCACAAGTGATTCTAGTCATTTCAAATTCACTTCCAAACAAGTACTACATCTCATGCATTTTTTAATGAGCGTTAAATAATCAAACTTTGTACATATGGAAGTTGAGGTAGCATTTTAATGTAGTTGTGAGATGTTCGTCGTCAATACAAAAAAAATTTTGGGAGAACAAGCTTACCCATGCTATTTAAATAAATAAAATAAAAAGTTGCGCATGCCTTTGCCCTCATTAATGAGAAGTTAAGGGAGTAGGTTGTTTGGCCTAAATTAAAAATCAAAATCTTGAGTTTTTTTTTTTTAAATGCTGGAAAACTGAATAATATATATATATATATATATATATATATATATATATATATATATATATATTTTGTGAGTGTGGAAACTATTGTATGTGCAGAGAGAGGAATTGGGCTTCCAAAATGGAAAGAGGAAGGGATGCAAAAGGCAGATTTTTGGGGATTGAAATATTTTCTGTTTTTAATTTTGTAACTTTTTTTTCCTTCTTCCATTTCCAAGAAATGAAAAGAAAAGTTATCTTTCAAATAATGCACTTGGACAAACCCCCGGGTTCAAAAATGTTTATAAATTTCCCTTCTCCACATTCTTCATTTCCTCACTTTCTTCTCTCCTTTCTCACGTTCTTCCTCGTCCTCTTCTCAACTTCTTCAAATATTTGTCCCATAGGGTTCACTCTCCCTCGTTTCCTAATATGTTTTCTTTCTTCACTAAGGTTGGTTTTTTTTTTTTTTTTTTTTTTTCTCAAAACTTATTCTTTTAAAATGTTTGTAAGAGGTGAACATTCCCTTGTGATTTCTTATCTCATTGGAAAAATCGGGATGTCACCAAAACTCCAATTTCTACTTTCAAATGGGTTCATTTAAAAAAAAGAATTCGGATTCGATTGTCCAATTTTGTGAGAGTGAGTTCTCTAAATCTCAAATATTTGATATTGTGAAAAAATATATCCCACCGTTCTTTGTGAAAACCCAACTAAAACTTTGTTGTCCAAAATTTGTTTCCCATAAAACAAAGGTTTTTCTCCTCAACAATTACCAAAATGATTTTTTTCATTTCCAAAGATTCTATGCCAAAGTTTGTCTCAAAGAATCATTCCCTTGTTGGTTTATATCGAGCAATTTTTTTGGAAATCGAAAGTTATTTCGCCCTATCATAATACGAAAAAAAAAAAAAATTGTTTTAGGTGTCAAAATCAAGAGAGTGAAAAAGAGAAATCAAAGTTTTTTTTTTTTTTTTTTTTTTTTTTTTTTTTTTTTTTTTTTTTAGGCATGTTATGTTGTATTTCCAAGTGTTTTTTTTTTTCCATAAATTTTCCTCACGTATGCTTTATCTTATCAACAAAATTTTAACATCCCTAATTAGATGAAGAGAGTTTTTGTTACACTAATTAGATGAAGCTAATACATGAGGGAAATTCATGGAACATAATAAAATAAAATGCTTGGATTTACAACATAACAAATATAACATAAAAGAAATAAAAAAACAGAAAACAGAATCGAACAAAAAATAAAAACGAACAGTTTCCAATTGATTCACTCTTTTTCAACTTATTGGTTTTGACACATAAAACAAAACTCTTTTCACATTGTGTTGGGATGGAAATAAACTCTCTAGATTTCAAAAAAGTTGTTTAATATAAGCAAACGAGATAACAATTCTATTAGACAAACTTAAAAAATCATTTTGATAATTTGTTAAGGAGAAAAACTTTGTTTCGTAGGAAACAAATTTTGGACAACAAAGTTTTGGTTGAGTTTGCACAAAGAACAGTGAAATATTTTTTCACAATATCAAATATTTGAGATTTAGAGAACTCACTCCTCTCACAAAATTGGACAATCGAATCCGGATTTATATATATTTTTAAATGAACTCGTTTGAAAATAGAAATTGATGTTCGGGTGACATCCCGATTTTTTTCAATGAGATAAGAAATCATAGGTAAAGTTCACATCTTACAAAAATTTTAAATGGTTAAGTTTTGAAAAAAACAACCTTACTAAATAAAGAAAATACATTAGGAAACGAGGAAGAGTGAACTAACTCGATTTGTGGAGCAAGTATTTGAGAAAGAACTTGAGGAAAGAATGAGGAAGAAGGTGAGAAAACGAAGAATGTAGAGGAAGAAATTTACAAGTTTTTTGAAAAAATTTCCGTATTAATTTCATAGTTTGAAATTTTGAAAAGGATTTAGAATTTCCTAATATGGTGAGGTTTTTTTTTTTTTTTTTTTTAAGGAATTAATATGGTGAGTTAAAGGTACAATCTTTTGATTTTCCTTTAAAACCGTCCATTTTAAATAACATATAGAATTTCCTACTATTTTTTTTTAGTACAGAATTTCCTATTATTTTAATTATACTAGGAAATTACTTTGATATTAAACTTATAAAACTGTATATAATTACATGCCAAATTTTATTTATTTATTCTTGAAACGGCCAAATTTGATATTTTTTTTTACTTCTCGATTTAAACGGCTAATTTCATATAATGTTTATTGTTGAAAAAATGTAATGAATATATAATAACAATTAAAAATTTTCAAAAAATAAAAAATAAAAATTTTTTGAGCGGGTATTACCCCCATCCAAAGATCTGGAAACTTTTTATTTACACTCTTTTTTTCAAAAAGAAAAAAAAAAAAAGAAAACTCTTTTTTATTAGAATTGGTGCTATTGGCTGATACTGTGTTGTATATTTCTAATTAATTATTGTTTGCTTTAGTATGTATTCATTCAGTTATGGGTTACTATAAATACCCATTTTGTACCATTCTTGTTTAATTAATGAGAATATCTCTTTCACAAATCAGTGAAAGATTTCATGGTATCAGAGCTTTTCGACCCACGTCATCTCTGATCCAAGCGTCTCGCCAAATTTTCTTCGATTTGGCCAAATTTTCTTTGATTTGCTTCTCTTCTCAACACGATCATGGCTTCTACTTCGACTCCTTCTCTCAAGGATCTGCATTCTCCAATTTTTCTTCTGACGAATATCTGCAATTTGATTTCAATCAGACTTGATTCCTCCAACTATGTCTTATGGAAATTTCAGTTTTCCTCGATGTTACGCGCGCACAAGCTCTTTGGATTTGTCGATGGCTCCAATAAAGCTCTGCCAAAAACTCTTTCTTCTGCCACTTCTTCTGCATCTTCCTCTGATTCGTCTACTTCTGATCCGAATCCTGAGTATGAAGACTGGCTTGCGAAAGATCAGGCACGGATGACTTTGATCAATGCTACATTATCTGCGGAAGCCCTAGCTTATATTGTTGGATGCACCTCTTCCAAGGATGAATGGGAAGCCCTAGAGAAGCATTATTCGTCATCTACTCAATCGAATATAGTTAACTTTAAGACAGATCTGCAGTCTATTATGAAGAAATCTGATGAATCTGTTGACTCTTACATTAAGCGCATCAAAGAAATCAAGGATAAGCTTGCGAACGTTTCGTCCGTCGTCAATGATGAGGATCTTCTCATCTACACTCTTAATGGCCTACCTGTTGAATACAACACCTTTCGGACTTCAATGCGTACCAGATCTTAGTCTGTTACATTTGCTGAACTACATGTCCTGTTGAAAGCAGAGGAATCCACTATTGAGAAACAAGCTAAGCGCGAAGATCTTGTTGTTCAGCCTACTGCGATGTACGCTTCATCTCAGCAACATCAGTTTCGTCCGAATCAGTCATCTGTTTCTGCACCTTCTTTTCGAGGTCGTGGTCGCGGACGTAATTCTGGTCGAGGATGTTGGGTTTTATGCCCTAAAACTCGTAGATAGTAAATGTACATTTGACCGAACATTAATAAAAGTAATGTATTATTCAATGTTTGTATTATATCTTGTCTTATTAACCCTAATCCAATAAACTAAACATCCAAGGCTAATAGAATGAGGCTTGAAGTAGTATGTAGGGACATACGGGGATCAATGTTCAAGTTTTAGCCTAAAGGGTCTGTAGTATAGGGACAAGGCTGGGTACCTTGTCCTGGTGACACTATGGGTACGGCCCGCTTTGTATATTGATACAAACGTAGTGATCCAACGCGTTCATGTAGTTGACATGCGAGTGGGGGTATCCTGTGCAATGAGTTTGCACAAAGACCGGACCGCGAAATAGTTAACCACTAACTGTAACACCGTTAGTTAGCTCGGTTTCTATTTCACTAGGATGACCTAGGCAACTTGGCCTTAATCCTGAGTGGATTATGGACTCCTGTCCATGAGGGATTGTCCTTTGATTTGTACGGGTGAGAGTGGCCTGTTCGGCGACTCAATAAGCCTACCATTTTGGGGACAAGACCAAGTGGGGAGCTGGGAACGTAGTCTTACAAGATGGAATTCACTCCTTCTCGATTTTAGGGTAAGTAGAGGTGTGTTCTCTTAAGTGGTGTCTCCGGGTCTTGAACAATGGGCCCTACCCTCTTTATGGCACGAGAGGGATTTATGTTTGTTGGTTGGACCTCAAACAGGTTGTTCATTAGAGGAGCACTGGTACTTAAGGACCAAGAGGTAGCCCAGGGGTAAAACAGTAATTTGACCTAGCTGGGGTACGAACACACGTGAAGGGCTAACTTGCTGTTGACGGTCAATATCCGTGGACACAGAAATATATCTGCAGTGAGAAGAGTGCAACCGTGGTTCTTTAGTGGAGTGAACCGCGGTTAACGAATATTGATTAACTTGGTTAATGAGTTTAGCCAACTAATCTCATATCGTTGGAGCTTCTGATCTGTAGGTCCATTAGGTCCCACCGGTAGCTCATTTAGGGCGTTGAGGTAAAATTCTAAAGAAGGATTGAATATTCGAAGGTGTTCGAATATTAAGCTAAAATATGAATTTGATTCATATTAAAACTATAGGTTATAATTAATGTGCATTGGATGTATATTAATACTATAGTTTTATGAGAGAGAATAATAATTGAATATATGATGTTCAATTTTATTATTTTTTTTAATTAATTAATTTTGAATTAATTAATTGATTTAGTTTAATTAAATTTGATTTAATTAAACTACAGGTTAAAGTGGGATATTAATTTAAATAAGATTTAAATTAATGTTGTTTTAATTAATATTGATTAATTAAAATTTAATTACTTATAATTTAAACTTTGAATTTTAAATTTATAATTAATTAAAAATATCAGGTAACTGACTGAGCAGTTACCTGAAGTTATGCGTGTAGTTGCCCTAATTTTACACTGTTGAACGATAGGTAAAGGGGTTATGTGATTTGGGCGGTTGGATAATCCAGAGACTCACGCAAACTCTCCCTCTCTCTTGCTCTCTCGTTTTTTCCCTCTCTGTAATCTACAGAAAGAAAATCCTCCAATGAATCCTTAGAGTTTTTTGCTCCCACAAGCTCCCAACGCGTGTTCCTTTTCGAGAATACCGGTGCAATCAAGTGGTGGTGTTCAATACTGATTTCCAGCGAGATATCGTTCCTTTTGCTGCTGTTTTTCAGAGTATCTCGGGGAAAAACTTGGTGAAACGATCAAGAAACTCTTCAAGGGCAAGGTTTCTTTAATCCTTGGATCATTAGGATCCTATCTAGATTAGATCTAGATTTTTCTTTTAGTTTATGCATGTTTTATATCCATGTTACAACATGTTTTATATTTCTTTTCTTGCTGTAATTTTTCCTCTTTTTGTTGTCGTATTGGTTTCCCAATCGGCATTTAAACTGATTAGGATCTCTGATCGTTTCCGCTGCGCTAGGGCTTTAATCCCTGCAGAGGAAGGTCCAATCCTCCTCCTTTTCCTAATTCTAGTCAGGGTAGTGGTCGATTCAGTGGTAATACGGCTCCTCCTTCGACTGAATCTCGTATAAATTGCCAGATATGTAATCGCCCAGACCATATGGCTCTTGATTGTTATAATCGCATGAATTATAATTTTCAAGGTCGCCATCCTCCTCCACAATTGGCAGCCATGGTAGCAACACAGAATACTCAGTATATCAACACTCACCAGAGCAGTCAGTATACTTCTTCTCCTTGGCTTGCGGATTCAGGCTGTAATGCTCACGTCACATCAGATCTCTCGAATCTTGCTATCTCCAATGAATACAATGGTGAGGAGAATATTGTTGTTGGTAATGGAACTTCTCTTCCTATCTCTCACACAGGTTCTGGAACTCGTCCTTACTCTCCTTCTTCTTCTTTTAAACTCTCAAATCTTCTTTGTGTTCCTCATATTTTCACAAATTTGTTATCTGTCCATCAACTCTACATTGACAATAACTGTACCATTCTTTTTGATTCTGATAAGTTTGTGATTCAGGACAAACTTACGGGCAACACTTTATTCCAAGGACCTAGTGTAAATGGACTTTATCCACTTACACCGTGCTTCACCAAAGCCCATTCTTCTGTCTCTTTGAAAGGTTCCACTACTGCTCACGTTGGAATCAAATCCTCTGCTACTCTATGGCACAATTGGTTAGGTCATCCCCATCTACAAACTCTCAATTCTGTTTTTCGTCATATGAATATATCAACTATTACCAATTTTCCTAGTGTTTATGAGTACTGTTTGTATGGAAAGATGCACAAGCTTTCCTTTTCCCCTTCCCAAACTATATATTCTCATCCTTTACAGCTTATTCACAGTGATGTATGAGGTCCTGCCCCTCAAATTTCAATAAAAGGCTATAGGTATTATGTTTCTTTTATTGATGACTTTTCTAAGTATACTTGGTTCTTCCCTATTGTTCCTAAGTCTGATGTTTCAACCATTTTTCAACGTTTTAAACCATTCATTGAAAATCAATTGTCCTCTCGGATTCAAGTTCTCAGAACTGATGGAGGTGGTGAGTTTGTTAATCTTAACCTCATTTCCTTCCTTCACTCTCATGGTATCTTACACCAAAAATCTTGTGCCTATACCCCTCAACAAAACGGTGTGGCTGAGCGCAAACATCGTAACCTTGTTGAGATAGCCTTATGCCTTATGTCTCGAGTGTCCTTACCTATTCAATTTTGGTCCTATGCCTTTGCAGCCGCTGGCTTTCTTATAAACCGCCTTCCATCTGTTCATCTTGGTCATAAATCCCCTTTTGAGATCCTTTTCCATAGACCACCTGATTATAAACACCTTAAAGTCTTCGGTTGTGCTTGCTACCCTTTGTTAAAACCTTACAATTCAAATAAACTCCAACCTAAGACTTCTCAATGTGTCTTTCTTGGCTATCCCTTAGAGTATAAAGGGTATTTGTGTTAAAATGTGAGCAGTGGTAAGCTTTTCATCTCTCGCCATGTTATCTTTGATGAAAGTCTTTTTCCTTTCTCTGTTCCTTCTCCTTCCTCTCTTTGTTCTTTACCCACTGCCCCATCTACTTCTACAAATGTTTTGCCTTTAACCTTACTTCTTAATAGCATATCTCCAGAACCTTGTGTTGGGGCTGAGGAAACTGAATCTCCCTTACTATCAAGCAATAATTCTTCTAGTTCTAACACTCGCATTACTGATGTTGACATTTATACTATTACTATTACTGATTTTGTGCCTACTGCTACTGCTGTCTCTTGCGTTGCTCCTACAACTAATGTTCCTGCTGCTACTATTGCTATGACTGAGACCTTATCTACTAACACACATCCTATGCAAACCCGTAGCAAATCTGGTATTTGCAAACGCAAGGTTTTCATTGCTGCCACCACTCTCCCTGATACTTCGGTTGATGTTGAACCAACTTCTTTCACTCAGGCGTCTAAGCATCTTGTCTGGCAGTCTGCTATGACTGAGGAGTATAATGCCCTGTTGAAACAAGGTACTTGGGTTCTCACTCCTTTGCCTGAGGGAAAGAGTGCGATTGGTTGTAAATGGGTATACCATATTAAACGGCACCCTGATGGCAGTGTGGCTCGCTACAAAGCTCGTTTAGTAGCCAAGGGTTATCATCAAGAAGAAGGGATTGATTTTGATGAGACATTTAGTCCTGTGGTTAAGAAACCTACGGTGCGTATTATTCTTTCCTTTGCTTCTCACTTTGGGTGGACTTTGAGGCAACTTGTTGTTAAAAACGCGTTTCTTCATGGTGAGCTTCGAGAGGATGTTTATATGCAACAACCTCAAGGGTTTGTTCAATAGTCATCTCCTCCGTTGGTTTGCAAGCTCATGAAATCTCTTTATGGCCTTAAGCAAGCCCCTCGTGCTTGGTTTGAATGTTTTACCTCGCATATTTGTACATTAGGATTTCATGCTTCCTCTGCTGATTCATCTCTGATCATTCGCAAAATTGGTACTTCAGTCACTTATCTCTTGCTGTATGTTGATGATACTATCCTCACTGGGAATGATTCATCCTATATTGCTGATTTGATTGCTCAGTTACAACTGCAATTTGATATGACTGATTTAGGATCTCACAAGTACTTTTTGGGATTGGAAGTTTCATACTCTCCTGCTGGTATTCATGTAAATCAGTCCAAATACATCAGGAATATTTTACATTGCTTTGGCATGACGGGTTGCAAATCCTGTCTTACACCTATTTCATTAAACTCCTTTAATGATGTTGGTGATTCTATTTGCTCCCCTGAAGACAGTAAGGCATATCAAGCAATTGTTGGTGCTCTTCAGTACCTCACCTTTTCAAGACCTGACATTGCCTTTAGTGTAAGCAAGCTCTCTTAGTATATGCACTCTCCATCTCTCTGTCATCTCACTGCTGCTAAAAGAGTCCTGCGTTACTTGAATGGCTCAAGTTCTCGTGGTGTTCTTTTCAAACGATCACCCGCTGGACTTCATCTTTGTGCCTTTTCTGACTCTGATTGGGCAGGAAATTCGCTGGATAGACGCTCAAGTACTGGTTTCATCATTTTTCTTGGTGATAATCCTATCTCTTGGGTATCCAAAAAGCAGTCTACGGTTTCTCGTAGCTCAACTGAAGCTGAATACTGTGCACTTGCCATGTCTGCTGCTGATCTGTTTTGGATTCGCCAACTGCTTAAGGATTTACATGTCTTTAGTTCTTCTCCTCCCATACTTTGGTGTGACAACCAATCAGCCATTCAGCTTGCGCGAAATCCGGTTTTTCATGGCCGAACAAAGCATATTGAAGTTGATTTTCATTTCATACGAGAACGTGTTGTTCGTGGTGATATCTCTCTTCAATATGTCTGTACTGAACTTCAGCTTGCTGATATTTTTACCAAGTCGCTTACCAGTGTTCGCTTTGCTACTTTGAGGTCCAAACTCATGCCCTGATGTGCAGTGCTTTCGTTTGAGGGAGGATATTGGCTGATACTGTGTTGTATATTTCTAATTAATTATTGTTTGCTTTAGTCTGTATTCATTCAGTTATGGGTTATTATAAATACCCATTTTGTACCATTCTTGTTTAATTAATGAGAATTAATGAGAATATCTCTTTCACAAATCAGTGAAAGATTTCAGGTGCAAGTTAGAAACTTGTCTTTATAAATATCTTTGTTGTAACGTCCGTAATTTAAGGAAAATTCAAATTTATTTAGTTTGGGAGTTAATTTGGGTTAATAGGGAAATTAAAAGATTTGAAAATTGGTGAAAATTTAAAATTAGAGCTAGAATGGCAATTTCGTAAATAACTGGTCTTTGAAGCCAAGCAAAACCCTAGCCATCCTTTTTATTTAAGCCGCATATAGCTGGAGGAGGAGTCAAAAAATCAGCCATCTTCTTCTCCCTTCTCACGTGAATCAGTCGCAAGCCCCATCCTTATTTTTCCTTCTTCTTCCACGAGTTGCAGCCGTCGGTCTTAAGGTCTCCGGCCAGTGGCGGATCTAGGAATTTCACATAAGGGGCACAATATACATAAAAATGTAATAAATATTTTTTTATCACCGATAGATTCTATCAGTGACAAAATTCTATCACTGATAGAATTCTATCAGTTCTTTATGTGTTTTATTTGGAATTTGCTATTGTTTTCTATCACAGATAGATTTAGTAAGGTGATTGGTTGTAGTTCAAATTAGGTGATAGAAGATTTCTATCACTGATAGATTTCTATTAGTGATATAAAACTTTTTATCACTAATAAAAATGTAACGACCCGACTTCTTAAATAATATTTTCGGGACCGTTACGACAATACATGCTTTGGAGGCCTTTTTAAATAAAAATATTTTGAAACATAAATAGTAATATAGCAAAAACTTTAAAACAAAACTTTTATTCGGGATCCCTAAATTTTAAAAGTTTTAAATAATTTCTAAAATATAAATGTACGTGGCCTCTAGAAAATTTCTCAAACAAATTTATAAATCAATAAAGTAAAACAGAGTTCTTAAAGCGGAAGAAAAATATGAAATTCAGGTCCTCTCATGGCTGTCTATCGGATTCTCATCAATCGCCTTTTACCTGCCCTTGCCTTTACCTGAAAAAAAATATTTTTGAAAAGAATGAGTATTTTAAATACTCGGTAAGTGACCCTACTATTGAGGTTGGGTCACACTTTAAAAACATTTTTAAAAAAATCAACAACAAATATCTTTTTGGTGGCTCTAAACTTTATTTTAACTTACTAATGAGAGATGATATACATCAATTTCATGCATATCCTATACACATCAGTTTCATGTGTGTCTCCTACGGAGGTCGTCAATTTCATGAAACCTCGAGGTTGTCAATTTCACGAAACCTCGAGGTCGTCAATTTCACAAACCTGGACTTAGGTACATCAATTTCATTTCCCTAAGCCCTGTGTATGTACATCAATTTCATGTACACTTATAAAATTTAAGAAAAACTCAAATAACTTAAACTCATTCCTTTAATGAAATTTTAAGAGACCACCAACTAAATATTACAACCATTAACAATTGCAAACACTAATAATAAATTTCATGCTTTCAATAATTTTCATAAAAGGAAACATAATCAAACAATTCGTAAAGCACAGGAATTTTGGAAAATCAAACTCGCGCACCCAATTTAAAAATTTCAACAGTAAAGTCACTTACCTCGGCTTAAATATTCTCGATCTAGAATCCCAACTAACTCAAGCAACACTGCCCTTGATTTCAACCAAACGATTGCCAAGAAATAAACATCAAGCTTGCTGGTCCAACTTTAATTTGTTCTAAGATTTCACGAGTTCGGCTCCAATCGCTTGAGATAACAAAGATCCAAAGAATAAAATTAATGGGCATTCTTGATTAAGCGGTAAATTAGCCAAAAACTCTCTAAAACTCACTTACCCTCTATAAACCTGCTGAAATTCAAAGACACAAGCAGAAAAAACGCCCAAAACTCACATAACGACGGCTGGACAACCCAATTCGCTAGAAAACTTGAAGCACCGTCGCACCAGCCCACCTACACGTTGCCGCCGGCGGAAAATAAAACCTCGCCTGCTGCAACCACGCCAAACCACGAGCTGCTAAACCGAGGAGGCCAGAGAAACGCGCGTGACGACGCCGGAGAGCTGCTGTTGACACCCACTGCGAAGACAAAGCTGCCGCAAGACTTGTAGTACGCCGACCGCAACGCCGCTGCCCCGCCAGAGATCAAAGGGGAGCCGCCAGAGGAGATACGCTCGCCGGAGGACCACTGGAGATGCCGTCGGACGATGAGAAGTCGATTGCTTCGTGGGGCTGCTGTGCGGCTGAAGGGAAGAAGAAAAAATCGAGAATGGGAAAAAAAACTGTTGCTCACGACAAGGGAAGAGAGAGAAAGGGAGATGGGAAGATGGCTCTCTAGGGCTCCGTGCGTGGCTTATAAAAGCCTTGGGCTTGGCTTAAACATCAATTGAAACACAAGATCAAAATAAATCCTATTTTCCCACTAATTTTCAAATCTTTAATTTTTGAAAAAATCCCTCTAAATTCAAATTAATTCCAACTTAGGAATCTTAAAATTTATCTCAAATTACGGGTGTTACAAAAAATCTATCTTTCTATCACTGATTGAAAGATTGATTTCTATCAGTGATAGAAAACTATCTTTCTATCACTAATAGAACTATCAAAGATATAAATCTTCTATCAATGATAGAAAATTATCATTTTTGTTTTTAAAACCAATGGCGGAAGTTAAAATTTAAAGAATGGGAGACCTCAACACAACAAAACAAAAAAAGAGAAAAAAAAAAGATATGTACAAAATTATCATGTAATCAAATACACTATTGAAACAAAAATATGTACAAGGGGAGACCTCAGCAATATATATATATATATATACATACATACATACATACATATATATATACATATATATACGTACAAAATTATCATGTAATCAAATACACTATTGAAACAAAAATATGTACAAAATTATTACCCATTGCAATTTTCCTATAATTTTTACCTAATGGCTGGTTTTGGACTTTTAATTAAGTCCATCAATCAAGGAGATTTTTTTTTAACCCTGGCCCTCAAGGAAAGCATGGTGCCCCCTACCAATGAACCATGCATTATTTTGATATTTAATATGATTTTTATCTATTAATATTTGAAATGTTCCCTTATATTATATTAAAAACATAAAGACGGGATAATTTGAGGGGAACACGTGCCCCCCTGGCCCCTTCATGGATCTGCCCCTGTCTTCGGCGAGCTTGAAAAAAACAACCTTACTAAATAAAGAAAATACATTAGGAAACAAGGAAGAGTGAACTAACTCGATTTGTGGAGCAAGTATTTGAGAATGAACTTGAGGAGAGAATGAGGAAGAAGGTGAGAAAATGAAGAATGTGGAGGAGGAAATTTACAAGTCTTTTGAAAAAAATTTCGTATTAATTTCATAGTTTGAAATTTTGAAAAGGGTTTAGAATTTCCTAATATGGTGAGTTAAAGGTACAATTTAAAAATTAGGGGTGGTCACGGTTCGGTTCGGTCCAGTTTTGGATAGAACCATGGACTGAACCAAACTGGTCGATTTTTAAGCGTGCTAAATCGAAAAAAAACCGAAGCTACATCAGTTTCAATTTTTGAACCGAACCGTCCTGGTTCGATTTAGATATCGGTTTGGTTCGGTTAAAATCGATTTCTTTTAGATGAAAGTTTAACCCAGTGTCTTATTCTCAATTCAACTTTTCCTTTTCTTTGATCAAAATTTCAACAACTTTAGCTTTCCAAAAACCCAAAATAAAAACTTACTAGTGAGAAAAATAAAATGAGAACCCACAAATGACAAATGAAAATGACTAACCTTAATGTTAAAAGTTTAGAAAATTAAAGCAAAATGAGAGAGAAAAATGGTGGCAGCCGGCGGCAACACAGCGGCGCCTCTTTGTGGTGGCGATTGGCATCGGGTGGATGGCATTTGCGTGGCGGTGCCGGCATCAAGTGGAACGTACGTGTTTGCATGACGACAATTATTGATGGAAGATGATAAGAGGATGGAAGTTGATGGAAGATGTAAGATGGAAGAAGATAATGGAGATGGTAGATGGAAGAGGCGGCTGAAACTTGAAGATGAAAATAAAAGAAAGTGATTTGGGTTTGTGAAATATATTTTTTTAATATACAATCGACCCCTTTTTACGTGAAAACCTAAAAACTAAAGGCAAATGGACATGGGTAGTGCATGGGCTTGACAATATTGGGCTTATAATTGGGCTGAACTTAGTTTAAATATATTAAAAATAGAGAAATCCTTAGAAATGACCTAAATATACAGTGTAGATTTGAAAAATGGCCAAACATAAATTTTCAATGAAAAATTGCCGATCGTATTTTTAACCTATTTTCACGTGTTTTTATTCTTCCAATTATACCCCTAAGTCAATTTTCACGTCCCACCCTATATTTGAGGAAGCCCTATCTGATTTAATTAAAAAAAAAACCAATTATCCCATGAATCAAGCAATGGTTAGTTACGACATATATCTTATCTCTTATCATTTAAAATTCAAATCCAGATTTTATTTTCCTTTGCAATCGGATAGATTACACAAAATATAAGTTTTCATATTCAATTTTCCAGTAGATTTTTATTTTGTAATCAACAAACCAGATTGCTTCATCGTCTTTTCTAACCATTCTGAAGTTTGATCGATTATTGGTCTTCATCATTCCTTCCAACACTGTAAAGCTATTGATCATAGGTATATTTTTGCATTTTTGTTACTGCTTTCATGTTTTCCTTTACCCCAAAAGCAAGTGTTCAGATTCATTATTGCTTTCATGTTTTCGTTCACCTGAGTTATTCTTTCCAGTTGTTGAAAGCTCATTTGAACTTTCTTCTGCATCAGTCTCAATCACCTTTGAATCTTCCCTCTCCTACAAAGTAAATAATATTCAGAAGAAACCCTTACCCGTTTTCATACACACTGTAATTGTGATTAAACAAAGATCACAACTACAATGATTTTTCTTTAATTTCTTCAATTTGCAAGATGAATTCCAGTTGTAACATGTATGATTTCTTCTTTTTTTTTTTTTAATCGATATACTGTATTTTGTTGTGTTCCCCTATTTTTCCTCCATAAATCGTGATTTGAATTTAGTAACAAATTTCTTAATTAAACTTTTTGTTTTCAAATTATATTGTTAAGATAGATTAATATTAGACTTATCTTTTTTACTTTGAAATTATTTTATTGAATTTCACATTAAATTAATCTATAAATCCTAGATTCTCTCCTTTTTTTTTATAGTATATTTAATTTAAATAATCTGGATTTAGACTTCGGTTAGGGTCATTCTTATACATTTTGTTACTAACACACGGTAAAGATTATTCATATCATAAGTATGTTTCCACATATTTGTTATTGCTTTCATGTTTTCCTTCATCCCCAAAGTAGGTGTTTGTGGTTACTGCTTTTATGTTTTCCTTCAGTTGAGTTATTCTTTCTGGTTTCTGAAGCATTTGAACTCATCAATCTCAATCACCTTTGAATCTTCCTCTCCTACAAAAGTAAATAATTTTTAAAAGGAACCCTAACCTGTTTGCATACACACTGTAATTGTGATTAGATAAAGATCATGATACAATGATTTTTCTTCAGTTTCTTCAACTTGCATGATGAAATTCCAACTGCAACAGAGATGATTTTTTTTAATTGATATTTTGTATTTTTGATGTTCCCCTATTTTTCCTCCATAAATCGTGATTTGAATTTAGTAACAAATTTCTTAATTAAAATTTTTATTTTCAAATTATACTTTAAGATAGATTAATATTAGACTTATCTTTTTTATTTTGAAATTTGTTTATTGAATTTCACATTAAATTAATTTTTAAATCCTAGATTCTTTCCCTTTTTATAGTGTATTTAATTTAAATAATCTCTGAATTTAGATTTCGGTTAGGGGCATTCTTGTCCATTTTGTTACTAAAAAAACTTATTAAAATTAGCAATTGCCCATTTTTCAAATTGAAAATTAAGATGGTCATTTGTCAAAATAGACATTTAAAAATGGTCATTTATCTAGTTGCCCTTTAAAAATATTTAGTATTTGTTAGTACGGTTCGGTTTGGTTTTTTTGGTTTTTTAAGGTTATGAACCGAAAACTGAACCGAAATACTCGGTTTTTCATTTTCATGAACCGATAAATCGAATTTTAATGAAAAAACTGAACTGAATCGCATTTTTTGGTTCGGTTCGGTTTGGCTCGGTTTTTTATCACCCCTATTTAAAATGTTTGAAGAAATGTTTGCTGCGGCAACAGTTTACATTCAAAGGTTTAATCAAAAGGATGTAGCTTATATTATGGTCTCAGGATTCACGGGCATTCTAAGAAGTTGGTTAACCATCTTACTCAAGAAAATAGACAAGCTATATTCAATGCTGAAATCGAAGAGACCACGAAAGGTGCTGATGGTGTTGAATACACCACCATGAAACCCAATGCGGTCAATGCTTTGATCTACACAGCAAACAAGAACTTTGTAGGGCGAACGACCTTATACAGTGATCGAGCCACGGCGGCTCTGTTGGGTTTGAAATGCCCAAAAATGAGCGACTTCAAATGGTATAAAGACACTTTCTTACTACGTCTTTATAGCCTTACTACCTGTTCTGACATATTGTGGAAGCATAAATATGTTGAAGGACTTCCTAAATATGTCAAGGAAAAATTCTATTCCACAATGATAGCCAACCAAGGTGGAACAGAAATCAACTGGGCCAATATTACCTACGGTGACATTAATGCTACCATTCAATCTGTATGCTTAGAAATCTGTCAAAATCAGAGGCATACATCAAAAGTAGTCAGAGATTCCGACTATAGAAAAGAATTGGGAACCTTCTACAAGCAATATGGCCTTGAAGACGTCCCTCCTTCAAGAAAGAAAACCAAATCGTCTAACAAATTATACAAAAGACGAAAGGAAGTCATTTCATAACCATCTTGCAGGAAGCAAAGGTTCAACAACAAAAGGAAGAAAAGATCTTCCAAGGATGTTGTCTGCTTCAAATGCAAAAAGCCAGGACATTATTCTAACCGATGTCCATTGGTTAGAAAAATAAATAAGTTAGAGATTGACGAAGAAACCAAGCAGTCTCTCCTTCAAATTCTAAATGATACTTCCTCAGAGACATATTATTCCTCTGAAGAAGAAGAAGAAGACCAGATCAATGAAATCCTTGAAGAATCTTCTGAAGGATCTTCATATTCAAATAATGAGTCTGAGAGCGACGATGCTATTCCTTGTAGTGGATGCATCAACGTCTTGACTACGTATCAGAAGGGTCTTTTAGACTTAATTGATGATATCCCTGATAGGGAAGCACAAAAGAAGATTCTCCTTAAGCTTCGTGCAGAATTAGAAGCTCTAGAAGTTCGTCATAAGGATCCGATTAACTTCAGTTTTTAGAAAGTTATGAATCAGATCCAAAGTGAAAATAGAGCTCCAGTCAGGATTCCTGACTTGCAGCACGAGATCAAAACTCTAAAGAGTGAGGTTGCTGACAACAAGCAACAAATAGCTAATCTTGAAGAAGCGTTCATTCTCATTCAAGAAAGAGTAGCTTATCAAAACAACCAGGAAGAATCTAGCAAGGTCGAAGAACCAGGTTCCTCCACTCAAAATGATGATAGTATTAATGCTATCAACAAAGTCTTCAATCAAAAGTGGTTATCTAAAATCACATTGAAGATTCAAGATTACAAGCTCGAAGCTATTGCGCTAATAGATTCTGGAGCCAATCAAAACGTCATCCAAGAAGGATTAATACCTTCAAGGTACTGTGAGATGACCAAAGAAGATCTTAGGGGAGCAGGTAATTATCCTCTTAAGTTCAATTACAAATTATCAAATGTTCATATTTGCAATGAGGAAGTGTGTTTTGTAAACACGTTCCTTCTTGTAAAAAACCTGAATGAAGAGGTTATTCTAGGCACTCCGTTTTTGACCCAGTTATACCCATTTGAAGTTTCTGAGAAAGGTTTGATATCTCACAAATTTGACAAAGAGGTAATCTTCGAGTTCTGCAGCCCTATCACTCCAAGATATCTATCTACAATTGAAGAAGAAATCCTTCAATCCCTCAATTTAATATCAAGGAAGGAGAAACACATTGAATTCCTCCAAGATGATATTAAAAGCCGAAGGATTATAGAAGAAATTTCTAGACCTTCTATTCAAAGTCGTATCCAGCAAGTTTTAAAGAAAATAGAAGCTAAGATATCTTCAAATCTTCCCAATGCCTTTTGGGCTAGGAAAAGACACATAGTGGATCTGCCCTATGTGAAAGATTTTAATGAGGCCCAAATTCCAACAAGGGCAAGGCCCATCCAAATGAGCAAGGACCTAGTGAAGACTTGCAATCAAGAGATTAATGATCTGTTAAAAAAGGGTCTCATTAGCCTTTCAAAAAGCCCATGGTCTTGTGCGGCCTTTTACGTCAATAACCAAGCGGAGAAAGAAAGAGGTGTTCCTCACTTAGTTATCAACTATAAGCCTCTCAATAAAGTTCTCAAATGGATTAGGTATCCAATCCCTAATCGCCAGGACTTGCTGAAAAGAATTGCAACGACAAAAGTCTTCTCAAAATTTGACATGAAATTTGGATTTTGGAAAATTCAGATCAATCCAAAAGACAGGTATAAGACTGCCTTTAATGTTCCATTTGGTCAATACCAATGGAATGTAATGCCATTTGGTCTTAAGAACGCTCCTTCGGAGTTTCAGAAGATCATGAATGACATATTCAATAAATACCAAGATTTCACGATAGTTTATATCGATGATGTTCGGGTATTCTCACAATCAGTTGATCAACACTTTAAGCATATTAACGTGTTTATCAACATAATAAAAACAAATGGTCTTGTGGTATCATTACCAAAGATTAAGTTATTTCAAACAAACATCAGATTTCTTGGTTACGATATTAATCAAGTAATTATCAAACCTATTCAAAGGTTTTTTGACTTTGTGGATAAGTTTGCAGATATTATTCAAGATAAGACCCAACTACAGAGATTTCTTGGTTGTGTCAATTACATCGGAGATTTTATTAAAGACCTTCGTACAATTTGTCTGCCATTATATGACAGACTAAAGAAGAAAGCAAAGCCATGGACAGACGAGCACTCTCATGCGGTCTGATCAATCAAATCCCTGGCTAAAGGCATTCCATGCTTATCGTTAGTAGACGATAATGCCAAACTGATCGTCGAAACCGATGCATCTGACGTAGGATACGACGGTGTCCTCAAACAGGAAATTAACGGAAAAGAAGCCATTGTCCATTATCATTCCGGAGTGTGGAATAACACTCAAAAGAACTATTCCACGGTAAAGAAGGAAGTATTAGCAATAGTACTTTCCGTCCAAAAGTTTCAGGGAGATCTTATCAACAAAGAATTCCTTGTGAAGGCTGATTCAAAGGCTAGTAAATTCATCTTTGAAAAAGATGTAAAAAATCTTGTCTCAAAGCAAATCTTTGCAAGATGGCAGACAATCTTATCTTGCTTTGATTTCAAAATTGATCCTATAAAAGGAACGGAGAACAACCTAGCTGATTATCTCTCGAGAGAGAACATCTTTCAAGAAAGAATCTCTCTTCTCCTGAAAAACCGATAGTTTAGCAAAAGCTCTCCTTCAAGAATAATGCTCCCAAACACCGGCCGGCAATGACCACCAGGGAGGCCTCCGCCTCCTCAACAACCAAACCTTCAACCAGCTAGTTCCTCAAGAGCTAGCTCTTCAAGAGGCAAACGCCCAATTTCTCCAGCATCTGCTCCATCTCCCATGTGTGCAGATAATTATGCCATGGATCTCAGTTTTGATACTGTATCCAGAAGGCGCCCAGGTTCCTCTTCAAGGAGCCTATCAATCAGACCGGATGTGAGTCTCCTTCCACATTCGTCTACAACTTTGTTACGCCCTTCAGGCGTTTCAAATCCAAATGTGCATCCCCCCGCACCTTCAAATCTGGTTCCTAAACGGAACACTCAAACTTATGCCCAAACCGTAAGGCCGGCCGTGTTCGTTCCACGACCTCCGGTAACTGGGTATCAAACGAAAACAACTCTGGAAGATGTAATTATTGAACCAGAGTTTGACGGACCTTCCGTCAAGGAGGTTTGTTCTCAAGTTTATGCCCATGGATTTGAATTCAATCCAGAGGATATCAAAAAGACGAGGCAATTCTATGAGTTTATTCTCGTTGATACCAAATTAGCGGAAATAACTCACGTTTATCTGGTTATAGAAATTTCCAGATTTTCGTTTCATATCTGTCTGAGTAGGAGATAAAGATCCTTCAGACCTTTCGTACTGGATGTCAGGGATTGGCCGATCATAGTCCACTGACATTCTCATAGATCTTGACCTGATGACTGGTCTTTCTTTGGCATTAGGGCGGAATTCAGAGACGCTGGATCTTCCGCTCATGACTTCTTGAATTCGAGGATGCCTTGGTTCTTCTTGGAATTGAACTTCTACATGGTCGTCGTCGAATTCAGTGATGTGAGCAGTATTACTCTGCTTATAAGGAGAGGTGGCTTGCTCAATAGTCCAAACAGGATTTGAAGTGAGTTCACACCAATTCAGCTTCTTTTGGAACGGTCATCGAGGATTTCTCAAGATTGACCTCCATGAGCATGGTATAATTCCTAGGAGACACACCTAAAGCCTTTGGCGAAAGATTGGTGTGCATCAGCTTGTAATACAACCTGAATAGGATGGCGAAAGGATACGATCTGTCTTTGAGTCGTAGCCCTTTTTCGCGAATATCTAGACTGAGGACATCAAAGATATTCTTGTCTTGAAGGGCAACGGTAAAACTGGGTCTGCAAGAGAAAAATACCAGTCCGTTCTCGAGGTTTGACTGAACTATTCCTAGTAAAAAGTCGAAAAAGTTCAGATGTCGTTTGTCTCTTAGGGCAATATAGACCAGAACATTTAGTCATGTCCTGAAGAGAGGTTTAATGGCAACTTGAATGCACCCGATATGAAAATACTTGAAGTATCTTCGATACATATCGATGTCTTCATTGATAAGGAGTTGATACTCTATGTAATCATCATCCATTGGAATATTATCTTCAGAAACCCTAATAACATCAGTTTCTGAGAAATTGAATGGACTCACCTTATAGATGGTATTGATTTCAAGCTTGGGAATAGACCAATTTTGAAGTCTATCCTCAACCTGAGATATTTGAGATTCTATCCTTTTGTGTTTGGATAGAGTTTTTTCAAAATCCTTAGCATCAAGCTTCGGATCTTTTGAAGAAGAGGTAGAGGAGGAGGAAGCAGTGGAATCAATAATGGTAGGACCGAAAGAGAATTTTTTTCTTCAGCTTAGAGAGCATAAGGAATAGAAGTGGAGGAAACGAATCTCAGAGTTCGGATAGCTGCAGGCTAAAGATATCCTAATAAATTTTAAATCTATGCTAATTATTTCTTTTTCTCAAATTATTAACTGCTTATATCAATCGATCTAAGAATAGAAATCTTTTCTAGAAAAATTAATATTTTTATGATTACTTCTTATTCTAGCACGAAGGTTAACCACGCCTTTCTCATGCCATATGAATAAGAATTATCGTAAATTTATTTCTTTTTCTTGGGAGATTACTATCAAAGAGAGACAACCACAGTTAAGGAAGATTGAAAAAGAAAAGATTAGAGATAGACATAAAATTTAAAAGGAGATCAATAGACATTAGCTATCATCCCTCCCAGATTCTAAAGAGAGGTTTACTCCATGGAAGAGAAGAGAGAAGTTTTTAGAGAGAAGAAAGGCTCTGATACCATTGATGGTCGGACTACGTGCTCTTATATAGAGATTTGATATTGCTCTGTGCAAGGCACAGATATCAAATAACTATACAGATTTTTGCACGTGTCAACGACAATAATTGAGTACATGGAGAAATAATCCCAAGAGTGGCCGACAGGACAGGACCCCTGACTGGCATCTTATCTCTTTAGAATCTTTCTTTTTTAAAAGAAAATATTATGATAAGATATGGTAGGACAGGACCCCCACTTATTACAAAAGAAAAGAAATAAAGTAAGGATAGTAACTACATTGCTGAAAATTTAAAGAAAAGCAATAAAGATAAATGAGATATGTCTGCACTATCCTCGAGTCTCTCGTCCTTATCTTCAAATTGAAAGATGATGTTGTCACCCAGCTTCTCCTGAATGACCTGGATTGAACTACCTGTCAACAGTACTGATCTTGATTTATTCGCCGGAATCGGATACATCCAGGGTCTTACTTTCGGCTTCTCCGCCATTCACTGCCCAAGCACCCTTTTCCTTTGAATTAACTAGATCAATTGGATTGGTAGTTATGTCCTAACTGGATTCAATCCTCGCCGCCCGCGCTGGCTTGTGGTTGGTTAGTCCCCTTCAATTGAACATATGTTTGTTTGGGTTTTATATTATATTTTCAGTTGATGACGTCTCCATCATATGGCGCCTGCCTCTTATCTTCAGTCTTCAGCACAAACCAGGCGGCTGCACGTTTTTTTTGTTTTCCTTTTCAACTGCATTGCTGAAAATTTGTCCATTACATTCTTTGGGAAATACCTTTTTATTTATTCATTTTTTTTGGACAACTACCTTTTTATTTCTTGGAAGTTAAGATGAAGAAAAATTTTCAGTCAAGAGTGTTCAAACTTTCTTTTTTCTTCAGATGGACGTACCTTTTCAAAAATAAAATTTAATAAAAAAAAAAGGGCGTAAGAGAGAGTGAGGCCCAGTGCATAAGAATCCCAAAAATCTCATTTTTGCATTCCTCCCTCTTGAGATTTTTTTTTTGAGTACATCAACAATTGGGGGTGGGAAGATTCGAACCTCTGACCTCTTGGTCGAGAATACATGTCAATTAACGCTAAGCTATGCTCGTTTTGGCATATTTAAGAATAGTGTGAAATCTGTGAAATAAAATATTATAGGGAAAAATACACTTTTGGTCCTTGAGGTTTGGGTTAAGTTACACTTTGGTCCCTGAGTTTTCAAACTCAACAAAAATACCCTTGAGGTTTGAGATAAGGAGCACTTTGGTCCGTGTCGTCCATTTTTGCCGTTAAATCATAATGGCAGCTGATGTGGCACAATTATTTTAATTAAAAAATGATTTTTTAATTTTTTTAAATAAAAATATATAAAAATAATAAAAATATTATTATTTTATTATTTTTTTTAAAAATTCTTGGGAAAAATACACTTTTGGTCCCTGAGGTTTGGGTTAAGTTACACTTTGGTCCCTGAGTTTTCAAACTCAACAAAAATATCCCTGAGGTTTGAGATATTTTTGTGAATAAGATACATTTCATATGGGAGAGAAATGAGCTTGCTATGCTTCCAGAGGTGATTCCTGGATATATGCCTCCCTTTAGACACCGTCCACCCTTTACTAAACCAAAGCTTACAGACGCTGAACTACTATATCTGAGGAGGCTTGCACATCTTGTCAAAGAGGGGAGGAAGAAGAAAAAGAAGAGAAGAAGAAGAAAGAAAGAAAGAAAAAAAAATAGTCGCCGGAGATAGGAAGAAGAAGAAGGAGGAAGAGGAAGAAGACGGAGAAGAAGCAGGAGAGAGAGGGTGAAATAATAAATAATAATAAAAATAATATTATTTTATTATTTTAATATTTTTTATTTTAAAAAAAATTTAAAAATAATTTTTTTTTATTAAAATAATAGTGTCACGTCAGCCACCGTTAAAATTTAACAGAAAAGTTGACGGCAGGGACCAAAGTGCTCCTTATCTCAAACCTCAGGGGTATTTTTGTTGAGTTTGAAAACTCATGGACCAAAGTGTCTCACTTAACCCAAGCCTTAGGGACCAAAAGTGTATTTTTCCCAAAATTCTTTCTCTCTTTCTTCTCCATCTTCTTTCTTCTCCATCTTCTTCCTTCCCCATCTCCTTCTTCTTCAGCTCCGGCCACCAGAATTTTTTTTCCTTTTTTCTTCTTCTTCTCTTCTTTTTCTTCGGACCAAAGTGCTCCTTATCTCAAACCTCAGGGTATTTTTGTTGAGTTTGAAAACTCAGGGACCAAAGTGTAACTTAACCCAAACCTCAGGGACTAAAAGTGTATTTTTCCCAATATTATATCATTAAATGATCATTAAATGACGTGTTAAATGCTTAATGAAAGGAGTATGTACTACCGCACACATACTATTGTCCCCTACAAAAGCATGTTAGTTTCCACACTCAGAATATATATATTAGAGAAAAATACAATTTTAGTCTCTGAGGTTTGGGTTAGGTTTCATTTTGATCCCTTAATTTTCAAACTCAACAATTTAGCCCTTGAGGTTTGGTTTTAGTTTCATTTTAGTCCCTCCATCCATTTTCCCGTTAAAAAGGCAATGGTTTGCTGACGTGGCACTATTTTTTAAAATATAAATATATTAAAATAATAAAAATATTATTATTTTATAATATTTCTTCTACTTCTTCACAACTATCTTACTGCTGGCCGCCGCTCGCTGGCGGCAATTTTTTTTCTCCCCTCTGTCTTCTTCCTTTATTCTCTTCTTTTATTCTCCTTTCTTTTCATTTTTTTTAAAGAAGAGAGGGGAAACGGGGAGCTTTTTCCCCACGATTTGTAGCCGTTTAAACGTCCATCTCCAACGTTTTTTTTTGCCTTCATCTCAAGCTCTCCGTCATTGGGTTTTCTACACGACCACTGTCATGCCGTAGATCTCACTGTCTCCGCTCAGCATCTCCGTTTTCGTCTTTCGTTGCGACGACGTTCGGTTTTGGCAGTGACTGATTGTGGGTTTTGGGCAGGCGGTGGTAAAGATCGTGGGTGAGTGTTTTGCTCTCGATTTTTCATCCTTCAGGCCTGATCTCTCTCTTCTTTTTCTTCTCTCGCTCCCATGGCTTCCCTCTCTGTTTTTCAGCTTCATCTCTGGCAAGCAACAACCCACTTAGTCGTGATTTCCAACGAGTACTCGTTTTAGGCGCGGGCAGCAGTGGTTCGGACACTTGACAACATTTTTTTGATGATTTTCGATGATTTTTTCCGGGGATTTTCGACAGCGGCGGGCGACCCCCCCCCCCCCCCCCCGACTTCAGAGTTTATAGGATTTATTAAATAATTCAAATGGACTTTCATATCAGAAGTTTGCTCCAGTGTTAGGCACGCCTTAAGCCCCCCGTGCGTGCTTGGGTTCATGGCCTTAAGATATTAATTTTCCTGTTGCTGCGTTAGAATTTTTTTGGTTTACACGGTAAGTTTAATGTTTCGTTTACAATGTTTGTGTAAATAAATATATATAATATTATATTTTCTTGTAATTTCTTTTTTAAAATTGGTTATTTTTTCTTAGAAATGAATAGAAATATTTTTAAATTTTAGTAAATTAAATTTTGATAATTAATCCTATAAGAAACTATAGTTATATTATAAAACAAAAAGTTATATTTAGGGAAAAATACACTTTTGGTCCATGAGGTTTGGGTTAGGTTTCATTTTGGTCCATGAATTTTCAAACTTGACAATTTAGCCCCAAAGGTTTGGATTTCATTTCATTTTAGTCCCTCCATCTATTTTTCCGTTAATTACTAACGGATTGCTGACGTGACACTATTTATTTTATTAAAAAATTGTTTTTTTTTTTAAAATTTTTAAAAGTAAAATAATATTAAATTAACAAAAAAAATTGTTTTTATTTTTACCTTTTCATTTCTTTTAGGGAAAAATACACTTTTAGTCCCTGAGGTTTGGGTTAGGTTTCATTTTGGTCCCTGAGTTTTGAAACTCGACAATTTAGTCCCTGAGGTTTGGTTTTAGTTTCATTTTAGTCCCTCCATCCATTTTTCCGTTAAAAACTAACGGTGAGCTGACGTGGCACTGTTTTTTTTTTGTTAAAAAAATATTTTTTAATTTTTTTAAATATAAATATATTAAAAATAATAAAATATTCTTATTTTTTAATTTTTATTTCCTTCCTTTCTCTATTTTCCTCCTTCTTCTTCGACACACCGGCTCTTCTTCATCAAGTTTACCGCCCACGGTGGCCGACGGTCGGTGACCTTTTTTTTTTCTTTCTCTTTCTTTCTTCTTTCTTCTCTCTCCCTCACCATCTCCTTCTCTCCCACCGTCCCTCTCTTTATCTCCCTCACCATTCCTCTCTCTCTCACCGTCGTCCCTCTCTTTCGCTCCCTCACCGTCCCTCCCTCACTGTGCATGGACTGGAACTCTCTCACCGTCCCTCTCTCACCGGCGTGTGTGGACTGGAACTCGTGGGTTTGAAAGATGGGCGTGGGTTTGAACTTTCTCTCACCGGTGACCACGAACGCGATTTTCTTCTAGTGCCGAACGCGATTTTCTTTTCCTCTCTTCGGCGATTTCAACCCAGCCCGCACAAAGATCATGATTTCAACCCACGACAGTTTTTGGAACTCTGGAAATCGCGAGAGATCTGGAACTCGAGAGATCTGGAAATCACGATTTTGGTGCCAAACTTGAGAGATCTGGAAATCACCGAAGGAGACATTCTCCGTTCGTGAAACTCTGTCGCCGAAGGGGGAAGATCTTCCAGATCTGATAAAACGCTGTCGTCGCCGTTCGAAAAACGTTGTCGCCGCCGTTCGTGAAACGATTTCACCGCGAGAAGCCCAGATCTGGAAGAACGTTGTCGTCAGCTACTCGCACATTCGTGAAACGCTGTCGCCGCAGGAAGAACGCTGTTGTCAGCTATTGCCACCGTGAGGGCGAAGGAGGAAGAAAAAGATGGGGCTTAGGGTTTGAATGGCTTTTTTTCCATTTTTATTTCCTTTTTGCTTTGATTTTCAAAGGAGAAGAAAAGAAGAGATGTAGGAGAAGAAAGGCAAAAAAAAAAAAAAAAACCAGCGCCCGAAACACCCATTGTTTTTTTTATAAAAAAACAGAAGAAAGAAAAGAAAGGAGAAGAAGAAGAAAGAAGAAAGAAAGATAAATAAATAAATAAATAAATATTCCGGCGGCCACCGGAGCTGAAGAAGAAGATGATGGGGAAGGAAGAAGATAAAGAGGAGAAAGAAATGGAGGAGAAAGAAGATGGAGAAGAGAGAGAAAGAGTTTTAAAAAATAAAATAAAATAATAATATTTTTATTATTTTTATATATTTTTATTTAAAAAATTTAAAATTCATTTTTTTATTTAGAATAATAGTGCCACGTCAGCTTGCCGTTAAGATTTAACTGAAAAATGGATGGCAGGGACCAAATTGCTCCTTATCTCAAACCTCAGGGGTATTTTTGTTGAGTTTGAAAACTCAGGGACCAAAGTATCACTTAACCCAAACCTTAGGGACCAAAATTGTATTTTTCCCTTTTTTAATTATTTTATTTTTAAAATTTAAGCAAATATTTTTTTAATAAAAAAAATAAGTATCACGTAAGCAAACCGTTAAGATTTAACAGAAAAGTGGATGGAGGGAATAAAATGAAACAAAATCCAAACTTCAGGGGCTAAATTATCGAGTTTGAAAACTTACGGACCAAAATGAAACCTAACCCAAACTTCAAGGACCAAAAGTGTATTTTTCCCTATATTTAGTTTTCCAACATTTAAGAAAAAAAAAACTCAAGATTTTGAATTTTTTAGGCAGAACAACCTACTCCTCAATAATGAGGGCCAAGGCATGGGCAGTTTTTCTTTTTTTTTTTTTTAATTAATAATTAATTTATTTAATTTTTTAATGGCACGGGTAAACTTGTTCTCCCAAGATTTTGATACTTAATATCCCATTTCTTTTGGAAAACAAATAGCATGCAACACTAAATTCATGAATAATGAACATTACTAGCCTTAGCTTTTCTCAAATATGATGATAATTTTTAGTATTTCTCTCAACATTTATATCTCTCTACTATTCTTTCAAAACGTGCTCCACACGTGATATTTCTTTTTATCAAATATTTGAATTATTTTTTTTTAAAAAAAAGTTATAAGTTAGAAAAAAACAATGAAAGAAAATAATAAATTAAAAAAAAAAGAAGATGACATTAAGTTTTTGTGGAAAAAGAAGTATGAGCAATAACTATTTATATAGTTGTAAAGATAAAGAGTTTACAAAACTTTCACTACTACAAAAAAGACTTTTAATGACGGACATTGCTTGTCATTAAAGACTTTTAATGTCAGGCGGTGTACGTCATCTATGTGGGTGACATCGTATCTTTTAATGTCGGGCGACTTTGCCAATCATTAAAAGGCAACCGTCATCAAATGTCCGTCATTGAAAGGGTATTTTCCAATCAAATGTCTGTCATTAAAGGTGTCCGTCATTAAATGTCCGTCATTAAAAATGTGTCATTAAAAGTCCGTCATTAAATATCTTTTTTAATGACAGGCATTGCCCGTCATCATTTTGTTCATAATTTAATAAAAAAAAATTGTTGGTTGCCCAGTTGCATACCAACAATATTTTCTTCATTTGTCAACCTGTAAAGAAAGTAATCTTAAGTGTGTTATATGAAAAGCCTTCAAGTCACCCAAGTATTCTTCAAATCATACTTTGAACACACAATTGACTTGGAATCACAATATAAGAACATGTAATAGGCTTAAAAACACATTTTCACATAACAAGCTTTAAGTCAACGTTTAGCTACACAAAAAAACCTTTAAATCATATAAATATGCTTGGAATCACACTTTGAACACACATGTAATAGAATTGGAATCACACTTTTTGAAAATTTTGGCATGACTTCTACTAAACAATCCAAAACTAACCTAAAATAATGCAACATATAATAACTTTTATATCATATACATCATGCATATGGGACCAACCGTCCCTCCACAAACAATATTCAGCAAAAGTTTATTCAACAATAGACCCGTCCCTCCACAAACAATATACATCAGAAGTTTATGCAACAAAATAGACTCGTAATCACAATATAAGAACATCGAACATACAATAGGATCAAAAGCACATTTTCACACAACAAACTCCAAGTCAAAGTTTAACTACATAAAAAACCTTCAAATCATATAAATATGTTTGGAATCACGCTTTGAACACACACGTAATAGAATTGGAATCACACTTTGAAAATTTTGGCATGATCTCTACTAAACAATCCAAAACTAACTTGAAATAATGCAACATATAATCACTTATATATCATATACATCATGCATATGAGACCACCCATCCCTCCACAAACAATATCTAGCAGAAGTTTACACAACATACAATGGGACCACTCGTCCCTCCACAAACTAGATTATAAACCTTCGAATTTCAGTAATCTTCAAATACTTCTACAGAACAGACATAAAATCTAGTATTTACTCATCAAATCCAGTATTTTTGTTCTACATTCATGTCATCCAAAAATAACCCTACACAAATCTACAACATATAGAAAATCTAGTACTTACACATTAGATTTACATCATTCACATCATCCAGAAAGAACCCTACACAAATCTTCCCACGAACCCTGCCCACTCAATTCGAACCTCGTCAATTTTTTCTTGCGTATATGATTTTTTTCGTGTTAAGCTAAACATAAGAAAAACCATAAACAAAATATAAGAATCCTTAAGAAAATTGAATTATAAATAATTAAAAGATACTTATAGAAGCAGTGGAGTTAAGTACTATTACATACAAGATTACTTATAGACGTAGTGGAGTTGTGTACTATTTCTCGAATATACTTTTGCACATAATATCTACACAGAACCCAATTGACGGGGGCACTACATGTAAAACAACTTGAAAAACAACATACTTGAGTTGTACATATAGTCAATGCAAATTTGATAACGTTAAGAATATAGTCAATGTAAGTTTACCTTTATAAGTTTCCAAATTATGTTCGAGCGATATTGTGGGAGTGAGTTATTTGCTTGCCACATTCTCAATGATCTAAATAATTTGAACATTAGAGTGATATAGATATGAGAATCAACCACAATAAAAGTTTATGGATACTTACGTATTGATAATTCCTTGAAAACTTTCTTCAAGCTTACTACGTAATAAGTTCAATACATAAACGGTATTCTCTCCAGGATGGATCACAATCAACATCCAATGGCACCTATTAAAAATGAACATTCTTTTTAATAATTTATCACAAATTACACCTATAATTAAGTAAAAGTAATTTGAATTGACATTACTTACCCAATATTATATGGGATGATTACTAGTTGATTCAAATTAACCATGTCTAGCCGGTTGGCTAGATTTCTGCAACAAGTTTCTTGACACTTTACATATGAATAAATGTTTGCTTGGTCAACTATCAGAAACTTGTTGGTTATTTCACTGTCACATACAGTCCAAAGATACCTAAAGAAAATAAATAATATTATAAAACATTGAAAATCATAGTAAATGAATAAAATATGTCATATGTTTTATATACTTACGCAATGTACACCAATATACATGATTACCTTATCTAAACCATCCCGCAATAATGCATGATGTCATCACGATGTAGGAAAATTGTTTTATCCTTTCCAAAAAATGACGTCACTCAATTTGATTTGAATTGTGCCATCCTCTTCCATGGAAAGAAAGACATCGATTCAACAACTTGATGGTAACGTGGACATCCGTATGTTCAGAAGATTGTGTAATGGGCACATTCATTTTAGGTTTTGAGGGAGAAGATACCTAATACAAATATAATTACAATATGTAATTGTAAATAAGGAAAACAAAACACATTTAAGTTGAAGAAGACATACCTTTTTCTGGTTATTCAAAATCACAAGCTCGCGAGGCCAGGCCATGCCACGAAGCTACCCTTTGCTTGGTTAAACGTCTCTATTTCTCCAACAACAGGAATTCGTATGAGAACATCTTTGCCTGTGATCATATCCACCACCAGTTGAACATTATTGGCTCCTAGTGGTACTCCATGAATCGTTGGACATTTGACACTAGATTCATACATTGTGCCTATGGCAACAAAGTTATCCACTGAAGTTACAACCAAGCGACATGGTGTTCCCTTCAAACATTAAATGAAAAAAGTGTTAAGTGTCACACTCTATGGTTAATTACACAAGAATGTAGAGTTATCTCCTAGGCACAATCTAACATGCTAAACACAAAAGAGCACTTTTCTAGTTTAGCGACACTACTTCAACTCTAAATCACTTACAACCGAGTGCACCAAAAATTTCGACAGCATAACGACGTAAAACTGACTATCCCAAAAATTTCTCACCTGCCAAACACAAAAGAACACTTCTATATCCTTATACCAATTCCTCCAGACTTCATTTCAGATTTCACAACCTATACACTATACGAGTCAAGTCTCGTAGCATCAATTAACAAAAACTCATAATCTTAATCAGAATGCAAAAGATTATATTTGCTAACCCACGAAAGACAACAAAAACATCCCCTTTAACAAATTCTACCATTCCATAACCAAAGCAACTAGGTGACACTGATTACTAGTTGATTACCTCTAACACTTCTTCTGGCTTGTCAACAATCTCCTTTCCTTCTGTTTTTGTCCTCGAAGCCTTACTTTCTACCTCTTTTGACTTCTTTGATTGTGAGCCTTCAGTTTTACCCTTGCTTTGGGATTGTGTACCCAAATTTGATGTCCTTCTAGGAAGATTGAAGTAGAAGGATGGTGAAACAAACTCACCCACTCCTCTAACACGCCCTCTATGTTCTGGCGTGCCTAATGCTTCAGTCAATATATATTGACCTTGATTTGTCGCAGCTAGCTCATCCTTTCGAAAACATTTCCAAGTATCACATGATTAGAAAACATTAAATTTAAGGTTCACATCATATCCTTCTCTAATATACTTACAATCCGATTAGCATATTCTCTAGTGTCGTCATCAAAATATTCATTATTTTTTCCTTTTCGTGCTTCCTTCCATAAAATAGCTCAATTGCTAGGATCATCTGACAATTCCTATTTTAACATATGCATTATTCATTAGCATAAACATATTACCATAATACACAATGTAACCTAAACAACATTACTTACTAGTTCTTTGGTCAGGTTAGCATATCCCTTATGAGATATATAATGATTGTATTTACATTTTTCCCTTCTTTCTTTTTGGAGACCACTAAGTGCCTACACAACAAAAGATGATTAAATGAAATAACTAAACTAATTGTAATAAATTTAAAAGTAATTAGTATAATATATTTTACCTTCTACTCCTCAGATAATCTAGTATTAACAAATTGAATCCACTGTTCTTGATCAATATGTGCATATTTCTCAGGAGGTCTCTGCAACAGTTCTGGTTCATTCATGAATGGAAGTATACACTCCTAAGTTAATGTGTATCGAAAAGTTCGAAACTTCTTCGATGTCGTTTGAAGGATAGCATGTTTGGATGTGGGGTCCACTACGAATGACATCTGCATTAAATAAAATACACAAAATAGTTAGAAATTGAATAAAACACACAAATTTAATGCTTAATAAACAAACAACTCTTACCTCTACACAATCAAATATCTTTTCTTTCAATTCTTGTGGAATTTTGTTCCAATGGTTATAAGTCAGTTGTAAACCCGAGACCTTCCTTGGATTATTTGCTCTTGTCACATATTGTAGGAAGTTGGATTAAAGTGGTTGTCGTTTCATTGTTGAAGAAAAATGGCAATGCTTATGGTTGAAGTTGTTTTTGATAATTTTGGAATTCATTGATTTAAAAGAAAGGAAATAAAAAAAAGAAAAGAAAAGAAGAAAAGAAAAGAAAAGAAAATAGGAAAAGGAAAAACAAAAAAAAAAAGAAAGAAAAAGGAAAAACCCATTCGGTGCTAGTGGTTTTAAAGGAAAGGAATCAACCGTTTAAAGTCATTTCAGCCCACTTTCTGCAGGGATTAAAGCCCTAGCGCAGCGAAAACGATCAAAGAACCACACTGATTTTCAATCATGATTGGAATACCAATACGGATCATAAACACATATTTTACAGAAACAATACAGAGAATTTATCATGCTGTAAGTTGGTTATAAATCATGCTTGATCTATTAGAAATAATCATAAATTAAGCTAATAGATCCTAGTGATCAAGAGATTGAGTAACACTTACTTTGTAGGACGATCACGACCGGTTTCGCCTAATTCTCTTGACAAAAGCACCCAAAAAACAGCAACCCTTCGCTGGAAAAAAAATCCCAAGAACTTGAACACCACCAATAGAGATACACCGGTATTCTCACAAGGATTATGCAAGAGGTAGTTTGTGGGAACTAGGGATTTCTAAGGGAATTTCTTGGAGAGTTGTATCGTTCTCTGTAGAATTGGAATGGAGAATTCAGAGAGAATCAATCTTGAGAGAGAGACCTTCACGATCGATAGAGAAAGCCTTCAACTGTGCCACCAAAGTAACGAAACCACTTCCTATTCTTTCTCTCCTCCTATCGTGAAGCTAGGTCGTGGAGAATAAATCTCCATCAGTTAAAATAACTGATGGTTGATTTATTATTTAATTAATAAATAATTAAATACATTAAATTAAATCAATATTTAATTTAATAATAATTATATAAAACAATTTTACATAATTATACCACATAACCTAAAGTTTTAATATAATTCGATTAAATCAAATTTAATCAAATTCAAATTAAAACAACATGTTAATTAATTCATCAATTAACTAACATTATAATTAAATATCATATATTTAATTATTTCTCTCTTATATTAACTATAGAATTAATGTACATCAAATGTGCATTAATTTTAACCTATAGTTTAATATGAATCCAATTCATACTTTAACCGAATAATCGAACCCCTTCGAATATTCAATCCACCCTTAGAAATTTTCCTCAAAGCCCTCAGTGAGCTACCGGTGGGACCTAATGGACCTACAGATCAGAAGCTCCAACGATATGAGATTAATCGGTTAAACTCATTAACCAAGTTAATCAATATTCGTTAACTGTGGTTCACTCCACTATAGAACCACAGCTGCACTCTTCTCACTGCAGATATATTTCTGTGTCCACGGATATCGACCATCAACAGCAAGTTGGCCCTTCACGTGTGTTCGTACCCCAGCTAGGTCAAATTACCGTTTTACCCCTGGGCTACCTCTTTATCCTTAAGTACCAGTGCTCCTCTAATGAACAACCTGTTTGAGGTTCAACCAGCAAACAGAAGTCCCTCTCGTGCCATAAAGAGGGTAGGGCCCATTGTTCAAGACCCGGAGACACCACTTAAGGGAACACACCTCTACTTACCCTAAAGTCGGGAAGGAGTGAATTCCATCTTGTAAGACTATGTTCCCAGCTCCCCACTTGGTTTTGTCCCCAAAATGGTAGGCTTATTGAGTCGGCGAATTGGCCACTCTCACCCGTACAAATCAAAGGACAATGCCTCATGGACAGGAGTCCATAATCCACTCAGGATTAAGGCCAAGTTGCCTAGGTCATCCTAGTGAAATAGAAACCGAGCTAACTAACGGTGTTACAGTTAGTGGTTAACTATTTCGCGGTCCGGTCTTTGTGCAAACTCATTGCACAGGATACCCCCACTCGCATGTCAACTACATGAACGCGTTGGATCAATACGTTTGTATCAATATACAAAGCGGGCCGTATCCATAGTGTCACCAGGATAAGGTACCCAGCCTTATCCCTATACTACAGACCCTTTAGGCTAAAACTTGAACATTGATCCCCGTATGTCCCTACATACTAGTTCAAGCCTCATTCTATTAGCCTTGGATGTTTAGTTTATTGGATTAGGGTTAATAAGACAAGATATAATACAAACATTGAATAATACATCACTTTTATTAATGATCGGTCAAATGTACATTTACTATCTACGAGTTTTAGGGCATAAAACCCAACACTTTCTTCATCATTTTTCATTAAAACTTCAGAACCTTTCGAGAGAGAGAGTGAAGGAAGAAGAAGCTCACTGGAGGTTTGAGGTTGAAGAAAAGAGGGGAAAGCTCATGCAAGATCAACCATGGCAGAATCTTGGTTCAATCTGCCCATCTCTGGTTTTTAATTCGGTTTGAGCTACACAAGAACTAAGAGATGATGCCTTACTTTCTTGAAATTTAATCCATTTTCTAACAAATTTCATGAAGGAAGCTTGAGCTAATTCGGATGTTAAGTTAATGGTTTTTGAAGAGGAAAACAGAGCACAAAATTTTCATGCAAATCTGAAGGGTCTCTGCTTTTCTCTGGTCTTTCAAACGTTTTGAGGTGTACAGGTTGAATTAGAAGCTCAATTTGGTATGATTGGAAAGCTTATTTAATTTCCTATGACTTTCATGAAGAATTTATGAGCCAACAATGACTAGAAGTAGGTTTAATTTCAGGAGAAACGTAGATGGTAGCAGAGAAGCACAAATTTGGAATAGCTATGTTCGAGGGATTTCTGGACCAATCCGTTGGGAATCTCATTTGCATTCCTTCAAGTAAGTTGTAGAGGGTTCCAAAATGAAGATTTTGATATACAGTTCATTAATTTTTGTCCAGTATTGAGAAAGTTATGAGTATTTGAAGTTAGGGTATTGAATCTGGAAAATCTGAAAAAAATGTGGAATGTGATTTTAATCTAGAGTTTAGAATTCATGAGCATAGAAAGACAAGACTATTTAAGGGTCTGATGCTCGGTTTTGGTTTGTTTGACAGACCAAGAGGAAATAGGCTAAGTCTACAGACCAGGGAACTATCCAAGACTGTGAGTGACAAAACAAATTTCAAAAATGATTTCTAAACTGTTATTTATGCTTAAATGGTTTACATACTTGAATATGAACTTATGAATGATACATGATTTCTATGAATGGTATCAAGCATAAGTTTTGAGCTTAAATTTTCTAATGAGATTTATATATGAGCACGTGATTATTGACTTTCTGAAAAGTAGTTGAAACGATATCATTTTAAGCAAAGTATGTATTAGCTAGTATTGTTTAAAGATTTTCAGGTTTTCACGAGCAAGCTGAGTAAGCTTGAGATTTACGAAAGATAAAGATAAGCAGGCATGTTTTAATGTTTTCATGTGATTTTCTGATACTTCTATTGACTGCATTGTTGGGTTTTATGTCCTAAAACTCGTAGATAGTGAATGATTAACGAATTATACACTTGTATCAATAAAGTGTTATTGAGGTTTATGCAATAAAGTGTTATTGTCATATTAAGTCTAGAATTGCACAATATGACCCAATCCAATAAACTAAGATCCAAGGTTGTTTACATGTAACTTGAACTAGTATGTGGGGACATACGAGGATTGGTGTTCAAGTAACAACCTAAAAGGTCTATAGTACAAGGATAAGGTTGGGTACCTTATCCTGGTAACACTATGTGATACGACCTGCTTTGTATTCGATACAAACGTATTGATCCAAGGTGTCCATGTAGGAGACATGCGAGCAGGGGTATCCTATGCAATGAGTTTGCATAAGACCGGACCACGAAATAGCAAACCACTAGATGTAACGTCGTTGACTAGTTAGGTTACTGTTTCAATAGGATGACTTAGGTAACTCAGTCTTAATCCTGAGTGTGCCATGAACTCCTTCTCACTTGGGATTGTCCTTTGATTAGTACGGGTGAGAGTGGCCTGCATGCCGACTCAATAAGCCTACCTTCTTGGGGACAAGACCGAGTGGGGGGCTGGGGACATGACAATACAAGATGGAATTCACTCCTTCCTCTTTGGGGTTAGTAGATGTGTGTTCCCTTAAGGGCTGATTCCGGGGCTTGAACAAAGGCGCGCCGTCCTCTCCTGGCCTGAGAGGAACTCTTGTTTAGAGGTTGGACCCTAAACAACTTGTTCATTAGAGGGATCAGTGGTACTTAAGGAACCAGAGGTAACCCAGGGGTAAGACGGTAATTTGACCCAGCTGGTGTTACGAACATACGTGAAGGATTGACTTACTGCATTGGTCGATATTCGTGGACACAGAAATATTCTAAAGTGAGAAGAGTGCAACTGTGGGTCTTTAGTGGAGTGACCCACAGTTAACGAATGTTGATTGACTCGGTTAATGAGTTTAGCTGATCAATCTTGTATTGTTGGTCGCTACCGCAAGCGCACGGTATCGCAAGTAATATAAAACGGTAGGTATACCGAGTATCGAATCCACAGGGAGGCGAAGCGAAATTTAAGCAAGCAAAGATTCCTAGAGCACTAAAAATACTTGGGAAAAACAATATTTAGGGACCAGATCATTAAATCAAAGAAAATTAAAAATCAAAACAATTAAAGAAAAATTTTGATCAATCGATAAAAATAAAATGTGGAGAAAGAGTTTTCTAATGGGAAGAGGGGTCTTGAAAATCCATTATTAGCTAAACAATTGCTACAATTGTCCTATCTCATTGCCCAACTAATTATACTCCTAGAATCTCCGTTAATAACATAGGTTCTCCTGTCGGTCTCCCCTAATTGTAATTAATTCATTTTAACAACCTAAGTGTCCTTAGCGCCATTAAAAATCATTAATTATTACGCTCTGATTCATTTTAGGAATCGAAGTTTAATCAACTAATCCCGTTGTCACAACGGGCAATTAAACTAGTTGCATGGATTATGATCTATCCTAACTTCTCTCCGTCGAGTTTCCATTAAGAATCAGATCAGTACACAATTGGCCAGATTGCATAAAGCATTAAGCACATCCATACAAATAATTAGGACAACAGGGCTAGAGATAGGCAATTATAACAATATTTAAACTATAATTTCATTTCAAGACCCCAAATTGGGGTTTAGCTATTCATAGCTAAAATATTCACAATAATTACAATGGAAAGCATAATAAAGAGCATAATAAAAGGGAAGGAATTGACCGTAGAAGACCCCTTCGCTACGCTTGGAGTCCCTCCGAAAACTCCTTAAGCCTCCTAGGATGCTCCCCAAAATTCCTCAAAATTTTCCCACTAAGAAAGCTCTCAAAAGGCTAGAAAGCCTTGAGAGAGGCTCCAAAGGAGCCTAAGAAAGAAAGGAAGGAATGGGGAAATGATGATTGATGCCTAAAATGAGGCACCAAGGGGCGCCTGGCTCGGAAAGGGGGTAGCGTCGCGACGCTGTGACGTCATCGACTTGCCGGCCAAGAAATGGACAGCGTCGCGATGCTGTCCTTATAGCGTCTCGACGCTAGGCATTTTCCAGAACTTCCAGCTGCGGATTGGGCTTCTTTTCTTGGGCCAACGTCAATTCTTTTTGGGCTTTTTCTTCATAGTTGTCCTCTTCTGACTCCCCTTGACCCAAGCATGGAAATTGGGCTTGAATGGCTTCTTTTTGGGCACTTTTTCCACAAAATCCACAACTTTGCTCCTAAAGACCAAATAACAAAATATATGAAATATTTTCAATAAAAACACAATTAAAGCACAAAAAAGCCTAATAAATTGGGACTAAAATAGCGACATTTCTTCTCGCTATCACACCCCCAAACTTAAGCTTTTGCTAGTCCCGAGCAAAATAAATTCTAAAGATGCATGAAATAGAATCGCTCAAGCCTCAATGATTTTGGAATTCTTAAGATAGAATGGAAAACATGCAAGTGGAATAAGGAAGCACTGCATACTCATGAAGAAATCTTAAACTAGTTTGAACTTAAGATTAATGAATAGCATGCTCAAGACTTATCTATTGATTCTTTTACTAACCTAGATTAGTCTTATGGCTTTCTCCATTTGTTTTCCCCCTACACTGGCTAAGAGCACCTAATAGGTCGGAGTTCTTCTATCATGCAAAAAAAAGAAACTAGGGTGCCTGATTTTTCTTTTTCATGGGGGAGCAAAATTGATTTTTCACTTTCTTTTTCTTTTTCTTTTGCTACTCCCCCAAACTTGCATTTTGATATCTAATGGCACTAGCTTTCACACTACGGTGCAGGGACCCTTAACCCGAATTTTATTCTCTGGTTGCCCTAACTGATCACACCGCAGGTAGCTCTTTCTACCCCTAGGCTTTTTCTTTTGTGCAAGCAAAAATTTCTTTTTCAACAGATTTTTCTTTTCTCTCATTTTCTTTTGTTGCTTTTGCTTTTCTCTCAGCAGGCATAACATTTTTTTTTCTACCTAGCTCTTTAGAACAATCAAGCATGAACTTCCTAGTATTAGAAACTAAGCCTATCGGGGTGACAACAAACTTTAAAAATCATAATAAGAATCTAGATTTTCAAAGACGTCATTAGATAAGACTATTGCATGCTTTAGACATCAAAACTAAGTATCAAAAAATTTTAAAATTTCACAATTTCTGCCATGCTCCCAGATTCCACAACATATAAACCATTTTCTCCCAAAACTTCTAAAATCACATCCTTGGCTATCATGGCTATCTATTCATGCATCCAACAGAATTCAAATATGCTCAACACAGCGAAAGCCTCCCCCCCAAACTTAAACTAAACATTGTCCCCAATGTTTTAAAAACAATAAAGCAAATAGAGGGATACTGAGACTTCCCTGAGCTAGGAGCGCTTTATCCTCTTCCTTTGGATTCAAAAAAATATGGGATTTTTGGAGCTTTGGGATTTGCTAAGGTGATCCTGCAAAACAAAATTGGATCACGAAGCAAAGAAAATTATTTACCGCAAAAACAACTATCTAAACTTAAATCCTTGGGTTGCCTCCCAAGCAGCGCTTTCTTTAACGTCTTTAGCTAGACGAGGCTCGGCACGCTTACGGAGGCTCGAAATAAAAGTTTTCATCATCCTCCAGGCCCTGCAAAAAATCGCGCACCGAATTGCACACTGCAAACAGGGGAGAAAAAAAACTTTTCCCTGGCCCATCTTCGCTAAAGAGATTATCATAATAACATTTCAGAAAATATGCAACAGCATCAAATCTCTTTTCTAGATCTCTATTCTCAAAACAATTGTTAACAGAGTCATCAAGCGTTATGATATCTACTGGTCTGGGATCTAAAGATGACCTATCAATCATGCCAGTCCATTCATCAGATTCAATATCTATATGCTCAGAAGATTCCTCAGACTCAGAATTAAAAAATGATTCGACTAAGCTATCATATGACTCACTATCAGAATTAAAGAATTCAAGCTCTTCAGGGTCAGATTCTATACTATGCACAGATTCGAGTTCCTCTGGGTCAGATTCTATGCTATATACATCATCAGGACACGAATCAAAGTTATTAACATTGTTAGGTTTTATGCACTCAGGAATATCAAGATCAGACTCAATAGATTCAGCATTATCATGATCAAACTCAAAATTATCTATCAAGTAATCCTTTTTATGCAAAACATGCTCATTCTCAATGTCAGGCAAATCAATATCATCATCAAAATCATCAATCTCAGGCAAATCCAACTCATTTTCAAAAGAAGGTAAATCATCAATTGCAGATATTTCATTCTCATAAGCAGGCAATTCCAATTCATTTTCGAAGTTAGGCAATTCTAAATCATAAAGCATTATGATCGAAATCCCCATCATCCATAAGCACTTCTCCTAAGCCTAGGCCAAGATTATATTCTACCTCCTCATCATCGTCAGTCAAGTATTCAGGACCAATAGAAAAACAGGTATGCAGACTACATACAGACTCATCTTGGCCAAAAATACTAAACACGACTTTTTCATCATCAATGTTCAAGGTAAGCTTACCTGTATGCACACTAATTTCGGCCTTACCAGTTGCTAAGAAAGGTCTGCCTAGAATAATGGGCACCTCTCTGTCCTCCTGCATGTCCAGTACCACAAAGTCTACAGGGAAGATAAATTTATTGACCTTCACCAATACGTCCTCCACAACACCCATCGGGTGGGTAATTGATCTATCAGCAAGCTGGAGAGTGACGTCGGTGTCCTTCATTCCTGTTAAGCCAATCTTCCTGTATACAGAATAGGGCATTAAATTTATACTAGCACCAAGATCACACAAGGCCCTATTGAAAGATACTTCTCCTATGGTGCAGGGAATGGTAAAACTCCCTGGATCTTTCTGTTTAGAAGGCATCTTTCCAGAAACTATGGTACTACTACTTTCAGATAATTTAAAAACTTCTTTTTTCAAACTTTTCTTCCTAGAAAGCATCTCTTTCATGAATTTCCCATAATTAGGCATGTTATACAAAGCATCTACCAAGGGAATATTCACAGACAATTTTTTAAACATTTCAAGGAATTTTTGAAACTGCTCATCTAATTTAACATTTTTAAAGCGTTGAGGAAAAGGTAACTCCCTGTAATCAAAGGTTGGACATTCGCCCCTCCGCTTGGGCGGACTAATGTGCGAGCCTTTGTCACGGTGGTTGCATGGAACCACTTCTTCCTCGTACAGTTTCTCCTCTTGCCTTTCTTCTTTTTCTTTTCCTGCAAAAGAGTTAGAAAAACCACAATTCAGATTAACAGAGTTAGGAGGATGTTGGGACCTTTCAGAGGAGGCTTTTTGTGCCTCAGCCCTTTCATCTTCATCCTTGCTCTTTTCTTCTTCCTTCTTCTTTTCTGAACTGATCTCCAGCTTCCTACCACTTCTTAGTGTCACCATCTTGCACTGCTCTCTTGGGTTAGGTTCAGTGTCGCTTGGAAATTTCCCCTTCTGAAGGGCATTCACTGCTGAAGCTATCTGACCTATTTGAACTTCCATATTTTTCAAAGCAGTGTCGTGGTTATTAACTGCCGTATGGAGATTCACATTCAATACTTTTTGCTCTTTGATAAACATAGCCACCATCTCCTCCAGGCTATTCTTCTTTTCAGGCGCACTGGATGATGCAAAACCTAGCGGTGGCTGCAAAACATTCTTTGTGTTTGAGTACGAGAAGTTCTCATGATTGCGCAGATTAGGGTGGTAGAAGTTCGGTATTTGAGTAAATGGTCTGTTCCCCACGTATTGAACTTCTTCCACATCTTGACCTTCTTTCTTTGAATACCTTTCAGCTAAGGTGGAAATGGATTTGACCACCTCAGATGAAGTCAGCTTGTTCAGGGCATTGGTCAGAGATGCCATCTGTGCCTTCAGTGAACTCGACTCATCTAATTCATACATTCCAACCTTCTTAGAAATTACTCCCCTCTCAGTCGGCCACTGATAACTGGTTGCTGCCATTTCCTCTAACAGATCTTTGGCTTCCGTTACTGTCTTGGAAAGAAAACTTCCACCTGCTGATGTGTCTAAAACTGTCTTGGTGGAGGAATTCAGACCATTGTAAAATAACTGCCCCTGGAGCCAATCCGGATATCCATGTTGTGGGCATCGCCTGAGCATCTCCTTATATCTTTCCCATGCCACGTACAACTACTCCTCATCTAACTGCCTAAACGTTCCAATCTCAGTCCGGAACTTCGTAGTTTTGGCTGGTGGGAAAAATTTAGTCAGAAAAGCCTGGGCAAGCTCATCCCATGTACTAATACTGCCCGTCTCAACTGATTCGAGCCAATCCTTAACTTTGTCCTGTAGAGAAAATGGAAATAACCTCAATCTTATAGCGTCTGCTGGAACTCCATTCATCTTTACTGTCCCGCATATTTCCAAGAATGATCTCAGATGTGAATGTGGATCCTTAGAAGGATATCCTATAAAAGAATTATCGCGTGCCATCTGAATCAATCCCGTCTTTAACTCAAAATTTGTAGCTTGTATCGGGGCGTAAACGATTCCTGAATTTTCGGTGGGAAGAATTGGCTGTAGAAAGTCTCTGATCGCCTTGGGAGCTTCTTGTTGGGCCATTGCTTCTGCTAATCTTTTTTCTCTACGAATGGTTCTAAGAGTCCTGTCAATTTCGAGATCTAGCGGAAACAAATTAACCACCTTGTTGCTTCGCAAACAATACTCCCAATCAATCAAAAGAACCAAACAAAAACAAAAATAAAATGATATTCACAAAATAATAAAAGAAAAAATATTTACACTTAAATTACTATTTATCCCTTTCTTTTTGATGTCAAGAAAAATTGGTTTGCTTAAAAATCAAGCCTCACCGGCAACGGCGCCAAAAACTTGTTGGTCGCTACCGCAAGCGCACGGTATCGCAAGTAATATAAAACGGTAGGTATATCGAGTATCGAATCCACAGGGAGGCGTAGCAAAATTTAAGCAAGCAAAGATTCCTAGAGCACTAAAAATACTTGGGAAAAACAATATTTAGGGACCAGATCATGCAATGTGCCATTCGGGCAATACGAATGGAACGTCATGCCATTTGGGCTAAAGAATGCCCCATCTGAATTTCAAAAAATCATGAATGATATTTTTAATGATTTTCAAGAATTTACAATTGTTTACATTGACGATGTCTTGGTTTTCTCCTCAAGCATCGATCAACATTTCAAACATTTGGATATATTTATCAAAGTTGTTAAACAAAATGGTTTGGTAGTCTCTCTACCAAAAGTAAAACTTTTTCAAACCCAGATTAAATTTTTGGGCTTCAATATCAATATGGGCCTGATCAAACCTATTCAGAGGTCCATAAACTTTGCTTCAAATTTTCCGGACCAAATTACAGACAAAATCCAACTCCAAAGATTTTTGGGCTGTCTCAATTATGTGTCTGATTTCATTCAAAATCTCAGACCCATTTGCAAACCGTTTTTTCAAAGGCTTAGGAAGAATCCAAAGCCATGGTCCAATGAACATACTAAAGCTGTTCAAAAGATAAAAGCTTTAGTCAAATCACTTCCCTGTTTAAGTCTTATCAATCCAAAAGCACATCTGATCGTAGAGACAGATGCATCAGACATTGAATATGGAGGAATCCTAAAACAGTGTCTTGATAAGAACGAGTCAATTATCCGATTCCACTCAGGAATCTGGAACGAAACTCAGAAAAATTACTCCACCGTCAAAAAGGAGTTACTGGCAATAGTTCTCTGTGTTCAAAAATTTCAAGGTGATTTGATAAACAAAAGTTTTACCATCAAAACCGATTCTCAAGCTTCAAAATTCGTCTTAGAAAAAGACGTAAAAAATCTGGTTTCAAAGCAAATTTTTGCCAGATGGCAAGCAATACTTTCGTGTTTTGATTTCAAGATTTTGCCTATAAAAGGCACTCAAAACCCTCTTGCAGATTATCTCTCAAGGGAGTTTCTAACTCCAAAACTCTCTCCTCTCTCTCTCCCTTCTGCCAAAGAAAAGAAAAAGAGTGAATGAGTGAAGCAAGAGGCAGAGCCTCCTCTTCAAGGGGCAGTCGCCCATCTTCTTCCTCCTCTGCACCTCCTCCCATGAGTGCAGAACAATATGCAATGGAATTAGGGTTTACTCCGGTAACCCGTTCCAGATCAAGGCAAGGCGGTATACGCCCTATGCCTCCAATGGAGTCTTCTACTCCACCTCCAAGGCCTTCGGCCAACCTCGTCCGTCCTTCAGGCGGAATAGTTCAATTGAGACCTCCTGTCTCTCCCTCTTCCGTTGCGGGATCATCAATCCCGTCTTCTTCAACCTACTCTGCGGCGGTAACACCGGAAAAGAGGTATGTACCTCGCCCAGAGATAAAAGGATATTTTCAAAAAACCCAGGTTATCTATGAACCCATCATAGAACCTGAATTTCAAGGTCTCAATCTTGAAGAGACCGTTTCAAACATGTATCCTACAGGCTTCAATTTCATGCCTGAGGATCTGAACAAAACTCGTACTTTCTATGAGTTCATTCTCGTCGACACCAAGTCAGCCGAGATTACTCATATTCCAGATAAAAACGATCCATCAATGATCGCTTATTCAAAATTAAAAATATTCAAAGCCTTGAATCCAACCCATTGGAATCAAGGACTGTATACCGATAAATCCTTTTCAAAGCCTTTCGTTCCACAAACATATTCATATCGGGACTACATAAGAGCCTGGTATAATGTTATGTGGTATTCAAACTATAAGCATTCTTGGTTCATTTCTTTCTGCCAAAATGCTTACAAAATCACATTCCCACTGTGGTTTATTCAATGGTGGAATACATTCGGTCTTTCGGATGATATTTTACCAACACCCTTGCAAGAATCATATTATCACTTTGCAAGGAACATTCAAAAAACAGCGTTTCATAATTCTATGAGATTCTGTTTATACTTTCAAGTTCCATGGATTTTTTGCTGGAACTTCTCAACCAGCAACCAACCGCAATACAAGACCGTCACAAAGATCCTAAAGATCAAGTGGTGGGATAAATTCAATTTCCAGAACGCAACCCTCAACAAAGTTAAAGAGTGGTTTGCAGCCAATGGATATCTTCAGGATATCGACATAAAGAGAAACGCAGAGTTTCTCAATGACAAATCCAAGCTCCTAGCAGCTCTAGCACAGACCACATCTGATGCAGATTTTCAAAGAATTCTCCAGATGGCGGCTTCAAGCGCGTCCCCAGCTTCTTCTGCTCAAGGAGAAGACGAAGATCCGGATTACGATCTGGACGACCCGTTCCTCGACTCACAACCCATGTGAGCTCCGAGTCAAATAATCCTGTTTCACATAGAAGCAGTTAGTATTTCAGGAATACTTCAAAAGGAAGTAATTCCGTCAAATTTAAAAAAAAAAAAAAAAAAAAAAAAAAAAAAAAAAGTGTGTGTTGTAAATTCTCTTCTCTAGATGTAAAAGGTGTAAACTCTGTAATTATTCCAGTTTGCACTGTAAATACATTTCTGCCAAAGCACAGCTTTAGAAGATGAAGCAGCAGTACGATAAAGATACAAGACTTCGATGTTTTGAAGGCAAAGATTGTTAGCAACTTTCCTAGATCGTGAGGACCTAGTTTGGCGTTTACCGGCAGATGATGATGTAAGTCCGGGTTTAGCCTATAATCCGCCTAGGGTGATCGAGGGTTAGGATTGGAGCTAATAATTCAGCCGACAAGATAAAGAATCTTATCTACTGAAAAGAGATAAAGCTGGAGCATCTTCAATAGTTGAAAAGTGGCAGACATGATATCTTATCTTCTTACCTTTTCCTATTTTGTCTTTTGTAATAATTTGCTTTAATTATTTTTCTTTAAGTCACGTCTATCCGTCAGGGGTCCTGTCCTGTCGGAATAATAATTTAGATTTACTTTTTCAATTTTGTCGTTACTACTTTTCAAAAAGACGAATCTGTCAGGGGTCCTGTCCTGATGATTCGATCTTATCTTTTAATTTTCTGCATTCAATTTTCATTTGAAGTCCGGAGTCTATAAAAGACTTCATCTTTGTATTGCAAAGGCATGCGCTGAGAACTCTCAAGCTATCTTCTCTTGTAAAGCTTGAATCTCACCTTGCTTTCTGTATCAGCTAGTCGATCCTCCTAAGGGAACCCAAGCTGTAGTTTCAAATTTGGTATCAGAGCCTTTCAATAAAGAGCAAATTTATCAATTTCTGAGTGTTCAATAGATCTCCTCTCCCCCAGAAAAAAATTTGAAATCAACAAATTGAACACTCAGAAATTGATAAATTTGCTCTTTATTGAAAGGCTCTGATACCAAATTTGAAACTACAGCTTGGGTTCCCTTAGGAGGATCGACTAGCTGATACAGAAAGCAAGGTGAGATTCAAGCTTTACAAGAGAAGATAGCTTGAGAGTTCTCAGCGCATGCCTTTGCAATACAAAGATGAAGTCTTTTATAGACTCCGGACTTCAAATGAAAATTGAATGCAGAAAATTAAAAGATAAGATCGAATCATCAGGACAGGACCCCTGACAGATTCGTCTTTTTGAAAAGTAGTAACGACAAAATTGAAAAAGTAAATCTAAATTATTATTCCGACAGGACAAGACCCCTGACGGATAGACGTGACTTAAAGAAAAATAATTAAAGCAAATTATTACAAAAGACAAAATAGGAAAAGGTAAGAAGATAAGATATCATGTCTGCCACTTTTCAACTGTTGAAGATGCTCCAGTTTTATCTCTTTTCAGTAGATAAGATTCTTTATCTTGTCGGCTGAATTATTAGCTCCAATCCTAACCCTCGATCACCCTAGGCGGATTATAGGCTAAACCCGGACTTACATCATCATCTGCCGGTAAACGCCAAACTAGGTCCTCACGATCTAGGAAAGTTGCTAACAATCTTTGCCTTCAAAACATCGAAGTCTTGTATCTTTATCGTACTGCTGCTTCATCTTCTAAAGCTGTGCTTTGGCAGAAATGTATTTACAGTGCAAACTGGAATAATTACAGAGTTTACACCTTTTACATCTAGAGAAGAGAATTTACAACACACACTTTTTTTTTTTTTTTTTTTTTTTAAATTTGACGGAATTACTTCCTTTTGAAGTATTCCTGAAATACTAACTGCTTCTATGTGAAACAGGATTATTTGACTCGGAGCTCACATGGGTTGTGAGTCGAGGAACGGGTCGTCCAGATCGTAATCCGGATCTTCGTCTTCTCCTTGAGCAGAAGAAGCTGGGGACGCGCTTGAAGCCGCCATCTGGAGAATTCTTTGAAAATCTGCATCAGATGTGGTCTGTGCTAGAGCTACTAGGAGCTTGGATTTGTCATTGAGAAACTCTGCGTTTCTCTTTATGTCGATATCCTGAAGATATCCATTGGCTGCAAACCACTCTTTAACTTTGTTGAGGGTTGCGTTCTGGAAATTGAATTTATCCCACCACTTGATCTTTAGGATCTTTGTGACGGTCTTGTATTGCGGTTGGTTGCTGGTTGAGAAGTTCCAGCAAAAAATCCATGGAACTTGAAAGTATAAACAGAATCTCATAGAATTATGAAACGCTGTTTTTTGAATGTTCCTTGCAAAGTGATAATATGATTCTTGCAAGGGTGTTGGTAAAATATCATCCGAAAGACCGAATGTATTCCACCATTGAATAAACCACAGTGGGAATGTGATTTTGTAAGCATTTTGGCAGAAAGAAATGAACCAAGAATGCTTATAGTTTGAATACCACATAACATTATACCAGGCTCTTATGTAGTCCCGATATGAATATGTTTGTGGAACGAAAGGCTTTGAAAAGGATTTATCGGTATACAGTCCTTGATTCCAATGGGTTGGATTCAAGGCTTTGAATATTTTTAATTTTGAATAAGCGATCATTGATGGATCGTTTTTATCTGGAATATGAGTAATCTCGGCTGACTTGGTGTCGACGAGAATGAACTCATAGAAAGTACGAGTTTTGTTCAGATCCTCAGGCATGAAATTGAAGCCTGTAGGATACATGTTTGAAACGGTCTCTTCAAGATTGAGACCTTGAAATTCAGGTTCTATGATGGGTTCATAGATAACCTGGGTTTTTTGAAAATATCCTTTTATCTCTGGGCGAGGTACATACCTCTTTTCCGGTGTTACCGCCGCAGAGTAGGTTGAAGAAGACGGGATTGATGATCCCGCAACGGAAGAGGGAGAGACAGGAGGTCTCAATTGAACTATTCCGCCTGAAGGAAGGACGAGGTTGGCCGAAGGCCTTGGAGGTGGAGTAGAAGACTCCATTGGAGGCATAGGGCGTATACCGCCTTGCCTTGATCTGGAACGGGTTACCGGAGTAAACCCTAATTCCATTGCATATTGTTCTGCACTCATGGGAGGAGGTGCAGAGGAGGAAGAAGATGGGCGACTGCCCCTTGAAGAGGAGGCTCTGCCTCTTGCTTCACTCATTCACTCTTTTTCTTTTCTTTGGCAGAAGGGAGAGAGAGAGGAGAGAGTTTTGGAGTTAGAAACTCCCTTGAGAGATAATCTGCAAGAGGGTTTTGAGTGCCTTTTATAGGCAAAATCTTGAAATCAAAACACGAAAGTATTGCTTGCCATCTGGCAAAAATTTGCTTTGAAACCAGATTTTTTACGTCTTTTTCTAAGACGAATTTTGAAGCTTGAGAATCGGTTTTGATGGTAAAACTTTTGTTTATCAAATCACCTTGAAATTTTTGAACACAGAGAACTATTGCCAGTAACTCCTTTTTTACGGTGGAGTAATTTTTCTGAGTTTCGTTCCAGATTCCTGAGTGGAATCGGATAATTGACTCGTTCTTATCAAGACACTGTTTTAGGATTCCTCCATATCCAATGTCTGATGCATCTGTCTCTACGATCAGATGTGCTTTTGGATTGATAAGACTTAAACAGGGAAGTGATTTGACTAAAGCTTTTATCTTTTGAACAGCTTTAGACGTTCATTGGACCATGGCTTTGGATTCTTCCTAAGCCTTTGAAAAAGCGGTTTGCAAATGGGTCTGAGATTTTGAATGAAATCAGACACATAATTGAGACAGCCCAAAAATCTTTGGAGTTGGGTTTTGTCTGTAATTTGGTCCGGAAAATTTGAAGCAAAGTTTATGGACCTCTGAATAGGTTTGATCAGGCCCATATTGATATTGAAGCCCAAAAATTTAATCTGGGTTTGAAAAAGTTTTACTTTTGGTAGAGAGACTACCAAACCATTTTGTTTAACAACTTTGATAAATATATCCAAATGTTTGAAATGTTGATCGATGCTTGAGGAGAAAACCAAGACATCGTCAATGTAAACAATTGTAAATTCTTGAAAATCATTAAAAATATCATTCATGATTTTTTGAAATTCAGATGGGGCATTCTTTAGCCCAAATGGCATGACGTTCCATTCGTATTGCCCGAATGGCACATTGAAAGCGGTTTTATATTTATCTTTTTCGGAAATTTGAATTTGCCAAAAACCTGACTTCATGTCAAATTTCGAAAATACTTTTGCTTTTGAAATCCTTTTTAAAAGGTCTTGTTTATTTGGAATTGGATATCTAATCCATTCCAAAACTTTGTTTAAGGGTTTGTAATTGATAACTAACCTTGGCACACCACGCTCCTGTTCGGCTGCGTTGTTGACATAGAATGCTGCACACGACCATGGGCTTTTGGATGGTCTAATCAGCTTCTTATTGAGCAAATCCTGTATTTCTTTTTTACAGAACGTTAGTAAATCCGAATTCATTTGAATTGGTCTTGCCTTTGTTGGAATTTTTGATTCATCAAAATCTTTTGAGTAAGGAAGTTGAACAATGTGTTTTTTCCTTGCCCAAAAAGCATTTGGCAAATTTGAACAAATCTCTTTTTCAATTTTGTTTTCCAAATCTTTGATTTTGACAATGACCGAAGGATGTTTGAGGTTTTCATCAATCTTTTTATAACTGATGTCCTCTTTGAGAAAAGAAATTTGTTTTTGCTTTTGCCGAATTTCATTTAAACTTACTTCCATAAAATCAACTGGAAGGATTGGACAAATAAATTCAAAAATTATTTCTGAACCGGCAAAATTTGAAACCAAACCGTTTTCGGTTATTTTAATAGGATAGAGTTGCGTTAGGAATGGGGTTCCTAAGATCAACTCTTGTTTGAGGTCTTTGACCAAAAGAAATGAGCAAACAATACATATGTCATTGTTGCAAATATGGGCATTTGAAAGTTTGTACTGCACACAAAGACGCTGGCCATTGGCACTGTTAAGTCTTTGAGTGGTTTTTTCAAAATACTTTGTAGGGATGAGTCCCTGTTGAATCCAATTTTGATCTGCCCCTGAATCAATTAGGGCTTTGACCGTGATTTGAAAATCCTCAATTTTTAGAGTAATCATTGAATACCATTTTTGAAATTGAGACTTTGTAATCTGATTTAGAAGAAAATCTTTTTCTTCATTATTGGAAATCAAAGGTTTTGATTTGAGATTGTTGATCTCGATTTTGATCAAATCTATTTCGATTTTGCTTTTCTCTATCTCTTTCTTGAGATTGTTGATTTCAAATTGAAGATCTTGAATAGAAGAAGGTTGAGGGTCAGCTTTTGGTTTGAAGAAATCATCCCTTTTGAGAATTTCGGAAAGAGAGGGTTGCTCAACCTTTTCTGTGAACTCAGAAGTTTTTTGAGAAGACAAAGACTGTTTGAGGGTTTTCAGAATTGTCTTCTTCATTTCCTTATCCTCTATATGGTCTATAGAGTTAAAGAGAACTTCTTGTTCTAGTGTAAGGACATTTATGCATTGTCCTTCACAATCCTTTTTACAAGCTTTGCTGCCTTCAGATTCTTTGCTCTGGCTATCGCTAGAGATTTCTGAATCTGTGTCGTTGAATTGAAATTCGTTCAATTCTTGATCAGAGCTATCATAGATAGAAGAATACTCTTCTTCTATATCCAGCTCATTGATTCTAAGGTTGGGACATCTATTTGCATAGTGTCCTTCCTTTCGACATTTAAAACAAAAGGTTTTTCCCTTTGTCTTAAAGGCAGCTTGCCTTGGTTTGGGTTGATCCCGAGATTGTCTATTCTTGAATCGAGGATTTGGATTGTATTGCCTTTTTGGGAAATACTTTCTCGATTGCCTCTGGAAATACTGAGGTCTTTCGAATTGGTTTTTGTAAAACCTTCGGCTGTTACGCCGTCGGATTATTTTGTTTGCAGAGCGATTTGGTTCTTCCAAACGCTCGCAACCATATTGAGAGCAAAAGGCTTTCATATCTCTGAGCCTGCCCTTTTCATCTCTTTGGACTTTGCGCTGAATTTTTATTTCATTGCAAATTTGAAGTCCACAGTTGATGACATATGATGTAAGATCACCATATGTTATATTGTTCCAATCGATTTGTCCATTATATCGTTCCTTAAGAGTCAAATAGATTCTTTCAGAAACGTAATTTGGAAGGCCATCTAGAAATTTTTCTTTCCAGTGGCTCCAATGTGGATCTTTCATATGGAAGACCCTAGAAATGAACATGTCCTTGTACCAATTGAAGTTGGCCAAGTTTTTGCATCTAAGATTTTTGAGAATTGTTCTTTGAGTGTCTTCATGCTTCACACTATGGGCTGTTGTGAAGTGCCAAGAGATTGCATAGACCAGTGCCTCTACGGCATCTTGCTGATCTACTTCTTCTTCAATGATGACCACTTTAGGCGGAGTTTTTGATGATTCAGGTTTAGTAATAGGTTCTCCACCTATTCTAATTCCTGGATCGGCTTTGGTATCGGGAACTTCCCTTTTTCTTTTGACTTTGGTGGAATGAGTTTTGATCTCATTTCTGAGGGAAGTACTAAGAGCATCCCACCATGCTTTGAGAATACCTGTGAATCCATTAATAAGGGTGGAACAGGCGACATGATTTGAATTGCCATTTTCTTGGAAAGAAGTTGCGGCAATGAGCATTTCAGATAGCATGTCTTGGATTTGTCTATCTGATTTTCCATCTAGGTTCCAAACCACAATGGATTGTCCATCGAATTGCTTGGTTTTTCCGAACCTATAATTTTGCTCGTAATTGAGGTCAGGCATAGAAGGCCTTTGGTACCAATTTACTCTATCACCTGGATTGTAACCCAGTTTGTTTAGAGATGGAGGATCTTCTAAATGAAGACCTTTGAGTTGTTCAATGATTGATTCAACATCTTCACTATCTGTATCGTCGAGGGTGTTAAGCTGATTAGAGCTTTCTCCTCTTGAGATGGCAGATAGTTTTCTGTCGATTTCCTCCAAAAGTTTCGTTTTTGGAGTTTTTCGGTTGACTTGCTCAAGAGGACTGAACATTGGTTTAACTGGCGCTGGAGGAGGATCAATTAATTCCTCTAGCCGATAAACTTGTTCAGCTATTGAGGTAAGCATCCGATTTGAGAAGTTGTTCTGACATTGGATGCTTTTGATTTCCTTGTTAGTAGGAGGTTGAGCTTCCTCGCTTTCTCTAACAAGTTGGAAGGGTTTGGCGACAATCCTTTCATGGTAGAAGCTGTCGAATTCGACGTCTTCCATGGGAGGAAAGTTACCTTGAACTTCGCCCCTTCTGGCGGTTCTCCATCTTTCTTTTTCTTTAATGGCACAAATATGGGAAAATTCATCCCTTTGATTGAACCATCTAAAGAAAGAGATATGTTCTTGGAGTTTGTCAAGGGTTTTGAAATACACTTCTTTGAATGCCTTCCTCTGCTCTGCAGAGTAAGTTGTGAAGAAGTGATTTCTTGCATCCTTGTTTTCTTCCGCCATGAATTCTCTTTGAAGGGCTACTTTGTCAACCTTGAATTCGTTATCTGAGATGATAACATTTAACTGACTTTTGAAAACAGATTCCGTTTCCATGTCAGTTTGAGAAGGAGAAGGAGGTTTTTCTTCTTCATATTGAAAATTTGGAATTCCTTCTTCCAGCCTTACAGATTTGACTCTAAGTGAGCCAGATCTTCCAATACTTTGAAGAGACTCTGGTCTGATACCAGAGGTACTTGGTCTGGAACTCATGAACTCCTTTTTGTTCATGTTTTCCTTCAAGATTGGGAAACGAGGTTCTTCCTCATCGAATTTGATTTCTACTCTCCCATCTGGGTGCTCGATGATGTGAGAGAGTTCTTTTTCTTTCTTCTTGGGGACGAAGGCATTTTCAATTGTCCAAGAAGGGTTTTTGGTAAGGTTATCCCATGAAAGCATCTTTGGGACACTAACAGAGGATTTATTGATGTTGGTCTCGATAAGCATGGTTTTTCCTTTGGGGGATTGTACCAATGCTTTCGGTTCCATTGAGGAAGTAAGGGCTTTGTAGGTAATCTTGTATAGAAGTGTCATCTTCTTGACTCCTTCTTCAAGATTTAAACCTTTTCCCGTGACTTCCAAGGTTAAGGTTTTGAGAATATGGGGGTCATCTAATGCCACCATAAAGTTTGGAAAACAATTGAAATAAACTGGTCCATCGGCAAGATTGGATTCGATGATACCAAGGAGAGAGTTAGAGAAGTCTTTATGACGTCTATCTCTCAGAATTGCAAGAACAGGGGTATCGAGACCCGTTCTAAACATTGGACGAAGGGCGACTTGAACAGCTCCGATATGAAGGAACTGAAAGTCTTTTCTGTGTTTGAGGATGTCGTCTTTTGGAAATAATTGAATTGAATCAATATTTCCATAGACTGGAATTTTGCGTTCAACAATCTTTATGCAATGTTGTTCTTTGAAATTGAACGTATTGTGCATATAGATTGTTTTATTGTCAAGCTTGGGCAAACCCCATGCTTGAAGATTGTTTTCGATCTTTGCTATATGCAAAGCTTCGTTTGAGATGTCAGAGCCGGATGAGGCCATATGCTGGTCCTCGATTTCATTTTGAGTTAGCTCCTTTGAGGGAGCAGGTTTTGAGGGAAGAGTTTTGAAAAGAATTTTCTTTAGAAGAGACATCGATTAATTAAAGAAAAACATTTTTCAAAACTTCAAACAATAAACTTTGAAATCGAAAACTATTTTCTTTGAGTTGATTATCAAAAGATATTTACCTTAACTTACTCTTCTGGCGAGAAGGCGAGGTAGGCTGACCAACGGATTCACCGCGCTTCTTTGCGTCTTACAACCGGGACCATCAACCGGCAACAGTCCTTCGCAGCTGTCCTTCGGAGTAAATGAAAGTGAATAACTTCTGACGATCTCTTCGTCGAAGACAGTTTTTGAATTCAAAAGTTATAGGATGAATTTGTGAAAGATGTTTCTCTGGAATAGATCTCCTCTCCCCCAGAAAAAAATTTGAAATCAACAAATTGAACACTCAGAAATTGATAAATTTGCTCTTTATTGAAAGGCTCTGATACCAAATTTGAAACTACAGTCCATTAGGTCCCCCTACTAGCTCATATTAAGTCTAGAATTGCACAATATGACCGAAATCCAATAAACTAAGATCCAAGGTTGTTTACATGTAACTTGAACTAGTATGTGGGGACATACGGGGATTGGTGTTCAAGTAACAACCTAAAAGGTCTATAGTACAAGGATAAGGTTGGGTACCTTATCCTGGTACCACTATGTGATACGGCCCGCTTTGTATTCGATACAGACGTATTGATCCAAGGCGTCCATGTAGGAGACATGCGAGCGGGGGTATCCTATGCAATGAGTTTGCATAAGACCGGACCACGAAATAGTAAACCATTAGATGCAACACCGTTGACTAGTTAGGTTACTGTTTCAATAGGATGACCTAGGTAACTCAGTCTTAATCCTGAGTGTGTCATGAACTCCTTCTCACTTGGGATTGTCCTTTGATTAGTACGAGTGAGAGTGGCCTGCACGCCGACTCAATAAGCCTACCTTCTTGGGGACAAGACCGAGTGGGGGGCTGGGGATATGACAATACAAGATGGAATTCACTCCTTCCCCTATTGGGGCAAGTAGATGTGTGTTCCCTTAAGGGCTGATTCCGGGGCTTGAAAAAAGGCGCGCCGTCCTCTCCTGGCCCGAGAGGAACTCTTGTTTAGAGGTTGGACCCTAAACAACTTGTTCATTAGAGGGATCAGTGATACTTAAGGAACCAGAGGTAACCCAGGGGTAATACGGTAATTTGACCCAGCTGGTGTTACGAACACATGTGAAGGATTGACTTACTGCATTGGTCGATATCCGTGGACACAGAAATATTCTACAGTGAGAAGAGTGCAGCTGTGGGTCTTTAGTGGAGTGACCCACAGTTAACGAATGTTGATTGACTCGGTTAATGAGTTTAGCTGATCAATCTCGTATCGTTGGAGCTTCTGATCTGTAGGTCCATTAGGTCCACCTGCTAGCTCATAACGGGTTCTGAGATAATATAGTCTTGATTATTAAAGGGAATTTAAGTTAATTGTATCTTGATGCAATTAATATAATGTATGGAGATACATTATAGTATAAGTTTAATTAATGAATTAAACTTTATAATAAAATTAATTTTGGATATGATTCAAAATTAATTAATGAGAGAATTATGAATTTAATTAAATATGTGATATTTGATTAATTCATGAATTAATTAATTGGGAATTAAATAATTTAATTTGGTTAAATATGATTTAATCAAATTAATACTATAGTTTATATTAATGTACATTTTGATGCACATTAAAACTATAGGTTAAATGAGAGAGATTAAATTGAATATGATTCAATTATAAAATTAATTAAATATTTGATATTTAAGTAATATGGGATCAATTAATTTAAAATAATTGAATGACCTATTTAATTCAATTGAATATGATTTAATTGAATTAAAACTATATGTTATAATTGATTTATTTAAAACTGGTTTAATTAAATTAATTATAATTAATTAGATAATTGATTATTATTATTTAAATAATTATTAATTATTTAATTTATTAATTATTATTTGATAATAATTAAACGGTAAATATCATTTGGATTAGATCCAATGGTTGAGATCTTGTAGGGTTTTGAGTCCCTCCCCACTTATCGTGAAGTGGAGAGGGGTTACCAACAGGGCCTCCTCATTCTCTCATTCTCACGCAAAATCACAGCGAGAGCCTTGAAGATTTTCTCTCTAGTTTTTTCTCTAAAAACACAGCAAGTCCATATTGCTGAATTTTCCCTTCAAGACAAATTTTGGATCCCACCATCCCTATCTCAGTAATCCAAGAGATATAGCGGGTGATCCATAATGGTGGTGTCGATTGGAAGATCAAGAACGAGAATCTTGGAGCATCGTGCTGTGTTCTTCGAAAATCCATGTAAGTGTTCTTGATCTTAAATAAATTTCCAGCATGCTTAATCTTAGTAATTATAGAAATTGTTTCTGTATTTTTATTTGCCAATGTAACAGTTTTTCCTAAAATTGAAATTAAAAACGAGATCGTTCTTGTTTGCTTCCGCTGCCAAAAGGAATTTTAATCACTCATGCATGACTGAGATATTGAGCCCGAGGCTAAATGGTATCGTGTGCACACAGGTTATATTCCGTTGTTGACGTTGAGTGTACTCTGTGACAACGATGCTGTTGTGAGTGTTGGGCGAGCCCCACTACGACAAAGACGATGGGAGTGCTGGGCGGGCCCCACTGCATCGTAGAGCTAGTAAACGTTGGTTGTACTGGGCGTGCCCTACACAACGTAGATCTGTCATGTTAGTTAAAATGTTTGATGTACTTGATATGTACTCTTGCTAGATTTTAATGACGTACTTGTAGAGTATTTGAGAAAGCTTTTATCATTACACATTTATGTTTAACGCTTTGATTAAACAGATTTATATGTTTAAGGTTTATCATGTGTTCTGATTTGCAGATTAACAATTTTAAATTTAGTCACTCACCGGACTTCATAGCTCACTCTTTCAAAATGTTTTCCCACTTTCCAGGTAGAGATCGAGCTCCCAGTGCCTGATAAACTGTCATAGTCTGCTAAAAGCTCCCAGATCGACTTCCAGTACGTGGGTGGAGTTGTACATCGAGTCTGTTTATCTTATAAATGTCTTTGTAAGGATTTGATAGTTTACGGTTTGTGTAAGCTCTAGATGTTGTGGTTGTGTAAACCTTAGTTGGATATGTTTTTGGTTGGGATATCTTTATCAGGTTTATTTTCCAAAGTGAGTTATGTCAGGGCTGCGCTTCATGTATGTCTAAAGGTTATCAAGGTTCTGTTGTGTTGTGTTGCATGTAAAGTGTTCCATATCTAAGATTAGCATGTTTATCAGGTTAAATGATACAGCAGGGTCAACAGGTATCGTTAGAGGAGAACGATGTCTGTTGGCTTCACGCCATCTCCCGGGCTAAGCTAGCAGGTAGTTCGAGAGGGGGTGTGACATTAGTGGGATTTGTTGTCTGACACAAACTTCGATGAAACTCTGCATTTTATTTGCATTCGTACCAACAGCCTGACCTTGATTGTTGTATTCAACAACCAAGCGTTGTCCAGAATTTCGCACGCCTGCCAACTCACGCATAGTAGTGAGACCCCGTCAAGCATTCGGTCTGGCCTCCATATGAATAGAAACGTTTACTTCATCATCACTGATGCTGCTTGAACAACTCATAGTAACAATCTGCAAGAAAAACAAAAAGTATACAACATAAGATATATTTAACTCAATAAAATTGTGTAAATAAACAACCAAATGACATACCGCATTCAATACATTAGTTATCAATCCATGTGTCCTCACAATTCTTTCTCACATATGTAGATGAAATTTCGTCGTTTTCATGAAATACATCAATATTAGGCATTCTATCTACGACACTATACCCACAATCTTGAATAATATCTACTACTTTGTCTTCATAGAAATCTTCTTCTATTATTCTTTGTGAAGGTGTTAATACAACTGACCAACGAGGATTAAGAGGATCTCGTGCGTATAACACTTGTCTAGCTTGAGAGGCTAAAATAAACGAGTTTGATTTATGTCCAATACAATTGAGGTCCATAGTTGTAAACCCAAGGTCATCTATTTTAAGACCATTGTTGTTCTCAACCCAATCACATTTGAATAAAACAATGGTTAAATCATGATAATCAAGTTTCCATATTTCTTGTATGACACCGTAAAAGGTCATGTCTGACATAATGGAATTTTTGTCTTTGCCACTAGAAACTTGCATAGTATTCACAATTAGCATAACACTACTATTTTGTACATTCTTAATATCATCACGCTTGTTTGTATGATAACGAATACCGTTAACCACATAACCACAATATGTGGCTACATCTGGACGAGGCCCATGAGCTATCCATCTCAAAGACGATGATATGGTGTTGTTCGGCACCTCAAGAGCAAGTGCAACCTGAGATTTATTCCTAAATTAATTAACTGTTAACATTTAATTATATCTTCAAGAGAATGGCTTGTTTGATTACCCGGTCGCGCAACCAACCACTAAATGTGCGATTATGCTCATTTTGAAGCCACTTTTTGTTTTTAGATCTACTGGGATTGAGTTTCGACAAAGTTTCCACGTGTTACTTGTTGAATTCATATTAAAATGACAAAGTTATTGCATTTTCGCACAATCATAAAAGTTATGTGAAATGATTGAGGATTACGTACCCTACATATGGAAGCACATCATTTACATTTTGAAGGACATAAAGTGAATGATTGGAATTCCGTAATTCCATAATTCCGTAAAGCGGAAGCGTTATTGGGACCGATTCGTAATTAATTTTGTTTAATCTAAAATACCAATATATTGGCAATAAACTTAGAACTATTCTAGATTTATATTAAGACTAAGCATACAAAAATATTAGATTTAAATCTAATTTATATAGTAACAAGTTACTTACTCTCGTTGACGACTCAGATTAAATTTACCAACTGCTTGTGAAATAATCACGAACTACTGCGAACACTACCACTATGACTACTCCGGTATGACTCTGAGACTACTAAAGTCAGGAGGCTGGTGGGAGCCTTCAGGAGAATTCTCTGAGAGTAGAAGAATGAATGAGATGCCTTTCACCCCACCCTAGGAGTCCTATTTATAGGAAAAGGCGGGAAAAGGTCATGAATAAGATAAAATCTACTATCTTATTCATATCTAATTTTAATAAATAAATAATTAATTCCATAATTAATTAATTACCCAATTAAATATCATATATTTAATCTTAGGGATTTTATTAAATTATTTATATTAATATGAATCCAAATCATATTAATTATTTGAACTCTTTCAAATATTTTCTCTCAAGAATTAATTTTGAAATTAATTCAAAATTATATTATAAAGTTTCATAAACATTATATTATAATGCATCAATATACATTTATATGATTCCCCTAAATAAATTGAACACTTTCAATTTACAATTTATACTTAATTGCCTCAAGTCTCTTTACGAGCTACCAGTAGGACCTAATGGACCTGCAGATCGGAAGCTCCAATGATATGAGATTTAATCGGCTAAACTCATTAACCAATTAATCAATTTTCGTTAACTGTGGGTTCATTCCACTATAGACTCACAGTTGCACTCTTCTCACTGCAGACATATTTCTGTGTCCACGGATATAGACCAATAACGACTAGTTAGTCCTTCACGAGTGTCCGTAACACTAGTTGGGTCAAATTACCGTTTTACCCCTGGGTTACTTATATGTCCTTAAGTATCAGTGCTCATCTAATGAACAACCTGTTTGTGGTCCAACCACCAAACAGAAACCCCTCTTGGGCCAGTGAGAGGGTAGGGCCCTTTGTTCAAGACCTGGAGTCACCACTTAAGGGAACACTCATCTGCTTTCCTAAAGTCGGGAAGGAGTGAATTCCATCTTGTGTGATTATGTTCCCAACTCCCCACTCGGTCTTGTCCCCAAAATGGTAGGCTTATTGAGTCGGCGTACTGGCCACTCTCACCCATACAAATCAAAGGACAATCCCTCGTGAATAGGAGTCCATAATCCATTCAGGATTCAGACTAAGTTGCCTAGGTCATCCTAGTGAAATAGAAACCTAACTAGTTAACGATGTTACAACTAGCGGTTACTATTTCATGGTCCGATCTTATGCAAACTCATTGCATAGAATACCCCCACTCGCATGTCCCCTACACGAACGTGTTGGATCATTGTGTTTGTATCAAATACAAAGTGGGTCGTATCCATAGTGTCGCCAGGATAAGGTACCCAGACTTATCCCTATACTATAGACCCTTCAGGCTATTTCTTGAACATTGATCCCCATGTGTCTCCACATACAGTTCAAGACTCATCCCTCAGGCTTGGATGTTTAGTTTATTGGATTAGGGTTATTTAGGCAAGATGTACATAATATAGACAATAACTCTTTATTGAAAAAAAACATCAAATAATACTTTATTTATGTTCGGTAAATCATTACATTTACTATCTACGAGTTTTAGGGCATAAAACCCAACATAAAGATGAGCTTGGTTTAACTGATCCTTACTTGGTTTGATATAAGAAGCAACAGACAACGGTCTATCACTTTTTGAGTTGTTTTTCCTTGTCGATGAGCATAACCCAATAGAATCAATTCTAGAGAGAAATTCAGAACAAAACTTTACAGCCCCCTCCACAATATAATTTTCTCCAATGCATCCTTCTGGTCGATGTCTATTTTTTACATAACCTTTGAGTACTTTCATATATCGTTCAAAAGGATACATCCACCTCAAATAAATCGATCCACAAAATTCTCTCTCTCTTACAAGATGCACGACAAAGTGTACCATTATTGTGAAGAATGCTGGTGGAGAATACTTTTCTAACAAACATAAAGTGACTACTACATCCTCTTGCAAGCCTTTTAGCTTAGACGAATCAACCGCTTTACTACATATAACATTGAAGAACAAACATAAATGAATAATCGCATACCTAACATGTTTGAGCAAAATACCACGAATTGCAATAGGTAACAACTGTTGCATTAGAACGTGATGGTCGTGCGATTTAAGCCCGTAAAGTTTCAAATCTTTAAGCGGCACTAAGCTTTGTACGTTGGACGAATAACCTTCAGGCACTTTAATTTCAGATAGTGTCTTACACAAATTCAATTTCTCAATCTTCGATAGTGTGTAACTCGTTGGAGGTAAGAATGTCCTCTTCTCTCCCAATTGAGGGGACAACTCCGCTCTAATGTTCAGTTCAACCAAATCTAAAGAGTTTTCAATCCATCTTTTGTTTTACCGGGAATATCAAGTAATGTGCCAATAAGATTTGCACATACATTCTTTTCAATGTGCATAACTGATGCACGATTTTACCGCAAGCGTACGGGTCGTCACAAGTAATATAGTGATTTTGAGTATCGGGTATCGTCTCCACATGGATTGGATTTAGTCAATTAATTACTATGAATAATCTTGCTTAGCTTTATTTAGAGAACAAAATCCAATGCCGAAAAGAATAACAAGAGACTAATCTAAAAAGCAAAAGATAAATGGAGACACAATTTGGAGGGATAATTCTAGAGTGGTTGATTTCATCAATTGAACCTTTAATACTTAATCAATTAACTAATATAGATTAACTAATCATTTGATTCATAAGTCTAGAAGCCTAATGACAAGGACTCTCCTATCGGTTTCCTCCTATCTCATACCTTTCAATAAAGAATCTCCTTTCGGTTTCCTCTTTATTTACTTAGCATGACATTACGACCCTTCAGTACAACCTCTAACGCTATTTAGTCTATCCCGTGTCACTCGGGTAAATAATCGTTAGTCATGCATTGAGTTCTAGTCTAAGCTTCTCTCCGTCGAGTTTCCACGTAGTAACGATTCATTTAATCAGTGATCAGTTGATTAAAAGCATTAGGATAAAATGCACAAATGAACAATAATGACAATTAAACCAAATCAATTCATTAATTCAGCAAAGGTTCAACAACTAAATCAATCTCATAGAATTTAGGAATTAACTACTCATAATCACTAAAATCCAATAATTCCTAATCACAACAATTCTAGAAACTAAAAGTTAGAAGAAAAGGGAAGAGAAATGCTCATAAAAGTGTCGATCTCCTCGATTCCGCGCCGACCTCCATCGATCCCGAGCTCCAAAGATCTTCAACAAAGCTCCAAAACTCTCCCAAAAATCCCCAATTTTAGTGTGGACTCTGGAATGGGGTGAAAACCCACAAATTGGCTCCCCAAACTTGGATGAAAATGGCTCTATTTATAGGCTCCCAACAGGCGCAGCGTCGCGACGCTCTGACGTCACTTCTGTCTTGGGCTCCAAGTCGTCGCAGCGTCGTGACGCTACCCACTTTCTGGATCTTTCCGCATAGCTACCTAGCGTCGGGACGCTCAAGGCTTAGCGTCTCGACGCTAGGCCTTGAATCTTCTAGAATGGCCGATTTTGCATGGAATTTCGGGCCTCCTTCATTTCCTTTGGCCCAAATGCTTCACGTAATGGATCTTGGGCTCTTTTCTTGACCCAACTTGATAATTAAGGCTGTGGAATTCATGAATTGGGGCTTCTAACTCATTCTTTTTGGGCTTTTGGACTTTGATCTACAATGGACTTCTCCAAATTGCTCAAAAAGTCTCCAAAATCATCCAAATTCTCTCAAAATTCCGGTTTTGCTTCTTTGGCTCGGTTTTATGAAATTTAAACATAAAATAGCATTAAAGTACACAATTCATGCACAAAACTAGCTAAAAATAATAGGAAAATTATAGCATTTATGCATGCTATCAATAACATCTAAACAATGTCGCACGTGAAAATATTTCCAGTACTCTAACTCAAAGAAAATAGACTTCTTCCTCTAATAAGCGCTTGAAAGATCTCCATTATTCTTTTCCTTACTGACTTTCTTACCAAATGAACAATAAAGTTTACTTGTTTTTGCAAGAATTTCCTCTCCACTTAATGGTTCAAGAGCGATTTCCAATTCTTGTTCACCATTAAAAGCTTTCTATATGGATGATCATGAGGTAGAAATTTTCGATGCCCAAGATACGCCATCTTTTTTCCTCTTGGCAAATAAGTAGATGATGTTTTCTCTCCACAAATCGGACATGCATGATATTCTTTTGTTGTACAACCACACAAATTGCCATATGTAGGAAAGTAATTAATAGTCCACAATAAAATAGCTCTAAGTGTGAAACATAGTCCTTCGTTTACATCATAACACTCAACTCCATCATTCCAAAGTTTTTTCATGTCATCAACTAATGGAGCCAAATAAACATCTATGTCATTTCCTGGTTGTTTAGGGCCAGATATTAATGCAGTTATCATCAAATATTTTCGTTTCACGCACAACCAAGGGGGTAGGTTGTATGTCACCAACATAACTGGCCAACAACTGTATCGACTACTAAGATCACCGTGCGGATTGAATCCATCTGTTGAAAGAGCAAGACGAAGATTTCTAGGTTATGACCCAAATTCTGGCCACTGATCATCTATTTGTTTCCATGATAGTGTGTCTCTAAGGTGTCATAAGTATCCATCATTTTGTCGTTTTTTGGCATGCTAAGTCAACAAACTCGATGTTTCTTTACTTTGGAACATTCGTTGAAATCTTTGTATATGAGAGAAGTACCACATCACTTTCGCTGGAATATTTTTCATCACATCCTTTGAATTTTTACGAAGTTTCCATCTTGATGTTCCACAAATCGGGCATACTTCTACATCTGAGAGGTATTTTCTAAACAAACAACAATCGTTGGTACATGCATGAATCTTTTCTACAGACATTCCAAGAGTACACAAAATCTTTTTTGCTTGATACGTAGAAGTCAAAATTTCATTTGGACTTGGTAAGATATCTTTGACTAATGTCAACAATTTAGTAAAACTAACATCGCTCCATCCAAATTTTGCTTTCAAATTATATAACTTTACCAATGCAGATATTTTAGAAAAGTTCTTACAATTTGAGTACAATGGTTTCTTGACATCATTCAGTACTTCCTAAAAAACATGGGATTCATAGTTAACGTAATCATGTGTAGCATTAAGCATTCCTATTGAAGGAATGAAAATCCTTAGCAGTGGAATCGTATATCAGATCGTTTCGTTCTTAATTGGATTTCATAGAAATATCGATACATTGGCCTTAAAACACTACAAGAAAATATGTTTTCAGCGACAAGTTTTTAGTGACACAGCAAAAATAAGTCGCTAAAGATGACTTTCAGTGGCATCGTAAACCAAATGTCACAATTACATATTTTCAGTGACGCGATAAAATTAGATATCACTAACAGTTTCAGAGACGCATAAACTCGGGCCACAAAAAGTTTTATTTTTAGCAACATGTTTATGACGTTGCTAAAGGATGTGTTCGACGCCACTAAAAATTCTATTTTTATCTCGTTTTTAGCAACATGTTTAAAATAAGTTAGGGTTTTTTCCCCACTTCCCTCTTTATTTCAGTCGGCGCCTCCAACTCTTTATTTCTACTCTCTCCCTCGATTTCTACTGCCTCACGATTTCAACCGAAGTCCCCGCCAAATCTCGCCGTCGAATCTGCCGTCGAATCCTGCTGTCAAAGCTCATCTCGCGTCGAATCTTGCCGTCGAAGCTCATCTCGCCGTTGAAGCTCAGTTTGCCGTCCGTTTTCCCTCTCTTCCTCAAGCAAATTGCCAACAAAGGTACCCATTTTCTGCAAATTGTGTTTAAAACTCTTAGGCTAAGCTTATTTGGATGAGGTCCTTGTTTCGGTGATGGAATAGATGTGTAATGCAATAATGTCAAAACGATCATCTATATCTGTGCCTGATTTGTTTGATGGCAAGAATGTGCTTAAATTTTCAATGGATTGATGAAATATGGGAGTCCTTTAGGACAAAAGAAGATTATTGTTTACTGTTTAATAGTAACATCAAAGATGGTTTTGATGATTTATTGGAATCCTAAAATGGTAATATACATTATATTTGGTGAAGATTTGTGTAGGTTGAACATGAAGTGGACCCATGATCTGTTGGAGGTTTGATTCTTGATTTTTCTTTGTCCTACTGTACTGTTGGTATTTTTTCGATTCTGAGTTTGTCAAAGCAATGCGTGTTAAATTGTAAGTTTAGCACGGAGCTTTTCAATACTTTAAAAAGTTTGTAATAAGTCTTAAAAAGAAAAAAAGAAAACTCTAAAAGGGTATTTTTTCTCTTACCTTTTAGGTTGTGTACGTATGCATTACCACTAGCCATGCTCACTTTGGCCTTTAGCAGGATTCACTTTTGTGTTAAATAAGGCTTTTGTCTTTAATACCTCTAGTTTAATACTTATACCACCAAATATCTAAATTCCATTCAAAATAAGCTCTCTGCAAAATCCTTAAACAAAATAGTCATTGTGCCATGCATGTCTTAAATGACAGTGACTTGTCTTAAATGATAGTGACTTATTTTTTCAAGTGGTCTACCAATTTTGTGCTAGCATGATTGCACTTGAATGAGAGAGATATATTGGATACAAAACATTTTAGGAACTTTTTAAAGTAGAGGAACCAAATAGACACAACTAGTTCAAAATTTTATGAAAAAAATTTAAATCATCGATCAAAACCATTTTAGGGCTAAATCATCAATCTAAGTCAAATTCTAAGGCTCGAGCCGCTCTTCCTTTTACTCATAGAGGTGACACTGTGACATTTCTACACCATAAGCAGAAAAAGGTATGTAGCTCATTTTTTTAATTATCTTATTTGATTATTACTCACATTATAACTTTTATTATAACATACAGAAAGAAGAAGGGAAAGAGTTAACTGAAATTGAGTTATTTGAGCTCACTCATCGTAGTGAAAAGAATGGATGGGTGGATGAGGCAAAGAAAAAACACGTAAGTAAAAACTTTGTTATGGTTTTTTTTTTTTAAATTTTACAACATATTAATATTATTGTTACATATTTTGTTATAGGACGAAATGATGGCATTAAAAATTGCTTCATCACAAGACGACGGTGAAACTCTTCAGGACAAAGAAATATGTGAACGAGTGCTAGGTACGTGACCTGGGCATGTGAAGGGCCTTGGTTGGGGACCGAGAACAAGAAATGCTAAGAATGATCATGCAAGTTACCAAAAATCTAAAGAGACAGAGGCTGAAGTTGCTCAATTGCAAAGTATAGTTGCATCACAACAAGCCGCAATTGAAGAAATTTTAAGAAGGTTGACAAGTGGAGAAGGTTCATCGTCGAATGTGGAAAGGACTCCAGAACAATCAAACAATGAAGATTAAAAGGTAATATTAATTGTTGTAGTGCTATGACTATCCTGCAGTTATGGTAGTCATGGCTTAAAATTAGGTTGAAGGTAGAAAATATTGAAGTTCATTTATTTGTTTCTAATGACTTGGTATTACTTCATTGCTATGACTATCCTGCAGTTATGGTAGTCATAGCTTAAAATTAGTTCATTTATTTGTTTCTAATGACTTGGTATTATTTGGGATGTTTAGTTGTCTTCATTGATATGTTTAGTTGTTATGGTGTTGTTGAGTTGAGTTTGATTGCAAATGACTTTCATGATATTTGGGATAAGTGTTTAGGGAGTTTATTTTTGCTGAGTTGTTCAATTTACAAAGTTCAGTTTCGTTGTTTGATTTGTTAAGTTAATGTGTTTAGGGGGGGTCAATACCTTGTTGCACTTACGAGTTTACTTGTTTTCATTGATAATGTTTAGTTGTCATAGTGTTGTTGAGTTGTGTTTGATTGCAAATGACTTTCATGATATTTGGGATAAGTGTTTACGGAGTTGGACCTTGTTGAGTTGTTCCATTTGCAAAGTTGAGTTTCTAAGTTGTAGTTGTTGAGTTATTCTATTTAGGGGGGGTCAATATCTTGTTGCACTTAAATTTTTGTGTTTAGGGAGTTTATTTTTGTTTAGTTGTTAAGTTGAATTGTTCCATGTGCAAAGTTGAGTTTCTAAGTTGTAGTTGTCAAGTTATTCTATTTAGGGGGGTTAATACCTTATTGCACTTAGTTCTTTTAACGAGTTATTGTATTTTTTAAAGTTTAGTTTCACTTATTTTCTATTTAGTTGTTGTGTTTAGGAAGGTCGATACCTATTTGCACTTAAGTATTTTAACTAGTGTAATTGTTGTGATGTTGATAAGTTTAGTTTAGTTTTTTTTTATTTTGAATAGAGGTGGTTTCTTATGTTTTTAAGTTTCTGTTCATTATTTCTCATAAGTGTACTTGTGTTCATGTTTGATATTTTTCATTAGTTGTTTAATTAAAAAGTTTTGATGATATAAGATAAGTTTTCAAGTTTTTGTTATTTCGAAAAAAAAAGTTTTCAAGTTTTTGCTGTAGTAAGTTACTTTCATAGCTTTTAATGAGTTGTTTATCAATTATTTAATCTCAAGCTTACATATTTTATTTCCTTTTATTTTTCAGCTTGGATGCATGAATGGTTTCGACAAGGCTCCCCCTTTTTGTATGGAAATGTGAAGAATGTAGGTTGGTTTTTTTGTTTGTGATCTTTTGTTAGTCATTTTGATGTGATATGAATCATTTTGTTAATCAAACTTCTTCACCTAGACTTGAGATCATTTTAGAAAATGATCAATTTGTATTACATTATAGACATGTTTCTTGATTATGGTTAATATGAAGTAGTGCATTTTCACTTTAAATTGGCATATTACATTTTCTATTTGATTAATTGTAGAATTGTTAATTAGTTCGAAGATGGTAATATTATTTTATTTATAGATTTACTGATTGAATTAACTATTTATTTTTTAAATCATAAACAATTTTTAGCGACGTTTTATATAATGTCGGTAAACCATCATGGTATGGTGTGTTTCCATAACAACATGGAAAGCATAACCCTAAAAAAAACTAGCATTGAGTTTTTAGTGACGCGTAATGTAAATCAATTTAAATCACAACAGTAGATAATTTCAGATTAACAAGATTACTAACAAAGGATTAAGAAGAGAGAAGAGAGAAAGAAAGAACACAAAGATTATAGTGGTTCCACCAACAAAGGGTGTACATCCACTCTTCAAACACCAAGGACGGATTGATTTATTTCCAGCAACAAATAAGGACAACAAAGGAAGATACAAGCTTTACAAGAGGCACTCTGTTTTCTTTCGATGCCTTTACAGAAGAGATAAGTGGCCTATTTATACAGTGAGCAAGAGTTAGTTTCTAAAATAAACTAACAAGCACGTGAGCTGCACGAGGACTTTACATTCTGATATCAACAGTTTCTACAATCACCCTCTTGATATCTTAATGTATAAAGAGATATATTGGAAATCCTTGGTGTTTGGATCATAAAGCAGAACAACAACAGATTTAGCCGTAGTCAAGTTTCAGAATTTCAGAGAGGTAAATCAATCTGCTTGCTGGGAGAGACTTTGTCATCATGTCAGCTGGGTTATGGAGAGTATTGATCTTTTCAAGTTTCACACCACCCTCTTAGACAATCTCTCTTACAAAATGGACTCTAACATCTATGTGTTTGGTCCTATCATGGAATGTTGGATTCTTAGAAAGGGCCAAAGCACTCTGACTATCACAGAAAATCTTAATTTCACAATCAGCATTCATCATCTCAGAAATACTCCCCTTAAGCCATAAAGCCTCTTTAACTGACTCATACAAGGCCACATACTCAACCTCTGTTGATGATAATGCCACCACAGATTGCAACACAGATCGCCAGCTAATTACATTTCCGAATAAGGTAAAGATATAACCTGTTAGAGAACGTCTTTTATCCAAGTCGGCAACATAATCTGAGTCTACAAACCCTGTAATCACTTCTGTTTCAGACTCAGATTTGGTGTAGATTAAGCCTTTCTTTGATGTACCTTTAAGGTATCTAGCAATCCACTTTGATGCTTCCCAATGTGCTCTTCCGGGGTTGCTCATATATCGGCTGACAACACTTAAGGAGTGAGCTAAGTCCGGTCGACTACACACCATACTATACATTAGGCATCCAACAAGGTTAGCATAAGGAACCAACTTCATATCATCAATATCATAATCATTTATAGGACATTGAATGGCCGAAAGCTTAAAATGCTGTGCAAAAGGAGTTTTCACTGTTTTTGCCTCTTCTAAGTGGAACTTTTTCATTATTTTATCGAAGTAATCAGTTTGAGAAATCATCAATGTATTTCTAGTCCTATCTCTAGTGAGTTCCATTCCCAAAATCCGTTTTGCAGCTCCTAAGTCCTTCATTCTAAACTCTTTGGACAATGCTGTTTTTACTTTCAAGATTTCCCTTTTACTTGGTGAGGCTAAGAGGATGTCATCAACATATAAAAGGACTAGCACATACACAGTAGGAGAGACATTTTTTCTATATACACAGTAATCAAAAGAGCTTTTAACAAATCCTTCAGAGGAAATAAACCGATCAAACCTCTTATTCCACTGTTTCGGGGATTGTTTGAGGTCGTAGATGGATTTTTGGAGATGGCAAACTAGATTCTCCCCTCCATCTTCCACAAATTTCGGAGGCTGTGACATGTATATGTCTTCATCAAGTTGTCCATACAAGAAGGTCGTAGTCACGTCCATTTACTCCAGCTCCAAGTCAAACTGCACAACTAAGGAAAGTAAGATTCGAATGGACGTGTGACTTACCACCAGGAAAGTAAGATCAGATGCACTCAATGTTGGTTTTATCTTATATATTCATTTGCAGTCCACTATCTTCTTTCCAACCGGTTTCTGTACAAGTTTCCAGGTCTGATTATAGTGTAGAGAGTCTATTTCTTGGTTCATTGCAGCAATCCAAAGTTGACTCTCCTTGGATTTTACAGCTTGGTTATGTTGGGTTTTATGTCCTAAAACTTGTAGATAGTGAATGATTAACGAATTATACACTTGTATCAATAAAGTGTTATTGAGGTTTATGCAATAAAGTGTTATTGTCATATTAAGTCTAGAATTGCACAATATGACCTAAATCCAATAAACTAAGATCCAAGGTTGTTTGCATGTAACTTGAACTAGTATGTGGTGACATACGGGGATTGGTGTTCCAGTAACAACCTAAAAGGTCTATAGTACAGGGATAAGATTGGGTACCTTATCCTGGTAACACTATGTGATACAGCCCGCTTTGTATTCGATACAGACATATTGATCCAAGGCGTCCATGTAGGAGACATGCGAGCGGGGATCCTATGCAATGAGTTTGCATAAGACCGGACCACGAAATAGTAAACCACTAGATGTAACACCGTTAACTAGTTAGGTTACTGTTTCAATAGAATAACCTAAGTAACTCAGTATTAATCCTGAGTGTGTCATGAACTCCTTCTCACGAGGGATTGTCCTTTGATTAGTACGGGTGAAACTGGTCTGCACGCCGACTCAATAAGCCTATACCTGAAGGATTGGAATTCCGTAATTCCGTAAAGCGGAAGCGTGATTGGGACCGATTCGTAATTAATTTTGTTTAATCTAAAATATCAATACATTGGCAATAATTTTAGAACTATTCTAAATTTATATTAAGGCTAAGCATACAAAAATTAGATCTAAATCTAATTTATATAGTAACAAATTACTTACTCTCGTTGACGACTCAGATTAAATCACCAACTGCTTGTGAAATAATCACGAACTAGTGCGAACACCACCACTATGGCTACACCGGTATGACTCTGAGACTTCTAGAGGCAGGAGACTGGTGGGAGTCCAAAGGAAGCCTTGAGGGGAATTCTCTGAGAGTAGGAGAATGAATGGGATGCCTTTCACCCCACCTCAGGGGTCCTATATATAGTAAAGGCCAAGACATTTTTCCTAATAGGAAAAGGAAGACCTTTTCCTAATAGGAAAAAGTCTCTAATTTTAATAAATAAATAATTAATTCCATAATTAATTAATTTCCCAATTAAATATCATATATTTAATCTTAGAGATTTTATTAAAATTAAAATTAATATGAATCCAATTCATATTAAATTTATTTGAACTCTTTCAAATATTTTCTTTCCTAATAGGAAAAGGTCTCTAATTTTAATAAATAATTAATTAATTACCCAATTAAATATCATATATTTAATCTTAGGGATTTTATTAAAATTAATATGAATCCAATTCATATTAAATTTATTTGAACTCTTTCAAATATTTTCTCTCAAGAATTAATTTTTGAAATTAATTCAAAAATTATATTATAAAGTTTCATAAACTTTATATTATAATGCATCAATATACATTATACGATTCCCAAAATAAATTGAACACTTTCAATTTATAATTTATACTTAATTGCCTCAAGTCTCTTTACGAGCTACCAGTGGGACCTAATGGACCTACAGATCAGAAGCTCCAACGATACGAGACTAATTGGCCAAACTCATTAACCAAGTTAGTCAACATTCGTTAACTGTGGGTCACTCCACTAAAGACCCACAACTGCACTCTTCTCACTGTAGAATATTTCTGTGTCCACGGATATCGACCAATGCAGTAAGTCAATCCTTCACGTGTGTTCGTAACACCAGCTGGGTCAAATTACCGTTTTACCTCTGGGTTACCTCTGGTTCCTTAAGTACCACTGATTCCTCTAATGAACAAGTTGTTTAGGGTCCAACCACTAAACAGGAGTTCCTCTCGGGCCAGGACAGGACGGCGCGCATTTGTTCAAGCCCCGGAATCAGCCCTTAAGGGAACACACATCTACTTACCCCAATAGGGGAAGGAGTGAATTCCATCTTGTACTGTTATGTTCCCAGCCCCCATTCGGTCTTGCCCCTGAAATGGTAGGATTATTGAGTCGGCGAACTGGCCACTCTCACCCATACAAATCTAAGGACAATCCCTCCTAAAAGGGGTTCATAACAAACTCAGGATTGAGATTGAGTTACCTAGGTCATCCTATTGAAATAGAAACCTAAACTAGTTAACGACGTTACATCTAGTGGTTACTATTTCGCGGTCCGGTCTTATGCAAACTCATTGCATAGGATACCCCCACTCGCATGTCTCCTACATGGATGCTTTGGATCATTGCATCTGTATCGAATACAAGGTGGGCCGTATCACATAGTGTCACCAGGATAAGGTACCCAGCCTTATCCCTATACTATAGACCTTTTAGGTTGTTACTTGGACACTGATCCCCGTATGTCCCCACATACTAGTCCAAGTTTCATTTAAACAACCTTGGATCTTAGTTTATTGGATTTGGGGTTTATTAATGCAAACTCGATTATTGAATAACCAAATTACTGAATTACTCAAATAACACTTTATTGAGATCGATTAATTTGTTTCATTTACTATCTATGAGTTTTAGGGCATAAAACCCAACAATACCTTCTTGGGGACAAGACCGAGTGTGGGGCTGGGGACATGACAATACAAGATGGAATTCACTCCTTCCCCTATTGGGGCAAGTAGATGTGTGTTCCCTTAAGGGTTGATTCTGGGGCTTGAACAAAGGCGCGTCGTCCTCTCCTGGCCCGAGAGGAACTCCTGTTTAGTGGTTGGACCCTAAACAACTTGTTCATTAGATGGATCAGTGGTACTTAAGGATCTAGAGGTAACCCAGGGGTAAAATGGTAATTTGACCCAACTGGTGTTACGAACACACGTGAAGGATTGACTTACTGCATTGGTCGATATCCGTGGACACAGAAATATTCTACAGTGAAAAGAGTGCAGTTGTGGGTCTTTAGTGGAGTGATCCACAGTTAACGAATGTTGATTGACCCAGTTAATGAGTTTAGCTGATCAATCTCGTATCGTTGGAGCTTCTGATCTGTAGGTCCATTAGGTCCACCTGCTAGCTCAAAACGGATTCTGAGATAATATAGTCTTGAATATTAAAAGGGAATTTAAGTTAATTGTATTTTGATACAATTAATATAATGTATGGAGATACATTATAAGTTTAATTAGTGAATTTAACTTTATAATTAATTTTGGATGTGATTCAAAATTAATTAATGAGAGAATTATGAATTTAATTAAATATGTGATATTTGATTAATTCATGAATTATTTAATTGGTGAATTAATTAATTTAAATTTAATTTGGTTAAATGTGATTTGATCAAATTAATACTATAGTTTATATTAATGTACATTTTGATGCACATTAAAACTATAGGTTAAATCAGAGAGATAAAATTGAATATGATTCGATTATAAAATTCATTAAATATTTGATATTTAATTAATGTGGATTCAATTGATGAGATTAATTGAATGACCAATTTAATTCAATTGAATATGATTCAAATTGAATTAAATACCTTATGTTATAATTGATTTAATTAAATTGATTATAATTATTTAATTAATTAAATGATAAATGATAATTATTATTTAATTAATAGACGACCTGGATCGCGTTGATTATGATCAACGGTAGAGATTAAGTAGGGAATAACTCCCTCCCCACTTATCGTAAAGTTGGGAGGGAGTTTCCCCAACTGACTCTCACTCTCATTCTCACGAAAAAACATAGGAGCTCTCCAATATTTTCTCTCTAGTTTTCTCTCAAAATACAACATTTACCTTGCTGAATTTTTCCCATCCAAGACGAATTTTGGGTTCCCACAAGCCAATCTCAGAGATCCAAGAGCATAGCGGGTGCTCTCGAGTGGTTGTGTTCGTTGGGAGGAAGAAGTACATGAATTGGAGCATCGTGCGGTGTTTTTCGGGTCTCCATTCATGTAAGTTTTCAGAGTTCTAAATAGTTTAGATCTGAATTTTACAGCATGCTTGATCTAGTTTAATTTAGAAATTGTTTCTATTTTATTGCCAACGTACCGGTTTTTTCTAAAATTGAAGATCAATTCGAGATCATTCTTGATTGCTTCCGCTGCCAAAAGGGATTGCAACCCTTCAGGTTATATGTAGGTGGCTCAAAACCAAGATTGTCAGTAATACAATTGAATGCATAACCTACAAAATCAGAGTCATACCTGGTGAGTTGATAATTTTCCAACTCACTTGTTTCAACTGCTGTGCTCTGAGATGTGCTAGGTAGGTCGATAGTTTCTGTTTCTTCCAATGAGACAGTATGTTCATCTTGAACTTCAGCATTTTGGGAGGTACTGTCTTCATGTAAGGGTTGTAACTCTATTTCATAAGAGTTTTCAAATTTCTCTTGTTGATCCTTAGTTTCAGTTTTTCTCCAAGGCATATCACTTTCATTGAACCTCACATCTCGGCTTATGATGCACTTAGCTTCCCCAAGTTCTAAACACCACAACTTATATGCCTTGACACCGTGAGGATAGCCTATGAATATACATCTTTTTGCTCTAGGTTTCAATTTATCTTGCCGGATATGGGCGTAGGCTGCACAACCAAATACCTTAATGTGTCTCAAACTAGTTACTCTTCCAGTCCAAATCTCCTATGGTGTCTTAAAGTCAAGTGCTGAAGATGGGCTTCGATTGATGACATAAGCTGCTGTGTTGACTGCTTCACCCCATAACACTCTTGGTAACTGAGCATTGGACAACATGCATCGCACTTGTTCAAGAATGGTCCGGTTATACCTTTCAGCCAAGCCGTTTTATTGAGGAGTCTTAGCAGTGGTAAAATGCCTACTAATACCTGAAGGATTGGAATTCCCAATTTCGTTACAGCGGAAGCAATTGGATCGTTCGTAAATTAATTTTGTTCTACAAAATACCAATACATTGGTAAAAAGTTAAGCGATGAGAAACATACCTCCGTCTGACGACTCTGAATTCTTCAACGGACACCACCACAAGGGCTTCCCCACTATAACTCTGAGATTAGGAACGTAGTTGTGGGACTACCTAATCTTGAATGGGAAAAACTCTTAGAGAGAAAAATTCTCTCTAGAGTTCTTAGGCTGAGAGAATATGAGAGGGAGGCTAGAATGAGACCTTAGGGTTAGAGTTCTCATAACCTTTCATTTTATAAGAGAGGAAACCCTAATGTAAGGTTAGGAAACAATCTTAACCGTTAGATCAAGATCAATAAATTAATTGATTAAATCAATTAATTAAATGTTAATTAATTAATCATATTAATTAATTAATCCCATGCACATTTAAATCTTATTTAAATGTAATTCTCTCACATAATATATAGTTTAACTAAACTTAATTAAATCACATTTAATTAATTCAAATAATCTAATCAATTAATTAGTTCCAAGAATTAATTAATTTCATAATTAAATATAATCCATATTTAATTAATTACACATTAGAATCATATTCTAATAATTCCCTCATAGACTATAGTTTAATTAAATCTCATTTAATTTAAAACTAAATTGAATAATTAATTAATTCATAATTAATTAATTAATTTAATAATTAAATATTATATATTTAATTGAATATATATTTGAACTCTTTCAAATATATTATTCTCTCATTAAAGTTTAATCACAAATTAAACTTTATATTATAATGTATCACTATACATTATATTAATTGTATCTCATATAATTAATTTGATTCCCAAGATGAATTTGAAATATTCAAATTCTTTCATGATAAATTGTTCCCAATTACTCTTTACGAGCTAGCAGGGGGACCTAATTGACCTATAGATCAGAAGCTCCAATGATATGAGGTTAACTGACTAAACTCATTAATCGGGTTAACCAATATTCATTAACTGTGAGTTACATCACTAAAGACTCACAACTGCACTCTTCTCACTGTAGAATGTTTCTGTGTCCATGAATATTGACTAATATCGGTAAGTCAATCTTTCACGAGTGTTCGTAACTTCAGTTCGGTCAAATTACCGTTTTACCCTTGAGTTACCTCTGGCTCCTTAAGTACCAGTGCTCCTCTAATGAACAACCTGTTTATGGTCCAACCAGTAAACAGAAAGTCCCTCTCGGGCCAATGAAAGGGTGGGATCCCTTTGTTCAAGACCCGGAGTCACCACTTGAGGGAACACTCATCTACTTCTCCTAGAAGTGGGAATGAGTGAATTCCATCTTGTGTTATCATGTCCCCAGACCCTCACTAGGTCTCATCCCCAAGAAGGTAGGCTTATTGAGTTGGCGTGCAGGCCACTCTCACCCATACTAATCAAAGGACAATCTCTCGTGAGAAGGAGTTCATGACACACTCAGGATTAAGACTGAGTTACCTAGGTCATCCTATTGAAACAGTAACCTAACTAGTTAACGGTGTTAGATCTAGTGGTTTACTATTTCATGGTCCGGTCTTATGCAAACTCATTGCGTAGGATACCCCGCTCGCATGTCTCCTACATGGACGCCTTGGATCAATACGTCTGTATCGAATACAAAGCGGGCCGTATCACATAGTGTTACCAGGATAAGGTACCCAGCCTTATCCCTGTACTATAGACCTTTTAGGTTGTTACTTGAACACCAATCCCCATATGTCCCCACATACTAGTTCAAGTCACATGTAAACAATCTTGGATCTTAGTTTATTGGATTTGGGTCAAATTGTGCAATATTTAACAATAACACTTTATTGTAGAAATTTAATAACACTCTATTGAAACAAGTATACAATTTGTTTACATTCACTCTCTACGAGTTTTAGGGCATAAAACCCAACAAACTCCCACTTGAACTAAAACTCTAGTTTAGTGGGATGTACAATAATCTATACAGCAATGGGAGTATAAATACATGTATAAAACATATACGATGTACAAATAGAATAAACTAGGGCATCACTATACCCATTACATAATGGTATCACTACACTCATTACACTTCTCCCACTTGCCCTAGATTACATCTTTGTACATAACTCGTAGACCTAGACCTTGTAGATGACCCTCAAACACTTTAGCCGAGAGAGCCTTCGTGAATGAATCAACAATATATCTTTAGATTTAATGTGCTTGCTTGTCTTGCTATAGGCAAGTTCATATTTGGAACACCTTCCAAAATAGGCTTGAACTTTTTAAGTCATACAGTCTCTATCGTTGTTTCATAAGCAACTGCTTATCGGCTTATATCGTTGAGGCTGCAACTATGTCATACTATATCTCCTCTGTTAAGAATGAACACAGACACTGATGTAGATTTCTTCAAATCTTTATCAGTTTGAAAATCTGTGTCAGTGTATCGTGTAAGGATCCAATCCTAAGTGTCATACACGAGCATATAGACCCTCGTTCTCCTAAGATACTGGAGGATGTACTTAACGTCTCTCCAGAGATCAATTCTTGGATTTGATTGATACTTACTGACAATCCCTACTGCATAGGGCTTATGTCTCAAGTCCTCAACATCTTGAGGTATCTCAGGATACAGTTCCTCAGACAAAAGAATTCCATGCCTAAAAGGTAGTGAACCCTTCTTGGAATTCTGCATCTTATATCTAACCAACATCTTGTAGATATAAGACACTTGAGACAAGGCCAGCTCAGCTTCTCCCAGATTTTCATTTGGAAATGAGCAACTAGCCTCTTTTAATGTTAGTAAGATAACCTACATCATTCCCAATGATTAGGATATCAATCATATACAACACTAAGTAAGCTACTGAACTATTGATGATTACTTGTAAATACAAGACTCATCAATGTTTTGATTAAAGCCAAAAGATTTGGTCATATATTTCAAGATCGAAATGCTTAGGTCAATCCAAGAATGGATCACTTAAGCTTGCAAACCCTTTTGCTTTTGATATTGTTGTATGAACCCTTCTAGTTAAGACATGAATGTCTCGTTTCCTCTTGTAAATCCACTTGTAACTAATAGGTGTTACCCATCAAGCAGATCTACAAGATCCCAGATGTAAGTAAAATACAAAAGACTTCATTTCTAGGTCCATGGCTTTAATCCTTTGATCGTTGTCAACATCATTCATTTTCTTTCTAAAAGACAATGGATCTTCTATGCCATCATCTGGTATGATGACCTAGGCTTCAATCAAGCCCATGTAACGTTCAGGTTATAAAACAACCCTCCCACTACATCAAGGCACTCTCAACTATTGAGATGGATGTGTCTGACCAGATGCACTGGTCCATCAACAACTTTTGTTGAACAGCCAGCCTCATTAACAACTCTTGTGGATTTACTGTAGCTTCATTAGTTAACTTACTTAAACTGACTTTACTCTGTGGTTTATGATTTTTGATGTGGACTTCTTCTGAGAATTTATCATTTGTCGATACAAATTCTTTATTCTCTTGTGAATTGAAGAAGTATCCACTTCTCGTTTCGTTTGGGGTTGCCTACTGCAGTATGCAATGTAGTCAACACTGCATGACCCCAAAACGAGCCAGACAATTGAGCATAGCTCAACATGGAATGAACCATATCCAATAGGGTTCTATTTCTCCTAAATGAGATTTAGGGTGTGATCCCTTGTACTATCAAATAGTCCTGGGATCTCAAATCCCTATTCTCAACACTTTGATCAGGTCGAAGTGTTTTTATCATCTCACCTAACAAGTTTTCAACTTCAGTCCTAAGCCCCCTTCGAATATCTCAAGAGCTTCAGACTTAAGTTGCATTAGGTAAAGATACTCATACCTTTGAATAATCATCCAAAAGAGATGAATTATTCATGCCCTCCCACTACTTTAACATATTGAACCACAAGGATCCAAATGTACAAGCTCCAAGGGCTCTTTGGCTCTTAGATCTTTTCCAGTAAAAGACCTATCAGTCATATTGCCCATAAGGCATGACTTCCAAGGTAGTAGAGAGTCATCTTCTAACTCGCTTAGAAGTTCACTCTTGACCAATCTCCCATTCAAATTGAGATTAATATGGTCTACCTTAAAACTAAAGAAAGGTATTTTACTTTAGGAGAAATCCGTTGCTTCTTTTCACATTGAGTAGTAGCAGTCTTAAACAACCCAGTGTTCATGACTGCTTTACTCTTGATTAGTCTTAAAACATTTATGTTACTTTCCAGTAAAGCTAAACAAATGTCAACTCCCTTTCTTAAAATAAAACTGCATTAGCAGAGAAAGGTAAAGAGTAACATTATTCCAGCAAATAAGACACAAAAATCAAATTTGTTTTAATCTTAGGAATTATATACACATTATCTAATAATATGTATTTGCTCTCACTGAGAAAAATAACTTAATGTTCCCCACTGCTATAGCCAAAATAACCTCTCTAATTCTAACTTTGAGAGTTATTACACAAGCAGCAAGTTGTTGCCAGAAACTTATTCCTTTAAAAGAAGAACATACGTGATTTGTGGCCCTTGAATCAAGTATTCAGGGAGAATCACTATTCTTCGCTAATCACATTTTCAAGACAAGTAAATGAAAATTACGGTCTTGAACAAGTTCTCTTATTGCTAAGTAGGGTTCTATGTCATATTCACCAAGAACAATTCTTAATGAATGAAACATATGGGGCATGAGGACATTCCTCAGTTAAGAATAATCCTAGACTTATTTACCACAATTTGTCGTTTAAGCTTGTTATATTACCGTTATTTATAAGATGACGTAAGACAATACACATAAAATTATTATATAATTGCTGAAGTAACAAATTACTTGTATTATTAATTGTACTAACCCATTACAAATAATCCAATCAAATTCTGCAAAAACAAATAAGCAATCAAAGAAACCCTAGAAAACTATTGATTTAGTTTTTGCAACGATACTTCAGAGATTTAGAGCAACAGTCACCGAAGGGTGGTCAACTACTCCTCCTCTGAATTGAGACAATCTCAACCAAACTCTAACACCAGAATAACTCATATTCCGTTAGCGTTTAGTTACCGTTGTTCGGTCAAGTATTAGTTAACACATTTAACTCATCCCCGTAAGTGTAACCCTCCCACTTTCAAATCTCAGAGACACGCACCAACAGGCTACCGAAGGGAAAGACAACTATTGGTGATTAGCCTAAGTGACCCTATCCTATTCCGGAGTTCACGGTGTTTCGAATGGCCCTCTGAAGGGATGGTCGCTCTAGGACGACACGCAGGCGGATCATAAGAATCTCACGGTGTGCCCAAGGGTTGGAGACCGAGGGATACGTTGACACGTGTCCCGCTCCCACTTACTATAGACACTTTCCCCATTCACCCTGATATTGACCCATGCAAACACTTTCCGAAGCGAGGCCGCGCCCAAGGCGACACAAAGCCGAGCATGATTCTCACGTTGTAAATATAGGGACGTAGGAGCAAAACTTGATTTAAATCTCGTTTTGTAATTTTCCTCCCACTGAAAATGTCCTACAGTTTATTTAGGGTTATTTAACTTAGATAAATTCGAAGTCAATCTATCTAAGTCTAATCCTATTATAACTCTTATAGTGAGGATTTAATTGCAACGTTCCAGGTGAATTAAACTCTTTTAATAAACCTAGCAATATTGTATGTTAACATGACTATGGTTAATTCAACTCAAGGTTCAGGTTAGTTCCCAGGTAGGAGGTGTTCTGTTAACCGTCATCTTAAGTACCTTCAGCCTTAGACAGAACTTCACCGAGAGAGTTCCCTTATAACCATAGTAATGTAAAATCTTTACTCTAAAGATCTAGATGTATTAAACTCTTTTAATAATCCTAGTGACATTGCATGCTAACATTTAGCTATGATTAATTCAACTCCGGTATTCCAGGTCAGTTTCTAGGTAGGAGGTGTTCCGTAAACCATCAGCTTAAATACCCCTAGCCTTAGACAGAACTTAACCGGTGGAGTTCCCTTATAATCATAGTAATGTTTTTCCTACTTAGTCAATTAAAACTAATTTTAATTCTAAGTAAGAATAATTCTAATCCTATTAGAAAATGTGATCTTAGGTCTAATTAATTTTAAACATTTTAAAATTAATCCATTTATCCTAAGATCCTATGTTTGCATGCAATTCTTTGTTATAGGTTAACAGTTTCTATTCATTAATTTCATAACTATTATAAATTTTAATGAATTAACCCTATAACATGCTACTATGGTGAATAAATTAACAATCAAATTCTAATTAATTTATAAAATCATACATTAGCATACATGACATACCAAAAATTATAACAATTATAATTAAAAATGCATGAACATGCTTAACCTATGGTGGGATTTTAAGCTATATGACATCCATAGAGCAATTAAATAGCTAAGTAGACGGGTTTTTGGCAACCTAGGACTCAAAACAATAGAAAAATTACAATAATTAATCAATTAAAACCTTATCATGCCGTGAACCAGCCCAAAATAGCCTCGAACCACGTCCAAACCCTTCGAACTGGCGAGAAAACGGGCTGAACCGCACTGAATCAGCTTCAAAACTCCTTGAAACAGCTCAAAATTGCTTGAACCGAACTGAACCATGCTGAACCGGGTCAAAAACCCCTTGAACCAGTCAATATGAAGCTGAACTGAGCCCAAAAAATGCCTAGACCGCTCGAACCGAGTCAAGAACCAGCTGGACCACCGTGAACCGGTCAAAGCCGGTCAAACGTTCATGAACCGCGCGCACAATTTCCCAGACTGGACCGAACCACACTGAACCACGCAAACAACCCACGAACAGGCGCCGAAAAAATTTCTCCAAAAAAGAAAATTACACATACTGTCGGATTCGAACTGCAGCGCTTGGATTTAACAGGCGCTGATACAACCAACAAGACACATGAGTTCTTGATGTCAAAATCCGATTTTTTAATTTTATTTTATTATGGCCGCCCGATTTCTTCCGTTTCTGGGTTTTTCCGCCAGCGTCGAGACGCTATTGAGATAGAGTCGAGACACTAGCTCTCGGATTTCCAGAAAAACTTTGATTTCCAGTGCGATTTTTCTCTGCTTTTGCCCCAAATTGCTTCGAATTTCTTCCTCAATTAAACAAAACAGCAACACGGACTTACAGACTAGATTGCAATTAAAATACCCAAAACAAAGGGCCCTTACATTGATCAAATCAACTTAAAATTGCAAAAACTAATGCCAAAAACCCAATAAATCTACTAGCAAACCTTTATACATCAGATGTAGAAAATTCCCACCAAAGAACCAATGCAAATTTTAGGAAACAAAATTAAAATCTACGATCAGCTCTGATACCAATTGAAGGATTGGAATTCCCAATTCTGTTACAGCGGAAGCAATTGGACCATCCGTAAATTAATTTTGTTCTACAAAATACCAATACATTGGCAAAAAGTTAAGCGATGAGAAACATACCTCCGCCTGACGACACTGAATTCTTCAACGGACACCACCACAAGGGCTTCCCCACTATAACTCTAAGATTAGGAACGTAGTCGTGGGACTACCTAATCTTGAATGGGAAAAACTCTTAGAGAGAAAAATTCTCTCTAGAGTTCTTAGGTTGAGAGGGTGGGATCCCTTTGTTCAATAAACAGAAAGTCCTTCTCGGGCCAATGAGAGGGTGGGATCCCTTTGTTCAAGACCCGAAGTCACCACTTAAGGGAACACTCATCTACTTCTCCTAGAAGTGGGAAGGAGTGAATTCCATCTTGTGTTGTCATGTCCCCAGACCCCCACTCGGTCTCATCCCCAAGAAGGTAGGCTTATTGAGTCGGCGTGCAGGCCACTCTCACCCATACTAATCAAAGGACAATCCCTCGTGAGAAGGAGTTCATGACACACTCAGGATTAAGACTGAGTTACCTAGGTCATCCTATTGAAACAGTAACCTAACTAGTTAACGGTGTTAGATGTAGTGGTTTACTATTTCGTGGTCCGGTCTTATTCAAACTCATTGCATAGGATACCTCGCTCGTATGTCTCCTACATGGACGCCTTGGATCAATACGTCTGTATCGAATACAAAGCGGATCGTATCACATAGTGTTACCAGGATAAGGTACCCAACCTTATCCCTGTACTATAGACCTTTTAGGTTGTTACTTGAACACCGATCCCCGTATGTCCCCACATAGTAGTTCAAGTCACATGTAAACAACCTTGGATCTTAGTTTATTGGATTTGGGTCAAATTGTGCAATATTTAACAATAACACTTTATTGTAGAAACTTAATAACACTTTATTAATACAAGTATACAATTTGTTTACATTCACTATCTACGAGTTTTAGGGCATAAAACCCAGCAATACCTGTTGTTCTGCATAGGCTAGCAAACTTTTCATTCAAATATTCTAATCCGTTATCGGTCCTTAGGCATTTTATTTTCTTACCCGATTGGTTTTCAACCAAGTTCTTCCATTCTAGAAAACGTTCATAAACTTCATCCTTTGATTTTAACATATATACCCATAATTTTCTAGAAAAATCATCTATAAGGGATAGAAAATACCTAGAACCTCCATGAGTAGCTACTAGAGCTGGCCCCCAAAGATCAGATTGCACGTATTCCAGCTTGTCCTTGACAGTGTAGGTTGCTGGTTTGAAACTGTGTCTTGAGGATTTACCAAGAACATAGTGCTCGCAAAACTCCAGACTTGCAGGCCTTTTATTTCCAATTAAACCTTGTTTAAAGAAACAGTTTAGTCCCTTTTCACTGATATGCGCTAGCCGTTTATGCCACAAATATGTCTCTTGGTCAGGTTGTTCAAATCTAGCCGTGTGGACTTCAGGAGTTAATGACTTACCCTGCAAAATGTATAAACCACTACACAAACGACCAGTTAATTTCAAAATATCTTCTTTATACACTCTCAGTAAGCCATTTCCAGACACATGTTTGTAGCCTTCTCTATCAAGGGTGCCAAGTGAAATTAAATTTCTTTTCAAATCAGGTACAAACCTTACAAATTTCAAGATTTTGATTGAGCCATCATTCAGTCTAAGCTTGATGCTTCCAATACCTTTCACTTGACAATGTTGATTATTTCCCATCACAACCTTACCTCCATCATATTCATTTAAATCAAAGAAATAATGTTTTTGGGGGGTCATATGAAAGGAACAACCGGAATCTAGTATCCACTCATCCTTGTTATCTTCTAATGATGTTACAAGTACTTCAACCTACTAATATCCTTCATGGAGATTAGCCGAGTTTTTATTGTCTTTAAAATTCTGTTTGTTAGATTTTATTTTCCATTGGGGGCAATCCCACTTAAAATGACCCTCTTTATGACAATAGTTGCAAGTTGTAGTACTTTTGTCATTAGAATTGGCATTATTATTAAATTTTCCAGATTGCTTTCCATCTTTATGTGAAGGATTATGAGAATTTTGCCTTCTGCCCTGATTATTTCTTCCTCTACCTCTTGAGCCTCTCCCCCTAGAGTTATATTGTTGGGTTTGTTTATTTCTTACAAACAGGGCATCGCTATCCTTCTTTTCAATTTTTAGTTCAAGTTCTTTAGTTCTCAAAGCAACTAAAACCATATCAACCGTTAGATTATCCCTACCATATTTGATTGCCGCCTTAATTTCTTTGTAAGATTCTGGTAAAGAATTCAATAGGATTGTTGCTCACCGCAAGCGTACGGGTCGTCACAAGTAATATAAAACGGAAAGAATTCCGAGTATCGAATGGGAGGCGAAGCGAAATTTAAGCAAGCAAAAATCTCTTGAGCACTAAAAATAATTAGGGGAAATAATATTTAGGGGGCAGTTCATGCAGTTAAAAAGATTCCAAAAATCAAAGTAGTTAAAGAAAATAATTTTGATCAATCGATAAAAAAAATGTGGAGAAAGAGTTTTCTTAATGGGAAGAGGGGTCTTGAAAATCAATTATTAGCCAAACAATTGTTATAATTATCCTATCTCATTGCCCAACTAATTATAATCCTAGAATCTCCGTTAATCACATAGGTTCTCCTGTCGGTTTTCCCTAATTGTAATTAATTCATTTTAACAACCTAAGTGTCCTTAGCGCTATTAAAAATCATTAATTATTACGCTCTGATTCATTTTAGGAATCTAAGTTTAATCAACTAATCCCGGTGTCACGACGGGCAATTAAACTAGTTGCATGGATTATGATCTATCCTAACTTCTCTCCGTCGAGTTTCCGTTAAGAATCGAATCATTACACAATTGGCCAGATTGAATAAAGCATTAAGCACATCCATACAAATAATTAGGAAAAAAGGGCAAGAGACAGGTAATTATAACAACATTTCAACTATAATTTCATTCCAAGACCCCAATTTGGGGTTTAGCTATACATAGCTAAAATATCCACAACATTTACAATAGAAAGCATAATTAAGAGCATAAAAAAATCACGCACCGAATTGCACACAGCAAACAGGGGAGAAAAAAAACTTTCCCCTGGCCCATCATCACTAAAGAGATTATCATAATAACATTTCAGAAAATATGCAACAGCATCAAATCTCTTTTCTAGATCTCTATTCTCAAAACAATTGTTAACAGAGTCATCAAGCGTTATGATATCTACTGGTCTGGGATCTAAAGATGGCCTATCAATCATGCCAGTCCATTCATCAGATTCAATATCTATATGCTCAGAAGATTCCTCAGACTCAGAGTTAAAAAATGATTCGACTAGGCTATCATATGACTCACTATCAGAATTAAAGAATTCAAGCTCTACAGTGTCAGATTCTATACTATGCACAGATTCGAGTTCCTCTGGGTCAGATTCTATGCTATATACATCATCAGGACACGAATCAAAGGTATTAACATTGTCAGGGTTCATGCATTCAGGAATGTCAAGATCAGACTCAATAGATTCAGTGTTATCATGATCAAACTCAAAATTATCTATCGAGTAATCCTTTCTATACAGTTCATGCTCATCCTCAATGTCAGGCAAATCAATATCATCATCAAAATCATCAATCTCAGGCAAATGTAACTCATTTTCAAAAGAAGGTAAATTATCAACTGCAGACTTTTCATTCTCATAAGCAGGCAATTCCAATTCATTTTCAAAGTCAGGCAATTCTAAATCATTCAGCTCATTCTCAAACAGAGGGTCATCTAATAAAGCATTATGATCGAAATTCCCATCATCCATAAGCACTTCTCCTAAGCCTAAGCCAAGATTAAACTCTACCTCCTCATCATCGTCAGTCAAGTATTTAGGACCAATAGAAAAACAAGTATGCAAACTACATACAGACTCATCCTGGCCAAAAATACTAAACACGACTTTTTCATCATCAATGTTCAAGATAAGCTTACCTGTATGCACACTAATCTCGGCTTTACCTGTAGCTAGGAAAGGTTTGCCTAGAATAATGGGCACCTCTTTGTCCTCCTGCATGTCTAGTACCACAAAGTCTACAGGGAAGATAAATTTATTGACCTTCACCAACACGTCCTCCACAACACCCATCGGGTGGGTAATTGATCTGTCAGCTAACTGGAGAGTAACGTCGGTGTCCTTCATTCCTGTTAAACCAATCCTCCTGTAAACAGCATAGGGCATCAAGTTTATACTAGCACCTAAATCACACAGAGCCCTATTAAAAGATACTTCTCCTATGGTGCAGGGAATGGTAAAACTCCCTGGGTCTTTCTGTTTAGAAGGCATCTTCCCAGAAACTATGGTACTACTACTTTCAGATAATTTAAAAACTTCTTTTTTCAAACTTTTCTTCCTCGAAAGCATTTCTTTCATGAATTTCCCATAATTAGGCATGTTATACAAAGCATCTACCAAGGGAATATTCACAGACAATTTCTTAAACATTTCAAGGAATTTTTGAAACTGCTCATCTAGTTTATCATTCTTAAAGCGCTGAGGAAAAGGTAACTCCCTGTAATCAAAGGTTGGACATTCGCCCCTCCGCTTGGGCGGGTTGATGTGCGAACCTTTGTCATGGTGGTTGCATGGAACCACTTCTTCCTTGTACAGTTTCTCCTCTTGCCTTTCTTCTTTGTCTTTTCCTGCAAAAGATTTAGAAAAACCACAATTCAAATCAATAGAGTTAGGAGGATGTTGGGACCTTTCAGAAGGAGGCTTTTTGTGCCTCAGCCCTTTCATCTTCATCCTTGCTCTTTTCTTCTTCCTTCTTCTTTTCTGAACTGATCTCCAGCTTCCTACCACTTCTTAGTGTCACCATCTTGCACTGCTCTCTTGGGTTAGGTTCAGTGTCGCTTGGAAATTTCCCCTTCTGAAGGGCATTCACTGCTGAAACTATCTGACCTATTTGAACTTCCATATTTTTCAAAGCAGTGTCGTGGTTATTGACTGCCGTCTGGAGATTGACATTCAGCACTTTTTGTTCCTTTACAAACATAGCCACCAATTCCTCCAGGTTATTCTTCTTTTCAGGCGCACTGGATGATGCAAAACCTGGCGGCGGCTGCAAGACATTCTTTGTGTTTGAGTACGAGAAGTTCTCATGATTGCGCAGATTCGGGTGGTAGAAGTTCAGTATTCCTTGCATAAATGGTCTGTTCCCCACGTACTGGACTTCTTTCACATCCTGACCTTCCTTCTTCGAATAGCCTTCAGCTAAGGTGGAAATGGATTTGACCACCTCAGATGAAGTTAACTTATTCAGGGCGTTGGTCAGCGATGCAATCTGAGCCTTTAATGAACTCGACTCATCCAATTCATAGATTCCAGCCTTCTTTGAAACTGCTCCCCTCTCCGTCGGCCATTGATAACTGGTTGCCGCCATTTCCTCTAACAAATCCCTGGCTTCTGTCACCGTCTTGGAAAGAAAACTTCCTCCTGCTGATGTGTCTAGGACTGTCTTAGTGGAGGGATTCAATCCATTGTAAAATAATTGCACTTGGAGCCAATCAGGATATCCATGCTGGGGGCACCGCCTAAGCATCTCCTTGTATCTCTCCCATGCCTCGTACAACTGCTCCTCGTCAAGCTGTCTAAACGTCCCAATCTCAGTCCGGAGCTTCGTAGTTTTGGCAGGCGGGAAAATTTTTGTCAGAAAAGCCTGGGCAAGCTCATCCCATGTACTAATACTGTCCGTCTCGACTGATTCGAGCCAATCCTTAGCTTTGTCTTGTAGAGAAAATGGAAACAATCTCAATCTGATAGCGTCTGCCGGCACTCCATTCATCTTTACTGTCCCGCATATTTCCAGGAATGATCTCAGATGTGAGTGTGGATCCTCAGAAGGATGTCCCTTAAAAGAATTATCGCGTGCCATCTGAATCAATCCCGTCTTTAACTCAAAATTTGTAGCTTGTATCGGGGCGTAAACGATTCCTGAATTTTCGGTGGGAAGAACTGTCTGTAGAAAGTCTCTGATCGCCTTGGGAGCTTCTTGTTGGGTCATTGCTTCTGCTAATCTTCTCTCTCTACGAATGGTTCTAAGAGTCCTGTCAATTTCAAGATCTAGCGGAAACAAATTAACCACCTTGTTCCTTCGCATACAATACTCCCAATCAATCAAAAGATCCAAACAAAATAAAACAAAAACAAATGATATTCACAAAATAATAAAAGAAAAATATTTACACCTAAATTACTATTTATCCCTTTCTTTTAGATGTCAAGAAAAATTGATTTGCTTAAAAATCAAGCCTTCCCCGGCAACGGCGCCAAAAACTTGTTGCTCACCGCAAGCGTACGGGTCGTCACAAGTAATATAAAACGGAAAGAATTCCGAGTATCGAATCCACTGGGAGGCGAAGCGAAATTTAAGCAAGCAAAAATCTCTTGAGCACTAAAAATAATTAGGAGAAATAATATTTAGGGGGTAGTTCATGCAGTTAAAAAGATTCCAAAAATCAAAGTAGTTAAAGAAAATAATTTTGATCAATCGATAAAAATAAAATGTGGAGAAAGAGTTTTCTTAATGGGAAGAGGGGTCTTGAAAATCAATTATTAGCCAAACAATTGTTATAATTATCCTATCTCATTGCCCAACTAATTATAATCCTAGAATCTCCGTTAATCACATAGGTTCTCCTGTCGGTTTCTCCTAATTGTAATTGATTCATTTTAACAACCTAAGTGTCCTTAGCGCTATTAAAAATCATTAATTATTACGCTCTGATTCATTTTAGGAATCTAAGTTTAATCAACTAATCCCGGTGTCACGACGGGCAATTAAACTAGTTGCATGGATTATGATCTATCCTAACTTCTCTCCGTCGAGTTTCCATTAAGAATCGAATCATTACACAATTGGCCAGATTGAATAAAGCATTAAGCACATCCATACAAATAATTAGGAAAAAAAGGCAAGAGACAGGTAATTATAACAACATTTCAGCTATAATTTCATTCCAAGACCCCAATTTGGGGTTTAGCTATACATAGCTAAAATATCCACAACATTTACAATAGAAAGCATAATTAAGAGCATAAAAGGAAAGGAATTGACCGTCGAAGAACCCCTTCGCTGACGCTCAGAGCTCCGCCGAACACTCCTTGAGCCTCCTAGGATGCTCCTCAAAATTCCCCAAATATTTCCCACTAAGAAATCTCTCAAAAAGGCTAGGAAGCCTTGAGAGAGGCTCCAAAGGAGCCAAAGGAAGGAAAGAAAGGATGGATTCAAGAATGATTTGATTGATGCAAAATGAGGCACCAAGAGGTGCCTTTTATAGGCCCGGATTGGGGGTAGCGTCGCGACGCTACATTGCACAGCGTCGTGACGCTGCAACGCACGCGTCTTTTTGCCCAAGAAATGGGTAGCGTCGCGACGCTACCTTCACAGCGTCTCGACGCTGACCCAATTTCCAGAATTTCCCAGCTTCGGTTTGGGCTAATTTTTGGGCCTTCTCTTCACTTCTTTTTGGGCTTTTCTATCATGATTGGCTTCTTTGACTCCCCTATTTATCCAAGCTTGGATTTGGGCTTGATTGGCTTCATTTTGGGCACTTTTTCCCCAAAATCCACAACTTTGCTCCTAAAGACCAAATAACACAATACATTAAATATTTTCATTAATATCACGATTAAAGCACAAAAAAGCCTAATAAATTGGGACTAAAATAGCGACATTTTTGCTCGCTATCAAGGATTACTGCCTGGTCTACCCCTTTAACCTCCTCACCTGAGTTAGCTAATTCCGTACAAACTAGATTAAAATCATCTAGGTTTTCTTCAAGATTTTTAGAGGGATCCATCTTGAACCCAAAGAACCTCTTTTTTAAGTAGATTTGGCTAGACAAAGATTTAGGCATATACAAAGCTTCTAATTTAGCCCATAATTTTTCTACTTTTTCAATTTTTCCAACTCTTCTAAGAACATTATCTGATAAATGTAGAATAACTGAGCTATGAGCAATTTCCTTCATTTCTTCTTTTTCAATTTCAGTCAAGGTTGGAGGTGTTGGGTTTTATGCCCTAAAACTCGTAGATAGTAAATGTACTTTTGACCGAACATTAATAAAGTGATGTATTATTCATGTTTGTATTATATCTTGTCTTATTAACCCTAATCCAATAAACTAAACATCCAAGGCTAATAGAATGAGGCTTGAACTAGTATGTAGGGACATACGGGGATCGATGTTCAAGTTTTAGCCTAAAGGGTCTGTAGTATAGGGATAAGGCTGGGTACCTTATCCTGGTGACACTATGGATACGACCCGCTTTGTATTTTGATACTAACACAATGATCCAACGCGTTCATGTAGTTGACATGCGAGTGGGGGTATCCTGTGCAATGAGTTTGTATAAGGACCGGACCGCGAAATAGTTAACCACTAACTGTAACACTGTTACTTAGCTTGGTTTCTATTTCACTAGCATGACCTAGGCAACTTGGCCTTAATCTTGAGTGGATTATGGACTCCTGTCCATGAGGGATTGTCCTTTGATTTGTACGGATGAGAGTGGCCTGCACGCCGACTCAATAAGCCTACCATTTTGGGGACAAGACCGAGTGGGGAGCTGGGAGCATAGTCACACAAGATGGAATTCACTCCTTCCCGACATTAGGGTAAGTAGAGGTGTGTTCCCTTAAGTGGTGTCTCTGGGTCTTGAACAATGGGCCTTGCCCTCTCTATGGCACAAGAGGGACTTCTGTTTGTTGGTTGGACCTCAAACAGGTTGTTCATTAGAGGAGCACTGGTACTTAAGGATGAAGAGGTAGCCCAGGGGTAAAACGATAATTTGACCTAGCTCGGGTACGAACACACGTGAAGGGCTGACTTGCTGTTGATGGTCGATATCTGTGGACACAGAAATATATCTGTAGTGAGAAGAGTGCAGCTGTGGTTCTTTAGTGGAGTGAACCACAGTTAACGAACATTGATTAATTTGGTTAATGAGTTTAGCCAATTAATCTCACATCGTTGGAGCTTCTGATCTGTAGGTCCATTAAGTCCCACCGGTAGCTCTATAAGGGCATTGAGGTAAATTTCTAAGGGTGAATTGAATATTCGAAGGGGTTTGAATATTAAGTTGAAATATGAATTTGATTCATATTAAAACTATAAGTTATAATTAATGCACATATGATGTGTATTAATTCTATAGTTATTTTGAGAGAAATATAATTACATATATGATATTTAATTGTAATATTAATTAGCTGGTGAATTAATTAATATTTTTGTTTTAATTTAATTTAATTAAATTTTGATTTAATTAAGTTATATTAAAACCATAGGATAAATGGAATTTTGTATAAATAGGTTTATGCAAATGACATTAAATTAAATTAATAGTTAATTTAATTAAAAGATTAATTAATATTATTAATGATTAATTATATTAATTAATTTTATTTCCCATCAGTTAACCCTAACTGATGGGAACGTGTCTCCCATGATTCCCTCAAGCTTGCGTGAATGAGAGGTTTTTTAGGAGGGAGTTGGGCAATATTTACGTAACGCTCTTATTCAGTTGGGTAACTCTCTCCCTCTCACGCATCTCACTCTCTCTCAATTCCAAGAACTCTCTACGATTATTCGCTCAAGAATACAGAGAAGAAAAGTTTACCTAACCCTTAGAAATCACGCTCCCACAAGCTCTTGACGCATTTTCCTTCAAGAGAATACCGGTGCAACTTACGTGGTGGTGTTCGTGACGAATTTCCAGCAAGATCAAGATCTTTTGTTGCTGGTTTTTGCGTGGATTCAAGGGAGTTTTTGGCGAAACAATCAAGAACGCCTTCTAAAGTAAGTGGTTCTTGATATAGGATCATTAGGATCCATGTTAGATTAGATCTAAACGTTATATATTAAGTTTAGCATGTTTTATAATAGATTTACAACATGTTTTATTCGATTTTACTGCTGTGATTTATTTTCCAACGTATTGGTATTTTAATTCGAATTAAAAACTGAGTTAAGTCTTGATCGTTTCCGCTGCGCAAGGGCTTTTATCCCTGCAATTGGTATCAGAGCCTTCTCTGTATTTTAATTTGTGAATTAAAATTTGCGTTGGTCTTAGGTGGGATTTAATTGCATAATGGATGTTAATTTGCTATGAACTGGAGATTAATTGGCCTTAGATTTACAATTTTTTGATGTGATCAAATGTAAAGGCCCCTACGTTTTTGGGTAATAAAAATTGTAAATCGAGTCTCTGTAAGTCCTTGTCTAGTTTAGGCTCAAGAACGATGAAGATCGGGACCAAATTTGGCCAAAAACGGCGAAAAACGGCGAAGAATTGCGGTTGGAACAGTGCAGGAATTCCAGAATTTCGAAAAAAAAAGGATTTTTTCGGACGGAAAGCACGTACAGGGGTAGGGGTGACGTCAGCAGGCACGGTCCAAAGCAGAGGCGCGCGGTTCGCTGGAGCGGTCTGGTCCGGTCGGTCGCAGCCTTGGTTCGCGCGCGGTTTAGCGGTCAGGTGACCAGTTCGTTGACTCCTTCACTGGTTCGTTGACTGGGTCGTGAATTTGACTAGTTCAAGCGGTTTTTTCAGTCGGTTCGAGAGGTTTTGACCTGGTTCGAGCGGTTCTGGCACGTTTGGAGCAGTTTTGGTCCGATTTGAAGCTGCAGAAGGCTGTAATAGGATAGAATTTTGCTTTATTATTGTAATTTAAGCTTTAATTTTATCCTAGGAGCCATTTAATCGATTCATATGCTGTTTTATATGCTTTATGGATGTCATATAAAATTAGAAATCCCACCTTAGGTTATAAAGCATGCTCATGCATTTATGTATGTTATAATTAGATTATAATATATGATTGAAATGCATGGTTTATTTTTCATGAGTGTTTTAATATATAGTTGAGTTATATTAAAATCATGAAAATGGAATAGTATGATGCATGCAATTACATAGTTTAAGCATAATAGTTATATTTAAATGGAATTGTTTGCAGCATGCTACTATGATTTTCCATTTGTGGCAATAATTAATTGTTAATTTATTAATAAATGGAAATTGAAGTTGCATTGAGCATGAAATATCCATAGTTTAATATAAATGTTATATTAAAATTCATGCTATGCAAAATAGTATAGTTTAATTTTATTAATTCGAATATGATTGTTAATTAAATTAAACTATAGGATGCATGATTATAGGACTAATCATTAAAATTTTGAAATAGTTTAAAATTTATGATTAAAAACTGTCAATCTATAATCAAGATATGCATGCTCACATAGGATCGTAGGTTAAAATGAATTAATCTTTAATGAGTTAAAATTAATTAGACCTAAGGTCATTTTCTAATAGGATTAGAATTTCTTACTTAGTTTTAAAATAGTTTTAATGAACTAAGTAGGACAAACATTCCTGAGATTATAAGGGAACTCTACCAGTGAAGTTATGTCTAAGGATTGGAGGTATTTAACTTGACGGTATACGGAACACCTCCTACCTGGGAACTGATCTGGATCACCGGAGTTGAATTAATCACAGGTTAATGTTAGATTAATGTCGCTAGGTTAATTAAATATGTTTAATGCACCTAGACATTAGGTCTTATTATAATAGTTATAATAGGACTAGACTTAGACAAATGACTTAGTCGGATTTAGCTAGGTTTAATCAAACCCTAAAATACTCGATAGGTTACTTTAGTGGGAGGAAAATTACAAAACTTGATTTAAATTGAGTTTTGCTCCTACGTCCCTAAATTCACATCGTGAGATCCATGCTCGGCTTCGTGTCGTTTTAGCGCGGCCTCCCTTCGGAAAGTGTTTGCATGGATCAATAACAAGGTGAATGGGGGAAGTGACCATAGTAAGTGGGAGCCTAGGTCACAACGTGAGATTCCTATGATCCGCCTGCGTGTTGCCCTGGAGCAACCATCCCTTCGGAGGGCCTGATCATAGGATTTGGAACACCGTGAACTCCTGAATAGGATAGGATCGCTTAGGCTAATTACCAACAATTGTCTTTCCTAACGGTAGCATGTTGGTCCGTGCCTTTGAGATCTGAAAGTGGGAGGGTTACACTTACGGGGAGGAGTTAGTTGGTTAACAAATCCTTGACCGAACAACGGTGGTTAATATCTAATGGAATATGAGTTATTCTAGGATTAGAGATTAACTGAGAAGAGTCTCATTTTAGAGGAGGAACAACTGATCACCCTTCGGTGGTTGTTCTTCTAAACCTCTAAAGCATCGTTGCAAAACACAATCAATAGTTTTATTAGGGTTCTTTGATTGTTTGTTTGCAAAATTGATTAGATGTATGCAATTGTTTGTTTTGCTTGTGTGATGGGTTAAGGCAAAGATAACTAATACAGTCAATTGTTTGTTTTTCAACAATGTCTTCCTCAGTTATTGCCTTGCTAAAGAATGAAAAATTAACTGGCGAGAATTTCCCCACGTGGAAATCAAATTTAAATACTATACTTGTGGTAGAGGATCTGAGGTTTGTCTTAACGGAGGAATGTCCTCCTGCCTCTCCTCGTAACGCAGCGCAAGCTGTCAAAGATGCCCATGATCGCTGGACGAAGGCTAATGAAAAAGCCCGAGTCTATATATTGGCTAGCTTAAATGAAGTTTTAGGCAAGCGATACGAAAACGTGGAAACTGCCAGGGACATTATGAATTTCCTGCAAGAGATGTTTGGACTCCCGTCCTATCAACTCCACCACGACGACTTGAAAAACGTTTTCAACGCCAGAATGCAAAAGGGACATCCTGTCCGGGAACATGTCCTGGACATGATGAACCAATTTAACATTGCTGAGGCGAACGAAGGGGTAGTCTGCGAGCGCAGTCAGGTTGCGTTCATTCTTCATTCGCTTCCTCCGAGCTATATGTCATTTAGGATGAATGCGAGTATGAACAAGATCCAGTTCAACCTGACCACCCTCCTTAATGAGTTATAGATTTATGAGTCCATGCTGAAAGACAAGGGCAAAAAATGTGGTTAAAGGAGAGGCCAATGTGGCCCATTCCAAGAAAACGTTCCTGAAGGGTTCATCCTCAGGAACAAAATCTGTACCTCAAACTTCTTCATCGAAGCAAATCCAAAAAAGGAAGGGTGACAAGGGGAAGGCTCCTGTGCAAGCTGTGAAAGGTAAGGGAAAGGCCAAGGTCGTGGCCGACAAAGGCAGATGCTTCCACTACAATGTGGATGGTCACTGGAAGCGCAACTGTCCCCGTTACCTGATAAGGGTAAAAAATATACCTATTTTACCCTTATATTTAGCTCATTTCTTGGTTAAATGTTGTATGTTGTGATCAATTTACTGTTCCCGAGCTCAAATTATGCTTCATTTGATAAGTTAGGGTGTTGAGAATTACTTTTGTCAAATTTAACTTATTTGTGCTTAAAAAGACTTGATTTTAAGTGAATTTGACTTAGTTTGTTGCTGTGCAGAAAAATAGAGGAAAAGCTGGAATTCCCTCGAAATGCGACCGCATTCCTGGGAAGGCAAAAATGAAATGCGACCGCATTTCTGGAAAATCAGAGGTTGTTCCGAGTCGCACTCGGGTCGTTGTTGACGAGTCTTCTTCGCACCTAACTGGCTGTTTTGACTCCGAAACTGACTGGGCAACCTTCCAGCACCTATTTCGCAGCTCCTCAACCATTTTCTTCACTATATAAGCTCGAGATTCGAAGTCAAATCCAAGCAGAACTCACTTGGAAGAAAAGGGTGGTGACAAAACCTTGGCTCGACGCCAATGAGTAGGGATGCTCGAGGTCCTTCTTAGATGACCAAATTCTAACCCGAGAGAGAGTTAGACATCAAACCTTGTGGTTTGTAGAGAGTTTCACCCATTCCCACTTGTAAAAGCGAGAGAGTGGAGTGTCTTAGCGAACTCTAGAAGGATTGAGTAAATAGAAAAACCCATAATATTTAGCCATTTCCTTTATTTCCAACTCTTGAATCTTTTCATTATTCTGTATTATTTTCATTAATTCAATGAAAATGTGTTCATTTGCTTTTTATCCCATCATGAGTAGCTAAATCTCGTTGAGGGGTTCAATGTGGTGAATTCCCTTATGGTTTAATGGCTTGAAAGTGTCTTATTTGCTTAAGTTGTGTTTAATGCATGTCATTCTTTATTGATTATCACTCTAATCTTGCTGAGTTTAATTTGATCACTTACACTTTGCATGCTATGTGAGTTTGATCTCTAAAGGGACAAACGATAGCGGTTCTCATAAAGGTGATATAGGAGAAAAAGCTCGAAAGAGATTGTTCGGCGGTATAGGGCAAGCTGCCTAAGGCACCCTATATCGACTATAGGGTTATAGGTTGCATTCGTGAATTATCTATGTCGAAATCGAGTCACAGAAATGTGCATTACGGTACTCGCTTAGCCTTCTAACGGTTCTTGGGAACAAGTGCCAAATGGAAGTTAAATCTGACCCAATGCATTGAATATGCTTAAGTTAAATATTGCATGACTATGGTTATTACCTTAGGGATGAATCCATGTTGAATACCTCGTTTGTTTATCATTGTTATTCTTTATTCTTTATTTTCTTGTTTCATTTATCTTTTCAAAAACCCAATCAATCAATCGTATTTTCTTTGGTTACCTTTTCCAAAAGCAATCATTTGAGCAGTTTCTTCTTCAAATCTGAATTTCAAGTTTAGTCCTCGTGGGATCGATACCCTTTGGAATACTTCTGAGGTTTTTTATTACTACGTGCGACAGTGTATACTTGCACTTAAGTGTTAGCTGAATTATCCTTTATTAATCCATTTATCATCTTAACTCACATCCATCTATTCAGCTGACCACGCACCATTACCTCGCTGAGAAGAAGAGAGAGAAAGAAGGTAAATTCGATTTACTGGTTTTAGAAACTTGTCTCGTAGAACATGATGAGTTTGCCTGGATATTGGATTCGAGAGCCACTAATCATGTTTGCTCTTCTTTTCAGGGAAATAATTTCCAACAGCTGGCTGATGGCGAAATGACTCTCAAGGTTGGAACGAAAGAGGTCATTTCAGCGCGAGTAGTGGCAGCTGCCAAATTATTTTTTAGAAATAAGTATTTAATTCTAGAAGACTTGTATCTAGTTCCTAGAATTAAAAGGAATCTTATTTCTGTTTCTACTTTACTTGAACAATGTTATTCAATTTCATTTTTGCCTAATGAAGCTTTGATTTCTCGGAATGGAATTTATATTTGTTCAGCTAAGCATGAAAATAATTTATTTGTGTTAAGACCTACCGACGCTAAAGCTATTTTAAGTCATGAGATGTTTAAAACGACTGAAACTCAAAACAAAAGGCAAAAGATTTCTCCTCTAAGTAACAACACGTATCTTTGGCACCTTCGTCTCGGTCATATTAACATCGATCGGATCGATCGTTTGCTTAAAAATGGACTTCTAACTGATTTAGAAGATACATCTTTACCACCCTGTGAATTGTGTCTCGAGGGTAAAATGACCAAGAGGCCTTTTACTGGAAAAGGTTATAGGGCCAAAGAACCACTTGAACTGATACATTCGGATCTTTGTGGTCCAATGAATCTAAAGGCTCGAGGTGGTTATGAATATTTCATCTCTTTCATAGATGATTATTCACGATACGGTTACTTATACCTAATGTTGATGAATCAACAAAAGTTGTTGATAAGACTCGTTATTCAACAAGAGTTGTTGATAAGGCCAGTGCTTTTGGTCAGTCACATCCATCTCAAGAGTTGAGAATGCCTTGATGTAGTGGGAGGGTTGTTTTATAACCTGACCGTTACATGGGCTTATTTGAAGCTCAAGTCGTCATTCTTAATGATGACATAGAGGATTTATTGTCTTTTACAAAAGAAATGAATGATGTTGATAACGATCAATGATTTAAAGCCATGGACTTGGAAATGAAGTCTTTGCATTTAAATTCCATCTGGGATCTTGTAAATTTGCTTGATGGGGTAACACCTATAGGTTACAAGTGGATTTACAAGAGGTAACGAGACATTTAAGGTCTTAACCAGAAGGGTCCATTGAGCAAGATCAAAATCAAAAGGGTTTGCTAGCGTAAGTGGTCCATTCATGGATTGACCTAAACATTTCGATCTTGGAATTTAACATTTGATACAGTGATCAAATTTTTTTGGCTTTAATCAGAACGTTGATGAGTCTTGTGTTTACAAGTAATCATCAAAAATTCAGTAGCTCACTTAGTGTTGTATATGATTGATATTCTAATCATTGAAAATGATGTAGGTTATCTTACTGACATTAATAGTGACTAGCAACTCATTTCCAAATAAAAGTTGGGAGAAGCTTAGTTTGTTCTTAGGTTCTAAATTGTTTAGAACAGTAAGAACAAAATGCTAGCCATATTTCAAGCTTCTTATATCTACAAATGTTGATTAGATACGAGATGCAGAATTCTAAGAAGGGTTCACGGCCTTTTAGGGTAGAGTTCTTTTATCTAAGGAACCGTGTCCTCAGACACCTCAAGGAGTTGAGGAATGCTTTATGCAATAGAAATTGTCAGTAAGTATCAATCTAATCAAGGATATGATCACTGGAGAGCCATTAATTATATTCTCAAGCATCTTTGGAGAATGAGGAACTATATGCTAGTGTATGGTGCTAAGGATTTGATCCTTCAGAATACACTAACACAGATGTTTTAACTGATAAGGATTTGAGAAAATCTACATCAATGTCTGTCTTCACTCTTAAATAGAAGATATATAGTATGGCATCGCAACAAGCTAGGATGCAGTGCAGCCTCGACCGTATAGGCCAAGACTACGCTGCTTGTGAAGCAGTGATCGAGGCTGTAAGACTTGGAAAGTTCAAGGCTGATTTGGAAAGTGTTTCAAATATGAACTTACCTGATACAAGACAAGCTTGCACATTGAATAGGATGGAAGAATTGCTGATTCATTCACGAAGGCTCTCTCGGCTAAAGTGTATGAGGGTCATATAGATGGTCTAGGTCTACGAGTTATGTACAAAGATGTAATCTAGGGCAAGTGGGAGAAGTGTAATGGGTATAGTGATACCATTATGTAATGGGCATAGTGATGCCCTAGTTTATTGTATTTGTACATTGTATATATACGTTTTATGTATTATACATGTATCTATACACCCATTGCCATGATAGATTATTGTACATCCCACTAAACCAGTGTTTTAGTTCAAGTGGGAGTTGTTGGGTTTTATGCCCTAAAACTCGTAGATTGTGAATGGTGACAAATTGTTCACTTGTCTCAATACGTTGTTATTGAGGTTTGTACAATAAAGAGTTATTGTTACTAAAATTGCACAATATGACCCAAATCCAATAAACTAAGATCCTAGGTTGTTTAGATGAAACTTGAACTAGTATGTGGGGACATATGGGGATCAGCGTTCAAGTAATAACCTAAACGGTCTATAGTATAGGGATAAGGCTTGGTACCTTATCCTGGTGACACTATGTGATACGGCCCACCTTGTATCCGATAGAGATGCAATGATCCAAAGCATCCATGTAGGAGACATGCGGGTGGGGGTATCCTATGCAATGAGTTTGCATAAGATTGGACAGTGAAATAGTAACCACTAGATGTAACGCCGTTAACTAGTTTAGGTTTCTATTTCAATAGGATGACCTAGGTAACTCAATCTCAATCCTGAGTCTGTTATGAACTCCTTTTTAGGAGGGATTGTCCTTAGATTTGTATGGGTGAGAGTGGCCAGTTCGCCAACTCAATAATCCTACCATTTCAGGGGCAAGACCGAATGGGGGCTGGGAACATAACAGTACAAGATGGAATTCACTCCTTCCCCTATTGGGGTAAGTAGATGTGTGTTCCTTTAAGGGCTGATTTCGGGGCTTGAATAGAGGCTCGCCGTCCTCTCCTGGCCCGAGAGGAACTCCTGTTTAGTGGTTGGACCCTAAACAACTTGTTCATTAGAGGGATCAGCGGTACTTAAGGATCCAAAGGTAACCCAAGGGTAAAACGGTAATTTGACCCAGCTGGTGTTACGAACACACGTGAAGGATTGACTTACAGCATTGGTCGATATCCGTGGACACAGAAATATTCTACAGTGAGAAGAGTGCAGCTGTGGGTCTTTAGTGGAGTGACCCACAGTTAACGAATGTTGATTAACTTAGTTAATGAGTTTAGCCATTTAATCTTGTATCGTTGGAGCTTATGATCTGTAGGTCCATTAGGTCCACCTGCTAGCTCATAACGGGTTATGAGATATATAGTCTTGAATATTAAAGGGGATTTAAGTTAATTGTATTTTGATACAATTAATATAATGTATGGAGATACATTATAGCATAAGTTAAATTATTGAATTAAACTTTATAATAAAATTAATTTTGGATATGATTCAAAATTAATTAATGAGAGAATTATGAATTTAATTAAATATGTGATATTTGGTTAATTCATGAATTAATTAATTGGGAATTAATTAATTTAATTTAATTTGGTTAAATATGATTTAATCAAATTAATACTATAGTTTATATTAATGTACATTTTGATGCACATTAAAACTATAGGTTAAATGAGAGAGATAATATTGAATATGATTCAATTATAAAATTAATTAAATATTTGATATTTAATTAATGTGGATTCAATTAATAGAATTAATTGAATAGGCCAATTTAATTCAATTGAATATGATTCAAATTGAATTAAATACTTTGTATCATAATTAATTCAATTAATATTGATTTAATTAAATTGATTATAATTAGTTAATTAATTAAATAATTATTTAATTAGTTAATGGCCGAGATCGCTTCGATTAAGATCTAACGGTCTAGATCTAGTAGGGTAATAACCCCCTCCCCACTTATCGTACAGGGGAGAGGGACTTCCCAACTGATCAGACCATTCTCTCATTCTCACGAACAACAGAGAGGGGGATCTCTCAGTTTTTCTCTCTAGAACTCTCTCAAAATTCCAACAATCCTTTTGCTGAAAATTCCCTTCCAAGACCAAAATTGGTTCCCACAAGTCGGATCTCAAGTCCCAAGAGTCATAGCGGGTGATCCACAACGTGGTGGTGTTCATTGGGAGGAAGAAGAACGCGAATTGGAGCATTGTGCTGGTCGTTCTTCAAGTCCATGTAAGCTTCTTGATCTAAATAGGTTTTAGATCAAAATTTTAAGCATGCTTAATCTAATCGTTTTATAGAAAATTAGTTTCTGTAATTTTATTTGTCGACGTACCAGTTTTTCCTAAAATTGAATTTTAAAAAATGAGATCGTTCTTGATTGCTTCCGCTGCCATAAGGAATTTTAATCCTTCACCTAATGGGTCATAAGTCTGGAGCTCTTGAAAAGTTTAAAGAGTTTAAGACTGAGGTAGAAAACCTGTTAGGTAAAACAATTAAAACACTTCGATCAGATCAAGGTGGAGAGTATTTGGATCAGAGATTCCAGGACCATATGATAGAACATGGAATCCAATCTCAACTCTCAGCACCTGGTACACCTCAGTAGAATGGTGTATCAGAAAGGAGAAATAGAACCCTGTTAGACATGGTTCGTTCTATGATGAGCTATGCTCAATTGCCTAGCTCATTTTGGGGGTATGCAGTGGAGACTGCAGTACATATTCTTAATAACGTTCCCTCAAAAAGTGTTTCTGAAACTCCTTTTGAGTTATGGAGGGGGCGTAAACCTAGTTTGCATTACTTCCGTATCTGGGGTTGTCCTGCACACGTGCTTGTGACAAATCCTAAGAAATTGGAACCACGTTCTAGAGTATGCTAATTTGTTGGATACTCCAAAGAAACGAGAGGTGGTCTTTTCTACGACCCTTAAGAAAATAAAGTGTTTGTATCAACAAATGCTACTTTCTTGGAGGAATACCACATACGAGATCACAAACCACGAAGTAAGTTAGTATTAGGAGAAGCTACAGAAGGATCAACAAGAGTTGTTGATGAACCTGGTCCTTCAACAAGAGTTGTTGGAAAAGCCAGCTCTTCTCCTCAATCTAGTCCTCCTCACGTAGTGAGAGAGCTTCGACGTAGTGGGAGGGTTGTAATTCAACCTGACCGCTACTTGGGTTTAACGGAAACACAAGTAGGCATACCTGATGACGGTGTAGAAGATCCATTGTCTTATCGTCAGGCAAAGAATGATATAGATAAAGACGAATGGGTCAAAGCCATGGACCTTGAGATGGAGTCTATGTACTTCAATCAAGTTTGGGAACTTGTAGATCCACCTGAAGGGGTCAAACCCATTGGGTGTAAACAAAAGGAAAAGAGATGCTGCTGGGAAAGTACAGACTTTCAAAGCAAGATTTGTAGCAAAGGGTTATACCCAAAGAGAAGGGGTGGACTATGAAGAAACCTTTTCTCCAATTGCTACGCTTAAGTCCATAAGAATTCTCTTATCCATCGCCACATTTTATGACTATGAAATATGGCAAATGGATGTCAAGACTGCTTTTCTGAATGACAATCTTGAAGAGAGTATTTTTATGTCTCAGCCCGAAGGGTTCATAACCCAAGGTCAGGAGCAAAAGGTTTGTAAACTGAATCGATCCATTTATGGGTTGAAACAGGCCTCCAGATCTTGGAATATTAGATTTGATACAGCGATCAAATCTTTTGGCTTTGACCAAAATGTTGATGAACCTTGTGTATACAAGAAAATCAACAAGAATAAAGTAGCTTTCCTTGTACTTTATGTTGACGACATCCTGCTCATTGGGAATGATGTAGGATATCTGTCTGACGTAAAAGAATGGCTAACGGCCCAATTCCAAATGAAAGATTTGGATGAGGCCCAATATGTTCTTGGAATCCAGATTATTCGGGATCGAAAGAACAAAACGCTAGCTTTGTCTCAAGCAACGTATATCGACAAAATGTTGGCCCGATATTCGATGCAGAACTCCAAGAAGGGCTTATTGCCTTTCAGGCATGGGGTTCACCTGTCTAAGGAACAGTCTCCTAAGACACCTCAAGAGGTTGAGGATATGAGACGGATTCCCTACGCCTCTGCAGTGGGTAGCTTAATGTATGCGATGCTTTGCACGAGGCCTGACATCTGTTATGCTGTAGGGATTGTCAGCAGATATCAGTCAAATCCAGGGTTAGACCACTGGACCGCCGTTAAAGGAATCCTCAAGTATCTTAGGAGAACGAGGGACTACATGCTGGTGTTTGGGGCTAAAGAGTTAGTTCTCACTGGATACACCGACTCTGACTTCCAGTCTGACAAGGATTCTAGGAAATCCACGCCAGGGTCAGTGTTCACCCTTAACAAGGGAGCTGTAGTTTGGAGAAGTATAAAGCAAGGAAGCATAGCAGACTCCACCATGGAGGCTGAGTATGTAGCTGCTTGTGAAGCAGCTAAGGAAGCTGTTTGGCTAAGGAAGTTCTTGACTGATTTGGAAGTTGTTCCAAACATGAACTTGCCCATTACGTTATACTGTGACAATAGTGGGGCTGTAGCCAATTCAAAGGAACCTCGCAGCCACAAACGAGGTAAACCCATAGAGAGGAAGTATCATCTGATTCGAGAGATTGTGCAAAGAAGAGATGTGGTTGTGACCAAGATCGCTTCAGAGCACAACATTGCTGATCCGTTTACGAAGGCCCTCTCGGCTAAAGTGTTCGAGGGTCATCTAGAAAGTCTAGGTCTGCGAGATATGTATATAGCGTAATCTAGGGCAAGTGGGAGATGTGTACTGGGTGTAAGAATACCCTAGTTTATTGTATTTTGTATATTTACTTTTCATGTAATGTACAACATACATGTACCATTTCCAATTTTGGATTATATTGTATATACTTTTTCCCCTTAACTTGAGTTTTAGTTCAATTGGGAGTTTGTTGGGTTTTATGCCCTAAAACTCGTAGATGGTAAATGTACTTTTGACCGAACATTAATAAAGTGATGTATTATTCATGTCTGTATTATATCTTGTCTTATTAACCCTAATCCAATAAACTTAACATCCAAGGCTAATAGAATGAGGCTTGAACTAGTATGTAGGGACATACGGGGATCGATGTTCAAGTTTTAGCCTAAAGGGTCTGTAGTATAGGGATAAGGCTGGGTACCTTATCCTGGTGACACTATGGATACAACCTGCTTTATATTTTGATACAAACGCAATGATCCAACGCGTTCATGTAGTTGACATTCGAGTGGGGGTATCATGTGCAATGAGTTTGCATAAGGACCGGACCGCGAAATAGTTAACCGCTAACTGTAACACCGTTAGTTAGCTCAGTTTCTATTTCACTAGGATGACCTAGGCAGCTTGGCCTTAATCCTGAGTGGATTATGGACTCCTGTCCATGAGGGATTTGATGACATGCATAAATGTCATCATTTTCCTATTAATTTTAGCTAGTTTTGTGGATGAATTGTGTACTTTAATGCTATTTTATGTATAAAATTCAGAAAACCGAGCCAAGGAAGCAAAACCGGAATTTTGGGAGATTTTGGATGATTTTAGAGACTTTTTGAAGCATTTTGGAGAAGTCCATTGAAAATCCATATCCAAAAAGCCAAGAAGAATGAGTTGGAAGCCCAAATTCACCAATTTCAAGCTTTTATTATCAAATTGAGTGAAGAAGGAGCCCAAGAATTATCATACAAAGCATTTGGGCCAAAGGAAATGAAGGAAGCCCCAAATTTAAGTAAAAAATCAGGCCATTCATTGAAGATCAAGGCCTAGCGTCGAGACGCTAAGCCTTGAGCGTCCCGGAAAAATCCATAAAGTGGGTAGCGTCGCGACGCTGTCCATGTAGCGTCGCGACGCTGCGACGACTTGGAGCCCAAGAAAAGATGACGTCAGAGCGTCGCGACGCTGTGACGTAGCGTCTCGACGCTACGCCTGCTGGGAGCCTATAAAAGGGGCCATTTGCATCCAAGTTTTGTGTGCCAATTGGTGGGTTTTCACCCCCATTCTAGAATCCTCACTAAAATTGGGGGGTTTTTGGGAGAGTTTTGGAGCTTTGTTGAAGATCTTTTGAGCTCGAGAGCGATGGAGGTCGGCGCGGGATCGAGGAGATCGACACTTTTATGAGCATTTCTCTTCCCTTTTCCTTTTTGTTTTAGTTTCTAGAATTGTTGTGATTAGGAATTATTGGATTTTAGTGATTATGAGTAGTAAATTCCTAAATTCTATGAGATTGATTTAGATGTTGAACTTTTGCTTGATTAATGAATTTATTTCGTTTAATTGTCATTATTGTTCATTTGTGCATTTTGTCCGTAATGATTTTAATCAACTGATCACTGATTAAATGAATCGTTACTAAGTGGAGACTCGACGGAGAGAAGCTTAGACTAGAACTGAATGCATGACTAATGTTATTTACCCGGGTGACACGGGATAGAATAAATAACATTAGAGGTTGTACTGAAGGGTCGTAATGCCATGCTAAGTAAATAAAGATGAGACTGAAAGGAGATTCTTTATTGAAAGGTATGAGATAGGAGGAGACCGACAGGAGAATCTTTGTCATTAGGCTTCTAGACTTATGAATCAAATGATTAGTTAATCCATATTAGTTAATTGATTAAGCATTAAAGGTCCAATTGATTAAATCAACCACTCTAGAATTATCCCACCAAATTGTGTCTCCATTTATCTTTTGCTTTCTAGATTAGCTTTTTGTATTCTTGTCGGCATTAGATATTGTTCTCTAAATAAAGCTAAGCAAGATTATTCGTGGTAATTAATTGAATAAATCCAATCCCTGTGGAGAGGATACTCTATACTCAAAATCACTATATTACTTGTGACGACCCGTACGCTTGTGGTAATCGGATAATCGTCCCAACAGGATTGTCCTTTGATTTGTACGGGTGAGAGTGGCCTACACGCCGACTCAATAAGCCTACCATTTTGGGGACAAGACCGAGTGGGGAGCTGGGAACACAGTCATACAAGATGGAATTCACTTCTTCCCGACATTAGGGTAAGTAGAAGTGTGTTCCCTTAAGTCGTGTCTCCGGGTCTTGAACAATGGGCCCTACCCTCTCTATGGCACGAGAGGGACTTCTGTTTGTTGGTTGGACCTCAAACAAGTTGTTCATTAGAGGAGCACTGGTACTTAAGGATGAAGAGGTAGCCCAGGGGTAAAACGGTAATTTGACCTAGCTGGGGTACGAACACACGTGAAGGGCTGACTTGTTGTTGATGGTCGATATCCGTGGACACAGAAATATATCTGCAGTGAGAAGAGTACAGCTGTGGTTCTTTAGTGGAGTGAACCACAGTTAACGAACATTGATTAATTTAGTTAATGAGTTTAGCCAATTAATCTCATATCGTTGGAGCTTCTGATCTGTAGGTCCATTAGGTCCCACCGGTAGCTCTATAAGGGCGTTGAGGTAAATTTCTAAGGGTGAATTGAATATTCGAAGGGGTTTGAATATTAAGTTGAAATATGAATTTTATTCATATTAAAACTATAGGTTATAATTAATGCACATATGATGTGTATTAATTCTATAGTTATTTTGAGATAAATATAATTAAATATATGATTGAAGGAATTGAATCCTTAAGCGGAAGCGAATTGAATCGAGCGTGATTTAGTTTCAATTATTTCGAATACCAATACGTTGGGCAAAATAGAAAATTATTTTCTACACTGGATTAAGCATGCATTTACAGATCTAAAACAATTTTAGATGCATGAAAACTTACGTGATTGGAGACAAAAACTGCACTATGCTCAAAAATTGTTCTTTGATCTCCGATCAAGACACCACCACCACAGATCACCCACTATCCTCTAGGATCGCTGAGATTTGGTTTGTGGGAACCAAAAAACATCTTGGAAGGGAATCACAGCAAGGAAGATTGCTGTGTTTTTGGTTGAGAGAGTGAGAGAGTTGAGAGAGAATTTTCTCTCTGTTTCTATTTTTCGAGAGCGACAGACTGAGAACCATGCCACCAACCCCATCAGCCACCACGTATGATTAGGTTAGGAATTTACAATTAACTTCCCTAACCAATCCTGGCCTTTGATCTAAATCAATTAGATCTAGACCGTTAATTAATTAAATAACAATTATTTATTTAATTAATTAATTATAATTAATTTAATTAAATCAACATTAATTAAATCAATTATAATATAAAGTTTTTAATTCAATTTAAATCATATTTAATTGAATTAAATTGACCATTCAATCAATTCTCAATTAATTGAATCCCACACTAATTAAATATCAAATATTTAATTAAATTTTGTAATTGAATCAAATTCAATTTTATCTCTCATTTAACCTATAGTATTAATGTGCATCGAATGTACATTAATTATTAACTATAGTTTTAATTTGATTAAATCACATTTAACAAAACTAAATTAAATTAATTAATTCTCCAATTAATTAATTCGTGAATTAATCAAATATCACATATTTGATTAAATTCATAAATCTCTCATTAATTAATTTTGAATCATATCCAAAATTAATTTTATTATAAAGTTTAATTCATTAATTAAACTTATACTATAATGTATCTCCATACATTATATTAATTCCCTTAATAATCAAGACTAAATAATCTCAGTACTCGTTATGAGCTAGCAGGTGGACCTAATGGACCTACAGATCAGAAGCTCCAACGATACGAGACTAATTGGCTAAACTCATTAACCAAGTTAGTCAACATTCGTTAACTGTGGGTCACTCCACTAAAGACCCACAGTTGCACTATTCTCACTGTAGAATATTTCTGTGTCCACGGATATTGACCAATAACAGTAAGTCAATCCTTCACAAGTGTTCGTAACGCCAGCTGGGTCAAATTATCGTTTTACCCCTAGGTTACCTCTGGATCCTTAAGTACCACTGATTCCTCTAATGAACAATCTGTTTATGATCCAATCAATAAACAATAGTTCCTCTCGGGCCAGGAGAGGATGGGCGCCCTTGTTCAAGACCCGGAATCAGCCCTTAAGGGAACACACATCTGCTTACCCCAATAGGGGAAGGAGTGAATTTCATCTTGTAATGTTATGTTCCCAGCCCCCACTCGGTCTTGCCCCTGAAATGGTAGGCTTATTGAGTCGGCGAACTGGCCACTCTCACTCATACAAATCTAAGGACAATCCCTCCTGAAAGGGGTTCATAACATACTCAGGATTTAGATTGAGTTACCTAGGTCATCCTATTGAAATAGAAACCTTAACTAGTTAACGGTGTTACATCTAGTGGTTACTATTTCGCGGTCCGATCTTATGCAAACTCATTGCACAGGATACCCCCACTCACATTTCTCCTACATGGATGCTTTGGATCATTGCATCTGTATCGAATACAAAGTGGGCCGTATCACATAGTGTTACCAGGATAAGGTACCCAGCCTTATCCCTATACTATAGACCATTTAGGTTGTTACTTGAACACAGATCCCCGTATGTCCCCACATACTAGTCCAAGTTTCATCTAAACAACCTAGGATCTTAGTTTATTGAATTTGGGTCAAATTGTGCAATTTTAGTAACAATAACTCGTAATTGTACAAACCTCAATAACAATGTATTGAGACAAGTGAACAATTTGTCACCATTCACTATCTACGAGTTGTAGGGCATAAAACCCAACAATTTAATGGTGAATTAATTAATATTTATGTTTTAATTTAATTTAATTAAATTTTGATTTAATTAAGTTATATTAAAACTATAGGGTAAATGGAATTTTGTATAAATAGGTTTATGCAAATGACATTAAATTAAATTAATAGTTAATTTAATTAAAAGATTAATTAATATTATTAATGATTAATTATATTAATTAATTTTATTTCCCATCAGTTAGGTTAACTGATGGGAACGTGTCTCCCATGATTCTCTCAAGCTTGCGTGAATGAGAGGTTTTTTATAAGGGAGTTGAGCAATTTTTACGTAACGCTCTTATTCAGTTGGGTAACTCTCTCCCTCTCACACATCTCACTCTCTCTCAATTCCAAGAACTCTCTGCGATTATTCTCTCAAGAATACATAGTAGAAAAGTTTACCTAACCCTTAGAAATCACGCTCCCTTACGTGGTGGTGTTTGTGACGAATTTCCAGCAAGATCAAGATCTTTTGTTGCTGGTTTTTGCGTGGATTCAAGGGAATTTTTGGCGAAAAAATCAAGAACGCCTTCTAAAGTAAGTGGTTCTTGATATAGGATCATTAGGATCCATGTTAGATTAGATCTAAACGTTATATATTAAGTTTAGCATGTTTTATAATATATTTACAACATGTTTTATTCGATTTTACTGCTGTGATTTATTTTCCAACGTATTGGTATTTTAATTCGAATTAAAAACTGAGTTAAGGTCTTGATCGTTTCCGCTGCGCAAGGGTGTTGGGTTTTATGCCCTAAAACTCGTAGATAGTGAATGTAAACAAATTGTATACTTATTTCAATAAAGTGTTATTGAGTTTCTACAAAAAAAAATGTTATTGTTAAATATTGCACAATTTGACCCAAATCCAATAAACTAAGATCCAAGGTTGTTTGTATGTAACTTGAACTAGTATGTGGGGACATACGGGGATCGATGTTCAAGTAACAACCTAAAAGGTCTATAGTACAAGGATAAGGTTGGATACCTTATCCTGGTAACACTATGAGCTACGGCCTGCTTTGTATTTGATACAGACGTATTGATCCAAAGCGTCCATGTAGTAGACATGCAAGCGAGGGTATTCTATGCAATGAGTTTGCATAATATTGGACCACGAAATAGTCAACCATTAGTTGTAACACCGTTAACTAGTTAGGTTAATATTTCAATAGGATGACCTAGGTAACTCAATCTTAATCCTGAGTGTGTCATGAACTCCTTCTCATGAGGGATTGTCCTTTGATTAGCATGGGTGAGAGTGGCCAATATGCCTTCCTTTTTGGGGACAAGACTGAGTGGGAGGCTGGGGACATGACAACACAAGAAGGAATTCACTCCTTCCCACTTCTAGGAGAAGTAGATGAGTGTTCACTTAAGTGGTGACTCCGGGACTTGAACAAAGGGATCCCGCCCTCTCACTGGCCCTAGAGGGACTTTCTGTTTAATGGTTGGACCATAAACAAGTTGTTCATTAGAGGAGCGCTGGTACTTAAGGAGACAGATGTAACACAGGGGTAAAACGGTAATTTAACCCAGCTGTGATTACGGACACTCGTGAAGGATTGACTTACCGGCATAGGTCTACATCCATGGACACAGAAATGTTCTACAGTGAGAAGAGTTCAACTGTGGGTCTTTAGTGGAATGACCCACAGTTAATGAATATTGGTTAACTTGATTAATGAGTTTAATCGGTTAACCTCATATCATTCGAGCTTCTGATCTGTAGGTCCATTAGGTCCCCCTGCTAGCTCGTAAAGAGTAATTAGAAACAAATATATCTTGAGAGAATTTGAATAGTTCAAATTCATATTGGGAATTAAGTTAATTGTATGAGATACAAATTAATATAATGTATAATGATGCATTAAAATATAAAGTCTAATTTGAGATTAAGCTTTATTATATTGAGAGATTGGTATATTTGAAAGAGTTCAAATATATGTCTAATTAAATATATGGTATTTAATTAGAAGATGAATTAATTAATTATGAATTAATTAATTATTAAATTTAGTTTAAATTAAATGAGATTTAATTAAACTATAGTCTATGAGGGAATTATTAGAATATGATTCTAATATGTAATTAATTGAATATGGGAGATATTTAATTAATTGTAAAATTAACTAATTATTGAAATTAATTAATTGATTAGTTTAATTGAATTAATTAAATGTGGTTTAATTAAGTTTAATTAAAATATATTAGGTGAGGAAATTACATTTAAATAAGATTTAAATGTGCATGAGATTGATTAATTAATATGATTAATTAATTAACATTTAATTAATTAATATGATTAGTTAATTACCATTTAATTAATTGGTTTAATCAATTAATTAATTGATCTTGATCTAACGGTCAAGATTGTTTCCTAACCTCACATTAGGGTTTCCTCTCTTATAAAAGGAAAGATTATGAGAACCCTAGCCCTAAGGTCTCATTCTAGCCTCCCTCACATATTCTCTCAAGAACTCTAGAGAGAAATTTTCTCTCTAAGAGTTTTTCCCAATCAAGATTAGTAGTCCCACAACTACGTTCCTAATCTCAGAGAATAGCAGGGTAACCTCGTGGTGATGTCCGTTGAAGTATTCAGAGTCGTCAACGGAGGTATGTTTTTCACCGCTTAACTTTTTGCCAATGTATTGGTATTTTGTAGAACAAAATTAATTTACGAACGGTCCAATTGCTTCCGCTGTAACGGAATTGGGAATTCCAATCCTTCACAAGGGCTTTTATCCCTGCAGGAGGAAGCTTACCAGGATCAAGCAATACCTTTGCGACTTTTTGTTGAATCAAAAGGGCTTTCATTTTCTGTCTCCAAAGCCCAAAGTCGCTCCTCCCATCAAAGCGTTCAAGCTCGAACTTTGCTGCCATTCTTGTGACAGACGATTCCAAGAAACCTTTTCTTCTTTGGAGAAAGGTTTCAGATCTTGCGGACTATGACTGAAGTGAAGGAATTTGCTTCTTGTCTCAGATGATGAACGAGGTCAAACCAGTCTTTTCTTTCGAACACTGTCTTCAAGCTCTGATACCAAATTGTAAATCAATTTAAATCACAGCAGTAGATAATTTCAGATTAACAAGATTACTAACAAAGAATTAAGAAGAGAGAAGAGAGAAAGAAAGAACACAAAGATTATAGTGGTTCCACCAACAAAAGGTGAACATCCACTCTTCAAACACCAAGGACTGATTGATTTATTTCCAGCAACAAATGATGACAACAAGGGAAGATACAAGCTTTACAAGAGGCAGTCTGTTTTCTTTCGATGCCTTTACAGAAGAGATAAGTGGCTTATTTATACAGTGAGCAAGAGTTAGTTTCTAAAATAAACTAACAAGCACGTGAGCTGCACGAGGACTTTACATTCTGATATCAACAACTTCTACACGTAATATTACTTTTACCAACATACACAGCTGTCGCAAAATATCTTATTTTTTACAAGTTTGAGTGCTTTAGCAGCGTTGTCCACGTCACTAAAACTTATTTTCTGTGACATGTGAACTGTCTCACTAAACATATGGTTTTAGTGACGTGCTGACAGTGTCACTGAACATCTTTTTTAGCGACAACGGGCAGGACGTTGCTGAAAGTGATCTTTAGTGACGTGTCCCCACGTTCCTACCTATAGCTTACACCGACGTGTAGACGTCACTGAAGATCACTTTCAGCAACGTCTATAGTAGATGTCGCAAAAACTTAAGACTATGGAAAAACAGCGACGGATGCAGCAACAAAGTCATGTGCGTCGGTGAAAGTTTTACCGACGCGTTTTTCGTTTCAGCAACGTGTTTTGTGTGCCATTGAAAGTGTTTTTTCTTGTAGTGAAATGCAGAACGATTTCTAAAAACTTTCTAAGTTAAGCATGCTGTTAAATCTACTTTAAACTACTTTAGAGATTTGAGACTTACATGTGAAGATCAAAGACAACACAATGCTCCTCTCATGCTGCAAGCAAGATCACGTATAGTGAGATTATCCCAACGAACACCACCAATTATTAGCGAACACCCACTATATCTCTGAGATGCTGAAGTAGAGATTGTGGGATCTCATCTTGCCTTGAAAGGGAATAACAACAAGAATGGTTGCTGTGTATATATTTTTGAGAGATGAGAGAGTTTGTGAGAGTTAGAGAGAAACCTTTCTGTGATTGTGTTCAAGCAAAAACTGCCACACACCTTTTTCCACACGTTGGTTGAAAGTGAATGAGGGAAGGGGAGTTACAACCATGTAACTCTCCAATGAGGTGTCAATCCCTCATTGCCCAATACATATTAATTTAACAATTAAATTAATATATATTAAAATTATATATTATGCACATGAAATTAATTTTAACCAAATCAAAATTTACTTAAATTAAATTTAACATATAGTTTTAAATTCAATTAAATCATATTTAACTGAATTAATTCAACCAACTAATTAAATATCATATATTTAATCAATTTTATATTTGAATCAAATTCAAATATATATCTCTCTATTAACCTATAGTTTTTAATGTGCATCCAATGTACATTAATTATGAACTATAGAATTAATTTGATTAAATCACATTTAATTAAATTAAATTAATTAATTCTCCAATTAATTCATTCATTAATTAAATATTATATATTTAATTAATTTACTATTTGAATCATATTCAAATAATTCTCTCATAAACTATAGTTTTAATATGAATCTTATTCACATTAAATATAACCTATAGTTCCAATATGAATCTAATTCATATTTAATAATTGAACCCCTTCAAATATTTAATTCTCTCATAAATTAATTTTGAATCACATCCAAAATTAATTTTATATCATAAAGTTTAATTCACTAATTAAACTTATATTACAACGTATCTACATACATTGTATTAATTGCATCAAATGCAATTAAATAAAATTCCCTTAACGAATTCGAACACACTTCAAATTCTATTCAAGACTATTTAACCTCAAAACCCTTTACGAGCTAGCAGGTGGACCTAATGGACCTACAGATCAGAAGCTCCAACGATACGAGACTAATTGGTTAAACTCATTAACCAAGTTAGTCAAGATTCGTTAACTGTGGGTCACTCCACTAAAGACCCACGACTGCACTCTTCTAGATGCTTAAGTCAGCAAGCAGAATGATGGGAAGCGAAAGAGCAAGAGCCAGAGGAGAGAGTAGAGAATAGAGTTCGGGATCCTTTCTTCAGTGATGAAGAAGAGTTTAAATACCTACTCATGCTCTAGGGTTTTCAAGCGAAATTGGGGTTCCTAAGACTAAACGGAGACGGAAGACCTCGACCCGCGCAAGCAGGCCGAGCCGTTTCACCTCCGAAGTCCATTTTTCAGTCCCGTTTCTGGACTCGTGTCGGGTTGTCCTCGTCAACTCCTTGTACATCGGAGTGGTCCAAAATAACCTATAACAAAACTCAATTCCAAATCACTCTCCATCCCACATCATTTTTCATTAATCTGACATATAAAGGGAATATGATATGGTTTCATCAAACAACTGATTCTCGCAGCGTACTTAGTACCCAAGTTTTTCAATTGTATGCTGAATATGCAATCTATTTTCCTCAAATGTGACATGCATAAAAATTGAGTGTGAAAAAATATTGATATAATTGTTTGACATTGGTTTTTGAATATTAGAGATGAGATTTAGTCAAAATATGCACATAATTCTTGTTGGGATTGATATGTACTATTGTTGCAAACTATTTTTGGAATTTTGTCATGACTATTCAAATGTTCAAGCATCCTTAATTTCTGCAAAATGAAAAAGAAGTTGCAAAAAACGTATGGTGCCATTTATCTTCAAAAGCATAGGTTGTTTAAATATTTAATTCGTATTGTACTCGGAAAAAAAACAACTTTGAATTCGTATTCATTTATACATGTTCTTTTTTTTTTTTTTTTTGAAAAATCATTTATACATGTTCTTAATAATGTCTTTTATCGTTCTCGATTATGAGCAAAAGTTACAAAAATTCATAAATGATTAATCGGACGGGAAGATTCAAACCATAGACCTTTAGATCATGAATATAATCTTTATGTCAGGTGAGCTATACTCATGTTAGCACAAATTGGTTATTCCTATAGGTTTAACTAAACATTTCCCTAATCAAGTCTTGGATTTTTGTTACAAAAAAAAATGGTTGGACACTTCACATGCTTCACATACCTTCAAGTATACAAATAATACTGAATCAATCTCCAAATCTATCTAAAATTACAAAATTGTTGTAATTAAATAAACTATTTTTTTGCAAGTTAAAAAAAAAAAAGTGGTTCGGTTGTGCATGTCAAACTCTTTCATTTTAATTTGGCTTCTAGCGTAGGCATTTTGGCTAATGAAAATTGCTAATGAAATGTATTTCTAAAAAAAATATATTAAATATTAAGAGTAAATTTAAATTAAAACTGGTATATATCTCACACTCTCACCTCAAACTTACATAAATACTTATCTTATAAATCTAAATAATATTTTTCAAAATGCCCAAATTACCACTAACTTATTAAGATTGTTATGATCAGATTTCAACTTTTGACTTTTAACAAGGTTATTGCATACTTATTAAGATTTTAGAAGGGGATTAAGAAATTTAGCCAATTTTTTAACCGTTCTCAGAAAGTGACAATGTTTTTGAGAACATAGAGCAACAATTGGTACAAAGAATTAAATAAGTAACAATATTTAATTACGGGTATGTAGGGGCCCATTAAAACCTTGACACGAAGAAAGAGAATGGTTAGAAAATATGAAAATTGTTTTATCTTATCTCCTAATTGTGTACATTTTAATGATGGTGTATAGGAATATCCCTATATATCGGTATGCCAAACAAGTATTTTCCTTAAATAAGGACCACATATATCCAACGCTCAACTTCTTAATAATCTGTCTCAATTTTTTAATTTGATTGGTTCGGGTTTGATTTGAAGACTTTTTCTCTGCTTTTTCGCATATTAGACCCACTTTTTTAACATTTTCTTTAACAATATGTATTATATCATATATAAGTTCCAATCCACTCTTTTCTGAAACTAAACGATATTTTTGTAGAATATAAAATTAAATAAAATAAAGATTTAAATCCTATTTAGGTCATGAACTCTAAAGTCTTATTCTATTTTGGTTCTTAGAACTTTCAAAATATCCAATTTGATTTCTAAAGTTTTGTTTTATTTTTGTTCCTAACATTTTAAAATGTCTATTTTAGTTAGGAGTGAGCAAAAACCGAGCCAAACCGACGAACCGAACCGACTGGTTCAGGCTAGTTTTTTTTAAAAAAAATTGATTTCCTCGGTTCAAGCATGTAAAAAACTGAGATATTCGGTTCGATTCTCGGTTCTCAGACTTGGAAAACCGACAAAAACCGAACTGAACCGAATTTTATAATATAATTTACATTCCAGCCCACCCTTATCCAGATGTTTACATCCAGCCCAGCCCGCGAGCCCAATCCACTTCCCAGCCCAAGCCCAATCCATTTTCCTGCCCTTTCAATTTCTGTTATTTTAATAAAAAAAACCCTAGATCTGCGTTTTCATTTCACGAATCACGTCGTCTGCCGCTTCTTCTTCTTCTTTTTCGTCTTTGCATTTCTTCTTCTTCTCATCTTAAAAGCCACCGCCCCGCCGCTTCTTCTCCATCTCTCACGCCGCCGTTGCTTCTTCTCCATCTCCACTTCTTCTCCATCTCTCACGTCGCCGCCGCTTCTTCTCCATCTCTCTTCGCCTCTACGTTTCCTTCAGCCATAACAGAGCTCGACAATCTTGGAGCCTCCTCCATCGGAACTTCCAATTCCTCGTCTTTCTCTTCGACAATTTCCGCAAAGTCCCCAGCAATTAGTTCTTCTAACTCGTCTTCTTCCTCTTGAACGTTTAAGCTTGTCGGAGTGGTAACAACGCACCAGATTGATTTTATTTTTTCTTCGAAAAAAAAAACGGTTTTAACCGAACCGACCCAGGTCGGTTCGGTTCAAAAACCGAAACAGAGGCATTTTTAGGTTTTCTCGGTTCAAGGAGTCAGAAAACCGACATGCTCGGTTCGGTTCATGGTTCGGTCCAAAATCAGACCGAACTGAACCGTGACCACCCCTAATTTTAGTCATTGAATTTAAAAAATAATAATTGTTTTAATTATTGGTATATGTTTTTTCCACCTAATATTCACTTATATCCCATACATATCTCCAATAAATGTGATTTGAATACATGTCCACATTAATAATGTTGATATAGATATTTGAAGTCGGTTGTCAACTATTAAAAGAAAAATAAAGACAATGACTTAAATGATTCGAAACTTCATGAACTAAATTAGAAATTTTGAAAATTTAAGGATAACATATGGAACAAATGTAAAGGTTTAAGGACTAAAATAGATATTTTGAAAGTTAAACTAAAATTAAACAAACTTTAAATGGAAGGAAAAAAAATGGAATTCCAACGTAGAATAAATAACAAAAAAAAATTGAACTTTGAATGGTAAACTTATTTTATTCTTAAACGGCAAAAAACTTCGATTATGTGTGTTGAAAAATGGAAACTTTTAATTAGAATCTATCATAGTAACAATTACTTAAATATTATCAAAGCGAGCATAGTTTAGTGATAATTTACATATACTCTCGATCAAGAGATCAGACATTCAAATCTCCATCTTAAAATGTTGTTCAACTCAAAAAAAAAAGACAATTACTTGAATATTTATGAGATAAGCAAATCAGTGATAATTTATGACATAAACATTTTCTGTTAGGAATATGACATAAGCAAATTGGATTGAAGAGAGATGAATTGTCATTTTTTTTTTTTTTTTTTTTTTTGGGTAAGAATGAATTAGAACAACATTTGACAACGGGTGACACTTAATACAACGTATATGCCAATGGAGTTTTTCTTTTTTTCTTTTTTAAATATTTTGTACAAATAAAAATGGTAATTTTCTAAACTTATTACAATAATAAATTTATTTATAAACAATTGACAAAACAATTGTCATTTTAAAAACAAAATCACTCACGATCACTTGACAAAAATCACTTGGAAATTATCTCATAATTAATGATTAACCGAGAACTACTTAAAGTAATATGGATGCTTCTAAAATCACTTACTCATCATTGTCCAACGTGACAATTTTGAGAAATTATAAGTGATTTTTTGAACATGTTAAAAGTGATTCTAATCATTCTAAAATCACTCCATGCCTTCAATTTATCACTTTCTAAATTATTTGAAACTAGAGTAATATGAGTTTAAATTAGATTAAATTTATCATGGTAGAATATAAAGTGAAATAGGTTAGATTTATTGTTGCAAAATAAAATGGTATTTAACAGACTCCCTTAATGATTTCCTCTCTCTGGTGCGCGTGGAAAGTGATTCAAGTGGTTATATTGATAAATGAGGAAGGGGAGGATGCCATTGAATTGCTTCTTTTCATTAAAGAAGCCCAAAACCTTTTATCTTTGAGAAACATTGAGTCTGTCTCACATGTCTCTAGATCTCACAATTTTATGGTCGATTATCTGGTCCATAGGACTGTGAGGAAAATGATTCTAATTGTTGGACCAATTTGTTTTCCGATTGGTTATTGTCTGCAAATGCGATTGATACATGTGTGTTCATCACACTAGTGGAGGATCCTTACGAGTGCTATCCTTTTAAGAGATATCGCTCTTAATTAATTTTAATTATTTTCTTTCAAAGAAAGGGTATTTAACAGGTGTATATTTTAATATTTTTTTCATCAATTTTATGGGGGTGATAAGATTATTTTGAATATAAACAATTTCTTAAAAAGATATCAACCAAGGTATTAGATCTTATGTGATTTCCAAAATTAAATTAAATTAAAAATTATGAGTTAAAAAGCTTAATATTTTATATCATGATCATTTTTAGAGTTTTAAATATTTCAAAGTTCACAGTCTTTTAATATTTCATTGACTTTTCTTCACAGCAACCTTATCAAGTAGAAGTTGATCGAGTGGTTGATATTGAAAATCGAAAGATAAAATTCGATTGACTTCAAAAGATAAGTGATGTATTCCATGAAAAAATTTATTCAATGTAACTACTTGCTAATCAAAAGAAGAAGAAGAAAAAAAAACATTGATACATTTAATGATTTTGACCGACAAGGATGATAGGTTCATTGTGACGGTCGTCACTTTCAATAATCTCGTGTTAAAATAATCTTTTGGTTGGAGTTTAATTAGTGTCTGACAATAATTATGTAAAAACAAAGGGAATGTGATTGAAATAGAAAACCACATGAACCTGAACAAAGCATCAATCTCGTGATTTAAGGATCTTTTTAGTCAAGCCCAAGCCCAAGTCTCCTTCTTTTAAAAGGTGCATAAAGCCCTAGGTGAGCCACAAGCCAAGCCACTAAATTCTTATCTTTTCCCTTCTTCTTCCTTGCCATCCGAAAACAGCCCTCCTCTTCAATTTTTCTTCTCCAGCCGTGGATTCACTGTTTTCTCCGGCAAGCACGTTAACTCCGGCAAGCTCCACGGCAGCGCACGACATTCTGCGGCGGCAACAACTTGTAGGTGATCTAGCAACAGGCGTTCGCGCGTCTCTCCGGTGGCGTTACAGCGGTAGCAGCAGGCGTGAAGTGGCGATTTCGAGCAGCAGTCTGCGGCGGCGGCGCAGCGAGGGTGCAACGGCAGGTGCGGCGGCGTGTTGGCGAGTTGCAGCAGCGAGTTCGGTCGGTCAGCAGTCCCTCTCGGTGTGATTTGCAGGCATGAATTCCGACGTCGTTTCAGCGATCCGGCGTTTTCAGGCGAGTTCTCCGGCGTGGGTCTCGTTTCGTGCGTTTTCCGGCGGGTTCTCACGTCTGTACATCAGCGTCTTCTCCTTCAGCAAGTAGCAAACGCGTTTCACAAGTGAGCTTCGCAGATCCGGCCTTGTCGTGCGTTTTTCGACGAGACATTGTGGTAGGCGTGATTTTCTCCAAATTTCAACTCGTTTTGTTGGGTTTTAGCAAATTCTAGCAATGGGCCGTTAGCATGTTGGTGAGTCAATTGAAGGATTGGAGCGAACTTGAGACCTCGTTCTGTTTTGTGTGGATAAGGACATTGGAGTTAAAGAATTAATTTAGTTCTGTTCAGAATATTTTAGCCGAAGTAAGTGAACTTACAGTTGAACTTTTTAATTGGGTGCGTGTTTGATTTTCTAGAATTTTCGTGCTTATGAGATGTTCATGAAATTTATTATTATTGTTAAAAGCATTAAAATTGTGCATGAAAAATCTATTATTTTAATTACGTAAGCGTTTGTGAAAATTGTTGAAAGCGTGAACTTTATTATTATTGCTTTGTATTTGTTGATATCTGAAATAATTGAGTTGGTGGTCTCTCAAAATTCTATTAAAGGAATGAGTTCAAAATTCCATTAAAGGAATGAGTTTAAATTATTTATGAGTTTTATAAGTGTACATGAAATTGATGTACATTCAGAGATGCCTACATAGGACTTGGAGATATGAAATTGATGTACATTCAGAGATGCCTACATAGGACTTGGAGATATGAAATTGATGTACCTAAGTCGTGGTTTGTGAAATTGACGACCTCGAGGTTTCGTGAAATTGACGACCTCCGTAGGAGACACATGAAATTTATGTGTATAGGATATACATGAAATTGATGTATATCATCTTTTAAAATAAAGTTTAGAGCCACCAAAAAGATATTTGTTGTTGATTTTTAAAATGTTTTTAAAGCGTGACCCAACCTAGCTCAATAGTAGGGTCACTTACTGAGTATTTAAAATACTCATTCTTTTCAAAAATATTTTTTTTTTCAAGTAAAGGCAAGGACAGATGAAAGTCGATTGATGAGAATCCGATAGACAACCATGACAGGACCTGAATTTCATATTTTTCTTCCGCTTTAAGAACTCTGTTTTACCTTATTGATTTATAAATTTGTTTGAGAAATTTTCTAGAGGTCATGTACATTTATATTTTAGAAATTATTTAAAACTTTTAAAATTTAGGGATCCCGAATAAAAGCTTTGTTTTAAAGTTTTTACTTAAATTAGTGTTTTATATTTTTAAATGTTTTTATTTAAAAAGGCCTCCAAAGCATGCATTGTCGTAACGGTCCCTTAAAGACTATTTAAAAAGTCGGGTCGTTACAAATCAAAAGAAGAAGAAAAAAAAAAACATCGATACATTTAATGATTTTGACCGACAAGGATGATAGGTTCATTGTGACCGTCGTCACTTTCAATAACCTCGTATTAAAATAATCTTTTGGTTGGAGTTTAATTAGTGTCTGACAATGATTATGTAAAAACAAAGGGAATGTGATTGAAATAGAAAACCACATGAACCTGAACAAAGCATCAATCTCGCTCTACATGACATTCAACATTATGTTAATTTAGTTTCTTAACAGAATATAATTTCTAATTTAAATTACATAAAAGTCTTACACAAAAAATTTGAATTCAAATATTAATACAAACTCATGTTCAATTTAAATATGTCTATTTTAGTCATTATGCTATTTTATAACAATTTATTATTAATTTACCAAACACTATAACTTAACATTTCATAATATTTACCAAACACTATTGTACTTTAATTTACGTGACAATTGATTCTCTTTAAAGCACAATTGACAACAATTATTTTTATAATTTTAAACTAAAGTCATAGTCAAGAAGTTTAGTTTGTACAGTAAATTGTGTATCACCAACTTGTCCATTATTGATAGCAACATTTGTCGTTCGTCCTTCTAGAACTTGTTAAATAACAAGTCCCTGAATGAAAAAAAAAAAAAAAACAAAGGCAATGGAATAATGAAAATATGATAGTTAGTATGATCAAATAGGAGGATTAGAAAAAAATATTCAAAAGCTTATTACTTTAGATCTAGAAAAAAAATTGCTTTAACATGATTATTATTATTTCATTACAAAATTTCAAAAACTACGAAGATAAATGGCATAGTCATTAACATATAAGAAGTTCATAATGTTGGATATTTTACAAATAAAACGTGAAAGAAAGTGATTTAAATTCAATTTTTCAAGAGTTTCAAGATGGATTGAAATATCAATTTCAATTTGATGCTTCAATTACAAATTTAACATATGGAAGTTAAATTTGATATTATAACTCAATTGAGTTATATTTTTCATATGTTTCAACTCTATTTAATTTTGTTCTTTGGAGTTACCAAGTTGCTAGCCTATAAATAGCAACTTGTTTCTTCATTTGAATCATCTCATTCCATTTGGAGCATTCTTCCTTCTTTCCTTGTTTCTTTTGATCTTGAGTCAAGTTGAGAGCAAGTATCCAATAGTTCTGCCAGATTCGAGTAGTTCGAGGTTGCTGTTCTACCGAAATTAGTCGTTGTATCCTGCTGAGACGATCACTGTAACCTGCTTGCAACCATGCAGAGCGAATAATTGTCTTCAGGACAGCGCTTTGTAAGCGTGCCTCGACTATTATTGTCAATATATTTTGCAACATTTTGAAGGTGTTCATATAACACATGCGGAAGCAATTGAAGATCGAAAGCACTTAAGACATTCAATTTTGCTCCTAAAGCATGCATGTTCTATAAAAGACAGAATATAGAGTTGAGAGAACACCAACCTTTGTAGCTCACTTATGTGGAACTCCTTGTGGTGTTTGCCTCTCCTATGCTCCTTGGAGAACCTCTAGAGTCTTCCCTACTATTCTCTTGGGCCTAGAAAGACTTGTGGGAGTCTATAGAAGAAAGAAATAGGAAGGGAATGCTTGATGGTACAAGCTTTTGGAAGGAGATGAAATGAGAGAGAATTTGAGGGAGAAAATTTGCAGCATAACACTAAATGAAAGCTTGCTCTTCTTGAATCTAATTCAAGCCCCTTTTATAGACATCTCCCATGCAACGACAAGCTTCATGACACTTAGCCACATGGTCAAGATGCAACTCAAAGTAGATTCTAGGTGTCTACTTCACAACACATGCATCTAATGCATGTTTGTGTTGTTTTCCACTAAGTATCATTATGCAAGAGTGGAAAAACCACTAAATCCACTATGAATTGAATCCTAATTGTGAATTTTAAGCTTTCAATTCATTTCAAATTCAATTCAAAATTGAAATTGATTTCTAGGCAATTAATTGGGACATTTCCAAGTAATTTTGATATGATTGATCCAATCAATCTTTATCACCTAATGCCATGAATTATATATGATTCCTAATACATATATATGGTATTTAAAACACTTTTAAATACCTCATCTCTCAATTCCTAATTTAATTCATAATTAAATCATTGTGTCGAACATGTTTTACGATAAAACCCTATTTCCCGTTTTTGAACGATTCAAAGTTTCCTATCAAAATATTCTAGGCTTTAATCCGATATGAGCTAGTAGGGGGACCTAATGGACCTATAGATCATGGGCTCCAATTCAAGGCTAACCGAATTATCTCATTATCTAAGCTAGCCAACATTCGTTAACTATCGGGACACTCCACTATAGCCCGATAGTTGCACTCCCCTCACTATAGATATATTTCCGTCCGCTTGATTTAACCATGTTTAGTAAGTCGTTCCTTCACAGGTTGTTCGTAGCTATAGTTAGGTCAAATAACCGTTTCACCTCTATAGTACTTCTTGTTCCTTAAGTTCCACTAATCCTCTAATGAACAATCGGTTTTCGGTCCAACCATCAAACCTAAGTCCCTCTCGATCTAACAAGAGGGTGGGGCCCCTTGTTCAAGTCCTGGAGTTAGTACTTAAGGGAACAACCTATCTACTAACCCTGAAAAGGGTAGGAGTGAATTCCGTCTTGCGAAACTATGTCCCCAGCTATCTATTCGATATTATCCCCAAAATGGTAGGCTTGTCGAGTCGGCGATGCTGGCCACTCTCACCCATGCAGATCAAAGGATAATCTCGCATAAACAGGAGTTCATAGATAGCTCAGGATTAAGAACGAGTTACCTAGGTCATCTATGAGAAATAGTCAGTTTCTTCAGTAAACGGCGTTATAAAGAGAAAGTGACTTATTTCGTGGTCCAGTCTTATGCAAACTCATTGCATAGGACGCCCCCACTCGCATGTCACCACATGAACGATTTAGGATCTCATCGTTTGTACTTAATACAAAGTGGACCGCGTCCATAGTGTCTCCAGGATAAGGTACCCAACCTTATCCTTATACTATAGACTATTTTGACTATAAACTTGAACTTGATCCTATGATATGTCCCTACATATAGTTCGAGTATTCATTTTATAGCCAAGGATCTTAGTTTATTGGATTTAGGTTAATCATTCGCAATTTACATATTCAATAACATATTTTACTGAATAACCTCAATAACGTCTTTATTGGAAATAGAATATGTTTAATGATTTACAAACTACGAGTTTATAGGACATTAAACCCAACAAACTCCCACTTGGACTAGAAACTCTAGTGGGGTACATAAAGTTAGGTGTGAGAGAAGTATAAAGACAATAAACTAGGGCACAGCATAGCATACATCAAACTACCAACTGCTGATGCGTAGGGAATTCGTCTCATTTCCTCAACTTCTTGAGGTGTCTTAGGACTTTGTTCCTTTGACAAGTGAACCCCGTGTCTAAAAGGTAATAATCCTTTCTTGGAGTTCTGCATCGAATATCATACCAACATTTTGTCGATATATGATGCTTGAGACAGTGCTAGCGTTTTGTTCTTTCTATTTCTAATGATTTGAATGCCTAGAACAAATTGAGCCTCACCCAAATCTTTCATTTGGAATTGAGTCGCTAGCCATTGTTTTACGTCAGTCAGGAATCCTACATTATTCCCAATAAGTAGGATATCATCTACATATAGAACTAGAAAAACTACAGTGGATTTGACAATTTTCTTGTAAACACAAGGTTCGTCAATATTCTGCTCAAAGCCATACGTTTTGATCGCAGTGTCAAAACGTATATTCCAGGATCTTGATGCTTGTTTCAATCCATAAATGGATCGTTTAAGTTTGCAAACCTTTTGCTCTTCACCCTGGACTATAAATCCCTCTGGTTGAGCCATATAGATAGTCTCTTCAAGATTGCCGTTCAAAAAGGCTGTCTTGACATCCATTTGCCATATTTCATAATCATAGTATGTGGCAATGGATAAGAGTATTCTAATCGACTTAAGCATGGCAACAGGGGAAAAAGTTTCTTCATAATCCACTCCTTCCCGCTGGGTAAAACCCTTTGCCACAAGTCGAGCCTTAAAGGTTTGAACCTTACCAGCTTGGTCTCGTTTTCTTTTGTAGATCCATTTACAACCAATAGGTTTTACCCCATCCGGCTGTTCTACAAGTTCCCAGACCGAATTGAAGTACATTGACTCCATTTCGAGATCCATGGCTTTGATCCACTGGTCCTTATAAACATCATTCATTGCCTGATTAAAGGACAATGGATCCTCTACACCATCATCAGACATGATGGTTTGAGTTTCTGTTGAACCCATGTAGCGGTCTGGTTGTATTATAACCCTCCCACTACGTCGAGGCTCTCTCACTATTTGAGATGGATGTGTTTGATCAACAACTTTTGATGGACCAGTTTGATCTACAACTTTTGTAGATTCTTTTGTAGTTTTTCTTGAAATCTCATCTAATACTAGCTTACTGCGAGGTCGATGTGAAGGTGTACATATTACACATGCGGAAGCAATTGAAGATCGAAAGCACTTAAGACATTCAATTTTACTCCTAAAGCATGCATGTTCTAGAAAAGACAGAATAGAGAGTTTAGAAAACACCAACCTTTGTAGCTCACTTATGTTGAACTCCTTGTGGTGTTTGCCTCTCCTATGCTCCTTGGACAACCTCTAGAGTCTTCCCTACTATACTCCGGGCCAAGAACGACTTGTGGGAGTCTATATAAGATAGGGAATGGGAAGGGAATGCTTGAAGCATCAAGCAATGGAGAAGAATGAGAGATGAGAGAACTTTGAGTCAAAATTCCAGCAGCATAACATTAAGGAAAATGGCTCTCTTGGCTTTGAATCTGATTCAAGCTCCTTTTAAAGACATTCTCCATGCAAAGCCAAGCCGCAAGACACAAGACACATGGTGTATTTGCAAGTTCAAGTGGATTGTAGGTGTACATCTCACAAGACATGCAACAATGCATGAGTGAGTTGTCTTTCCACTTTGAATGTTCATGCATAAGTGGATTTCCAACTAAATCCACTAAATACAAATTGAAATCTAATTTCAAGCTTGAAATTTAATGTTCATTTCAATTCCAAATTGAATTTAACATTAGGTAATTGATTTTGAGGCATTTCAAAATGATTTCTTATGATTAATCCAATTAATCATACTAATCTTGTGCAATTAATCATACATGATTCCTAATACATATATATGGTATTCAAAACACTTTTAAATACTCCATCTCTCATTTTCTAATTTAATTCATAATTAAATTATTGTGTCAAACACAATTTACGATAATACCCTTTTTCCCGATTTTGAACGATTCAAAGCTTCCTATCTTTTGTTCTAGGCTTAATTCCGATATGAGCTAGTAGGGGGACCTAATGGACCTATAGATCATGGGCTCCAACGATTTGAGGCTAACCGACTAATCTCATTATCCAAGCTAGCCAACATTCGTTAACTACCGGGACACTCCACTATAGCCCGATAGTTGCACTCCCCTCACTATAGATATATTTCCGTCCACTTGATTTAACCATGATTAGTAAGTCGATCCTTCACAGGTTGTTCGTAGCTATAGCTAGGTCAATAAGCCGTTTCACCCCTATAGTACTTCTAGTTCCTTAAGTCCCACTGATCCTCTAATGAACAATTGGTTTATGGTCCAACCAATAAACCGAGTCCCTCTCGGGCCAATGAGAGGGCGGGATCCCTTTGTTCAAGCCCCGGAGTCAGCACTTAAGGGAACAACCTTTCTACTATCCCTATTTTGGGTAGGAGTGAATTCCTTCTCGCACGACTATGTCCCCAGCTATCTACCCGTTCCTATCCCTGAAATGGGAGGCTTATTGAGTCGACGATACTGAGCCACTCTCACCCATGCAGATCTAAGGATAAGCCCGAATAAACAGGAGTTCATAGTTAGCTCAGGATTAAGATCGAGTTACCTAGGTCATCACATGAAATAGTCAGTCTCGTCAGTAAACGGTGTTATAAAGCGAGAGTGACTTATTTCTTGGTCCTGGTCTTATGCAAACTCATTGCATAGGACGCCCCCACTCGCATGTCTCTACATGGACGATTTAGGATCACATCGTCTATACCATCTATAAAGTGGGCCGCGTCTCATAGTGTCTCCAGAATAAGGTACCCAACCCTATCCCTATACTATAGACCGTTTTGGCTATTACTCAAGCTTGATCCACTTTTATGTCTCTACATAAAGCTCAAGTGTTCATCCTATAGCCATGGATCTTAGTTTATTGGATTTGGGTTATTATATGTGCAATTTACTTTATTCAGTAATAACTTTACTGAATTAATCTCGATAACGCCTTTATCGAATAAGTATATAATTCGTTTAACATTCACTATCTACGAGTTTTAGGACACCAATCCCAACAATCTCCCACTTGAACTAAAACTCTAGTTTAGTGGGATGTACTATAATCTATAACAGCAGTGGGTGAATAAATACTTGTATTAATAACAAAGTAAAAATACAATAAACTAGGGCATCTAAATACCCAGTATACTGAGGCATCGATATACCGGTTACAATTCTCCCACTTGACCTAGATTATTTCTCGTACATTTCTCGCAGACCTAGACCTTCTAGATGACTCTCGAACACTTTAGCCGTGAGAGCCTTCGTGAATGGATCAGCAATGTTGTGCTCCGACGCTATCTTCGTGACGATCACGTCTCCTCGATGCACAATCTCCCTAATGAGATGGTATTTCCTTTCGATGTGCTTGCCTCTCTTATGGCTGCGAGGTTCCTTTGAGTTTGCAACTGCGCCACTATTATCACAATACAAGGTGATAGGCAGATGCATATTCGGAATGACTTCTAAGTCAGTTAGGAACTTCCTGAGCCATACTGCCTCTTTTGCTGCTTCGCAAGCGGCTACATATTCGGCCTCCATGGTCGCGTCTGCAATGCATCCTTGCTTGATGCTGCACCATACTATTGCTCCTCCATTTAGAGTGAATACTGACCCCGATGTAGATTTCCTCGAATCTTTATCGGTTTGAAAGTCAGAATCAGTGTATCCTGTAAGGATCAAATCCTTCGAACCATACACGAGCATATAGTCCCTCGTTCTCCTTAGATACTTGAGGATATTTTTAACGGCTGTCCAGTGATCGAATCCTGGATTGGATTGATATCTACTGACAATCCCTACTGCATAACAAATGTCAGGCCTTGTACACAACATGGCATACATTAGGCTACCTACTGCAGAGGCATAGGGAAAACGTCTCATGTCCTCAACTTCTTGAGGTGTCTGAGGACACTGTTCCTTAGACAAGTTAATTCCGTGCCTGAAAGGTAATAGTCCTTTCTTAGAATTTTGCATTTTATATCTAACTAATAATTTATCTATATAAGACGCTTGAGACAGGGCTAGCGTTTTGTTCTTTCGGTTTCGAACAATTTGGATCCCTAGAACAAATTGTGCCTCACCCAAATCTTTCATTTGGAATTGAGTTGCTAGCCATAGTTTAATGTCAGTTAGATAACCTACATCATTCCCAATGAGTAGGATATCATCCACATACAGTACTAAGAAAGCTACGGAGTTGTTGATGATCCTTTTGTAAACACAAGGCTCATCAACGTTTTGTTCAAAGCCATAAGATTTGATCGCAGTATCAAATCTCATATTCCAGGATCTAGATGCTTGTTTTAATCCATAAATGGATCGCTTAAGCTTGCAAACTTTTTGCTCTTGATCCTGAGCTATGAACCCCTCTGGCTGAGACATGTAGATACTTTCTTCAAGATTACCGTTCAGAAAGGCAGTCTTGACATCCATTTGCCATATTTCATAATCGTAAAACGTGGCAATGGACAAAAGTATCCGGATCGACTTTAACATGGCAACAGGGGAGAAGGTTTCTTCATAGTCAATCCCCTCCCGCTGGGTAAAACCCTTTGCCACAAGTCGTGCCTTAAAGGTCTGTACCTTTCCAGCAGCGTCTCGTTTTCTCTTGTAGATCCATTTACACCCTATGGGTCTAACCCCTTCAGGTTGATCTACAAGATCCCATACTGAATTAAAATGCATGGACTCGATTTCCAAGTCCATGGCTTTAATCCACTCGTTCTTGTCAACATCATCCATTGCCTGTTTAAAGGTTAATGGATCCTCGATTCCGTCATCAGGTATGACGACTGGAGTTTCAGTTAAACCCAAATAGCGATCAGGTTGTCTAACAACCCTCCCACTACGTCGAGGTTATCTTATTTCTTGAGAAGGATGCGATTGACTCGAGGTGCCAGCATCATCAACAACTCTTGTTGATGTTTCTGTAGCTTCGTTTGATAGTTCACTTAAAACGACTTTACTTCGTGGCTTGTGATCTCTGAGGTGGTCTTCTTCTAGGAATGTAGCATTTGTCGATACAAGTACTTTATTTTCCTCTGGGTCGAAGAAGTATCCACCTCTCGTTTCTTTGGGATAGCCTACAAATAGGCAAAATCTGGAACGAGGCTCCAATTTCTTTGGGTTTGCATCTAGCACGTATGCAGGGCATCCCCAAATTCTGAAATGTCGTAAACTAGCTTTACGTCCTTTCCAGAGCTCAAACGGTGTTTCAGAAACACTCTTTGAGGGAACTACGTTCAAAATATAAACTGCAGTCTCTACTGCATATCCCCAAAACGAGTTAGGCAACTGAGCATAACTCATCATCGAACGAACTATGTCCAACAAGGTTCTGTTTCTCCTTTCTGATACACCGTTTTGCTGAGGTGTACCAGGGGCTGAGAGTTGGGACGTAATTCCATGCTCTATCAAATAGTCTTGAAAACTTGAGTCCATATACTCTCCACCTCGATCGGATCGAAGTGTTTTTATCGTCTTACCTAATAAGTTCTCAACCTCAGCCTTGTACTCTTTGAACTTTTCAAAAGCTTCGGACTTATGATGCATTAGGTAGAGATAGCCATACCTCGAATAATCATCAATGAAACTGATGAAATATTCGTACCCACCTCGAGCTCTAATGTTCATTGGTCCACAGAGGTCCGAATGAATGAGCTCTAGGGGCTCTTTGGCACGATAACCTTTTTCGGTAAAAGGTCGTTTTGTCATCTTGCCCTCAAGGCATGACTCACAAGGAGGCAACGAGTCGTCTTCTAACTTGTTTAGAAGTCCACTCTTGACCAATCTCCCAATCCTATTGAGGTTGATATGGCCTAACCTCAAGTGCCAGAGATAGGTATCTTGAGAAACTCTTCGCTTTTTAGGTTGAGTCTCAGCGGTTTTAAACATCTCATGATTTAAAATAGCTTTAGACTCAATTGGTCTCAAAACATACAATTTATTCTTCAAGTTTGCAGAGCAAACATCAATACCTCTTTTAGTTATGAACGCTTCATTAACAGAAAAAGAAATTGAGTAACCTTGTTCTAATAAACAAGATAAAGAAATCAAATTTCTTTTAATTTTCGGAACTATGTACACATTATCTAATATCATGTAACGTTCCTTGGTGAAGAATAATTTTACGTCTCCCACTGCAATAGCCGAGATGACTTCTCCTGTTCCAACTTTAAGTGTCATCTCTCCAGCTTTTAGCTGTTGCCAGGAACTCATTCTTTGAAATGAAGAACATACGTGATTAGTGGCACCTGAATCGAGTATCCAGGCAGAATCGTCGTTTTCCACTAAACACGTTTCCAAGACTAATAAATCGCATTTAGAGTCGTTGATTATGTTTTTCTTGGCTATGCAGTTAGTTTGAGGACATTCCTCAGTTGAGACCAAACCTAAATTCTCTGCCACGAGTTTAGCGTTTAAGTTAGTATTCTTAATCGTATGTACTAAACCGTTTAATTTGGCATTTGACAAAGCACATACGTTTTTCGACATATTGCTGAAACAAACAAATTAATCTCTATTAGAAACAAGCACTAAACCCATTAATCACATTTATCCAATCAGATTTAGCAAAAGCAATCATCGACCCATATATATAATTGATTTATTTGCAACGATACTTCAGAGGTTTAGAATAACCGCTACCGTAGGGCAGTCAGCTACTCCTCCTCTGAATCGAGACAATCTCGGCCAAAAACTATTCCCAGAATAACTCTTACTCCAATAGTTATTAGCTAACGTTAATTTGGTCAAGACCATCTTGTAAGTGTTACCCATCATTTTCAGATCTCAGAGGACGGCCCCAACAATGCCACCGTAGGGAAGAGCTAATGTTGGGAATGGCCCTAGGAAACCCTATCCATTTCTGGAGTTTGCTTTGTTCCGAATCCCATGCGCAAGCCCTCCGTAGGGTGATCGCTCCCAGGGCGACTCGCAGGCAGCGCATAGGAATCTCACGGTGCAACCTAATGATGGAGACCGCAGGATACGTTTGACACGTTTCCTTCTCCCACTTACTATGAACACTTTCCCCATTCACCTTGATATTAACCCATGCAAACACCATCCGTAGGGGGACGCTCCCAGGGCGCCTCGAGGCCAAGCATGGATCTCACGGTGTGAACTCAGGGGGACGTGAGAGTAGAAACTTAATATGAATATTTCGTTTCTATACTTTTCCTCCCACTAAAGTGTTGTAAAGTTTTAGGGTCTATTACTTAGGTAAATTCCGGCTAAATGAATCTATCTAAGTCTATGCCTTATTAAACAAGGTCTTTAAACTAAATGTCTAGGTGAATTAAACTTTTTTAATAACCTAGTGACATTGCATGCTAGTAAGACTTTGGTTAATTCAACTCAGGTTCCGAACCATTTGCCGGGAGAGTTCCCTTATAACCAAGGTCTCATGTCCTACTTACTCAAATTTTTAAAACTATTTTAAAAACTAAGTAAGACATATTTCTAATCCTATTAGAAAAGGCGATCTTAGGTCTATTTCATTTTAAACCATTTAAAGAATGATCCTAAGATCCTATGTTAGCATGCAACTCTTTGTTATAGATTTTACGGTTTCTATTCATCAACTTTTATAACTCTTATAACTTTTAATGAATAAACCCTATAACATGCTTTCTAATGGTGTTTTAAAGCATATAACAATCAATCATTCAAGTTATAAGAAAAGCACCCTTTAGAAACAACCTATGTCTAGGTTTGTATAACGCTTTATACTACGATGTCTAGGTGATAACACTTTAAAACCTCACACCGCTCACGCATGCTCATAAAACTCGAGTTAACTTAACTCAAGAACCGACTCAATGCCCAGGTAGGAGGTGTTCCGTAAACCGTCAACTTAAATACCTCCAACCTTAGACAGCATTTTGTCGGGTGAGTTCTCTCGTAACCGTTGTTTTACAAGATATCGACCTAAACTATGCAAGTTGATCGAATTGTTGAAGGTTCATTAACCTAAGTGAGCATGCACTTAATCTTGTTATAGATTTTAGATTTCTATCTCTTTTTATAACAATTATAAAATTAATCCATAACAAGTCTAATTTGAATATAACACTTATAAACAAACTAAAGAAATTTCATGCTACATGCTCGGTTAATTTTATCTTTTAATAATTATAACTATTATAAGAATTAATCAATTTTAATTAACCATTCAAGCATGAATCTCCCTAAATTAATACAACTCTTATATTAATTAAACATGAAATTTCCCTCATGCATTTGAATTAATCAATAACACTTATTAAAATTAAACAAATGCATGAACATGCTTTCCTATGGTGGGGTTTTAAAACTATATGGCATGCTCATAATGCACATACATCCATTTAATTAAATCATACATTCACAATGCATAAAGTAATAAAATCAAGCTAAAATGGAATAGTTTGGCAATTTTTAAAAAAAACACAAGCAATTTCACTAATTATTACAATAATAATCAATAAATAAACTTGCAACACGCCCGAGCTTCACGAACCATCTCGAACCGCTCATCCAAGCAATGAACCGGCCATGCAATGTGTGAAATGAGACTGCAACAGACCGAACCGGACCAAAAGGCAGCAGCTGAACCGGACCAAAATTCTGGAATAGAAGAAGAAAAAAAACTGCTTGCTGGAATTTTCATTTTCTGCTGCGTCTTCTCCGGTTTTTCTTCGATTTTACAGCCTATATGGACTCTAATGACTCTATAAAAATTACAGACTATATTACACACATTAACGCTCTTACATATCCGAGCAATTACAATTTCATGAAGGTTTGAATGCTCAAAAAATTGCCAAACCAGAACACTTCCATTTTAGCACACAGAAAATTCAATTTCAAAATGGTACCCACCAAAGCAAAATTAAAACGAATTAAGTGCTCTAATCATGCTCTGATACCAATTGAAGGTGTACATATTACACATGCGGAAGCAATTGAAGATCGAAAGCACTTAAGACATTCAATTTTACTCCTAAAGCATGCATGTTCTAGAAAAGACAGAATAGAGAGTTTAGAAAACACCAACCTTTGTAGCTCACTTATGTTGAACTCCTTGTGGTGTTTGCCTCTCCTATGCTCCTTGGAAAACCTCTAGAGTCTTCCCTACTATACTCCGGGCCAAGAACGACTTGTGGAAGTCTATATAAGATAGGGAATGGGAAGGGAATGCTTGAAGCATCAAGCAATGGAGAAGAATGAGAGATGAGAGAACTTTGAGTCAAAATTCCAGCAGCATAACATTAAGGAAAATGACTCTCTTGGCTTTGAATCTGATTCAAGCTCCTTTTAAAGACATTCTCCATGCAAAGCCAAGCCTCAAGACACAAGACACATGGTGTATTTGCAAGTTCAAGTGGATTGTAGGTGTACATCTCACAAGACATGCAACAATGCATGAGTGAGTTGTCTTTCCACTTTGAATGTTCATGCATAAGTGGATTTCCAACTAAATCCACTAAATACAAATTGAAATCTAATTTCAAGCTTGCAATTTAATGTTCATTTCAATTTCAAATTGAATTTAACATTAGGTAATTGATTTTGAGGCATTTCAAAATGATTTCTTATGATTAATCCAATTAATCATACTAATCTTGTGCAATTAATCATATATGATTCCTAATACATATATATGGTATTCAAAACACTTTTAAATACTCCATCTCTCATTTTCTAATTTAATTCATAATTAAATTATTGTGTCAAACACAATTTACGATAATACCCTTTTTCCCGATTTTGAACGATTCAAAGCTTCCTATCTTTTGTTCTAGGCTTAATTCCGATATGAGCTAGTAGGGGGACCTAATGGACCTATAGATCATGGGCTCCAACGATTTGAGGCTAACCGACTAATCTCATTATCCAAGCTAGCCAACATTCGTTAACTACCGGGACACTCCACTATAGCCCGATAGTTGCACTCCCCTCACTATAGATATATTTCTGTCCACTTGATTTAACCATGATTAGTAAGTCGATCCTTCACAGGTTGTTCGTAGCTATAGCTAGGTCAATAAGCCGTTTCACCCCTATAGTACTTCTAGTTCCTTAAGTCCCACTGATCCTCTAATGAACAATTGGTTTATGGTCCAACCAATAAACCGAGTCCCTCTCGGGCCAATGAGAGGGCGGGATCCCTTTGTTCAAGCCCCGGAGTCAGCACTTAAGGGAACAACCTTTCTACTATCCCTATTTTGGGTAGGAGTGAATTCCTTCTCGCACGACTATGTCCCCAGCTATCTACCCGTTCCTATCCCTGAAATGGGAGGCTTATTGAGTCGGCGATACTGAGCCACTCTCACCCATGCAGATCTAAGGATAAGCCCGAATAAACAGGAGTTCATAGTTAGCTCAGGATTAAGATCGAGTTACCTAGGTCATCACATGAAATAGTCAGTCTCGTCAGTAAACGGTGTTATAAAGCGAGAGTGACTTATTTCTTGGTCCTGGTCTTATGAAAACTCATTGCATAGGACGCCCCCACTCGCATGTCTCTACATGGACGATTTAGGATCACATCGTCTATACCATCTATAAAGTGGGCCGCGTCTCATAGTGTCTCCAGAATAAGGTACCCAACCCTATCCCTATACTATAGACCGTTTTGGCTATTACTCAAGCTTGATCCACTTTTATGTCTCTACATAAAGCTCAAGTGTTCATCCTATAGCCATGGATCTTAGTTTATTGGATTTGGGTTATTATATGTGCAATTTACTTTATTCAGTAATAACTTTACTGAATTAATCTCGATAACGCCTTTATCGAATAAGTATATAATTCGTTTAACATTCACTATCTACGAGTTTTAGGACACCAATCCCAACACGATGATCTTTTATGTGATCTTCCTCAAGGAACGTAGCGTTTGTCGATACAATCACTTTATTATCTTGAGGATCGTAAAATAGACCACCTTTCGTTTCTTTAGGATATCCTACAAATAAGCACAGTTTTGAACGTCGTTCCAACTTCTTTGGGTTTTGTACTAACACGTGTGTCGGGCATCCCCAAATTCTGAAGTGACGTAAACTACCTTTACGCCCTTTCCATAGCTCATAAGGTGTTTCAGAAACACTTTTAGAGGGAACCATGTTCAAAATGTATACGGCAGTCTCAACTGCATATCCCCAGAACGAATCAGGCAACTGAGCATAGCTCATCATTGATCGAACCATGTCTAACAAGGTTCGGTTTCTCCTCTCTGATACACCATTTTGTTGTGGTGTAGCAGGGGCTGAGAGTTGGGACGTAATTCCATGTTCTATCAAATAGTCTTGGAATTGTAGGTCCATATATTGTCCACCTCGATCTGATCGTAGTGTTTTAATCGTTTTACCTAAGTGGTTCTCAACCTCGGTCTTGTACTCCTTGAACTTTTCAAGGGCTTCAGACTTATGATGCATTAGGTAAAGGTAGCCATACCTTGAATAATCATCAATGAAGCTGACGAAATATTCATACCCTCCTCGTGCTTTGACATTCATAGGACCACAGAGATCCGAATGCACGAGTTCTAAGGGTTCTTTGGCCCTATAACCTTTTTCCGAAAAAGGTCGTTTAGTCATTTTTCCCTCGAGGCAGGACTCACATGGTGGTAACGAGTCATCTTCTAACTGGTTTAGTAGTCCACTCTTTACCAATCTTTCAATCCTATTGCGATTTATGTGGCCTAATCTCAAGTGCCAAAGATAGGTATTAGGAGAAACTTTTCGCCTTTTGTTTTGAGTTTCTGCTACTTTAAACATTTCCGTATTAAAAATAGCTTTAACTTGAATTGGCCTTAACACGTATAAGTTGCTTTCAAGTTTTGCAGAACATATATGCATACCTCTTTTGTTAACAAACACTTTATTAATATCAAAAGATACTTGGTATTCATGTTCAATCAAACAAGAGATAGAAATTAGGTTCCTTTTTATATCGGGAACGTACAAGACATTTTCTAGTAACAAAAATCTATCTCCAAAAGACAACTTAAGAGTTCCTGAAGCTCTGGCTGTGACGACCTCTCCAGTTCCAACTTTGAGAGTTACTTCGCCGTCTTCCAGCATATGCCAGGAACTAATTTCCTGTAAAGAAGAGCATACATGGTTAGTCGCTCCTGAATCTAATATCCAGGCAGAGCTATCTTGCTCAACTAAACATGTTTCGATAACGAGCAAATCATATTTACCTTGTTTTTCCTTTTCAGCCTTCTTTTCCGCAAGGTACTTGGGACAATTGCGTTTCCAATGTCCGTCTACATTACAATGGAAACATTTTCCTTTATCTGCAGCTTTAGTTTTTGCCTTGCTTCCCACTGGAGCTTTTCCTTTCCCTTTATCCTTCTTTTTCTTCATTTGAATACTCTTATTCTTTGAAGTGGAAGGTCCAGACTTGGTTCCTGAGGATGATCCCTTTTGGAACCTTTTGGTTGTAGCAACATTTGCCTCCCCTTCATGTCCCCTCTTAGTGAGACTTTGGTAAGTCTGGAGCTCGTTTAGCAAAGTAGTCAGGTTAAAGTCTATTTTGTTCATGACAGCGTTTGTCCTGAACTGAATGAAGCTCTTCGGAAGAGACTCCATTATGAAACTTACTTGACTACCCTCGTCAATTGTAGCACCGTTTACTTCAGCAATGTTAAACTGAACCATCATGTTCAAAACATGTTCCCTAACTGAAGCACCTTCCTTCATTCGGGAATTGTAAACATTCTTGAGAGCTTCGTGCCTAATTTGTGAGGACGGTTGTCCAAACATACCTTGCAACGAAGTCATGATCTCCCTCGCGGTGACCATCCTCTCGTGCTTTTTTGACAAGACATCTGAGATGCTTGCTAAGATATAGACCCTTGCCTTATCATTAGCTCGAGTCCATTTCTCATATGCTTCCCGAACAATTCGGTTTGTTGACGAGCCAGGGTTAGGCGGACACTCTTCGGTAAGGACAAATCTAAGATCCTCGATTACTAGTATTGTGTTTAGATTAGACTTCCAAGTTCCATAGTTATCCCCGTTAAGCTTATCCGGAGCGAGTAATTGTACTAGTGAGCTAGACATGCTGAAAAATTAAACAAAACTATTAGAAATTGCTTATTAACGATTTTTAGACAAAATCCAATTAGGTTTTAGCAAAAGTAATAATGTACCCAGGATTATTATTTTGCAACGATACTTTAGTGAGTTAGAGCAACCGCTACCGAGGGGCAGTCAATTACTCCTTCACCAAACCAAGACGTTCTTGACTAAATACTAATCCCAGAATAACTCTTATTCCTATAGTTGTTTAGTTATCGTTACGTTTGGTCAGGAATTTACTAACACTTAGTAACCCTTGTAAGTGTGACCTGCCGTTTTAAGATTACAGAGAACGGCCCCAACAATGCTACCGAATGGAAAAGCTAATGTTGGAAATGGTCCTAAGTAATCCTATCCATCTCTGGAGTTTGCGTTGTTCCGATCTCCATGTTACAACCCTCCGAATGGTTAGTAGCTCCAGGGCATACAAGCAGGCGCAACATGGAAATCTCACGGTGCAACCTAACGGAGGAGACCGCAGGATGTGTTGACACACTTCCTTCACTCACTTACTATAAATACTTTCTCCATTCACCTTGTTATTGATTTATGCAAACACCTTCCGAATGGAGCAGTTGAGGTATAATCAACACGAGGCCAAGCATAAATCTCACCTTGTGAACAAAAGGGAGAACGTGAAAGGGAAATGGATTTGATATATCTCTCCCCTCCCACTAAGTATTTTAAACGGTTTTGGGTATACTTATACTTAGGCGGATTCCGGCTAATTGAATAACCCTAAGTCTAAGTTCATTTAAACTTACGATGTCTAGGTGATAACGATTAAAACCTCACATCACACACGTGCATGCTCATAAAACTAGGTTAACTTTAACTCAAAACCGACTCGATGCCCAAGTAGGAGGTGTTCCGTAAACCGTCAACTTAAATACCTCCAGCCTTAGACAGCATCTCGTCGGGTGAGTTCTCTTGTAACCTATGTTTTACAAGCTTATCGACCTATTTGAATCTAATTGAAATCGATCGAGAGATGGATCAAATTAACCCTAAGTGAGCATGCACCTTTTTCTTTGTTATAGATTTTAAATTTCTATGTGATTTATAACAATTATAAATCTAAACTATAACAAACTTGCCTTTTGAATATAACTCTTATAAACAAAATTCTAAGGAAATTTCATGCTTCATGCTAGGTTAATTTTATCTTTTGATTAATATAACTTTTATATCAATTAATCAATTTTAATTAACCATTCAAGCATGAATCTCCCTAAATCAATACAACATTTATATCAATTTAAACATAAAATTTCCCTCATGCATTTGAACTATTAATAACACTTATTAAAAATGCATGAACATGCTTTCCTATGGTGGGATTTTAAACTATATGGCATGCTCATAATGCACATACATTTAATCCAATTAAACCATACATTCTCAATGCATAAAAGAAATTAAATCAAGCTAAAATGGAATGGTTTGGCAATTTAAAACAAACAATCAACTAATTATTACAATAATAATCAATAAAATTGCTTGTGATGATCCCGAGCTTTACGAACCGACCCGAACCAACCCTCCATGGAGTGAACCGGCCTTCAAATATGTGAAAATAAGCTGCAGCAGACCGAACCGGACTGGAAAAGAAGAAGAAAAAAAAAACTACTGCTGGAATTTTCATTTTCTGCTGCGTCTTCTCCGGTTTTTCTTCGATTTTACAGCCTATATGGACTCTAATGACTCTATAAAAATTACAGACTATAGTACACACATTAACGCTCTTACATATCCGAGCAATTACAATTTCATGAAGGTTTGAATGCTCAAAAAATTGCCAAACCAGAACACTTCCATTTTAGCACACAGAAAATTCAATTTCAAAATGGTACCCACCAAAGCAAAATTAAAACGAATTAAGTGCTCTAATCATACTCTAATACCAATTGAAGGTGTTCATATAACACATGCGGAAGAAATTGAAGATCGAAAGCACTTAAGACATTCAATTTTGCTCCTAAAGCATGCATGTTCTATAAAAGAGAGAATATAGAGTTGAGAGAACACCAACCTTTGTAGCTCACTTATGTGGAACTCCTTGTGGTGTTTGCCTCTCCTATGCTCCTTGGAGAACCTCTAGAGTCTTCCCTACTATTCTCTTGGGCCTAGAAAGACTTGTGGGAGTCTATAGAAGAAAGAAATAGGAAGGGAATGCTTGATGGTACAAGCTTTTGGAAGGAGATGAAATGAGAGAGAATTTGAGGGAGAAAATTTGCAGCACAACACTAAATGAAAGCTTGCTCTTCTTGAATCTAATTAAAGCCCCTTTTATAGACATCTCCCATGCAAAGACAAGCTTCATGACACTTAGCCACATGGTCAAGATGCAACTCAAAGTGGATTCTAGGTGTCTACTTCACAACACATGCATCTAATGCATGTTTGTGTTGTTTTCCACTAAGTATCATTATGCAAGAGTGGAAAAACCACTAAATCCACTATGAATTGAATCCTAATTGTGAATTTTAAGCTTTCAATTCATTTCAAATTCAATTCAAAATTGAAATTGATTTCTAGGCAATTAATTGGGACATTTCCAAGTAATTTTGATATGATTGATCCAATCAATCTTTATCACCTAATGCCATGAATTATATATGATTCCTAATACATATATATGGTATTTAAAACACTTTTAAATACCTCATCTCTCAATTCCTAATTTAATTCATAATTAAATCATTGTGTCGAACATGTTTTACGATAAAATCCTATTTCCCGTTTTTGAACGATTCAAAGTTTCCTATCAAAATATTCTAGGCTTTAATCTGATATGAGCTAGTAGGGGGACCTAATGGACCTATAGATCATGGGCTCCAATTCAAGGCTAACCGAATAATCTCATTATCTAAGCTAGCCAACATTCGTTAACTATCGGGACACTCCACTATAGCCCGATAGTTGCACTCCCCTCACTATAGATATATTTCCGTCCACTTGATTTAACCATGTTTAGTAAGTCGTTCCTTCACAGGTTGTTCGTAGCTATAGCTAGGTCAAATAACCGTTTCACCTCTATAGTACTTCTTGTTCCTTAAGTTCCACTAATCCTCTAATGAACAATCAGTTTGCGGTCCAACCATCAAACCTAAGTCCCTCTCGATCTAACAATAGGGTGGGGCCCCTTGTTCAAGTCCTGGAGTTAGTACTTAAGGGAACAACCTATCTACTAACCCTGAAAAGGGTAGGAGTGAATTCCGTCTTGCGAAACTATGTCCCCAGCTATCTATTCGATCTTATCCCCAAAATGGTAGGCTTGTCGAGTCGGCGATGCTGGCCACTCTCACCCATGCAGATCAAAGGATAATCTCGCATAAACAGGAGTTCATAGATAGCTCAGGATTAAGAACGAGTTACCTAGGTCATCTATGAGAAATAGTCAGTTTCTTCAGTAAACGGCGTTATAAAGAGAAAGTGACTTATTTCGTGGTCCAGTCTTATGCAAACTCATTGCATAGGACGCCCCCACTCGCATGTCACCACATGAACGATTTAGGATCTCATCGTTTGTACTTAATACAAAGTGGGCCGCGTCCATAGTGTCTCCAGGATAAGGTACCCAACCTTATCCTTATACTATAAACTATTTTGACTATAAACTTGAACTTGATCCTATGATATGTCCCTACATATAGTTCGAGTATTCATTTTATAGCCAAGGATCTTAGTTTATTGGATTTAGGTTAATCATTCGCAATTTACATATTCAATAACATCTTTTACTGAATAACCTCAATAACGTCTTTATTGGAAATAGAATATGTTTAATGATTTACAAACTACGAGTTTATAGGACATTAAACCCAACACATTTATCATATATACAGTGTCTGTATTGTTATTTACACTGTAATTGTTAGTATCCAGTTAAGGTGTAATCAATTTGCTAGTGTAATTCGGTTCTTATTTGAGCATTATCTCCAACAATCTGAAGACAATTAAGTGACTGATGCCTGCAAGTACCACCACTAATGTTGCTGCTCCTACCATGATGGGTTCAACCATTATCAAAACTCATGCTAAAAACGAAAGGTGATCTTCTACCTCACTGTACTGGACCTTGCTCACATTTTGAATGAAGAATGTCAATTAGTTCTCAAAGAGCCCGAAGCTAAAGCTATTAAGTAAGCAAAAGTGGATGCATCCTATGTTGCAATTACACTATAAGTGGTTGTGAGGACACTTTTAGTAATGCCTATTGCAATGCCTGTTAAAACTTCAAGGTTTTTTGTGGGGGGGCATTGGCAAAATGTACAAGCTGAAAGATGGTGTACGAAGAATTTCCTCTTTGGAAAATTCTTGAATAATTGATACCAATTTGGTAGCCAATTAGATGGAATTGCAAAAATTGCAATATGAGGAATTGGTCGTGGACCATTCCAAGATGATGTTGTGATTGAGAAGTTGTCTCCTTAATGGAAGAACATTAAGAACTATCTCAACCATAGACAAAATATGTTGTCCATAAAGGATCTTTTATAAGACTTCGCATTGAAGAGGACAACATGAAGGGAGACAAAGCTCCAGTTTAGAAGCTAATATGATTGATTGCATAATTGTTGTCATTTATGAAGTATTTGTGCTTCTAACACTGAAGACTGGTGATGTTGGTGCTACTAGGCTTGTGTACAAGTCATTGTTCAAATTGAATAAGAGCCCAAGAATAATAATAATAACAACTCTTCTGCTTATATTGTTAAGTTGTGTGATGTATGGCATTCTAGGCCCCATGTCAATTTATCGTTCTTTACAAAGAAAGGTAAGTTTAGGACTTCTGCCTAAGTTCAACATTGATAATAGACACAAATTCGAGATTTGTGTTGAATCAAAGTTTGCTAGAAAGTCATTTTCATCTGTGGAAAGAAGTAATGAAATACTTGATTTAATCCACAGTGATGTATGTGACATGAAAAGTACCCCCACAAGAGGCGGTAAGAAGTATTTTGTCACATTTATTGATGATTGTAGTAAATATTGTTATGTATGTATATTACATAGTAAAGAAGAAACCTTAGATGTTTTTAAAACATATAAGGCAGAAGTTGAAAATCAACTTGAGAAGAAAGTAAAGGTGCTTAGATCAGATAGAGGTGGTGAATATGAATCATCATCATTTTACGAATTCTGTGAAGTTAATGGTATAGTCCATCAAACTACAGCACCTTATACACCACAACAAAATGGTGTAGCTGAAAGAAAGAACCGAACTTTAAAAGACATGGTTAATTGCATGTTAAATAGTTCAGGTTTACACCATAATTTGTGGGGGGAGGCTTTGCTTACAAAAAATTTTATACTAAACAGAATTCCACATAAGAAGACTGATAAGTCGCCTTATGAAGTGTGGAATAGAAAGTTACCCTCATATAAAATGTTGAAAGTGTGGGTGTGTTTGGCAAAGGTACAAGTTCCTTTACCAAAAAGGACCAAACTAGGACCTAAGACAATTGATTGTGTCTTTATAGGCTATGCTTTGCATAGTGCTGCGTATAGATTCCTGGTGATTAAATCAGAAATACCTGATATTAATAATAATACCATTATGGAATCTATTGAAGTTGAATTTTTCGAGGATGTATTTACTTTGAAAGAGGAAAGACACATGAGTAGTGGTGTCAAAAGGAATTATGAGGCTAGCTCATCGAAAGGTCAAAACGATCAGAATACTGAGTTTGAACCAAGGAGAAGCAAAAGAGCTAAGAAAGCTACTTCCTTTGGACCTGATTTCATAACATATATGATAGATGGTAAGCCTTAAACTTTTAAAGAAGCTGTGACATCTCCGGATGCACCTTATTGGAAGGAAGCTATCAATAGTGAGATAGATTCCATTTTGCATAACAAAACTTGGGTATTGGTTGATCTACCTCCTGGTAGTAAACCAATTAGTAGTAAATGGATTTTTAGAAGAAAGCTAAAGGCTAACGACACTATTGATAAGTACAAAGCCCGCCTTGTTGCTAAAGGCTTTCGTCAAAAAGAAGGGATAGATTTCTTTGATACCTATTCTCCAGTGACGAGGATTACATCTATAAGGATGTTAATTGCAATAGCAGCTTTACAAAATTTGGAAATACACCAAATGGATGTGAAAACTGCATTTTTAAATGGAGAATTAGATGAAGAAATTTATATGGAACAACCTGAAGGGTTTGTCGTAAAAGGACTTGAAGATAAAGTTTGTAAACTTGTCAAGTCTCTTTATGGGTTGAAACAAACACCCAAACGATGGCATGAAAAGTTTGATCACACTAGGTTATCTAATGGATTCAAGATAAATGAGTGTGATAAATGTGTTTATGTTAAAACCATAGATCAAGATTGTGTTATCATTTGTTTGTATGTGGATGATATGTTGATAATGGGCACAAATAGAAGTGTCATTGATTCCACTAAAAAGATGTTGAAATCCAACTTTGATATGAAAGACCTTGGTCTTGCTGATGTTATACTTGGAATTCATATAACAAGAAATCCAAGTGGATACATACTTTCTCAATCTCACTACATAGAGAAAGTGTTGAGAAAATTTGATCAATTTGAGAGTAAACCTGCAGTTACTCCATTTGATCCAAGTTGTAAGTTAAAGAAGAATAGTGGTGAAGGTGTGTCTCCTCTAAAATACTCTAGAGTTGTTGGTAGCTTAATGTACATAATGAACTGTACAAGACCTAATATAGCCTATTCAGTAGGAAGGTTAGCAAGATACACCAACAATCCTGGCCATGATCATTGGAATGCTTTAGTTAGAGTTCTAAGATACTTGAAGTAGACTCTGAACTATGGATTGTATTATACGAGAGATCCACATGTACTGGAGGGATTTAGTGATGCTAATTGGATTTCTAATAGCATGGAGACTAAATCTACCAGTGGGTATATTTTTACCTTAGGTGGAGCAGCTGTAGCATGGAAATCTTCAAAACAGACGTGTATAGCACGTTCTACTATGGAGTCAGAGTATATAGCTCTTGACAAAGCTGGAGAAGAAGCTGAATGGCTTCAAAATTTTCTTGAAGATATTCCATTATGGTTGAAACCTGTTAGTGAAGGATTGGAATTCCCAATTCCGTTACAGCGGAAGCAATTGGACCGTTCGTAAATTAATTTTTGTTCTACAAAATACCAATACATTGGCAAAAGGTTAAGCGGTGAAAAACATACCTCCGTTGACGACTCTGAATACTTCAACGGACATGATTCTTAAATGCTCTGCAACAACGAAGAACACCACCATTTGATCTTCCCCGCTATAACTCTGAGATTAGGAACGTAATTGTGGGACTACCTAATCTTGAATGGGAAAAACTCTAGAGAGAAAATTCTCCCTAGAGTTCTTGAGTTGAGAGAATATGAGAGGGCCTTATGGTGGCCATATGTTCTTGTATCACATAAACCCTAGGGTTAGTGTTCTATTTATAGGAGAAAGGTCATGAATAAAATATTCATTTAAAATCAATTATTTCCATAATTGATTTAATCTTTTCCATAATTAATCAATTTCATAACCAATCAATTTCATAATTGATTAATCTTTTCCATAAATGATTGATCACTTCCATAAGTGATTAAATCATTTCCATAAATGATTAATTTCCAATTAATTAATTCTTTAAATTAATTAATCACCAATTAAATATCATATATTTAATTTCAGACCTTCTATTAGTTAATTAATTAATTATCCAATTAAATATCATATATTTAATTTCAGGCCTTCAATTAATTAATTCTATAATATGAATCAAATTCATATTAAAATTGGAACTCCTTCCAATTCTCTTATATCCTATAAATTTAATATGAATCAAATTCATATTGATATTTGAACTTCTTCAAATATTTATTTCTCTCATAATAATAAAGTTTAATTTCAAATTAGACTTTATATTTTAATGTATCATTATACATTATATTAATTTGTATCTCATACAATTAACTTAATTCCCAATATGAATTTGAACTATTCAAATTCTCTCAAGATATAATTGTTCCTAATTACTCTTTACGAGCTAGCAGGGGGACCTAATGGACCTACAGATCAGAAGCTCCAATGATATGAGGTTAACCGATTAAACTCATTAATCAGATTAACCAATATTCATTAACTGTGGGTCATTCCACTAAAGACCCACAGTTGAACTCTTCTCACTGTAGAACATTTCTGTGTCCACGGATATAGACCTATACCGGTAAGTCAATCCTTCACAAGTGTTCGTAATCACAGCTGGGTCAAATTACCGTTTTACCCCTGTGTTACATTTGTCTCCTTAAGTACCAGCGCTCCTCTAATGAACAACCTGTTTATGGTCCAACCATTAAACAGAAAGTCCCTCTTGGGCCAGTGAGAGGGCGAGATCCATTTGTTCAAGTCCCGGAGTCACCACTTAAGGGAACACTCATCTACTTCTCCTTGAAGTGGGAATGAGTTAATTCCTTCTTGTGTTATCATGTCCCCAGCCTCCCACTCGGTCTTGTCCCCAAAAAGGAAGGCATATTGAGTTGGCGTATTGGCCACTCTCACCCATGCTAATCAAAGGACAATCCCTCATGAGAAGGAGTTCATGACACACTCAGGATTAAGACTGAGTTACCTAGGTCATCCTATTGAAACAGTAACCTAACTAGTTAACGGTGTTATAACTAATGGTTGACTATTTCGTGGTCCGGTCTTATGCAAACTCATTGCATAGGATACCCCCGCTCGCATGTCTCCTACATGGACGCCTTGGATCAATACGTTTGTATCGAATACAAAGCAAGCCGTATCACATAGTGTTATCAGGATAAGGTACCCATCCTTATCCCTATACTAACCTTTTAGGTTGTTACTTGAACACCGATCCCCGTATGTCCCCACATACTAGTTCAAGTCACATGTAAGCAACCTTGGATCTTAGTTTATTGGATTTGGGTCAAATTGTGCAATATTTAACAATAACACTTTATTGTAGAAACTCAATAACACTTTATTGAAACAAGTATACAATTTGTTTACATTCACTATCTACGAGTTTTAGGGCATAAAACCCAACAAACTCCCACTTGAACTAAAACTCTAGTTTAGTGGGATGTACAATAATCTATACAGCAGCAGGGGTATAAATACATGTATAAAACACATACAATGTACAAATACAATAAACTAGGGCATCACTATACCCATTACATAATGGTATCACTATACCCATTACATTTCTCCCACTTGCCCTAGATTTCATCTTTGTACATTACTCGTAGATCTAGACCTTCTAGATGACCCTCAAACACTTTAGCCGAGAGAGTCTTTGTAAATGAATAAGCAATATTTCATTCAATTTAATGTGTCTGCTTGTCTTGGGCTGCGATGTTCTTTTGAATTTGCCACAACACCACTATATCACTATAAAGTGTGATGGGCAAGTTCACATTTGGAACACATTCCAAATCAGTCAAGAACTTCCTAAGTCATACAGTCTCTATCGTTGCTTCACAAGCAGCTATGTTTTCGGCCTATACAGTCAAGACTGTAACTATGTCATACTATAGCTCCATCGTAAAGAGTGACCACAGATACTGATGTAGATTTCCTCAAATCCTTATCAGTCTTAAAATCCGTGTTAGTGTATCCTGTAAGGATCAAATCCTTAGTCTCATACACGAGCATATAGTTCCTCTTTCTCCTCAGATACTTGAGGATATTCTTAACGGTTTTCCAGTGATCAAATCTTGGATTAGATTGATACTTACTGACAATCCCTACTGCATAGGGCATTCGTCTCATGCCCTCAACCTTTTGAGGTGTCTTAGGAAACAATTTCTTAGACAAAAGAATTCCATGTCTGAAAGGTAGAGAACCCTTATTGGAATTCTGCATTTTATATCTAACTAACATTTTGTAGATATAAGATATTTGAGACAAGACTAGCTTTTTGTTCTTACAGTTCCTAACAATTTGGATCCTAAGAACAAACTCAGCTTCTCCCAAATTTTCATTTGGAAATGAGCTGCTAGCTTATTTTACTAGTCAGTAAGATAACCTACATCATTTCCAATGACTAGGGTATCAATCATATACAACACTAATAAAGCTACTGAACTATTGACGATATTCTTGTTAAGACAAGATTTGTCAATGTTCTGATCAAAGCCAAAAGATTTGACCACAGTATCAAATCTTATATTCCAAGATCGAATTTCTTAGGTCAATCTATAAATGGATCACTTAAGCTTGCAAACCCTTTTGCTTTTGATCTTGCTAAATGAACCATTCTGGTTGAGATATGTAGATACTCTTCTCAAGATTACCATTCAAAAGTGTAGTCTTGACATCCATTCAAAATGGACAAGAGTTCTAACAGACTTTAGCATGACGACAGGAGATAAGGATTCCTTACAGTCCCCTGTTTTTGGGTATAACCCTTTGCCACAAGTCTAATCATAAGATTACGTCTCGTTTCTTCTTGTAGATTCATTTGCAATCCATAGGCGTTACCCCATTAGATAGATCTACAAGATCCAGATGGAATTGAAATCACAGATTTTAATTCCGGGTCCACTGCTTTAATCCATTGGTCCTTGTTAACATCATTCATTGCCTTGCTTTAAGACAATGGATCCTCAATGCCATCATCAGGTATGACAATCTGGGCTTCAATTAAGCCCATGTAACGGTCAGGTTGTAGAACAACCCTCCCACTACATCGAGACACTCTCAACTCTTGAGATAGATGTAACTAACCAGTTGTATCGTTCCTATCAACAACTCTTGTTAAAGGTTCAACATTATCAACAACCCTTGTTGACTTATCAACAACTCTTGTTGATGTTTCTGTAGCTTCATTAGTTAATTTACTTAAAACGACTTTTTATTTTGTGGCTTATTATTTCTCATGTGGTCTTCTTCTGAGAATGTAGCATTTGTCGGTAGAAATTCTTTATAGTCTTGTGGATTGAAGAAGTATCCACATCTCTCGTTTCCATGGGGCAGCCTACAAATAGGTATACTTTTGAACAGTGTCCCAAAAATAACGTAAACCACTTTTACGCCTTATCCACAAATCAAAAGATGTTTCATAAACAATTTTTTTTTTTTTTTTTTTATGAAATCTTGTTCAAAATACACACTGCACTCAACACTGCATGACCCCAAAACGAGTCAAGCAAATGAGCATAACTCAACATGGAATGAACCATATCCAATAGGGTTCTATTTCTCCTAAATGAGATTTAGGGTGTGATCCCATGTACTATCAAATAGTCCTGGAATCTCAAATCCCTATACTCAACACTTTGATCAGATCGAAGTGTTTTTATCATCTCTCCTAACAAGTTTTCAACTTCAGTCCTAAGCCCCTTCGAATATCTCAAGAGCTTCAGACTTAAGTGGCATTAGGTAAAGATACTCATACCTTTTAATAATCATCCAAAAGAAATGAATTATTCATGCCCTCCCACTGCTTTAACATATTGAACCACAAGGATCCAAATGTACAAGCTCCAAGGGCTCTTTGGCTCTTAGATCTTTTCCAGTAAAAGACCTATCAATCATATTGCCCATAAGGCATGACTTACAAGGTAGTAGAGAGTCATCTTCTAACTTGCTTAGAAGTTCACTCTTGACCAATCTCCCAATCAAATTGAGATTAATATGGTCTACCTTAAAACCAAAGAAATGTATTTTCCTTTAGGAGAAACTTTGCCTCTTTTCACATTGAGTAGTAGCAGTCTTAAACAACCCAGTGTTCATGACTGCTTTACTCTTGATTAGTCTTAAAACATTTAGGTTACTTTCCAGTAAAGCTAAACAAATGTCAACTCCCTTTCTTGAAACAAAACTGCGTTAGCAGAGAAAGGTTAAAGAGTAACATTGTTCCAGCAAATAAGACACAGAAATCAAATTTCTTTTGATCTTAGGAATTACATACACATTATCTAATAATATGTATTTTCTCCCACTGAGAAAAATAACTTAATGTTCCCCACTGATATAGCCAAAATAATCTCTCTAATTCTAACTTTGAGAGTTATTACACAAGCAGCAAGCTCTTGCCAGGAACTTATTCCTTTAAAAGAAGAACACACGTGATTTGTGGCCCCTGAATCAAGTATTCAGGGAGAATCACTATTCTTCACTAATCACATTTTCAAGACAGGTAAATAAAAATTACGGTCTTGAACAAGTTCTCTTTTTGCTAAGCAGGGTTCTATGACATATTCACCAAGACCAATTCTTAATGAATTAAACATATGGGGCATGAGGACACTCCTCAGTTAAGAATAATCCTAGACTTATTTACCACAATTTGTCGTTTAAGCTTGTTGTATTACCGTTATTTATAAAATGACGTAAGACAATACATAAAATTATTATATAATTGCTGAAGTAACAAATTACTTGTATTATTAATAACACTAACCCATTACAAATAATCCAATCAAATTCTGCAAAAACAAATAAGCAATCAAAGAAACCCTATAAAACTATTGATTTAGTTTTTGCAACGGTACTTCAAAGGTTTAGAACAACAGCCATCGAAGGGTGGTCAGCTACTCCTCCTCTGAATTGAGACAATCTCAACCAAACTCTAACACCAGAATAACTCATATTCCGTTAGCGTTTAGTTACCGTTGTTCGATCAAGGGTTAGTTAACACATTTAACTCATCCCCGTAAGTGTAACCCTCCCACTTTCAGATCTCAGAGGCACGCACCAACAGGCTACCGAAGGGAAAGACAACTGTTGGTAATTAGCCTAAGAGTTCCTATCCCATTCAGGAGTTCACGATGTTCCGAATCTTATGATCAGGCCCTCCGAAGGGATGGTTGCGCCAGGACAACCTGCAGGCGGATCATAGGACTCTCACGGTGTGAACTAGGGGCGGAGACCGAGGGATACGTTGACACGTGTCCCGCTCCCACTTACTCTAGACATTTTTCCCATTCACCTTGTTATTGATTCATGCAAACACTTTCCGAAGGGAGGCCGCTCCCAAGGCGACTCGAAGCCGAGCATGAACCTCACGTTGTGAATATAGGGACGTAGGAGCAAAACTTGATTTAAATCTCGTTTTTTAATTTTCCTCCCACTGAAAATGTCCTAAGGTTAATTTAGGGTTGTTTAACTTAGATAAAATTCGGCTAAGTCAATCTATCTAAGTCTGATCCTATTATAACAATTATGGAAAGGATTCAACCGCAATGTTTTAGGTGAATTAAACTTCTTTTAATAAACCCAACATTGCAAGTCAACATTACTATGGTTAATTCAACTCAAGGTCCGGGTCAGTTCCCAGGTAGGAGGTGTTCCGTAAACCGTCAACTTAAATACCCCCAACCTTAGACAGAACTTTATCGAGAGAGTTCCCTTATAGCCACAGTAATGTAAGGTCTTTACTCTAAAGATCTAGGTGTATTAAACACTTTTAACAAACCTAGTGACATTGCATGCTAACATTCAGCTATGATTAATTCAACTCCGGTATTCCGGATCAGTTCCCAGGTAGGAGGTGTTCCGTAAACCGTCAACTTAAATACCCCCAGCCTTAGACAGAACTTTACCGGTGGAGTTCCCTTATAATCATAGCAATGTTTTTCCTACTTAGTCAATTAAAACTAATTTTAATTCTAAGTAAGAATAATTCTAATCCTATTAGAAATGTGATCTTAGGTCTAATTAATTTTAAACATTTTAAAATTAATTCATTTATCCTAAGATCCTATGTTTGCATGTCATTCTTTGTTATAGGTTAACAGTTTCTATTCATTAATTTTATAACTATTATAAATTTTAATGAATTAACCCTATAACATGCTACTATGGTGAATAAATTAACAATCGAATTCTAATTAATTTATAAAACCATACATTAGCATACATGACATACCAAAAATATAACAATTATATTAATCTAAGGTAATGTCATGCTCAATGCAATTTAATTTCCTTTTAATTAACCTAACTCTTAAAATTAATTATACAAGAAAATTAAAATTAAGCATTACCATTTTTATACATTAACATAACATTTATATTAATAGATCATGAAAATTAATTAAGCATGTTAATTACTTATATAAATATAACTCTTATATTTTTTTAAACTAAAGTAATTTAATGCTCAATTCAAATTAATTTTCTTCAATTAATCTAACTCTTAAATTAATTACCCAAGAAAATTAAAATAAGCATTCACATTTGCATACATCAACATAACATTTTATATTAATAGCTCATGAAAATAAATAAACATATAAATTACTTTCATAAATATAACTTTTTATATTTTTACTAAAGTAATTTCATGCTCAATGCTTCTCAATTTCCATCCATTTAATCATAACAACTTATATTAAATACCCATGAAAATTAAATTCATGCATGATACTTATATTATAACAATTATAATTAAAAATGCATGAATATGCTTAACCTATGGTGGGATTATAAACTATATGACATTCATAAAGTAATTTAAATAGCTAAGTAGACAGGTTTTGGCATCCTAGGACTCAAAAAAATAGAAAAATTACAAGGGGAAATCCTCAGATATGGCCAGAAATTACAGTGTAGTTTCGAAAAATGGCCAAACCATATTTTTTAATGAAAAATGGCCAAACCAGTTTTCCTAGCCTATTTTCGTGCTATATAAACTTACTTTTTTGCCCTTCAGCCACCCCCCACGTCTATCCTATATTTGTGCAGCCGTATCTTTTATTTTTTTTTCAAAAATAATCTATAACATCTCATTCCATGAATCAAGGGATTTTTAGTTACACGATCATCTCTCTCCATCTTCATTTTATTATTCAACGGTGGGTCCTAGTTGTAAGTAAAAAATGTTCCATATCTATATAAACATAAAAAATTACCAGAAATTGAAGCATCCTGGATGTGGAAAAAACTCACTCGAGCTTCTCTGAATGTTCTTCGACCGTCCATGTAGATTCAGTGTAATCTTGTCGAGAATCTTGGTTATGAGACGAAGCTTGAAGGCGTTTGTGAAGAAGTATGGAATAATCGATGAATGTAGAAGAAGACTGATGGTAGAACGATGGAAGGGTTTGTCTCAGAGGTTCGAATGATGGAGGAAGGGGAAGGGGTTCCCTCGCTAACGGTAAGTTGGAAGGGTTTGAAATGAGGAAGGGGAAAGGGTTTTGTTTGGAACGTGAGTGTGTTCCCAAGAGAGTAATTATGCCTTAGGGTTTTTTCCAAGAAGCTATCAATCCAGAGGTTTGTTTGAAATTGTGTATCAATTTTTTCATTTTTTTTTTCTGATTATACTTTAATTCTGATATTTTAGGTGTTCATCCCATATTTTAGGTGAATCTAGATTTTTTTCTGATTATACTTTAATTCTGATTATACTTTAATTCTTCTTTGAATCTGGAATTTTTTTTAATTGAAGTTGTTCTTCATTGTTATTGAATTTGGTAAGCTCTTTCATTTTTTCTTTTGATATACACTGTTTAAATTTAAGTCCTCCTATTTTTTCTCTCTTTTTTTGAATTCAAATCTCTTGTTTTAAATTTAGGTTGTCAGATTTATATTCCATTTCATTTGAATTTCGGTTAGTTTTGATTTGCTAGATGAATCAATGGGTAAGGAAGCTAGATTTGATTGTTTGAAATTGTGTATCAATTTTTTCTTTTTTTTTCTGATTATACTTTAATTCTGATATTTTAGGTATTCATCCCATATTTTAGGTGAATCTAGATTTTTTTTCTGATTATACTTTAATTCTGATTATACTTTAATTCTTCTTTATATTCCATTTCATTTGAATTTCTGTTAGTTTTGATTTGCTAGATGAATCAATGGGTAAGGAAGCTAGATTTTCCCCCTTATTTATAGTGTATTTGTTTTATTTTATTTTCAGATTTAAGATTTGTTAAAGGGTATTTTCGTCCAATTTCATGCCAAAATAGTTTACTAAAAATAGGATTTGGCCATTTATCAAATTGGAAATACGATTGGCCATTTTTCAAATCAGCTATTTTTTTTTGGCCATTTATCTGGTTGCCCCAAATTATAATGATTAATCTATTCCAGCCCTATCATGCCGTGAACCAGCCCAAAACAGTCTCAAACCGCGTCCAAACCCTTTGAACAGGCAAGAAAATGGGCTGAAACGCACCAAACCAGCATAAAATCGGCTTGAACCGGCCCAAAACACGTCCAGACCGAGCTAAACCATGCAGAACCAGTCAACATCCAGCTGAACCGGTAAATGCCTCCACGAACCGCGCCTCATGCTGATCAAACCGGACCGAACCACGCCCAACTGCTGAACCAGACCGCAATCAGACCCAAGCCGACAACCCACGAACTGACCGCACGGAAGGAAAAAATAAAATGCTCAATGCAGGTTTCGAACTCACAACCACCCAATATTAGCCGCACGCACCTGCCACTCGGACGCATCCTGGATTCGAATCAAATTATACGCACATTTTATTTATTTAATATCGCGTGAACGATCCGCTTCGTTTTAGGGTTTTCCCGTCAGCGTCGGGACGCCAATTAGCAGCGTCTCGACGCTGGATCTCAGCTTTTCCGAATTTTGCGATTTCCAGTTCGATTTTTCTTCGATTTTTGCCTTAAATTGCACCAAATTGCTCTGAATTTCTTCCTTAATTGATACAAAACAGCGACACGGACTTACAGACTCGATTGCAATTAAAACGCCCAAAACACCGAGCCCTTACATTGATCAAATCAATAAAAAATTGCAAAATCTAATGCTAAAACCCAAAACATCTACTAGCAAATTACCATACATCAAATGCATAAATTAATCCCACCAACAACCAATGCAAATTTTAGAGAAACAAAATTAGATTTACGATCGGCTCTGATACCAATTGAAGGATTGGAATTCCCAATTCCGTTACAGCGGAAGCAATTGGACCGTTCGTAAATTAATTTTTGTTCTACAAAATACCAATACATTGGCAAAAGGTTAAGCGGTGAAAAACATACCTCCGTTGACGACTCTGAATACTTCAACGGACATGATTCTTAAATGCTCTGCAACAACGAAGAACACCACCATTTGATCTTCCCCGCTATAACTCTGAGATTAGGAACGTAGTTGTGGGACTACCTAATCTTGAATGGGAAAAACTCTAGAGAGAAAATTCTCCCTAGAGTTCTTGAGTTGAGAGAATATGAGAGGGCCTTATGGTGGCCATATGTTCTTGTATCACATAAACCCTAGGGTTAGTGTTCTATTTATAGGAGAAAGGCCATGAATAAAATATTCATTTAAAATCAATTATTTCCATAATTGATTTAATCTTTTCCATAATTAATCAATTCCATAACCAATCAATTCCATAATTGATTAATCTTTTCCATAAATGATTGATCACTTCCATAAGTGATTAAATCATTTCCATAAATGATTAATTTACAATTAATTAATTCTTTAAATTAATTAATCACCAATTAAATATCATATATTTAATTTCAGACCTTCTATTAGTTAATTAATTAATTACCCAATTAAATATCATATATTTAATTTCAGGCCTTCAATTAATTAATTCTATAATATGAATCAAATTCATATTAAAATTGGAACTCCTTCCAATTCTCTTATATCCTATAAATTTAATATGAATCAAATTCATATTGATATTTGAACTTCTTCAAATATTTATTTATCTCATAATAATAAAGTTTAATTTCAAATTAGACTTTATATTTTAATGTATCATTATACATTATATTAATTTGTATCTCATACAATTAACTTAATTCCCAATATGAATTTGAACTATTCAAATTCTCTCAAGATATAATTGTTCCTAATTACTCTTTACGAGCTAGCAGGGGACCTAATGGACCTACAGATCAGAAGCTCCAATGATATGAGGTTAACCGATTAAACTCATTAATCAGGTTAACCAATATTCATTAACTGTGGGTCATTCCACTAAAGACCCACAGCTGAACTCTTCTCACTGTAGAACATTTCTGTGTCCACGGATATAGACCTATACCGGTAAGTCAATCCTTCACAAGTGTTCGTAATCACAGCTGGGTCAAATTACCGTTTTACCCCTGTGTTACATTTGTCTCCTTAAGTACCAGCACTCCTCTAATGAACAACCTGTTTATGGTCCAACCATTAAACAGAAAGTCCCTCTCGGGCCAGTGAGAGGGCGGGATCCCTTTGTTCAAGTCCCGGAGTCACCACTTAAGGGAACACTCATCTACTTCTCCTAGAAGTGGGAAGGAGTGAATTCCTTCTCGTGTTGTCATGTCCCCAGCCTCCCACTCGGTCTTGTCCCCAAAAAGGAAGGCATATTGAGTCGGCGTATTGGCCACTCTCACCCATGCTAATCAAAGGACAATCCCTCATGAGAAGGAGTTCATGACACACTCAGGATTAAGACTGAGTTACCTAGGTCATCCTATTGAAACAGTAACCTAACTAGTTAACGGTGTTATAACTAATGGTTGACTATTTCGTGGTCCGGTCTTATGCAAACTCATTGCATAGGATACCCCCGCTCGCATGTCTCCTACATGGACGCCTTGGATCAATACGTTTGTATCGAATACAAAGCGGGCCGTATCACATAGTGTTATCAGGATAAGGTACCCATCCTTATCCTTATACTATAGACCTTTTAGGTTGTTACTTGAACACCGATCCCCGTATGTCCCCACATACTAGTTCAAGTCACATGTAAGCAACCTTGGATCTTAGTTTATTGGATTTGGGTCAAATTGTGCAATATTTAACAATAACACTTTATTGAAACAAGTATACAATTTGTTTACATTCACTATCTACGAGTTTTAGGGCATAAAACCCAACAGTTAGCACAATATGTATTTATTGTGACAATTTAGCGACCTTTATGAGGGCCAAGAATAATGTCTATAATGGAAAGTTGCGACATATTAGACAAAGACATAATTCGATAAAGCAATTGCTCTCTAATGGAATAATTTCCGTTGATTATGTGAAATCCAAAGAGAATATAGCATATCCTTTAACGAAAGGATTGTCAAGAGAGCAAGTGATGTATACATCGAGGGAAATGGGACTAAAGCCTATGAAATAAATTATCTGGTGGTAACCTAACCTAGTTGACTGGAGATCCCAAGATCTAGGTTCAATAGGAAAACTGGCTAGATAATTTATAGTTGACACACTAAGAAACTTATAGTTTCTTCCCATTTCTATGATGTTGTAGAGTGTGTGATCTGTTGATGTTAAGGTCATGTTGAAATCTTGTTTACAAGAGGAGTAATGGCAGAATACTCTTAATCAATATCACCTATGTGAGAGTAGAAGTGGGTCGCTTCTATGAGAACTTTTTGAATGGCTTATGTTCTCTAAAGCTCTCATGAAATCGGGATCTTGTCCAGGACCAAAATGGACACAAACGTATAGAACTCGAAGATACAGGATGAGTTATGTGTGATGTCTGTTGTCTTAATTTCACCAACAAGAAGGATAGTTCCAGAGCTTGGTCTCACTATTTCTTCGGTAAATTCGATAGATATTCACTAAGGAAGGTTCAAGTCCAGAAGACACCTCTCCTGATGCATAGCTTGTCTGTTTGCTCTCAACATTTTGTTTTGATTTTCTCACTTTCTTTCATGTGGGGGGATTGTTGGATATTTTACAAATAAAATGTGAAAGAAAGTGATTTAAATTCAATTTTTCAAGAGTTTCAAGATGGATTGAAATATAAATTTCAATTTGATGTTTCAATTACAAAATTAACATATGGAAGTTAAATTTGATATTATAACTCAATTGAGTTATATTTTTCATATGTTTCAACTTTATTTAATTTTTTTCTTTGGAGTTACTAAGTTGCTAGCTTATAAATAGCAACTTGTTTCTTCATTTGAATCATCCCATTCCATTTGGAGCATTCTTCCTTCTTTCCTTATTTCTTTTGATCTTGAGTCAAGTTGAGAGCAAGTATCCAAGAGTTCAGCCAGATTCGAATAGTTCGAGGTTGCTGTTCTACCGAAATTAGTTGTTGTATCCTGCTGAGACGATCGTTGTAGCCTGCTTGCAACCTGTGCAGAGCGAATAATTGTCTTCAAGACAGCGCTTTGTAAGCGTGCCTCGACTATTATTGTCAATATATTTTGCAACATTTATCATATATACAGTGTCTGTATTGTTATTTACACTGTAATTGTTAGTATCCAGTTAAGGTGTAATCAGTTTGCTAGTGTAATTCGGTTCTTATTTGAGCATTATCTCCAACACATAATATATTAAAACATGACAAATTCAGGAACACGTGACATTTTATATATATATGATAATACTTTTTTCATATCAAATGATAAGAAAAAAGAAGTACTTGATTAAGCCAAACATATTTAAAAGGTAGAAAATATTTGTTGTTGCAAAAAAAACTTTAAATTACTTTATGCTATATAGAAGTCAAATACCAACCTAGAGCAAATAATAGGAACAAGAGGAATTGTCAAAAACCCATTAGTAGACCCAAAACTGAGCTGCAAAGTTCCTAACATATATATATATATATAAACCTGAGATGTAAAGGTTAATTTACCCATTTTACTTATCTTTATAAAAAGATAGTCGAACACCACAATCCTTCAAACTTCAAGCACATAACTTTTACAACTCTAAAGCTTGAGGTTAGAATTTCTCTCCAAGATATAAAGGGACATTTAGGAGATTTTCAATACCCTGAAACTACATATTCTTCTGCTCAATACCAATGACATTAATAGTAAAGAAGCGCCAACAAGAGCATAGTTCAACCTGCATTAAGTTGTACTAATAACTACGAGATCAGTGGTTCGAATCTCCCCATCCCACATATTGTCAAAAAAAAAAAAAAAAAAAGCAAAGAAGCGTGAGTTCCTTAATAACATTATTAATAATTGGAAAGTCTATTGAATTCCCAAAACAAATATCAACTACGCGAAAACAAGGGTTAAATCGGAAAAGGAGGTTAGGGACTAAATCATATATCTCGCCATATTTAAAGATTAAATTAAAGATTACAAGAAATTAAGGGAATACAGCCAAACTCACAAGTCATGCAATGTAGAGTCTCATCCACGATTTTGGGGAATAAAAGAGTCTTTTTCCTGTTTATTAGCAATTTAGCATATCATCCACAATTTTGCCATTGCGTGTTTTGCTCTCTCTTTCTCCTTCTGTAAAATCCAAATCATGACACGAAGTAATTAATATATTAAAAGGATACTACCTTACTTTAATTTTGGTGTAATGGTGGTTGAACTTCTAAATTAGAATTTTTGAACCAATAAAACCTTATATTGTAGACAACATGAGTATCAACGACGGATTTACGTTGGACAATGGGGGCTCGAACCCCCTGAACTTTTCAAAGGTTGTAAATTAGTATATTATATGCATCACACTTTATTATTGATATAATCTCCTGGTCTAGTAGCATAATCCGTTCTTGACATTCTCCTTTGTCTGAGTTTGAACTTCTGAATTTTTTGTTTTATTCAACGTTTTCTTATATTTTTGTTTTTTTTTCCTTTCTTTTTTCCTTTCTTTTTTGTTTATTTTGTTTGTTGATGGTCGATTTTGGTCAGAGGAAACTCACCTGACCTTCACGTGCCACCAACGGTAAATTTGTACATGAGGGGGAAGACGTGGCCTGCAAAAGAGAAAACCTGCACACCGGTGTGGTGCTAGCCACACCGCCTCCGATGCTTAAGTCAGAAAACGGAAGGGAGAGCAAGAGAGCAAGAGAAAAGAGTCGAGAATTGAGTTCGGGTCCCCTTCTTCAGTGGCGAAGAGGGGTATAAATACCTGCTCGTGCTCCTAGGGTTTTTAGGAATTCGGAGGTGTTTCGGGACAAACCAGGCGAAACCGGGGCAACTAGAGGCATCAGGGACCGAGAGGAGGTGACCGAGCTCGGCCCGCGCAAGCGGGCCGAATGGTCGGCCTCGGCCTTGGGCCGAGGCCGACCATATGGGTCGGGCCAAGTTGGCTCGGCCCTTTGGTCGACTTTTCCTCTGGGTCGGTCTCCCAGCCCTATTTCCGCCCAGACGTCCTCGTCAGCCCCTTATGTTGGTTTTATTTACTTATTTTTTTTGTTTTTTTTTTCTATATTTTTCGTTTTTCCTTAAGTTTATCTATTTTGGGCATGATTTTTACTTTCCTTTTTTGTTTTTCTTTAAATTTAGATTTTTTTTTTTAAAACTAATGGTGTTCTTTTTTGTTATTTTTTCTACTTATTTTAAAACTGAGTGTGATTTCTTTTATTCAAAGATCATTTTTATTTTTTTAAAAATGTTATATATATATTTTTTTATTGATAAAAATATATGAACTTTTTTTAATCTAAATAATCTAAGTTTTATATATTTGTTCGCACGTAACTTCGGAGAAGGAGACACATGGAATAAACAATATATTGTATTGATGTTTGTATGCGTGTGGGTGTACAATCTCTAACTTTAATCCTCTGATTCTCTCTCTTGTGTGATTGTGTTTCACTCGAGGGCTGTAGCGCTTGATCTCGAGTCTGAAGCTTCAATGAATTCTTGGAGCTTTGAAGTCTTCCAGTCTTGAAGGAGTCTCCAGTCTTCAAGAAATGTTTAGATCTTGAAGAGTGTTTGGTCTTCAAGGAGTGTTGAAATCTTGAAGAGTGTTTGGTCTTCAAGAACTTATGGATTTAAGAGAGTTTCGGTCTTTAGACTTGGTGGAGTCTCTCTGAATTCTCTGGTTCTGCTTGAGAGCTTTAAAATTCTGAACTCTTGTCTTTGTCAGAGTGTAGAATTTCTGAACCCTTGAAATGGAGGAGAACTCCTCTATTTATAGAGTTCTCGCTGGATGGGCCCTAGTGGCTTTTGGGCCTAACAACTTGGGCTTGGACTTTATTGGTCTTGGACTCAACTATTTAGTCTTGGGTTTGGTTCACATTTGACCCAAAACCATATGACCCAAATATTTAAAAGACCCAAATTTGATCCAATTAATTATTTTGTTAATTAATTGGTCAAATTAATTAATTTGATCAAAATAATTTATTTTCTAATTAATTGATCAAATAGAAATTTGGCTCTTTAAATTTATAATTGACCAACTTTGTCTTCAAATTAAATTTGGGACACATGTCAATTTATAATTGGTCCCAAATTTAATTATCTGTAATTTTGTCATTAATTTTAAATAATGACGTGACAATTTGTGATTGGACAAAATTTCTCCTTCAACAATCTTCTATGTATCTAATAAATTCTTGAGTTTTGTTTATAATAAACATAAAATTGAAAGTTCAATGACTTATACACAATATTGAAAATTGAAGGATCAAATTGATGATTTAACCAATTTAATATTAAAAAATATAAATTAATATCAATATATATCAAAAATCATTTTAATCTAGCCCATGGATGCAAACATTAAATTTTAGATCTGGCCATTGATGAGTAAATTGGTCAATTGATATAAAACATGTATTCTTGACCAAAAAAGTTAGAGGTTAGATTCTCCCACACCACATATTATTAAAAAAAAAAAAAAAAAAGAAAAGAAAGAAAAACCGCATATTGGAAGAATGAATTATAATGTGAATCGAAAAGAAGAAATAAGGAAGCAAATAAGAGCAATAAAATTGGCAGTATTGGTGTAGTCTTAGAAAATTAAAAAAAAAAAAAAAAAAATGGCAATGGTGTAGGATCAACTCACCGACTGTCCCTTTCCTCCTCTGTGTCATCATCTGTTTCCTCCTCGGTTTCATCATAAGTGAGAGTTTGTATTGGATGAAGGTGATACTCATCCACAACATACACGCCATGGCTTCTTAGGCTAACATCACTATAATCATCTTTCTTAAACCTGACTTTGATGTTATGTCAATCATTCACATTGGAGGAACGAAATCTTAGAGGAGCAGTTCTTATTAACTACATATATTCTGATTTTGACCCGTCGAAGAATTCCAATAATGTCGACATTATTGGCCATTCATCCTCCTTGTAAACATCATAAACAACCTCCGCTTCACATATTGAATCTTCATCCACTTCGAAAACAACACAGATAACTAAAGCTTGTTCCTTATTTGGATTCTGTTAAATGCTAAAATTTATTGCACTTTTCGTCGTTTGATTATTCAAGTAATTTGGGATCTCACTCTTCATTACAATTAACTCTCTTCTTGGATCACCATATTCAAGACACCTCCGTGAATCATTTTTCTCCCATTCAACATTGTCCTATAGATTTAAGAATTAATATGCATAAAGTGTTAACGGGAGAGAAGAGAATGATATATGATCAAACAAGAGAGATGAAAAGCTATGTAGTCAGCACTAATAACCAATAATTCGCATCCTCTGGCATCCACTCTTTTTAAACAACCGGTGGGAAGGTTCGCAATGTTTCGAAGCAACTTGCAATTCATTAATTCAAGAAACTGTAAGGACGTAAAATTTTGGAGATAGGGGATGTTGGGTTTAATGTCCTATAAACTCGTAGTTTGTAAATCATTAAACATATTCTATTTCCAATAAAGACGTTATTGAGGTTATTCAGTAAAAGATGTTATTGAATATGTAAATTGCGAATGATTAACCTAAATCCAATAAACTAAGATCCTTGACTATAAAATGAATACTCGAACTATATGTAGGGACATATCGTAGGATCAAGTTCAAGTTTATAGTCAAAATAGTCTATAGTATAAGGATACGGTTGGGTGCCTTATCCTGGTGACACTATGGACGCGGCCCACTTTGTATTAAGTACAAACGATGAGATCCTAAATCGTTCATGTGGTGACATGCGAGTGGGGGCGTCCTATGCAATGAGTTTGCATAAGACTGGACCACGAAATAAGTCACTTTCTCTTTATAACGCCGTTTACTGAAGAAACTGACTATTTCTCATAGATGACCTAGGTAACTCGTTCTTAATCCTGAGCTATCTATGAACTCCTGTTTATGAGAGATTATCCTTTGATCTGCATGGGTGAGAGTGGCCAGCATCGCCGACTCGACAAGCCTACCATTTTGGGGATAAGATCGAATAGATAGCTGGGGACATAGTTTCGCAAGACGGAATTCACTCCTACCCATTTTAGGGATAGCAGAGAGGTTGTCCTCTTAAGTACTAACTCCAGGACTTGAACAAGGGGCCCCACCCTCTCGTTGGATCGAGAGGAACTTAGGTTTGATGGTTGGACCGCAAACCGATTGTTCATTAGAGGATTAGTGGAACTTAAGGAACAAGAAGTACTATAGGGGTGTAACGGTTATTTGACCTAGCTATAGCTACGAAAAACCTGTGAAAGAACGACTTACTGAACATGGTTAAATCAAGTGGACGGAAATATATCTATAGTGAGGGGAGTGCAACTATCGGGCTATAGTGGAGTGTCCCGATAGTTAACGAATGTTGGCTAGCTTAGATAATGAGATTAGTCGGTTAGCCTTGAATCGTTGGAGCCCATGATCTATAGGTCCATTAGGTCCCTCTACTAGCTCATATCGGATTAAAGCCTAGAACATATTGATAGGAATTTTTGAATCGTTCAAAAACGGGAAATAGGGTTTTTATCGTAAGACGTGTTCGACACAATGATTTAATTATGAATTAAATTAGGAATTGAGAGATGAGGTATTTGAAAGTGTTTTAAATACCATATATATGTATTAGGAATCATATATAATTCATGACATTAGGTGATAAAGATTGATTGGATCAATCATATCAAAATTACTTGGAAATGTCCCAATTAATTGCCTAGAAATCAATTTCAATTTTGAATTGAAATTGAAATGAATTGCAAGCTGAAAATTTACAATTAGGATACAATTCATAATGGATTTAGTGGCATTTCCACTCTTGCATGATGATGCATAGTGGAAAACAACACAACCATGCACTAGATGCATGTGTTGTGAAGTAGACACCTAGAATCCACTTTGAGTTGCATCTTGGCCATGTGGCTAAGTGTCATGAAGCTTGTCTTTGCATGGGAGATGTCTATAAAAGGGGCTTGAATTAGATTCAAGAAGAGCAAGCTTTCATTTAGTGTTATGCTGCAAATTTTCTCCCTCAAATTCTCTCTCATTTCATCTCCTTCCAAAAGCTTGTACCATCAAGCATTCCCTTCTATCTTTCTTCTATAGACTCCCACAAGTCTTTCTAGGCCCAAGAGAATAGTAGGGAAGACTCTAGAGGTTGTCCAAGGAGCATAGGAGAGGCAAACACCACAAGGAGTTCCACATAAGTGAGCTACAAAGGTTGGTGTTCTCTCAACTCTATATTCTGTCTTTTATAGAACATGCATGCTTTAGGAGCAAAATTGAATGTCTTAAGTGCTTCCGATCTTCAATTGCTTCCGCATGTGTTATATGAACACCTTCAATTGGTATCAGAGCATGATTAGAGCACTTAATTCGTTTTAATTTTGCTTTGGTGGGTACCATTTTGAAATTGAATTTTCTGTGTGCTAAAATGGAAGTGTTCTGGTTTGGCAATTTTTTGAGCATTCAAACCTTCATGAAATTGTAATTGCTCGGATATGTAAGAGCGTTAATGTGTGTACTATAGTCTGTAATTTTTATAGAGTCATTAGAGTCCATATAGGCTGTAAAATCGAAGAAAAACCGGAGAAGACGCAGCAGAAAAGTAAAATTCCAGCAGCAGCAGATTTTTTTTTCTTCTTCTTTTCGGGTCCGGTTCAGTCTGCTGCAGTTTTTTTACACATATTTGAAGGCCGGTTAACTCCATGGAGGGTTGGTTCGGGTCGGTTCGTAAAGCTCGGGATCATCACAAGCAATTTTATTGATTATTATTGTAATAATTAGTTGATTGTTTGTTTTAAATTGCCAAACCATTCCATTTTAGCTTGATTTAATTTCTTTTATGCATTGAGAATGTATGGTTTAATTGGATTAAATGTATGTGCATTATGAGCATGCCATATAGTTTAAAATCCCACCATAGGAAAGCATGTTCATGCATTTTTTAATAAGTGTTATTAATAGTTCAAATGCATGAGGGAAATTTTATGTTTAAATTGATATAAATGTTGTATTGATTTAGGGAGATTCATGCTTGAATGGTTAATTAAAATTGATTAATTGATATAAAAGTTATATTAATCAAAAGATAAAATTAACCTAGCATGAAGCATGAAATTTCCTTAGAATTTTGTTTATAAGAGTTATATTCAAAAGGCAAGTTTGTTATAGTTTAGATTTATAATTGTTATAAATCACATAGAAATTTAAAATCTATAACAAAGAAAAAGGTGCATGCTCACTTAGGGTTAATTTGATCCAACTCTCGATCGATTTCAATTAGATTCAAATAGGTCGATAAGCTTGTAAAACATAGGTTACAAGAGAACTCACCCGACGAGATGCTGTCTAAGGCTGGAGGTATTTAAGTTGACGGTTTACGGAACACCTCCTACCTGGGCATCGAGTCGGTTCTTGAGTTAAAGTTAACCCAGTTTTATGAGCATGCACGTGTGTGATGTGAGGTTTTAATCGTTATCACCTAGACATCGTAAGATTATATGAACTTAGACTTAGGGTTATTCAATTAGCCGGAATTCACCTAAGTATAAGTATACCCAAAACCGTTTAAAATACTTAGTGGGAGGGGAGAGATATATCAAATCCATTTCCCTTTTACGTTCTCCCTTTTGTTCACAAGGTGAGATTTATGCTTGGCCTCGTGTTGATTATACCTCAACTGCTCCATTCGGAAGGTGTTTGCATAAATCAATAACAAGGTGAATGGAGAAAGTATTTATAGTAAGTGAGTGAAGGAAGTGTGTCAACACATCCTGCGGTCTCCTCCGTTAGGTTGCACCGTGAGATTTCCATGTTGCGCCTGCTTGTATGCCCTGGAGCTACTAACCATTCGAAGGGTTGTAACATGGAGATCGGAACAACGCAAACTCCAGAGATGGATAGGATTACTTAGGACCATTTCCAACATTAGCTTTTCCATTCAGTAGCATTGTTGGGGCCGTTCTCTGTAATCTTAAAACGGCGGGTCACACTTACAAGGGTTACTAAGTGTTAGTAAATTCCTGACCAAACGTAACGATAACTAAACAACTATAGGAATAAGAGTTATTCTGGAATTAGTATTTAGTCAAGAACGTCTTGGTTTGGTGAAGGAGTAATTGACTGCCCCTCGGTAGCGGTTGCTCTAACTCACTAAAGTGTCGTTGCAAAATAATAATCCTGGGTACATTATTACTTTTGCTAAAACTTGATTGGATTTTGTCTAAAAATGGTTAATAAGCAATTTCTAATAGCTTTGTTTAATTTTTCAGCATGTCTAGCTCACTAGTACAATTACTCGCTTCGGATAAGCTTAACGGGGATAACTATGGAACTTGGAAGTCTAATCTAAACACAATACTAGTAATCGAGGATCTTAGATTTGTCCTTACCGAAGAGTGTCCGCCTAACCCTGGCTCGTCAACAAACCGAATTGTTCGGGAAGCATATGAGAAATGGACTCGAGTTAATGATAAAGCAAGAGTCTATATTTTAGCAAGCATTTCGGATGTCTTGTCGAAAAAACACGAGAGGATGGTCACCGCAAGGGAGATCATGACTTCGTTGCAAGGTATGTTTGGACAACCATCCTCACAAATCAGGCACGAAGCTCTCAAGAATGTTTACAATTCCCGAATGAAGGAAGGTGCTTCAGTTAGGGAACATGTTTTGAACATGATGGTTCAATTTAACATTGCTGAAGTAAACGGTGCTACAATTGACGAGGGTAGTCAAGTAAGTTTCATAATGGAGTCTCTTCCGAAGAGCTTCATTCAGTTCAGGACAAACGCTGTCATGAACAAAATAGACTTTAACCTGACTACTTTGCTAAACGAGCTCCAGACTTACCAAAGTCTCACTAAGAGGGGACATGAAGGGGAGGCAAATGTTGCTACAACCAAAAGGTTCCAAAAGGGATCATCCTCAGGAACCAAGTCTGGACCTTCCACTTCAAAGAATAAGAGTATTCAAATGAAGAAAAAGAAGGATAAAGGGAAAGGAAAAGCTCCAGTGGGAAGCAAGGCAAAAACTAAAGCTGCAGATAAAGGAAAATGTTTCCATTGTAATGTAGACGGACATTGGAAACGCAATTGTCCCAAGTACCTAGCAGAAAAGAAGGCTGAAAAGGAAAAACAAGGTAAATATGATTTGCTCGTTATCGAAACATGTTTAGTTGAGCAAGATAGCTCTGCCTGGATATTAGATTCAGGAGCGACTAACCATGTATGCTCTTCTTTACAGGAAATTAGTTCCTGGCATATGCTGGAAGACGGCGAAGTAACTCTCAAAGTTGGAACTGGAGAGGTCGTCACAGCCAGAGCTTCAGGAACTCTTAAGTTGTCTTTTGGAGATAGATTTTTGTTACTAGAAAATGTCTTGTACGTTCCCGATATAAAAAGGAACTTAATTTCTATCTCTTGTTTGATTGAACATGAATACCAAGTATCTTTTGATATTAATAAAGTGTTTGTTAACAAAAGAGGTATGCATATATGTTCTGCAAAACTTGAAAGCAACTTATATGTGTTAAGGCCAATTCAAGTTAAAGCTATTTTTAATACGGAAATGTTTAAAGTAGCAGAAACTCAAAACAAAAGGCGGAAAGTTTCTCCTAATACCTATCTTTGGCACTTGAGATTAGGCCACATAAATCGCAATAGGATTGAAAGATTGGTAAAGAGTGGACTACTAAACTAGTTAGAAGATGACTCGTTACCACCATGTGAGTCCTGCCTCGAGGGAAAAATGACCAAACGACCTTTTTCAGAAAAAGGTTATAGGGCCAAAGAACCTTTAGAACTCGTGCATTCGGATCTCTGTGGTCCTATGAATGTCAAAGCACGAGGAGGGTATGAATACTTCGTCAACTTCATTGATGATTATTCAAGGTATGGCTACCTTTACCTAATGCATCACAAGTCTGAAGCCCTTGAAAAGTTCAAAGAGTACAAGACCGAGGTTGAGAACCACTTAGGTAAAACGATTAAAACACTACGATCAGATCGAGGTGGAGAATATATGGACCTACAATTCCAAGACTATTTGATAGAACATGGAATTACGTCCCAACTCTCAGCCCCTGCTACACCACAACAAAATGGTGTATCAGAGAGGAGAAACCGAACCTTGTTAGACATGGTTCGATCAATGATGAGCTATGCTCAGTTGCCTGATTCGTTCTGGGGATATGCAGTTGAGACTGCCGTATACATTTTGAACATGGTTCCCTCTAAAAGTGTTTCTGAAACACCTTATGAGCTATGGAAAGGGCGTAAAGGTAGTTTACGTCACTTCAGGATTTGGGGATGCCCGGCACACGTGTTAGTACAAAACCCAAAGAAGTTGGAACGACGTTCAAAACTGTGCTTATTTGTAGGATATCCTAAAGAAACAAAAGGTGGTCTATTTTACGATCCTCAGGATAATAAAGTGATTGTATCGACAAACGCTACGTTCCTTGAGGAAGATCACATAAAAGATCATCGACCTCGCAGTAAGCTAGTATTAGATGAGATTTCAAGAAAAACTACAAAAGAATCTACAAAAGTTGTAGATCAAGCTGGTCCATCAAAAGTTGTTGATCAAACACATCCATCTCAGGTAGTGAGAGAGCCTCGACGTAGTGGGAGGGTTATAATTCAACCTGACCGTTACATGGGTTTAACAGAAACTCAAACCATCATGTCTGATGATGGTGTAGAGGATCCATTGTCCTTTAATCAGGCAATGAATGATGTTGATAAGGACCAGTGGATCAAAGCCATGGATCTCGAAATGGAGTCAATGTACTTCAATTCGGTCTGGGATCTTGTAGAGCAGCCGGATGGGGTAAAACCTATTGGTTGCAAATGGATCTACAAGAGAAAACGACACCAAGCCGGTAAGGTTCAAACCTTTAAGGCTCGACTTGTGGCAAAGGGTTTTACTCAGCGGGAAGGAGTCGATTTTGAAGAAACATTTTCCCCTGTTGCCATGCTTAAGTCGATTAGAATACTCTTATCCATTGCCACATATTATGATTATGAAATATGGCAAATGGATGTCAAGACAGCCTTTTTGAACGGCAATCTTGAAGAAACTATCTATATGGCTCAACCAAAGGGATTCATAGTCCAGGGTGATGAGCAAAAGGTTTGCAAACTTAAACGATCCATTTATGGATTGAAACAAGCATCAAGATCCTGGAATATACGTTTTGACACTGCGATCAAAACGTATGGCTTTGAGCAGAATATTGACGAACCTTGTGTTTACAAGAAAATCGTCAAATCCACTGTAGCTTTTCTAGTTCTATACGTAGATGATATCCTACTTATTGGGAATAATGTAGGATTCCTGACTGACGTAAAACAATGGCTAGCGACTCAATTCCAAATGAAAGATTTGGGTGAGGCTCAATTTGTTCTGGGCATTCAAATCATTAGAAATAGAAAGAACAAAACGCTAGCACTGTCTCAAGCATCATATATCGACAAAATGTTGGTACGATATTCGATGCAGAACTCCAAGAAAGGATTATTACCTTTTAGACACGGGGTTCACTTATCAAAGGAACAAAGTCCTAAGACACCTCAAGAAGTTGAGGAAATGAGACGAATTCCCTACGCATCAGCAGTTGGTAGTTTGATGTATGCCATGCTGAGTACCAGACCCGACATATGCTATGCCGTAGGAATTGTCAGCAGATTTCAGTCCAATCCTGGTCATGCGCATTGGACTGCCGTTAAAAACATCCTTAAGTATCTAAGGAGAACTAGGGATTATACGCTCGTGTATGGAGCTAAGGATCTGATCCTTACAGGATACACTGACTCAGATTTTCAGACCGATATAGATTCAAGAAAATCAACATCGGGATCTGTGTTTACTCTAAATGGAGGAGCAATAGTATGGAGGAGTATTAAGCAAGGTTGCATTGCTGACTCTACCATGGAAGCAGAGTACGTAGCCGCCTGTGAAGCAGCAAAAGAGGCAGTATGGCTAAGAAAATTCCTAACAGAGTTGGAAATTGTTCCAAATATGCAACTGCCTGTCACCCTCTATTGTGATAACAGTGGTGCAGTTGCAAACTCTAAGGAACCTCGAAGTCACAAGCGAGGAAAGCATATTGAGCGCAAATACCATCTCATCAGGGAGATCGTGCAACGAGGAGATGTGATCGTCACGCAGATTGCTTCGGAGCACAACATGGCTGACCCGTTTACAAAACCCCTCACGGCTAAAGTTTTTGAGGGTCACCTAGTTAATCTAGGATTACGAGCTTTATTAGACTAGGGCAAGTGGGAGAAATGTAAGGGTATGGTTGATGCCCTAGTTTATTGTCTTTATACTTCTCTCACACCTAACTTTATGTACCCCACTAGAGTTTCTAGTCCAAGTGGGAGTTTGTTGGGTTTAATGTCCTATAAACTCGTAGTTTGTAAATCATTAAACATATTCTATTTCCAATAAAGACGTTATTGAGGTTATTCAGTAAAAGATGTTATTGAATATGTAAATTGCGAATGATTAACCTAAATCCAATAAACTAAGATCCTTGACTATAAAATGAATACTCGAACTATATGTAGGGACATATCGTAGGATCAAGTTCAAGTTTATAGTCAAAATAGTCTATAGTATAAGGATACGGTTGGGTGCCTTATCCTGGTGACACTATGGACGCGACCCACTTTGTATTAAGTACAAACGATGAGATCCTAAATCGTTCATGTGGTGACATGCGAGTGGGGGCGTCCTATGCAATGAGTTTGCATAAGACTGGACCACGAAATAAGTCACTTTCTCTTTATAACGCCGTTTACTGAAGAAACTGACTATTTCTCATAGATGACCTAGGTAACTCGTTCTTAATCCTGAGCTATCTATGAACTCCTGTTTATGAGAGATTATCCTTTGATCTGCATGGGTGAGAGTGGCCAGCATCGCCGACTCGACAAGCCTACCATTTTGGGGATAAGATCGAATAGATAGCTGGGGACATAGTTTCGCAAGACGGAATTCACTCCTACCCATTTTAGGGATAGCAGAGAGGTTGTCCTCTTAAGTACTAACTCCAGGACTTGAACAAGGGGCCCCACCCTCTCGTTGGATCGAGAGGAACTTAGGTTTGATGGTTGGACCGCAAACCGATTGTTCATTAGAGGATTAGTGGAACTTAAGGAACAAGAAGTACTATAGGGGTGTAACGGTTATTTGACCTAGCTATAGCTACGAAAAACCTGTGAAGGAACGACTTACTGAACATGGTTAAATCAAGTGGACGGAAATATATCTATAGTGAGGGGAGTGCAACTATCGGGCTATAGTGGAGTGTCCCGATAGTTAACGAATGTTGGCTAGCTTAGATAATGAGATTAGTCGGTTAGCCTTGAATCGTTGGAGCCCATGATCTATAGGTCCATTAGGTCCCTCTACTAGCTCATATCGGATTAAAGCCTAGAACATATTGATAGGAATTTTTGAATCGTTCAAAAACGGGAAATAGGGTTTTTATCGTAAGACGTGTTCGACACAATGATTTAATTATGAATTAAATTAGGAATTGAGAGATGAGGTATTTGAAAGTGTTTTAAATACCATATATATGTATTAGGAATCATATATAATTCATGACATTAGGTGATAAAGATTGATTGGATCAATCATATCAAAATTACTTGGAAATGTCCCAATTAATTGCCTAGAAATCAATTTCAATTTTGAATTGAAATTGAAATGAATTGCAAGCTGAAAATTTACAATTAGGATACAATTCATAATGGATTTAGTGGCATTTCCACTCTTGCATGATGATGCATAGTGGAAAACAACACAACCATGCACTAGATGCATGTGTTGTGAAGTAGACACCTAGAATCCACTTTGAGTTGCATCTTGGCCATGTGGCTAAGTGTCATGAAGCTTGTCTTTGCATGGGAGATGTCTATAAAAGGGGCTTGAATTAGATTCAAGAAGAGCAAGCTTTCATTTAGTGTTATGCTGCAAATTTTCTCCCTCAAATTCTCTCTCATTTCATCTCCTTCCAAAAGCTTGTACCATCAAGCATTCCCTTCTATCTTTCTTCTATAGACTCCCACAAGTCTTTCTAGGCCCAAGAGAATAGTAGGGAAGACTCTAGAGGTTGTCCAAGGAGCATAGGAGAGGCAAACACCACAAGGAGTTCCACATAAGTGAGCTACAAAGGTTGGTGTTCTCTCAACTCTATATTCTGTCTTTTATAGAACATGCATGCTTTAGGAGCAAAATTGAATGTCTTAAGTGCTTCCGATCTTCAATTGCTTCCGCATGTGTTATATGAACACCTTCAGGGGAGACAAGAGAAATTGTTTCCTGACAAATTTAGCCGATTCAAGGAAGTGGAGACGTTAGATAAAGTTTTCAAGAAATCTGCATTTGATAGGTTGCAACATCCAAGATCCAATACAGTCAGCTTGGAACATAAGCTTTCTTGAGGGATTATTTAAGCATGATCTATAGGGAAACACTTTGAGATTAGAACACCCCCACAGAAGAAGTTCCTTAAGACTCTTTAACAAATGAATTTCACTTGGAAGAGCAATGAGGTTTGTGCAATCCTTGAGACTCAAAATCTCAAGCCCAATAAGATATCCAATTGTTGGAGGTAACTCTTTTATGGAAGTTTGGTTCTGTAACGACCCGACTTCTTAAAAAGCCTTTAAGGGACCGTTACGACAATGCATGCTTTGGAGGTCTTTTTAAATAAAAATATTTTAAAACATAAACACTAATTTAAGAAAAAACTTTAAAACAAAACTTTTATTCGGGATCCCTAATTTTAAAAGTTTTAAATATTCTTAAATAATTTCTAAAACATAAATGTACATGGCCTCTAAGAAATTTCTCAAACAATTTTACAAATCAAATAAAGTACAATAGAGTTCTTAAAGCGGAAGAAAAATATGAAATTCAGAATAGTTCCCTCATGGCTGCCTATTGGATTCTCATCAATCGCCTTTCACCTGCCCTTGCCTATACCTGAAAAAAAAATATTTTTGAAAATAATGAGTATTTTAAAATACTCAGTAAGTGACTCTACTGTTGAGGTTGGGTCACGCTTTAAAAAAAAAACATTTTAAAAATCGACAACAAATATCTTTTGGTGGTTCTAAACTTTATTTTAACTTACTAATGAAAGATGATATACATCAATTTCATGCATATCCTATACACATCAATTTCATGTGTCTCCTACGGAGGCCGTCAATTTCACGAAACCTCGAGATCGTCAATTTCACAAACCTCGACTTAGGTACATCAATATCATGTTCCTAAGTCCTGTGTAGGAATCTCTGAATGTACATCAATTTCATGTACACTTATAAAACTCATAAATAATTCCTTTAATGGAATTTTGAGAGACCACCAACTCAATTATTTCAAGCATCAACAAATACAGAGCAAGAATAATAAATTTCATGCTTTCAACGATTTTCGTAAACTCATACATAATTAAAATAATAATTTTTTTCATGCTTTTAACAACAATAATAAATTTCAAGAACAACTCATACGCACGAGAATTTTAGAAAATCAATACGCGCACCCAATTAAAAAGTTCAACAGTAAGTTCACTTACCTCGGCTTAAATATTCTAAACATAACTAAATTAATTCTTTAACTCCAAGGTCCTTAACCACACAAAACAGAATGTCGCTTGTTGTTCGGGGTCTTAAAACCACTTCAATCCTCCAATTGAATCACCAACACGCTAACGACCTTGAAACCACAAGGCAAAATCAATGGGTATTTGATTAAATCTTAAAACCCATCCTAATAAACTTGAATCTCAATTACCCACTCAAGATTTTGCCGGAATTTAACCGGATAACTTGACGAGGGAACTAAACGATGGATGGGTATTAAACTAAAAATTAAATTCAAGCAAAACAACCTTCAATCTAATTTACCCAATGCCGGAATCGCTCAAAATCCCGCTTAAACGTCACCTACAGCTGCTGGTCGGGTAACAAAGTCAATCCAATTCCGTTAGTTCGACTCCAACAACTTGGAAAACCTTGAATCAAAGGCTAAACTTCAATGGGTATTCATGATTTAGAAATAAATAAGCCAAAAACCACTCTAAAACTCACTTACCCTCACAAAGCTTGCTGAAAATCAAAGACCCATGTTGAAAACGCCCAAAAACGACGATACACACGCGCGTTACGCCCGTTGCACCGCCGTTACTTGCCGGAGACGAGAGAGGGATGGAGGAGATGTTGGCCGAAGGATCAAAAACGCCGGAAAACCCCCTTGTGTGGCTGAGTTCGTGGAGAAGAGAAAGGAAAAAGAAGATGGGTGTTTTTCGTGGAGGAGAAGAAGAAGGGAAAGATGAGAGAGAAGAGGAGATGGCTTGGCTTGGCTCACCTAGGGCTTTGTGCACCTTTTAAAAGAAGGAGAATTGGGCTTGGGCTTGGTTAAAAAGTCTATCAATTCACGAAATTGCCATCCCAACTCAAAATTTAAAATTTCACCAATTTTTCAATTCTTTTAAATTTCCCTCCAACTCCAATTTGCACAACTTAACCTAATTAAATCCAAAACTAATGAAATTTGAAATTTTTCTTAAATTACGGGCGTTACAAGTTCAACCTCATCTCCCTTAAAGATTTCATGCTTTCATCAAATTCTAGAAGTTGTTCAAGCTTTCTATAAGAGTTGAGATACAGAACATCAAGAAACTCTAACATGAAGTAAGTTGGAAGACTTTTTAGGTTGTAACAACCCCAAAGGTCCAATGTAATAAGCTTACTAAGAGAACCAACAGACTCATGAATTATTCTCAATTTTGAGCATCCTCCTAAATACAATTCCTTAAGGTTTGATGATGCAGACAAGTCAGAAATTTCTTTAAGTTTTTTTTGCAGCATCTTAGATTTTGAACCTCATGGGACTTTAACATGAAGTAAGTTTTAGAAGACTTTCTAGGTTGTAACAATCTTCAAGGTCCAATGTAATAAGCTTACTAAGAGAACCAACAGATTCATGAATTATTCTCAAATTTGAACAACTTCCAAGATACAAATTTTGAAGGTTTGATGATGCAGATAAGTCAGGAATTTCTTTAAGTTTTCTGCACCAAGTTAGTTTCAAAACTTCGAGGGACTTTAGCATGAAGTAGCTTGGAAGATTTTCTAGGTTGAAACAACTTTGAAGGTCCAATGTTATAAGCACCACCACGCGCGAAGCACTTGCTGGACCGAGGAGAGAAGAACCCGCCACGCCGTCACACACCGACTGGGACTGCTTGCCGGAAGAGAGGACGTATGCCGCTGTTGCGTGCTGCCGCCGGAGAGCCGTTGGTGACTCCTAGGGCTGCGTGCAACTAATTTAAAGAGGAAGACTTGGGCTTGGCTCAAAATACAACTTATTTACGATATTGCCATTCCAACTCTAATTTTAAATTTTCACCAATTTTCCAAATCTTTTAATTTCCCTCCAACTCCAAATTAACTCCCAAACTAAATAAATTTGAATTTTACCTTAAATTACGGACGTTACAATCTTCCCCCCTTAAGAACTTTCGTCCTCGAAAGTTGTTAGTCCTGGAAGAGCTCTAGACATTTGATTCTCATCTCCTTTAAATACAATTGTGCCCAACATTTGTCAATCGATAGATAGCCGCATGGATACATCATTTTTCTTAACGAATAAAGCTGGCACATCTCATGGAAAAAACACAAGGGTGCTAGAACATTTAACTCTTGCTTTTATGACTTGGGCTTTGGCAGCATTGAGATGGTCACTCTATAAATCCTTGGGAATGAGGGAGGTCCTGGCTCAAACTCCATGTTGAAATCTATGCCCCGGTTGGGTAGTAATCTTGAAAGGTCCAACTTGTGGTACCTAAATTTAGCACAATCTCTTCGTTTACTCCAAGCAAGCCTTATTTTCTTCTTTCAACCAAGATAATGCCTTCATTAGTTTTCCGTACTAATCTGATCCCAAGATCAGATTCTCACAAACTTGGTAACGAGATCAACATTCTAACACTTCATTAATAAAGCCTCCAAGTTTTACTTCAATTGTTCTCTGACAATTATTGAAAATAATCAGCTTCATTTAAAAACTTCTTCCCTCTAGCTCCTGGTAAATTTAAGGCAAAAGCTTCTCAAAGTACTCTTTCACTATTTTGCTTGTTCTTGCCTAATCTTTTGCTTTTGAGATGAACTTCTCGTATTAAAGTTGAATTTCATAACCAAAGCTGTATACAATTCCTTACAACCAAAATACACACCAAGGTTCTCAACTCCCACTAGTCACAGACTCACAAAATTTCTTCAACAATCCTAAAGACTCCTAAACATCAGTCAAGTCGATAAGGATCAAGCTATACACATGCACTTGGAGTCTCAACTACCGATTGCTCTTGTCTTGTAAAGATATCAAAACTTCCCAGAAACACAACTTACTTTCTCTCTAAGTCTCTCCCAAATTGGGCCTATTTAATAATCTAGCCGAAAATTAAAAGACATGGGTAGGAACACGTCTCAAAAGAAATAATTACATAAACATATAATCATGTAAAACATAGTCTTTTAATTTACAAGGGCATACCTGGCGATGATGAGAATCTCGTTATTTAGCCAAGGGGACACATAAGCTTACGATGTAAGCAGTCTACAGAACCATTAACTGGGCTCTGATACCAACTGTAACGACCCAACTTCTTAAATAGTCTTTTCACCATTACGACAATGCATGCTTTGGAGGCATTTTTAAATAAAAACATTTTAAAACATAAACACTAATTTTAGTAAAAACCTCAAAACAAAACTTTTATTTGGGATCCCTAATTTTAAAGGTTTTAAATATTCTTTAATAATTTCAAAAATATAAATGTACATGGCCTATAGAATATTTCTCAAACAAAATTTACAAATCAAATAAGTAAAACAGAGTACTTAAAGCGGAAGAAAATAAAATATGAAGTCAAAATAGTTCCCTCATGGCTGCCTATCAGATTCTCATCAATCGCCTTTCACCTGCCCTGGCCTATACCTGAAAAAAATATTTTTTGAAAAGAATGAGTATTTAAAATACTCAGTAAGTGACCCTACTGTTGAGATTGGGTCGCGCTTAAACACGTTTTAAAAATCAACAACAAAATATCTTTTTGGTGGCTCTGAACTTTATTTTAAACCTATATTAGTTAGAGAGGATATATATCAATTTCATGCATATCCTAGACACATCAATTTTATGTGTCTCTCCTACGGTGGTCGTCAATTTCACGAACCTCGAGGCCGTCAATTTCACGAACCTCGAGGCCGTCAATTTCACGAACCTCGACTTAGGTACATCAATTTCATGTCCCTAAGTCCTGTGTAGGCATCTTTGAATATACATCAATTTCATGTACACTTATAAAATTTAAGAAAAACTCATAAATCATTTAAAAATCATACATATAATAAAATTTGAGAGACCACCAACTCAAAGATTTCAAAATATCAACAATTGCAAGCATTAATAATAAATTTCATGCTTCCAATATATACATATTTTTTTAACACATAAACATAATCAAACAAGTCATAAAATAACACATGAACTTTGGAAAATTAAACATGCGCACCGAAATAAAAGTTCAACAATAAAGCCACTTACCTCGGCTTAAATATTCAGAACAGAACTAAATTAGTTCTTTTAACTCCAAGGTCCTTAACCACACAAAACAAAATGTTGCTTGCTGTTCGGGGTCTCAAATCCACTCCAATCCTCCAATTGAATCACCGACACGCTAACGGCCTCGAATCCACAAGGCAAAATCAATGGGTATTTAATTTCACACCACAAACAACTTCAAAACCACCATAGAACTCTTACTCATTGCTGGAATTAACCGAAAAGCAAGGAGCGTGCTGGAATTTGGAAGAAAAACGTGTTCCAGTGCTACCACGTTGATCACGTCTCTTCCCACCGGAAAAACTCACCCAAAACGGCAGTCCATGATACGAATCCCGTCAAACCCGTTGTAACCACCGCGCAAACAAGACGCAGCCAAGCTGAGACCGAGACACCGTCGCCGCTGCTGCTGCTCTGCCGTAACACTGCCGGAGAAGACCCCACACACCACCACACACGAAGCACTTGCTGGACCGAGGAGAGAAGAAACCGAGGCGTCGTCGCACACCGACTGGGACTGCTTGCTGGAAGAGAGGACGCATGTCGCCGTTGCGTGCTGTCGTCGGAGAGACGTTGGTGACGCCGCTGTCGATGGGGAGGTGCTGCCGGTCGAAGAAGAAGAAAAATAAAACAGAAGGGGCTGCTGGTCGTGGTTTGGAAAGAAGATGAAGATGGAAAAAAAATAAAAAAAACTCCTAGGGCTGCGTGCAACTAATTTAAAGAGGAAGGCTTGGGCTTGGGCTTGGCTCAAAATACAACTTATTTACGATATTGCCATTCCAGCTCTAATTTTAAATTTTCACCAATTTTCCAAATCTTTTAATTTCCCTCCAACTCCAAATTAACTCCCAAACTAAATAAATTTGAATTTTACCTTAAATTACGGACGTTACACATCCTCTCCTTCATTATAACCTACCATTACATAGTGATCATCCTGCACAACATCAACCAACCACTTTAAGGTTTAAAATCTATTTTGATTTCACTTATTTAATTTCTTTTAAATGACAAACTTTTTCAAGTTTTATTTTCTATCACATTTCAAATATTTTTTTTTAGTTCCTAATTATACATAAAAAATTATTTTAGTTCTTGCATTTATTGTTCGTTCATTTAAAAAAAAATCAAAAATTATTTTGAAACTCAATCCCCTTCTAAAAAGCCAAGCCTCAACCAATATAATTATATAAACATGAATAAATTTCAAGAATAAAGCGAAAAATATTTGCACTTCTAAAGCCTACTCAGATAATTTTTCTTCAATTAAACGAACAAAAGAAGCATTTATATCCACCAACTTCTATATGAATTACCCCTGGGTTACCTCTGGATCCTTAAGTACCATTGATTCCTCTAATGAACAATTTGTTTATGGTCCTACCAATAAACAGCAGTTCGTCTCGGGCCAAGAGAGGATGGGCGCCTGTTGCCTTCTAGAGTGGGTTAAAATATGATAAAAATAAGCTCTAGAATACTGTGCAAGCATACACAATCCACAGCAAGTGATAAGTAATTTATCGTATCCACGAGATTTTGAATAGCTTCCACTTTACCTCTTTTATGTAACTTTTTAATGGATTCAAGATTGTTAAAATGATTGATTTTGATAAATTGCTGAAGCAAAAGAAATAACAGAGGAGAAAGTAAACAAACAAAGCAGATAGATTGGAAACAGGCGTTGGTCAGGATTTGTGTAATTGTTTTAAAAGATGCTTTAGTAATAATATTGATTAGGCAATTCTCTTGCAGTCTTATCAGCAAAATCCTCTCGGAACTCTGGATTTTTTGGAATGTGTTTCAACTCCAATGACGTACTACCGATCAAGCACTAGGCAACTGGTTATCCCTAACTCAGTCACTGGCGTCCACCAACACATAATGGTCTAGTGTGATTAAAGGCCACACACCTCTCAAATCATCCCTGAAACTAAGAGGTGATATTCATACCGGCTGGCCAGGCGAGAACAAAATAGGAATAGACACAACAAATAATCAAGATGCTCAAATCAACTTATATTGCACAGAGAATGAAACACGACAATTACATAAATCCTACCAACACCTAAGTAAATTTAGTTCATGGAGTACAAGGTAACACACGCTACAATCTGAGTAGTATGTGCATCCATAACTACAAGAAATTACAAGAAAAGATTAATTCCCTTGAATAGATCTGTAGCTAATGGTCTTCTTGAAGTCTTCAATCGTTCCTCCTTTATTCGACTCCCAAAGATGGAAAGTAAGCCTCCACGAATGGAATAAGACTTTCCTTTCTCGAATTTTGAATGTTTTGGACTTGAGACGGCTACTTCTTTTTATAGAGTGGATTCAACCCTAATTAGGTAAAACTTTACACATGGAGGGCTCTCCAAGCTTCCTAGATCCGAGATTAATTCAGCTAATGCCACCTCATTTAATGAATCACGTGCGGCTCACGTGGCAATTTTGCTCCCTGCTTTGCTGGATCACAGATTTTGCTCCCTCAAGTCGCTCAACATTATTTTCTGCACAAAATAACTTTCAAAGCATCCATTCTTCTAAATGGGATAAAACATATAATATTCATCTAAAAGCAACCCTATTTAACACAAATGACAAACAAAACACTATAGAAATAAGGCCTAAATAACTCCCTTTTGGAGAGTTATCATACCCCCTAACTTGAGCTATTGCGCGTCCCGAGCAATACTAACTCACCTTCCTTGAGAATTCAAAACATTAGTCATAACATAACTCAATCAGAACAGATATTCCAACACTACCTTTTACTTATACCTGAGCATTTTGCAAAACCAAGCACTGCTGCGGCAAAGTGATTCTTTCAGCATTGAACAAATAATCACCACCTTTAACTCAACCCTAAGAACTTACCACAACTTAACTCTATTATCAGACATATTTAAACACACATGTTAGGGGATTTATTCTTTAGTTTTTCAGACTTAAAGTAGCCCTACAATCATAAGCTCTTAAGCATGAGATGACCCACTTAATGGTGCAGTATACCCTTGCCTCGAACTCAGCACCAACTAGGCTAAATACTCATTGCTAAGCTAAAAAATCCTTAGTTATTCTATCCTTTGCTTCTCAGAATGACGACATTTTATGATGAAGCTCACCTAAGCCCTGGGAGACAGAAAACTGCTAGATTATCATTCATCCTTCAAAACTTTTGCTCTATGAATTTTCTCAACAAAATTTTCACAATTTTTTTTTTCAGCAAATAATTTTTATCATTTTTCAATATTTCCTAGGTCATCTTTTGACGCAAAGACAAACTGTCGGTGACACAAATGTCTCTGGTTACTCAACAACCTAGAAAAATAATTATGAAGGAGAGGAATGCTCAAGCAAAACAAGCGGAGTAGCTAAAAGTTCACCAAACTTAAATTATTCATTGTCCCCAATGAATCAACATGATAATTATACCCCCAAACTTAATTCTTTTTCTATCTGAATTTTAAACTAAGCGTGGGACTAAGATTATGCTTAATGTGGATCAAATAAGTCAATACTACCTCAGAATCTTCTTGTCGCAGTGATGATCAGGCTAGAAGAAATGCTCAAGCAAAAGGTTTCTGGAGATCAGAACACTTTGATCTAATTAAGCTAACTAGTCCAAGCTTCAAAAATTTAGAAGAAAATGGTTAAGTTAGGAATGCTCAGTGCTATAGAACATAAAATACTTTGGAAATTTCATTAAAAACAAAGGAAAAGATTTACATTAAGCAGATAATTTTGTCGTTGAGAAACAGAAAATAAAAACAAGCAGAAACAGTAAAGCAAACATATCAAAAAGAAGCTGGGGTCAAGAATACGTGAGCAATAAAAATAATTCAAAAAAAAAATTATGCTAGCCCAACTTCTCTTCCTTCATCAATCCTCCTGACCTTGATCATCTTATTCCTCCTCCTCTCTTTCGACTGGCGGGGGTGGAATCCAGGGATTAAACAAATCATCGAGGAAAACTGGGAAGGCCTAATATGGTTTTGAAAAGTTTGCTTGCAGTTCCTTCCTCAATGCGGCATCACGTCTTTTAACATAATTCCAAAAGGTGTGAGCCTGCCTCTCGGCGAACTCTTGCCTGCTGGCTGAAAGTGTGAGTTGTTCTAAGATCTGGTGAATGCCACAGACCAGCCCCCTTGACGTGCCTCTTGCGTTCGCTGAAGCCGTGCCAAGTTAGGCGTGTCTATTACTCCCTTGTCCAGTAAAATCACATCTTCTGCGCTCTCAGGAACCCCTGCTCTCTTACATAGCATTGACCTTCTTACACCAACACCCAAAAAATTCACCAACAATGATCTTACCTACGTCGATGCTAAGAGACCTTAGTATTGCAAAAGCCAGAAGAACTCTTTCCCGAGAGACTGTGGAGTCGTGCGTTGTTGGAAGCAACTGTTGCCTGATAAATCCCATCCAAGTGTTGGCTTCCTTCTTCAGATAAGCAGCAGAAAGTCCTCTTCTTGGTTTTCGATAGCCGCCACTGTGCACCTTCTATTCCTACCTCCCGAACAGCAGCATTCAACTACTCGTTAGATGGCGCTGTTGCCATCTCGTTGTAACCAGCATGCGGGAAATCTTGAAGGTTGTACAGTGAATTGATTGCTCCAGGACTCCAGTCGACAGCTATTCCACGAACAATCACTTGACAACCTTCTTCCTCGTTGATGTTCGAGTAGAACTCTCGCACCACTTGCGAATTCACAGGCTCTGGCTTGGAACATAATAACTCCCAGCCATGGTTTGTGATGCCAACCCTCAAAAAGTGCGGAAGATCACCACTGAACCCCCTCTCGAACAGAAAATCTCTCTTCATCATCTCTATATATTTTGCCCTCGCAAAGTGATTGATAAAGCGCTCATATGGCAACCTTCTTTCCTCTAGCCTTGCCACTTCTGCTTCAACCTCAACTCTTGCAATACCTTTGCCCTTATCTTCATCATTCTTCTTTTCGATTTCATCTTCTGCGGACTTCTTCTCGACCTCTTCTTGATTTTCAGGTTCTTCTTTTTCCGATTCAGTCGAAGGAGGAGATGGAATGTCCGTCCGAACCCTTTTAATCCGCCCTGCTTTCTGCTTGCGGCGACGACGGCGTGGCGATTCCTACACTATCTCTTCCAAAACCTCTTGAACTTCTGTTTCATTAGTACCTTGCCCGTGCAAATCTATTGCTGCCTTTTCTTGACTCTCTTGCTCTGTTCCATTAATCTTCTCAGGATCTTTTTCTTTTTTAGAATCTTTCGGTTCTTCCTCAGCGACTACTTCTTCAACAATGTCCTCAATGACCTTCTGTAATACTTTAGAGACTTCTGCTTCTGTCATTTAAGCCGTTTGGCTTCCCTTTCGGCAGGCGTTCTTTTCTTCTTCGCCTTTTTCTTCGGAGCTTCAGGCGTAGTAGGCACATCCTCCTCTACTTCCCTTTCTTTTCTTCCTCTCGTTTTTTCCATTTAGAATAAAAAATTTCTTTGCACTAGCAAGAACAGAAAGAGAGCAGATAGAAAACATGATGGGAAGAAGAAAAATGAAAAGAGAAGCATACCAGGCTTTGATTTAAATGTAGCTCCAGCATTTGAAATCCTAGCTGAATTAAATTCCTTCATTAATCGAAATATTACCGTTTACTGCATGTAATCATGGAAAATTAATTTCCATAAACGGTAAAAATTAATCGCCTGGTAAATGCGTGATGTGCTGTCCAACGGCTAGACCGTTGGATCAACCCTACACGACACGTGGAAGCACCAGATGCCCACGCGTTTTACCTGCCCACAAAAAATTTAAAATCCAAATGGTAAAATATTTAATTCTTTAACCAAATCCGTAATATTCTGATGATGCGTTTGCTCTAACGAAAAGATTGCAAAAATAAACTGATCAGCAAAGATTTCCTTCTAGAAGAATCTTTTTACACCGAAAAATTCAAATTAAATTTCAAACCGCCAAAATCAAATCAAATCTTATTTTAGTCGAATAAATCAGGAAATATATTATTAAAAACTAATCTAAATAGAAATTTAAAATAATGAAAATACAAACTGAAATTAAATCTAAACAAAACTAATCCGATTAAATTAAGAATTAAATCGACCAAAATAAAAATAAATAAACTGAAAATAAAATCTACGAAAATACCAAAGAATTAAAATAAATCAGATAAGATCCAAATAAACCGAATCTAATTCAAAATAACTCGAATTAAAATCAAATCAAATCAGCGAAAAATAAAATAAAATCGCAACAAACACTGGGAGCTAAAAATATTACAATATGCAATGCTCATGCAAAACTCTCGCTCGCTTATTCATCAACCAATTTTAGAGAAGGATATTTCGAACAGAATTCCTCACCCCAATAATGCTTCACTCGCTGTCCATTAATTTTAAACACTCGCCCATCTTTTTCATCTCTCAAAGTAATTGCCTTATGAGGAAAAACTTCAATCACAACAAATGGCCCAGACCATTTAGATTTTAATTTTCTAGGAAACAATTTCAATCTAGAGTTGTATAGCAAAACTCTCTGACCCTTAACAAATTCTTTAGGTTTTATTATCTTATCATGCCACCGCTTAGTCTTCTCTTTATACATTTTCGCATTTTCGTAAGAAAATTGACGAAACTCCTCTAACTCATTAACTTGCAGCATTCTTATTGCCCCTGCACGACTCAAATCAAAATTCAATTTCTTTAAAGCCCAAAACGTTTAATGCTCAAGCTCTAACGGTAAATGGCAAGCCTTTCCATATACTAACCTATAGGGAGACATACCTAGAGGAGTCTTATAGGCTGTCCTATAAGCCCAAAGAGCCTCATCTAACCGAAAAGACCAATCTTTCCTAGATGGATGGACTACTTTCTCTAAAATAGATTTAAGGGCAAAATACACTTTTGGTCCGTGAAGTTTGAACTTGATGTCTATTTGGTCTCTGAAGTTTAAAAAGTGACACTTTAGTCCCCGAGGCTTAAAAAATACTTCTAAATGGTCCCTGAGTTAATTTGACTGTTGGTTGACTTAACGGAAAAATGATGTGGCATGATGAGGTGGCACATTTTAATTAATTGAGGTGGCCAATTTAATAATTTTATATTATTTTTTTATTACATGTCATTTTCTTTTTTTTCCTCTTTCTCTTTCTCTCTCTTCTCTTATCTTCCCTTATTCCCTCTGTTCACTTTCTTCTTCCCTTTCCCTCTTCTCTATTCCCCTCCGGCAAATCCTCCACCCTCTAATCTCCCATGGTAAAAAACAAAACACCAATTTAACATTTCTTCACATGGCATGACACACACAAACACAATTACAATTTAGAACAACACACCCTCAGCTCGAAAATGATAATATATATTTATATATTTTTAAAAAAATTCAAAACATGAGAAAATATACATATTAATGGAGTTGGAAATTGGAATATGGATCTTCATCCTCCATCGACCTACTGAAGATTGCAAGCCTCTCTCTTCCAGAAATTTACATCAAACTTGATTTCTCACTTGGGTTGTTGGAGGTAAAATTTATAGGTAAAATTTTCGTTCAATTGATCCCTTCTTCTCCTCCTATTTGATCTCTTCTTGAATTTCTCTACAGCGCTTCAATTCTCGTTCCCCTAATTTTGCCATCATCGGACCTTCCAACAACGATCCTTTGCTTTCCGTCCAATCTGCTCCGATGGCGGTTGCATCCGAAGAGGCCACAAGCATATGCACTCACTGATATTGTAATTCTGGATGGATCCAAAACTTTTCTATTTTTCTATTAGAGATCGCTTGAGGATTTTGTCGATTTCAATTTCTCTTATTTATGGCGTTGATTTTTTGAATTTTTTTTATGCGAAAATTGCTTCCACCGGAATAATTGTAGCCACCGGAATAATTGTAGCCATTGTAGCCTACAAAAAAAAAACACAAACAGAAACAAATTTCAGTCTTCTTACTGTTAATTGTGAAGAACTTCAATATGAAAATTAACAATGGCTTGATTTTCTCACTTGGGTTGTTGGAGGAAAGTGTGGCAGACGGTGGGAAGTCACATGTCCATGGATCCTGGTCGGCGCTATGGTAGAAGAGGTTCATGGCGTAGGCAGCGTGTGAGGCTATGGTGTTAGGCTCGAAACAGGCGCCGCCCGGTTGAATAGCGCTGCAATCTACCTAATTTTCTCACTTGGGTTGTTTGAGGCTATGGTCCTTGCTTTCGTTGATGGATTTGTTGGGGATGATGGAGTCGTCGCTAGCATTTTAGGAGTTGCTACAGTGTTCTGAACCTTGGGGAAGAAAAGCAAAATTCAATAGACAAATTCAAGCGGTTCATTTCTTAATAATGTTGTTCAGAATCTCTCACTTTCTTCATAATTCATTAAACAAATTCAGACCATGGGAGATTAGAGGGTGGAGGATTTGCCAGAGGGGAATAGAGAAGAGGGAAAGGGAAGAAGAAGGTGAACGGAGGGAAGAAGGGAAGATAAGAGAAGACAGAGAAATAGAAAGAGAAAAAAAAAAGAAAAGAAAATGACATGTAATAAAAAAATAATATAAAATTATTAAATTGGCCACCTCAATTAAAATGTGTCACCTCATCTAGCCACATCATTTTTCCATTAAGTCAACTAACGATCAAATTAACTCAGGGACCATTTAGAAGTATTTTTTAAACCTCGGGGACTAAAGTGTCACTTTTTAAACTTCAGGGACCAAATAGACATCAAGTTCAAACTTCAGGGACCAAAAGTGTATTTTTCCCTAGATTTAATTTCCCTATTACTAACTTCAAGTTGGCCATTTGCTTGCGGGTGATAAGGGGTAACAATCTTATGCTTAATTTCATACTTAGCTAAAAGCTTAGTTAAAACATTATTCACAAAGTGTGTACCCTCATCGCTCACAAGAGCTCTAAGTGTCCCAAACCATGCAAAAATGTGCGATTGGAGAAACCTTGATACCGTCTTAGCATCATTCTGATGACATGCAATGGCCTCCACCCACTTGGACATGTAATCAACTGCCAATAAGATAAAAACATTACCATTAGAAGGGGAAATGGCCCCATAAAATCAGTACCCCATACGTAGAATAATTCTAATTCTAAAATATAAGTAAGAGGCATCTCATCTGTAGGTCCCAAATTTCCTCTCCTTTGGCAAGCATCACATTGCTTGTAGAACCTATGGGCATCCTTAAATAAAGAAGGCCAGAAGAATCCACATTGCAAAATCCTCATAACTGTCCTCTAACCGCTGAAATGACCTCCATACGGGGAAGAGTGACATTGCTCCAAGATTTCATTTGCTTCATCACCTGAAACACATCTTCGAATAATACCATTAGAGTATTACTTATACATAAATGGCTCATCCCAATAAAAGAATTTTGCATCATGCTTAAACCTTTGCACCTGCCTCCAATCCATATCAATAGGAGTGACTCCTTTTACCAAAAAGTTGGCTATATCAACATACCAAGGAGTATTATTCACTACCTTTACCTCAACAGCAAAAAGTTGTTCATCTGGAAATGAATCTGAAATGACAGATTGCTCTAGAAAAGATGATGTTGGATCAAGACGAGACAAATGATCTGCAATAACATTTTCTGATCCCTTCTTATCCTTTATTTCCAAGTCGAATTCCTGCAATAACAAAACCCAACGAATCAGCTAGGCTTTGCATTTTTTTAGACATTAAGTACCTTATTGCTGCATGATCTGTGAAAACTGTGACTTTGGACCCAACCAAATATGGGCGGAATTTCTCAAAGGCAAACACAACCGCTAACAACTCCTTTTCAGTAGTTGTATAGTTGATTTGGGTCTCATACAAAACCCTGCTTGCATAATAAATAGGATGGATAAATTTTCCCTGTTTTTGCCCCAACATTGCACCTACTGCAACATCACTGGCATCACACATTACCTCGAATGGTAAACTCCAGTTAGGTGCACAAAGAATTGGCGCTGAGATTAAAGCAGCCTTTAAAGTCTCAAAAGCCTTCCTATAACTTGCATTAAAGTCAAAAACACTATCAGCACACAAAAAGTTACAAAGAGGTTTACTAATTTTTGAAGAATCCTTTATGAACCTTCTATAAAATCCAACATGACCTGATGTTGGGCTCCTAGAGTGAGTAGAAATATGGTATAAAAGACTCTAGAATTCCTGTGCAAGTATACACAGTCTGCAGCAAGTAATATTATCAATCCGAGTCCTGAATTAGCTTCCACTTTACCTATTTTGTGTAACTTTCTAATGGTTTCAAGAATGGTAAAAATGATTTGGTTTTATAAGAATTATGCCGAAGCAAAATAAACGACAGAACAAAGAATCAACAAATAGATAGACAGATTAAAGACAGGCGCTGGTTAGGTTTAGCAATTGTTTGAAAAGATGCTTTAGCAATATCATTGATCATGCAAACTCTCGCAGTATTATTAGCGGATTCCTCCCGGAACTCCGGATCTTTTGGAATGTGTTTCAACCCCAATGAAGTGCGACCGATCAAGCACTAGGCAACTGGCTATCCCTAGCTCAGTCACTGGCGTTCACCAATACACAATGATCATAGTGTGGATAATTGCCACACACTCTCTAAATCATCCCTGAAACTAGAGAGAGGTATTCACACCGGCTGGCCAGGCGGGCATAAAATGTAAATAGGCACAACAATTAACCAAGATGCAATAACCAATGAATATTATTAGAGATTAAGCATAGTAATTACATGCTCCCTAACTAACGCCTAAGGCTACTTAGTTCATAATAAGCATAAGAACATGAATTACAATCTGAGTAGGCATGTCCATAGTCACAAGATAATAAAGAAAATAATAATCTCCTCCACCAGCTTGTGAACGATGGTGTTCTTGGTAATCTCCAATCTCTCTATACTACTCGGCTTCCAAGGAAAGTTGGAATCCCCCTTTGACTTCGACGGCTACTTCCTTTTATAGAAGGATAAGAAGCTTGAATTAGGTCAACTTGGACACGTGTAAGGCTCTCCTTGCTCCTTTATCACGAAAATTACTCAACAGAAGTCGGTTCATGAAGTTGGCTAACGAGCTGTGACGTGGCAATTTTGCTTCCAGTTTTGCTGCAGCACAAAGTTTGCTCCCTCCAGTTGCCCAGCAACAGATTCTGCACAAAATGATTTCCAAAGCTTCCATTCTTCCAAATGGGTTATTATCTCTCTAAAACCAACCCTATTAAGCATCAAAGGCACACAAATCCTTATATAAATGAGGCCTAAATAACTACCTTTTGGGCAGTTATCACACCCCCAAACTTGAACTATTGCGCGTCCCGAGCAATACTAACCAACCTTCTCTTCAAGAATTCAAAACATTAGACAAAAACACAGTTTAATCAAACCAGACAATCCAACACTACCTTCAACCTTTACTTGAGCACTCTGCAAAACCAAGCTCTGCTGCAGCAAAATAATTCTTCCGGCATGGACAAATAATCACCACTTCTAACTTAATTCTAAGAACTTGCCACAACCTAGCTCTTATTATCAGACATATCAAAACACATTTTCAAGGGGTTTAAAATTTTGTTTTTCAAACTTAAAGCAGCCCTACAGTCATAAGCTCTTAAGCACGGGACGACCCACTTTATGGTGCAGTATACCCCTGCCTCAAACTCATCACCCACTAGGCTAAATACTCTTTATAAAGCTCAAAAATCCTTAGTTATTCCATCTCTTGCCCCTCAGAATGGCAACATTTTATGATGAAGCACACCTAATTTCTGGGAGACAGAAAAACTGCTGGACTATCATTCATCCTTCAAAACTTTTGCTCCATGAATTTTCTCAGCAAAATTTTCAACAATCACTTTTTTTCAGCAAATAATTTTTCATAATTTTTCACATTTCCTAGGTCACCTTTTGATGCGAAGACAAACTGTGGGTATCACAAATGTCCCCGGTTACTCAATAACCTAACAAATTATTTAATGAAGGAGAGGAATGCTCGAGCAAAATAATTGGAGTAGCAAAAAGTCCCCCAAACTTGAATTATTCATTGTCCCCAATGAATCATTAAAATTTTAAATGACACCCCCAAACTTAAATTTTTCTATCTGAATTTTAAAACTAAGTGCGGGACTAGACCTAAGCTTAAAGCGGATCACATAAGTCAACACTACCTCTAGAATTTTCTTTGCCGCAGCAACGACCAGGTCAGAGAAAATGCTCAAGCAAAAGGTTTCTGGAGATCAGAATACCTTGATCTAATTAAGCTTAGCCAGCCCAAGCTTCAAAAATTCAGAAGAAAGTAGTTAAGTCAGAAGTACTCAGTGCTCATAGAACAGAAACATCTAGGAAATTTCATTAAAAACATGAAAAGAAATTACACCAGAAGAGATATATTTTTCCTTTTGTTTTTTTTTTTTCTTTTCAACACAAAAAGAAACAAGCAAACAGAACAGTAAACAGGGTCAAACATGCGCGAGCAAACAAAAAGATAGGAACAAAAGAAATGCTCGCTGAAGATCATCTCATCCATCAATCTTCCTGCCCCTGCTCTTCATCAACTTCCTCTCGCTCAACAGGTGGGGGTGGGATCCAGGGGTTCAGTAGGTCGTCAGGGAATACGGGTAAAGCCGGATATGGCTTAGAAAAATTCGACTGTAAGGCTACCCTCAACGCGGCATCCCTCCTTTTCACATAGCTCCAAAAAGTCTGCAATTGCCTTTCAACAAATTCCATCCTACTGGAATGCAGCTGTAATTGCTTCTGCATTTGGTGGATGCCGCACACCAAACCTCCTTGGCGTGCTTCCTACGTCCTCTGAATCCTAGCCAGATTCGGTGTGTCAATTATTCCCTTGTCTATTAATGGCACATCATCCTCATCCTCTGGCACCCCTGCCCTTCGGCATAGCATCGTGATAGTGTTGGGAAAAAACAACTTCCCCACCTTTTTCCTCCAGCAATCCAGAATCTCAGAAGAAATTATCTTACCCACATCAATACTCATGGAACGAAGAATAGCAAAGGCAAGCAAAACCCGGTCTCGAGATACCGTTGAGTCGTGAGTTGTCGGCAGTAAGCGCAGCTTGATGAAACCCATCCATGCATTGGCCTCGCTTTTCAAATAAGCAGCCTGAAATGTGCGCTTTTCCGTCTTTGACAGTCTCCACTGGGCTCCCTCAATGCCAACCTCTCGGACAGCCGCATTCAATTGGTCGTTAGATGGTGCGACCACCATCTCATTAAAGGCCGCATGCGGAAAATCCTGGAGATTGAACAAATCATTAATGGCTTCTAGGCTCCAGTCCACGGTCACTCCTCGAACTATAACCTGAAATTCTTCCTGATCGTCAAGATTTGCGTAAAACTCCCGAACAATGTTGGAATTAACAGGCTCCGGCTTCGCACAAAATTGACTCCAGCCGAGGTTCACTATTCCAGTCCTCAAGAACCGCGGCAGATCATCGCCAAATCCTCGTTCAAACAGGAAGTCCCTTCTCAGCATCTCAACATACTTTGCCCAAGCAAGGTTATTGACGAAGCGGTTGTACGGAAATCTCGATTCCTCAATCTCGTCAGGTTCTTCCGATGCTTCAGCCACACTTTTGCCCTTTTCCGCCCTTCGTTTGAGCAAAATCTCCTCTTCCGCTTTCTTCGCTTCTTCTTCTCTTGCCTTGTCCTCAGCTTCCTTCTTTTCCCGTTCCTCTCTTCTTGCATTTTCTCTTTCAGAATCAGTGGTCGGAGGCGAAGGAGTATCAGTTCGGACAACCCTAGCGCGGCCTGCTTTCCTCTTAACGCGGCGACGCTTTGGTACCTCCGGCATGATCACCTCCACTTGAGCCTCTTGCACTGGCTCATTATCCGTTACCTGAACATCTTCCGCCTGTTGCATTTGAACATCCTCGGCCTGCTTTTCTGGAATTTCCTCTGTAAGTTCTTCTCGAACTTCCTCGGTCCGATCTTCTTGCACCTCTTCTGTTCGTTCCTCTTGAACTTCCTCCGTACCCGCGACTCTCCGCTCAGTCTGTTCTAGGTTCTGTTCTTCTGGTTCTTGCGGGTTTTCGTCAACTACTGTAGCAGCCACATCATCCGTCGCTTTCTGTAGAGCCTCCTGATCCTCGGCCCTCTGTTGCTTTCTCCTCCTTTTCGCTTCTTTCTCCTCTGGCGTTTTCTTCTTTTTCGTTTTCGCTTTCTGTGCTATAGGGGTAACAGGTACCTCCTCGTCCTCATTTTCCCTCTCTTTTCGAGCTCTCGTTTTGGCCATTGAAGACGCAAGGGGTTTACAGAGAAAATCAACAAAGAAAGAAGAATGTACAGGCAAAGATTTGAATCAAGAAGATGAAGTGAAACTTACCTACCAGAAGGTATTAATAAATAGGGCTGCAGCAAATTGAATCCTAACCGAAAGATTTTGCTCACATTAATTGAGTTTACCGTTCAGATCCGCATGCAATCTTGGAATTTAAATCCATCAACGGTAAATTCCTGAATTTTAATCGCCCATGGTAACTAATCATGTGCTGTCCACCATCCACGCCCCTGGACGATCACTGTGCGACACGTGGCCTCATCAGAGTACGCATGCAACCCAACCTGTAAAAATTCAAAGGAAATCCAAACGGTAAAAATAAATTTACAACAAAATCCCTTCTATTCGGACTGAAAATTTGCTTCAGCCATAACCTTGCCGCAACAACCTGCTGAACCTGAAGAATCTTGGATACGGAATTCAAATTTAAAAACAGGAAAATCAAATCTTCAAAATTTAAAAATAACCAATCAAATCAAATCCAATTTAATCCTTCTTGAAGCCGAATAAATAAGAGAAAATCTTTATTAAACTAAACAGAATTAAAATAATCTGAAAATAAAATCTAGATAAAATCTAATAAAATCTAACTAATTAAAAGATAATTCAAAGATAATTTAAATAAATAACCCGAAAATAAAATCAAATCAAATTCAAAAATGAAATAGATAAAACCTAGACTACCAAAAATAATAAAAATACTTAAAGATAAAATACCATGCAAAATCTAAATAAATTAAATCTAACCTAATCTAAAAAAAACAAATCAGAAAAATAAATACAAACACTGGGAGCTCAAAATTTTGCTCTGTGACATGCTCCCACAAAAATCCTACTCTCTCAATCATCAACCAACCTTAGGGAAGGATATTTCGACTGAAACTCCTCTCCCCAATAATGCTTGACACGCTGACCATTCACCTTGAATACTTTTCCATCTTTTTCATCTTGCAAAGTAATTGCTCCATGGGGAAAAACCTCAATCACCACAAACGGACCTGACCATTTGGACTTTAATTTCCCAGGAAACAACTTTAATCTAGAATTATAAAGCAAAACTTTTTGACCTTTGACAAACTCTTTAGGCTTAATTTTCTTGTCATGCCACAACTTAGTCTTTTCTTTATATATTTTCGCATTCTCATAAGAAAATTGGCGAAATTCCTCCAATTCGTTAAGCTGTAGCATTCTCATTGCTCCTGCATGACTCAGATCAAAATTTAATTTTTTCAAAGCCCAAAACGTTTTATGCTCTAGCTCTAATGGTAAATGACAAGCTTTCCCATATACTAACCGATAGGGAGACATACCTAGAGGAGTCTTATAGGCTGTCCTATAAGCCTAAAGAGCCTCATCCAACCTAAAGGACCAATCCTTCCTAGATGGGTGGACTACCTTTTCTAGAATTGATTTAATTTCCCTATTACTTATTTCAGCTTGACCATTAGCCTGTGGGTGATAGGGGGTAGCTATCCTATGCTTGATTCCATACTTAGCTAAAAGCTTAGTTAAGACATTATTAAAAAAATGTGTACCCTCATCACTTATTAGAGCTCTAGGTGTCCCAAACCGCTCAAAAATGTGCGATTGGAGAAACCTTGAAACTGTCTTGGCATCACTCTGATGGCATGCAATGGCCTCCACCCACTTGGACACATAATCTACTGCCAATAAGATAAAAACATTGCCATTAGAAGGGGGAAATGGCCCCATAAAATCAATACCCCATACATCGAATAATTCAACTTCTAAAATGTAAGTAAGAGGCATTTCATCTCTAGGCCCCAAGTTTCCTCTCCTTTGGCAAGCATCACATTGCTTGTAGAACCAATGGGCATCCTTAAACAAGGTAGGCCAGAAGAATCCAGAATGCAAAATCCTCATAGCTGTCCTTTGACCACTGAAATGGCCTCCATACGGCGAAGAGTGACATTGCTCCAGGATTTCCTTTACTTCATCACCTGAAACACACCTACGAATAATACCGTCAGAGCATTGCTTATACATAAATGGCTCATCCCAATAGAAAAATTTTGCATCATGCTTAAACTTTTTCTTCTGCCTCCAATCCATGTCAATAGGAGTGACTCCTTTTACCAAAAAGTTGGCAATATCAGCATACCAAGGGACATCCCTGACCACCTTTACCTGAACCGCAAAAAGCTGCTCATCTGGAAAAGAATCGGAAATGGCAGATTGCTCCAGCAAAGATGATGATGGATCAAGACGAGACAAATGATCTGCAATGATATTCTCTGATCCCTTCTTATCCTTTATCTCCAAGTCGAACTCCTGCAATAATAAAACCCAACAAATTAGTCTAGGCTTCGCATCCTTCTTAGACATTAAATACCTTATTGCTGCATGATCCGTGAACACCGTGACTTTGGATCCAACCAAATACGGCCGGAACTTCTCAAAAGCAAACACCACAGCTAACAATTCATTTTCAGTAGTTGTGTAGTTGACGTGTGCCTCATTTAAAATCTTGCTTGCATAATATATAGGATGGATAAATTTGCCCTACTTTTGCCCCAGCATAGCCCCTACTGCAGCATCACTCGCATCACACATTACCTCAAACGGTAAATTCCAATTAGGTGCACAAAGAATGGGTGCTGAGATTAAAGCAGCCTTTAATGCCTCAAAAGCCTTCCTACAATCTGTATTAAAGTCAAAAACATGATCAGTGCACAATAAGTTACAAAGAGGTTTACTGATTTTGGAAAAATCCTTTATGAACCTTCTATAAAATCCAGCATGACCTAAAAAACTCCGAATCCCCTTCACTGAATTCGGTGGTTCTAATCTCTCAATAACCTCAACTTTCGCTCTATCAACTTCTAGACCATTCTTAGAAATCCTATGACCTAACACTATGCCTTCCCTCACCATGAAGTGGCATTTCTCCCAATTAAGAACTAGATGGGTATCCTCACATCTTTTTAACACCTGGCCTAAATTATCTAAACAACTCTGAAAAGACCCTCCAAAAACTGAAAAATTATCCATGTATCAACAGTGGACTCAATCATATCAGAAAAAATTGCTAACATACACCGCTGAAATGTTGTTGGAGCATTGCAAAGGCCAAAAGGCATTCTCCTGAAAGCAAACGTCTCATACGGGCAGGTGAAAGTGGTCTTTTCCTGATCCTCAGGAGCAATAGTAATCTGGTTATACCCCGAATAACCATCTAAGAAACAATAGTAGGCCTGACCAGCCAACCTATCCAACATCTGGTCAATAAATGGTAGAGGGAAATGGTCCTTACGGGTGGCTTTATTAAGCCTCCTGTAATCCATGCAAACCCTCCAACCAGTTACTGTCCTGGTTGGGATCAACTCATTGTCTTTATTGCTCACCACAGTGACACCTCCTTTCTTAGGAACACATTGGACAGGGCTTACCCAATTGCTGTCGGCAATTGGATAAATGATCCCAGCATCCAACCATTTAATCACCTCCTTTTTAACCACTTCTTTCATTGCAGGGTTAAGCCTTCTTTGTTGCTCAATACTCCTAAAGGATCCCTCCTCTAGAGTGATTTTGTGCATACAAAAAGATGGGCTAATCCCCTGAATGTCAGCCAATGTCCACCCAATAGCCTTGCGGTATTGCTGCAGCAATTTTATTAAGGTCTCCTCATGATCCGGCATTAAATCTGATGCAACAATAATGGGCAACGTCTCACCCTCCCCAAGATACACATACTTTAGATGATCCGGCAAGGGCTTCAAATCTAAAGTAGGTGCCTCAATCAGGGATGACTTAATCGGGGGAGCCTTTCTTTGATCTAAATCTAAAGACTCAAAAACATCCTCACACCTAAACAACTCTTTTTCATTTTTTCTTTCTAAGGGACAAACCTCTAAATCTTCTACACTAACCTCTCCATGATCTTCCAAATGCTTATTTGCCGAATCCTGCATTGCTGTCTCAACAATTGTGCTCTCCAGAATCCTAATGAAAGAGCAATCTTCCATCTCGTCTGGATACTTCATGGCCTTAAACACATTAAATTTTACTTCCTCATTACAGACTCTCATTATTAACTCTCCTTTTTGAACATCTATTAACGCCCTACCAGTAGCCAAAAATGGACGACCTAGAATAATTGGGACATCTTTATCGGCCTCATAGTCTAAAATAATAAAATCAACAGGAAATATGAATTTATCCACTTTTACTAGGACATCCTCAATTTTACCCTCTGGATATGTGATAGACCTATCAGCTCGTTGGAGTGTAACTGTGGTAGGTCTAGCTTCACCAATACCTAGCTTTCGATAGACCGAAAGAGGCATAAGGTTAATACTTGCACCTAAATCACAGAGTGCTCTTCCTAACTCTTTTCCACCTATAGACACAGGTATAGTAAATGATCCCGGATCCTTAGCCTTGGTTGGTAGCCCATTTTTAAGAATAGCACTACATTCCTCAGTAAGAAATACAGTTTCAAACTCACCTAACCTCTACTTTTTAGTTAAAATATCCTTAAGAAATTTAGCATAATTAGGCATTTGCTCTATAGCTTCTACTAAAGGGATATTTATATGCAATTGCTTAAGAATCTCTAAAAACTTTTTAAATTGACCATCCTGATTCTTAGGCCTTTGCCTTTGTGGAAAAGGTAGAGGTGGTACATAAGGTGGGGGCGGCACATAAGGTGGTTCCACATCTGGAACAGAACCAGATGCTCCAGCATCTTTATTGTTGCCTCCAGCACCTTGACCAGACTCCAACTCTTTCTCAACAACAACATTTTTATCACCATTTTTATCTATAACCTGGGTTTTACTAGGCTCAATTCTTTCTTCCAGTGGCTTACCACTCCTAAGAGTTACTGCCTTTACCTGCTCCTTACCTTCCCTTCGAGGGTGTTCAGTATCCGAGGGAAGTTTCCCTTGAGGCCTTGCCTTCAGCTCATTAGCTAGCTGACCCACTTGCAATTCCAGGGCTCTCATCGAAGCTTGATTACTTTGAATTGCGGCGTCTGTACGAGCCATAAATTCTTTCATCATTGCCTCGAGAGAATTCCCCGAATTTTGCTGGGGCAAAGCCTGCTTATTTTGCTGGGGCAATACCTGCGTCTTAGCAAATCCTGGCTGGTTCACTTTCTGCTGTGCTTGCACATTACTCCCTTGTCCTCCCCACGCGAAGTTGGGGTGGTTGCGCCAACCTGGATTATAAAAGTTAGAATAAGGGTTATTCCTCTGGTTACCTACAAAAAACACAGAAGCTGGATTGCTGGGGCAAAACTCGTAGTTGTGATTTTCACCACAATAGACACAAGCTTCCTCTGCAACTTGGTTCACCACTGCAGCAGGCTCCACAGCCGGCGGCTGCTGATGACTAATCACTGTCACGTTCTTAAGAGCGTTAGCAATCATTGCAAGATCAGCCCTAATGGTGGACACACCATCAACTTCTAATACACTCTTAACCTTTTTATTTGTGCCTCTAACATCCGACCACTGACAACTATTAATCGATATTCTTTCTAAAATTTCATAAGCTTCATCAAAAGTTTTTGCCAAAAGGGCCCCCCCAGCCGAAGCATCAACCATGCCCTGGGTTACTCCATTTAGACCATTGTAAAATGTCTCCATTTGGATACAATGAGGTAAACCATGGTGGGGACACTTTCGCAAAAGCTCCTTAAACCTTTCCCAAGCCTCGCTAAAAGTTTCATCCTCAAGTTGCCTAAACCCTACTATTTCACTTCTTAATTTAGCATTTCTATTAGGTGGGAAATATTTACTCAAAAAATTTTCAGCTAACTCATCCCATGTCCTAATTGATCCTGGAGCAAAAGAGTTTAACCATGCCTTTGCTCCATCTCGAAGAGAATATGGGAACAAAGTTAATCTTAGGGCATCCCTAGGCACTCCTTGAATTACAAAAGAATCGCTAACTCCTAGAAAAGACTTAAGATGTAAATGAGGATCTTCAGATGACAAACCATGGAATTGCCCCACGGTTTGCAACATCTGAAACATTACCGGTTTCATTTCAAAGTTTGCCGCTTGGATTTGGGGACGTGCAATCCCTGGATTCAACTCATTAAACATTGGGATAGCATACGCTCGAATGGCTCTGGTCCTATCGTTCGCTATCAAGATAGGATTCTCAGCCTGATTATTTTGCTGCTCATTTTGCTCCAGTGGCGGGTTTTACTGCAGCACACGATTCTGCTGGGGGTTCGCTAGACCTTCAGGACCTTGCGGTAGATGCGGCACGTCAGCCATTTGATTTTGCTGTCTACGCTGCTCTCTCCTTCATATCCTGAATGTCCTCTCGATTTCTGGATCAAGCTCGAACCTCACCCCAGGCGGATCGCTCATGCACCAAACTCACACCTGCAAAAACAAGAGAAACAATCAAAAAGTTCTAGCACCAAACCACTAAAACACATACACAAAACAGATCAGATAAAAACTTATTCAAGTCCCCGGCAACGGTGCCAAAAACTTGTTGGGCTCCTAGAGTGAGTAGAAATATGGTATAAAAGACTCTAGAATTCCTGTGCAAGTATACACAGTCTGCAGCAAGTAATATTATCAATCCGAGTCCTAAATTAGCTTCCACTTTACCTATTTTGTGTAACTTTCTAATGGTTTCAAGAATGGTAAAAATGATTTGGTTTTATAAGAATTATGCCGAAGCAAAATAAACGACAGAACAAAGAATCAACAAATAGATAGACAGATTAAAGACAGGCGCTGGTTAGGTTTAGCAATTGTTTGAAAAGATGCTCTAGCAATATCACTGATCATGCAAACTCTCGCAGTATTATTAGCGGATTCCTCCTGGAACTCCGGATCTTTTGGAATGTGTTTCAACCCCAATGAAGTGCGACCGATCAAGCACTAGGCAACTGGCTATCCCTAGCTCAGTCACTGGCGTTCACCAATACACAATGATCATAGTGTGGATAATTGCCACACACTCTCTAAATCATCCCTGAAACTAGAGAGAGGTATTCACACCGGCTGGCCAGGCGGGCATAAAATGTAAATAGGCACAACAATTAACCAAGATGCAATAACCAATGAATATTATTAGAGATTAAGCACAGTAATTACATGCTCCCTAACCAACGCCTAAGGCTACTTAGTTCATAATAAGCATAAGAACATGAATTACAATCTGAGTAGGCATGTCCATAGTCACAAGATAATAAAGAAAATAATAATCTCCTCCACCAGCTTGTGAACGATGGTGTTCTTGGTAATCTCCAATCTCTCTATACTACTCGGCTTCCAAGGAAAGTTGGAATCCCCCTTTGACTTCGACGGCTACTTCCTTTTATAGAAGGATAGGAAGCTTGAATTAGGTCAACTTGGACACGTGTAAGGCTCTCCTTGCTCCTTTATCACGAAAATTACTCAACAGAAGTCGGTTCATGAAGTTGGCTAACGAGCTGTGACGTGGCAGTTTTGCTTCTAGTTTTGCTGCAGCACAAAGTTTGCTCCCTCCAGTCGCCCAGCAACAGATTCTGCACAAAATGATTTCCAAAGCTTCCATTCTTCCAAATGGGTTAAAACATGTAATATCTCTCTAAAACCAACCCTATTAAGCATCAAAGGCACACAAATCCTTATATAAATGAGGCCTAAATAACTACCTTTTGGACAGTTATCACCTGAATCCCTTTGACTGAATTCGGTGGTTCTAATTTCTCAATAACCTCTATTTTTTGCTCGATCAACTTCTAGACCTTTCTTTGAAATTTTATGACCTAGCACAATGCCCTCCTTCACCATGAAGTGACATTTCTCCCAGTTAAGAACTAGATGGGTATCCTCACATCTCTTTAACACCTTACCTAAATTATTCAAACAATGCTGAAAAGACCCTCCAAAAACTGAAAAATCATCCATAAATACCTCAACAGTGGACTCAATCATATCAGAGAAAATTGCTAACATACACCACTGAAATTGGTGCGGCAGAGGTTAAATGGATGGATGTGAGATAAGATGACAAATATTAATAAAGATAAATACAGCCAACCTTTAGTGCAAGTATACACTGTCGCTCGTAGTAATAAAAAAACCTTAGAAGTATTCCAAGGGTATCGATCCCACGAGGACTAAACTGAAAATTCAGATTTGAAGAAGAAACTGCTCAAATGATTGCTTTTGAAAAGGTAACCAAAGAAATAAGTTGAATGATTGGTTTTTAAAGAAATAAATAAAACAAGCAATAAAGAATAAAGAATAACAATAATGAACAAACGAGGTATTCAACATGGATTCATCCCTAAGGCAATAACCATAATCATGTAGTATTTAACTTAAGTCTATTCAATGCATTGGGTCAGATTTAACTTCTATTTGGCCTTGCTCCCAAGAACCGTTAGAAGGCTAAGCGAGTACCGTTACGCACATTTCTGTGACTCGACTCCGACATAGATAATTCACGAATGCAACCTATAACCCTATAGTCAATATAGGGTGCCTTAGGCAGCTTGCCCTATACCGTCGAACAATCTTTTTCGGGCTTTTTCTCCTATATCACCTTTATGAGAACCGACATCGTTTGTCCCTTTCGAGATCAAACTCACATAGCATGCAAAGTCTAAGTGATCAAGTTGAACTCAGCAAGATTAGAGTGATAATCAATAAAGAATGACATGCATTGAACATAAACTTAAGCAAATAAAACACTTTCAAGCTATTGAACCATAAGGGAATTCACCATATTGAACCCCTCAACGGAATTTAGCTACTCATGGTGAGATAAAGAGCAAATGAATACATTTCCATTGAAATAAGAATGTAAATAATACAGAATAATAAAAAGATTCAAGAGCTGGAAATAAAGGAGATCGCTAAATATTATGGGTTTTCTATTTACTCAATCCTTCTAGAGTTCGCTAAGTGTTAGCGAGTGCCACAATACCGCAAGTGCACGGGCCGCAAGTAATATAAAACGGAAATATTCCGAGTATCGAATCCACAGGGAGGCGAAGCGAAATTTAAGCAAAGCAAAAATTCCTTGAACACTAAAAATACTTAGGGGAAATAATATTTAGGACCAAAACATGCAATAAAAGGGATTTAAAAATTAAAACGATTAAGGAAAGTAAGGTGACGAATCAAGAAATAAAAATATGGAGAAAAAGTTTTTTTAAATGGGAAGTGGGGTCTTGAAAATCAATTATTAGCTAAACAATTATTACAATTAACCTATCTCATTGCCCAACTAATTATACTCCTAGAATCTCCGTTAATCACATAGGTTCTCCTGTCGGTTTCCCCTAATTCTAATTAACCCATTTTAACAACCTAAGTGTCCTTAGCGCCATTAAAATTCGTTAATTATTACGCTCTGATTCATTTGAGGAATCTACGTTTAATCAACTAATCCCGTTGTCACGACGGGAAATTAAACTAGTTGCATGGATTATGATCTATCCTAATTTCTCTCGTCGAGTTTCCATTAAGAATCGGATCAATATACAATTGGTCAGATTGCATACAGCATTACGAGCATCCATACAAATAATCAGTAAAAAAGGGCAAGAGATAGACAATTATAACAACATTTAACTATAATTTCATTTCAAGACCCCAAATTGGGGTTTAGCTATACATAGCTAAAATATTCACAAAAAATACAATGGAAAGCATAAATATGAGCAAAATAAAAGGGAAGGAAATGACCGTCGAAGACCCCGTCGCTGGCGCTTAGAGTCCCTCCGAGCACACCTTGAGCCTCCTAGAGTGCTCCCCAAAACTCCCCAAAAATTTCCCACTAAGAACTCTCCAAAAGGCTAAAAAGCCTTGAGAGAAGGCTCCAAAGGAGCCAAGAAAGAAAGGAATGAAGGATTGGATGGTGATTGATGGTAAAAAATGGCACCAAGGGGCGCCTTTTATAGGCCCGAAAATAGGACAGCGTCGCGACGCTGTGACGTCACTCAACTTGCTGGCCAAGAAATGGGTCAGCGTCGCTACGCTGTCCCCACAGCGTCTCGACGCTGTGTGGTTTTCAGACCAGGCTGGCGCGGATTGGGCTTGAAATTGGGCCTTCCTTCATTTCTTTTTGGATCATCATTAAATGGTTGACTTTCTTGGACTCCCCCTTGACCCATGTATGGAATTTGGGCTTGAATGGCTCCTTTTGGGCATTTTTTTCACCAAAATCCATAATTTTCTCCTAAAGACCAAATAACAAAATATATTAAATTTCTTCACTAAAAACACAATTAAAGCACACAAAAGCTTAATAATTTAGGACTAAAATAGTGACATTTCTGCCCGCTATCACTAAGACACTCCACTCTCTCGCTTTTACAAGTGGGAATGGGTGAAAATCCCTACAAACCCTAAGGTTTGATGTCTAACTCAGGTTAGAATTCAGTCATCTAAGAAGGACCTCGGGCATCCCTACTCATAGGCGTCAACTAGGGTTCTGTCACCACCCTCTTCTTCCAAATGAGTTCTGCTTGAATTTGACTTCGAATCTCAAACTTATATAGTGTAGAAAATGGTTGAGGAGCTGCGAAATAGGTGCTGGAAGGTAGCCCAGTCAGTTTCGGGGTCAAAACAGCCAGTTAGGTGCGAAGAAGACTCGTCGACAACGACCTGCGGATGACTCGGAACAGTTTTAGTTTTTTCCAAAAATGCGGTCGCATTTCATTTTTGCCTTTCCAGAAATGCGGTCGCATTTCTGGGAAATTCCAGCTTTTCCTCTGTTTTCTTGCACAGCAACAAACTTAGTCAAATTCTCTTAAAATCAAGTCTTTTTAAGCACAAATGAGCATAATTTGAGAAAAGTGATTTTCAACACCCTAACTTAACAACTTAAGCATATTTTAAGCTCGGAAACAGTAAATTGATCACAACATACAACATTTGACCAAGAAATGAGCTAAATATAAGGGTAAAATAGGTATATTTTTTACCCTTATCATACCCCCAAACTTAACTCATTGCTTGTCCTCAAGCAATTGCAAATCAAAATGTTAGAGATCAACTTTTTAATTACAAATCAGAATGTAAGAGCTCAATCATTAATTGCGAATCAAAATATTAGAGTTCATGTATAGTAATCAATCATGGTACTAGTATCAACTTTTCCTTTCAAATCAAGTGACATGGAATCAAGTAAACATGTTTTTCAAGATCGTTTTCTAAAAAGTTTGCCTTTCAGGAGAGGGTTCTACTCTAGTGCCAGTCACAATGTCTGAGTTTCCTAGGCATGAAGATTTCTATTGGTATTTTTCAAAGCAAAACTCTCTCTAATCCATCCTAACCAATGTGTTTCAACTACCTTACTTCTATTCATAGAGCCTAGTGTAATCCTTTTAGTTTAAGAAAACAATCTTGAGGAAAACATGAGCATACATGAATTACTAGACCTTTTCTATCTCCCCCAAACTTATTTGACTGTTGGTGCTCTTTTTATTCAACTACTTTTTCTCCCAAGAGCATCCTTGCTGTCATCTTTACCTTTGTTCTAGCTTATTGACACTTTGTGGTGAAGCTAGCTACGAGCAAAGTTCACGAGCTCGGAATGATACTCACTTCCCTAGGTAAACCTTTCATGCAGTGGCAAACCATGGGTGTCATGAATGCCCCTAGTTACTCAGTAAACCCTAGGAAGGAGGAGTAACTCTCGGTTTTTCATTTTTTTTCAACTATACTAAGCACATATTCTTTTCCAACAGTACAAATTTACAAAAGATATTTACATAGTAAGCATAAAACACCCCACCAAACTTAAAGGTAGACAATGTCCACATTGGCTTGTTTTTTAGGCATGGGCTTAACATGAGGCTTTTTGTTTTCAAGAACATCAAGGCTAAACTCTCCTAGAGTGTTAGAAAGGTTAAACACGAGGAAGTTTAGACTCTAAGAAAATTTTGTAAAGAAAAAGACTAATGGAAAGCCTATGACTAGAAAACAACTTAGTTGTGACGGTGGCACTTTTGAATCAAATTTCAGAGCAATGCAGAATTTAAATCAAATTTGGTAAGACACCTAGCGAGGCGAGGGAATTAATTGCAAATTTGGCAGAAAGTTCTCGGCTCTGCGCAATGCAGAATTTAAATCAAATTTCAGAGCTGGAAAGAGATCACATTGCCACCTCCCTCGATGACGTAGAAAGCCAAATTCCAGAGCAGCAGAAGTAAGGTAAGTTAGAAGAAAATCTTCTCGAGGTTAGTGAAATCGAACTTTCCCTAAATCCTAAGCCTGATTCTTGTAGTTTGTCATGCATGTTAGGAGAGATAGAAACTAGAGATGTTGAGTTAGAATCGATTCATTCCATGACTATCTCTGTTTCTCCTAAAATTCATAGTGTCGAATTCCATGAACTAGACTTTATTATCCCAGTAGCTGGCCATACTGTCGTTGGGCTTAAATGGCTCTTATTGAGAATGCTTGAGATCGCTGATGATTATGTGCTTGAACTTTCTTATGTTCTGCACTTTGTGTGCAAGTTGAATCTATTGATGCAGGAGCTGATTAAGAAGATAAAGAAAGATCCTCTAAGGATCATAGAAGTAGATTTTGGTTGAGCACGTTTCAAACCCGTCGAGCATAACGACGTTAAAAAATTGTGCTTATGGGAGGCAACCCAATTAGTTCTATCATTTTCTTTTCAATTTAGTGGTTTCTTCCTTTGTTATTTCCTTAATTGTCTTTCTTTATTGCTTTATAGGACCCCTACACCAAATCTCTATAAATTTTGCAAATCGTAGAAGTTTCCATCCTTTCCAACCCAATGCTTCAACAAGGAGGTTTTCTGTTCCCTTTTACTTTTTGTCCTTTAAGTTACATGCTTAATTTACATTGAGGACAATGTAATGATTAGGTTGAGGGTGGGAAACATATGCATGTTTGCTTTATGTTTTGATTGACCTATTATTTTAAGCAATTTAAAAATAAATTAGAACCTGAATCGGTGAAGTTCTGTCTAAGGTTGGAGGTATTTAAGTTGATGGTTTACGGAACACCTCCTACCTGGGAACTGACCCGAACCAGTGAAGTTCTGTCTAAGGCTGGAGGTATTTAAGCTGACGGTTTACGGAACACCTCCTACTTGGGAACTGATCTGAATCGGTGTTCAAATTTATCTTTAAATTGAGCAAACTTTAAAACAAATTTTGAGATTTTATGCCTTGCTTTAAAAATTGATTATGAGATTTCTAGGATGAGAAAACATGAGTATATATTTTTCTTATAGTTGAATTGCATGCATTCTAGCATCTTTAGAGACTTCATTAAATTTTTTCAAAATTTTTCTTAACTAAATTGAGCATGAGTCCTTTCTAGCGTAGTTTCGTTGGTTTTACATGGCTTAATAGGATTCACGCCTCCGTTGTCACCTCGATAGGATAGGTAGCATGTTTAGAGGAAATTTTTGCAAAATAGCTTGTTTTAGTACCTTGGGAAGTGAGGAAAAATAATATTTGCCTTGTATCAAAGCAAAAAAAAAAAACAAAATATCAATTACTTGATCAAGAAAAAAAATACGAGAAAAAGAAGAAAAATATTTTTGTTTAGCTTGCCGGGGTAAAAAGAGCTACCTCTAGTGTGATCAGTTAGGCCGTCCAAGAGTAAAACTCGGGGAAAAGTGGTCCTGCATTAGTTGTGTGAAAGCTAGTGCCCCTTAATAATCATTTCATTGCAAGCTTGAGGCCCCCTTTGCATCCGTAAACAAGTTAGTTTGCTCCCTTTCTTTAATGCATTATGTCTTTGTCCAGTGTAGAGGGAAGATGGTATGAGGATTTTATAAGTCCTTCTCGAACTTTTCAAAACATCTCTAGGGAAGACTTAGCTCACATTTTGCATAAGAAAGAATCTGGTTAATTTTAATTTGTCTCTAACTATGCTAGTCTCGCATTTAATTCTCTTCAGTAAAATGTTGATCTTGCCTATCTTTGAGAAATTGAGTCATGAATATTGCATTGCATAATAATCTCTCTCATAATAATATTAGCTTGCTCGAGGACTAGCAAAGTTTAGGTTGGGGGTATTTGATAAGTCCAATTTTTTATACACTTAGAATCTCCCAACTTGCTTATCTTAGTTGAATTCCTTGCGAAAAATGCTTCAAAATGAGTATAATATGTCTATAGGTTCTCACCATAGCTTTGGAAGCAATTCGGGGCTTAAACGAGCGAAACTGGAGTATAAATGACTATTTTGCCCCTGAAGCCTCAACAGCGTCGAGACGCTAGTCATTAGAGTCAAGACGTTAATAAAATAAGGAAGGAACGTGGGAATCAAGCTGGCAACAGCGTCGCGACGCTAGGGCAATCCGAGAGATATTTTCCAAAATTTGAAGGGACAGCGTCGCAACGCTTGGCAGTTTTCCAGAATCGATTTTTTCCAATTTTGGCTGGAATTTTTCCTTGTTTGAAGACCCAATTCAGCACCATTCTACCACGAATTGAAGGCCAAGAAACAGTATAAATAGAGGGCCTTGGTGTAGGTTTAGAATCATCCCTCAACACACAATTCACTACAACTTTGTAGTCCATCTCTCTCCCCCTTTTCCACCATTCTTCTTAGTTTTAGTTTTTATTGCTTTCTTTGATGTATTCCATGAAGAATCAAGCTTGTTCTTGTTCCATGTGAGGCTAAGTTCTTCATTCATGTAACCGGGAAGTCAAGAGTAAGTTCATATTCTTTTAATGAAATTTTTTGTTTGAATTATCAAAGCATGTTTATGTGATTTTAGTTCTTTTTCTATAAGTTTAGATTGTGGTAGGAAAGATTGACAACCTTGACCGCGCCCTCTCTAAATTTACTTGCTAAATCTTAGTAGCATATAGGTTAACGTTATGATTATACGCATGCATCCCTAGCACTAAATGATTTAATTAATTGTAATTGTGGTTTGTTGCCCGTTGCATGTAAATTAACTCGGCTAGATCCCATTGCGGTTTAGGTTAATTAATCGGCCAATTAATTAGTTTAAGCTAGAATCAAACTTAGCGTTTGTATGTTTGTGATAGTGGATCATGATTCTCGGTTTGTTGTCGGAATACGCCGAGCTTGAACTTGCTTTGACTTATTAGTGGAATTGATGATTTAATTGAATTGAACTTACCATGACTAACTCGGTTGCATGATCTCTTTAAGGTATTAATTTCTTTCCTAAATTCAATTCTCTTACTTTCCTCTTTTGTTATTTTCCATATTTGGTTTTCTTTCCTTGTAAACTTCCTTTCCATATATAAAAACCCCCCTTTTTGGTTACCTAAAACAATTAAGGAATTAAAGATTTGTTTGCATGGACTCCCTGTGATCGACCCCAGCCGCTACTGCTACAAGTTAGCTTTAGAGGTTGAGGATTATCAATTTATTTGATACTCGACAATCTCTTCCATCACTATCCAACATCTGGTCAATAAATGGCAAAGGGAAATGGTCCTTACAGGTGGCTTCATTAAGCCTCTTGTAATCCATACAAACCCTCCAGCCAGTTACTGTCCTGGTGGGGATCAACTCATTGTCTTTATTAGTCACTACCGTAACACCTTCTTTCTTAGGAACACATTGGAAAAGGCTTACCCAATTGCTATCTGCAATTGGATAGATAATCCGAGCATCCCACCATTTAATCACCTCCTTTTTAACAACTTCTTTCATTGCAGGGTTAAGTCTTCTCTGTTGCTCAATACTCCTAAAGGATCCCTCCTCTAGAGTGATTTCATGCATACAGAAAGACGGGCTAATTCCCTGAATGTCAGCCAATGTCCAACCTATTGCTTTGTGATATTGCTCCAGCAACGTTATTAAGGCCTCTTCATCCTCCGGCATTAAATCTGATGCAACAATAATGGGCAACATCTCACCCTCCTCAAGATACACAGACTTTAGATGATCCGACAAGGGCTTCAAATCTAAAGTAGGTGCCTCAATCAGGGATGGCTTAATAGGAGGAGCCTTCCTTTCATCCAAGTCTAAAGACTCAAAAACATCCTCACACCTAGACAGTTCTTTTTCATTTTTTCTTTCTAACATACAAACTTCTAAATCCTCTATACTAATCTCTCCATGATCTTCCAAATGTTTATTTGTCAAATCCTCCATTGCTGTCTCAACAATTGTGTTCTCCAGAATTCTAATGAAAGAACAATCCTCCACTTCGTCTGGATACTTCATGGCCTTAAACACATTACATTTCACTTCCTCATTATAAACCCTCATTATTAATTCCCCTTTCTGAACATCTATCAATGCCCTACCAGTAGCCAAAAATGGACGAACAAGAATAATTGGGACATCTTTATCTGCCTCATAATCTAAGATAATAAAATCAACAGGAAATATGAACTTATCTACTTTTACTAAGACATCCTCAATTTTACCCTCTGGATATGTGATAGACCTATCAGCTAGTTGGAGTGTGACTGTGGTAGGCCTAGCTTCACCAATACCTAGCTTTCGATAGACCGAAAGAGGCATAAGGTTAATGCTCGCGCCTAAATCACAAAGTGCTCTACCTAACTCTTTTCCATCTATTGAGACAAGAATAGTAAATGACCGTGGATCCTTTGCCTTGGTTGGTAGCCCATTCTTAAGAATATCACTACATTCCTCAATAAGAGATACAATTTCAAATTCACCTAACCTCTTCTTTTTAGTTAATGTATCCTTAATAAATTTAGCATAATTTGGCATTTGCTCTATAGCTTCTACTAAAAGGATATTTATATGCAATTGCTTAACAATCTCTAAAAACTTTTTGAATTGACCATCCTGATTATTAGGCTTCTGCCTTTGTGAAAAAGGTAGAGGTGGTACATAAGGTGGGGAGGTACATAAGGTGGTTCCTGAAGGGATAAAAGCCCTTGCGCACCGGAAACGATCAGAACCATAACTCAGTATTTAATTCGGATTAAAATACCAATACGTTGGCAAAGTAAACCACAGCAGTAAAATCATATATAATACTACTGCAAACCATATAAAACATGCTGGATCATTCAGAAAAGCCTCTAATATATTTTTCTAATTGATCCTAACGATCAAGGGATCAAGATCTACTTACTGTAAGGAGCGTTCTTGATCGTCTCGCCAAAATCTCCAATGGAATGCAAGAATTACAACAACCTTCTAGGTTCCTTATTGCTGAAAATTGTGAACCCAACCACAAGATCTTCACTGGTATTCTCACGAGGAATAGTCGTTGATTGCTTGTGGGAGCAAAGGAAATTATGGGGAATTTTTGGGAGGTTTAGATCTCTGTTTTTTTTTTTTTTTTTTTTTTTTTTTTTTGCTTGAGAGAAAAACACAGAACCAAGCCTTCTTGCGAGAGAGTGAGATGCGTGAGAGAGCTAAAGAGATTCTAGATCGATTAAACTAACTGAATAAGAGGGTTACCGTCAAATAGCTAACTCCTTCCTATTTTCTCTCTCCAACGTGCAACTCCCTGTATTAGTGGGAAGAGGGTTTCTTATCAGCTACCATTAAGTGATAAGATTAATTAATTATTAAATAAATATATAATTAATAATTAATTAAATACTAATAAGATTACTAATTAATCTTAATATAATTTACATAAATCACATTCATGTAAACATCCCACCGAACCTATAGTTAATGTAAAGTAATTAAATTTAATTTAATTAAATTAAATTAAAACTAAAATATTAATTAATTCAACAATTAATTAATACTATAATTAAATATCATATATTTAACTATATCTCTCTCACTTAAACTATAGTATTAATGTACATCAAATGTGCATTAATTATAACCTATAGTTTTAATATGAATCCAATTCATATTTTAAACTAAATATTCAAACACCTTCAAATATTCAATTCCCCTTTAGAATTTTACATGTACGCCCCTAGTGAGCTACTAGTGGGACCTAATGGACCTACAGATCAGAAGCTCCAATGATATGAGATTAATTGGCTAAACTCATTAACCAAGTAAATCAATGTTCGTTAACTGTGGTTCACTCCACTATAGAACCACAGCTGCACTCTTCTCACTGCAGACATATTTCTGTGTCCACAGATATCGACCATCAACAGCAAGTCAGCCCTTCACGTGTGTTTGTACCTTGTGGGTTCCTAGAGTGGGTGAAAATGTAGTAAGAAATAGACTCTAGAACTCTGTGCAAGTATACACAATCCGCAGCAAGTAATAAGTATTTATCGAATCCAAGGTCTGAATTAGCTCTCACTTTATCTATTTTGTATAACTTTTCAATGGTTTCAAAGGTGTTTAAAATGATTGATTGATTTTTATAGAATGCTGAAGCAAAAGAAATGACAGAACAGAAAGTAAACAAATAAAGTAGACAGATTAGAAACAGGTGCTGGTCAGGATTTAGTAATTGTTTTAAAAGATGCTCTAGCAATATTATTGATCAGGCAAAACTCTTGCAGTCTTATTAGCAGGATCCTCCCAGAACTCTGGATTTTTTAGAATATGTTTCAACTCCAATGAAGCACTACCGATCAAGCACTAGGCAACTGGCTATCCCTAGCTCAGTCACTGGCGTTCACCAATACACAATGATCTAGTGTGATTAATTGCCACACACTTCCCAAATCATCCCTGAAACTAGGAAGTGGTATTCATACCGGTTGGCCATAAATGGAGGAGCAGTCTCAAGTCAAATTCATTCCATTCTTGGGAGGAACATTCCACTCTTGGAAAGTTCATTTCCATTCTTGGGAGTCGAATAGAGAAGAAAGATTGGAGACCTACAAGAAGACCATCAATTACGAAGTTGATCAAGGGAACTAGTATTTTCTTGTATTATTTTGTAATTATGGATGCATTCACTTATATTGTAATGTGTGTCTCTATGCACCTTATGAACTAAGTAATTTTAGGTGTTGGTTAGGGAATATGTAATTTTCGTGCTTAATCTCTATGCAATATAAGTTGATTTGATGCATCTTGATTATTTGTTGTGCTCATTTACATTTTGTGCCCGCTTGGCCAGCCGGTATGAATACCACTTCCTAGTTTCAGGGATGATTTGGGAAGTGTGTGGCAATTAATCACACTAGATCATTGTGTATTGGTGAACGCCAGTGACTGAGCTAGGGATAGCCAGTTGCCTAGTGCTTGATCGTTAGTGCTTCATTGGAATTGAAACATATTCTAAAAAATCTAGAGTTTCGGGAGGATCCTGCTAATAAGACTGCAAGAGTTTTGCCTGATCAATAATATTGTTAATGCCCCAGGTGTCTTCCCTGTAGGTGTTAATATCACACATGCGGAATCAATTTTGGATCTTAGGCACACAATATGATCAATTTAATTCTTGAAGTCATGTTGTTCATAAGAACCAAAAACTGAGTAATAAGGTACCTACCTCTTGAAGCTCCCAATTCGTATAATCCGATGCTTTATAATTCACACGAACAGCTTTTGGACAACCACTTGGATCTTCTTTACTATCCTCAGGCCTTGGAATTGATTGTGGGATCCTCAATTGATAGGAATTGGAAAGAAAAGCTTATGGGTATAAGCAAACTTGAAAGTATGAATATGGAAGTTCTTGGGAGAATTTTGGCAGCATTTTAGGTTGAAGAATTCCACTCATTTTCATCAGCTCATCCTCTATATATAGAGGAAAATCATGCACAAGAATTGCACCAAAAATTGACAGCAATTTGGGAGTGATTTGAGTCATGGATTAGGTGGTGCAAGAAGCCTAATCTAAGGTGATTAGTCACTAAGCACCACCTCCAAAAATTACCAACTTTTTTTTTTTTGAATTTCTTTTAAATTCAATATTTGTAATTTAAACCATGAATCTGAATAATCCCACTTAATTATAATTTTATTTTAATTTAAATAAAACTTATTTAATTTAAAATAAAATCATTTAATTTAATATCTTATATTAAATTAATACCACTTGTGCAATCTTGGTTTTTCTCCCAACGAAATTTCTCGAACATGAATCTTTATTCACGTGTTTAATATTTAAATCATATTTAAATATATCCAACTCTCATTTTAAGTTTAATTCGTAATTAAACTAATATGTCGTTAAATATCGTATATAAGCGACTTTTGTATCCTTTTCCGAATTTGAACGTTTCAAATATTAACCTATCATATTGTTCCAAGTTTTATTCCTATTGAGCTAGTAGAGGGACCTAATGGACCTACAGATCATGGGCTCCAACGAAATGATGATAACCGGTTAATCTCATTAATCTAGTCATTCATTGTTCGTTAGCTTCCGGGACACTCCACTATAGCTCGTAGCTGAACTCCCCTCACTTTAGGTATATTTCTTGTCCATTTTAGATAACCATGCTTAGTAAGTCGACCCTTCACCGGTTGTTCGTAACTAGAGCTAGGTCAAATGTCCGTTTTACCCCTATAGTTACATCTTGTTCCTTAAGTTCCACTGATCCTCTAATGAACAACCAGTTCGAGATACAATCACTGAACCAAGTCTCTCTCAAGGTTATGAGAAGGCGGGGCCCCTTTGTTCAAGACTCGGAGTCAGCACTTAAGAGAACAACCTTTACTAACCCTAAAAAAGGGTAGCAGTGAATTCCATCTTGCAAAGCTATGTCCCCAGCTATCCATTTAGTCTTATCCCCAAAATGGTAGGCTTATTAAGTCGGCGATGTTTGGCCACTCTCACCCATGCAAATCAAAGGATAATCCTAAATAAATAGGAGTTCATAGTTAGCTCAGGATTAAGATCGAGTTACCTAGGTTATATGTATGAGATGTTCAGTTTCAACAGTAAACGGTGTTGTAAAGTGAAAGTGACTTATCTCCTGGTCCGATCTCTATGTAAACTCTTTGCATAGGACGCCCTCACTCACATGTCTTATACATGAACGATTATGATCACATCGTCTGTCTTTAAAAAACAAAGCGAGCCACGCCAATAGTGTCCCCAGGATTAAGGTACCCAACCTTATCCATTTACTATAGATCGTTTAGACTATTTACTTGAACTTGATCCATACTTATGTCACACATAAACTTCAAGTATACATAATATAGTCATGGGTTCTTAGTTTATTGGATTTGTGGTTATATTTAGGCAAAACAAATATATAGAAATAATACTTCATTGAAGCAAGTAAAATGTCACATTTACTATCTACGAGTTTTAGGGCATAAAACCCAACATTCCCCACATCTCATGCTCTCCTTTTCTTCCTCCTTTTGCCGTGAACCTCCTCCCAGGCGCCCCCCTCTTCGTTTTTCTTCTTCTTCCAACCAGCCCAACCTCCCGTAGCTCCGACGCCGACGACAGGCGCTCTTCGGTGAAGCTTGAGACTGTGATAGGTGTCTCTTCGGTGTAGCAGGTCAGTGACGTCTTCGATTTTCGGCCAGCAGGTGAGTTTTTCTCCTTTTCTTTGGCGTTTTCTCTCTCGAATCCTTTCTCTCTCACCCGATCTCTCACTCTCGGTTTGCTCTTCCTCTATTCTCGTCGTTTTCCGATGTTTCACCAACGAACAGCACGCATTCCAGCCGATTTTTCAGCGTGATTGTGGTCAGGCAGCAGTATTCTCTGGCAATCGGTCTGTGAGGCGCGACCAGCTCGTTTAGGGGCATTTTTCCAACGTTCCGTTCAGTGGGGATTTAGATTGAGTTTCCTAGGTCATCCTATTGAAATAGAAACCTAAACTAGTTAACGGTGTTACATCTAGTGGTTATTATTTCGCGGTCCGGTCTTATGCAAACTCATTGCATAAGATACCCCCACTCGCATGTCTCCTACATGGATGCTTTGGATCATTGAATCTGTATCGAATACAAAGTGGGCTGTATCACATAGTCTCACCAGGATAAGGTACCCAACCTTATCCCTATACTATAGACCATTTAGGTTGTTACTTGAACACTGATCCACGTATGTCCCCACATACTAGTCCAAGTTTCATCTAAACAACCTAGGATCTTAGTTTATTGGATTTGGGTCAAATTTTGCAATTTTAGTAACAATAACTCTTTATTGTACAAACCTTAATAACAATGTATTGAGACAAGTAAACAATTTGTCACCATTCACTATCTACGAGTTTTAGGGCATAAAACCCAACAACTCCCACTTGAACTAAAACTCTAGTTTAGTGGGATGTATAGTAATCTATCATGGCAATGGGTGTATAGATACATGTATAATACATAAAACGTATGTATACAATGTACAAATACAATAAACTAGGGCATCCACTATACCCATTACATTTCTCCCACATGCCCTAGATTACATCTTTGTACTTATCTCATAGACCTAGACCATCTAGATGACCCTCATACACTTTAGCCGAGAGAGCCTTCGTGAATGAATCGGCAATATTTCCATTCTATTCGATGTGCATGCTTGTCTTGCAGTAGGAAAGTTCACATTTGGAACACTTTCCAAATCAGTTAAGAACTTCCCAAGCCTTACAGGCTCAATCGCTGCTTCACAAGCAACGTAGTTTTCGGCCTTTATGGTCGAGGCTGCAATGCATCCTAGCTTGATGCGATGCCATACTATATCTCCTCTGTTTAAGAGTGAAACAGACACTGATGTTGATTTCCTCAAATCCATATCAGTTTGAAAAATCTGTGTCAGTGTATCCTGTAAGGATCAAATCCTTAGTGCCATACACAAGCATATAGTTCCTCGTTCTCCAAAGATACTTGAGGATATAGTTAACGGCTCTTCAATGATCATATCCTAGAATAGATTGATACTTACTGACAATCCCTATTACATAGGGCATTCCTCAGCTCCTTGAGGTGTTTGAGGACACAGTTCCTTAGACAAAAGAATTCCATCCCTGAAAAGTCGTGAAACCTTCTTGGAATTCTTACATCTCATATCTAATCAACATTTGTAGATATAAGACACAGTTCCTTAGGTTCTTTTTGTTCTTACTGTTCTAAACAATTTAGAACCTAAGAAAAAACTATGCTTCTCCCAATTCTTTATTTGGAAATGAGCTGCTAGTCACCTTTAATGTCAATAAGTTAACCTACTTCATTCCCAATGAGTAGGATATCAATCACATACAACATGAAGAAAGCTACTGAACTACTGACGATCTTCTTGTAGATACAAGACTCATCAATGTCCTTATTAAAGCCAAAAGATCTGATCACAGTATCAAATCTTACATTCCAAGATCAATGTAACACCCCGTGCGCCTTGGGTGTATTTAAACCCTGAGTTTAGAGTTGAAAAAAATATAAAATTCTATTTTTGGCTTGAATTTAGGGATTTAATTATATACTAAGGTGTGGGGAAATTATTATGTTATATTAATTAGTTTCTCTCCTTAAAAGCTCGATTAAAAGTTAGCCAGTGTTGGTTACCTGAGAGGTTAAAGCGTTGAAATATTCACGCTAATTGAAGGTTAGTTGAAAACTAATCTTAGATTGGTTATTTTTGGGCCTTGGAGGTTTTGTGGAAAAAAAAGAAAGAAATTCAAAGAAAAAGCTAGAATAAGGAAAAAAAAAAAAAGAAAAATGTCATAACTCTCCATCTCTTACCCATCTTCACGCGTGACCCCCCCCCAGCCGAGTCTGCAGTCGCCGCAGTTGAGGACCACCGCCGTCGACTCGCACCGCCGTCGTTGTCATCGCGTCGCCGCCGTCTGAAATCGCACAGCAAACACGCCGCCGCAGCCGCGTGGTTCTTCTTCTCCGCGAGTTTCTTTCTCCCTTCCTTTCGGTCGCGCGTGTTCCCTATTCGCGTTGGGTCATCGTCGTGAAATAGTAGACGCCGTCTTGGTCAGCTTGAAGCACCACCCTTCGCGCGAGCTCCCTCTCCGTCCAGCCCAATCGGAGCCGCCGCGTGGGGTTTCTTGCGCGAGTCTCTCTTTTCGTTGCGTTTTTAGCCAAGAAAACTCGTGGGTAAGTCTCATACTTCCTCATTTGTAGTCGTTAAGGCCCGATCTAACTCCTTCATGTCCGTATTGGTTAGATCTTGTGCGAACAGCAGCTCGAAGCCCCGTCTCCTCCGCGTTTCAGTCTTAAAAATTGTGGGTAAACCTTTTTTCCTTTTCTTTCCATGTGGTTTAAGGTCGGATCTAAGTTTCTCTTGGTTTAGTTTGATTAGATCTCGCATGCCTAGCAATTCGGAGCCCCGTCGATCTTGTTTCAGTCGATTTCACCTCGGTCCAGCAGCGTTTTCAGGTGTTTTCGGCACCACTTGACTATTTCGGTAAGTCTAGATGCTTACCCATGTTCGGTTGGTGCTTAGGATTAAATACCCATTCATTTGAGTGCTGGAATTTATGCCTTGATGTTGAATTTCTGATCTGCAACGCCGTCTTTGCTCAATTTGTGAGTGGTTCGACGTCAATTAGCGTTCCGGTAAGTTTTAGCCCTTACCCATTCTTGTTTTGAGCTTTTAGTAGAATGCCCATTCGTTTTAGGTGCTGAAAAATTGAGTTGTGTTTGATTTTCTGATCTGCAACGCCGTCTAAGTGTTCGAATAAGTTCGAAACACTTTAATTCGAATACCCACTGCCCAAGGACTATTCTAGCGCATCGTTAGAGGTTAGAATAACCCGTCTAACGCGAAAGTGGGTCCGTTTGGGTAAGTTTCCTTGTTGTCCCTTCGCTTTTAGCGTTAAAGGTTGTTGTCCATTAGTTATTTTAGCCTTAGAATCATGATCTTATCGTTACCCATTGCATAGCTAGGCTCTTAGGTGTTGCCACAACCCTTAAAGGTCCTAGAGCATGTTTTAAAGTGGGTTATCATGGCTTTGTTGGTTAAAATCAAGTAGTTCTTCATTGCCCATTAAGCCTCGTAACCTTAGAATGTTTCCCGACCCTTATAGGTTCTTAAAGAATGAGTTATCGAGCTTTTACTTGCTGTTCGTGGCTTAAAAAGCATGCTAGATTAGGTCTCCATTAATTGTATTAGGTTTGGTAGCATGCCCGATCCTTAGGAGTTCCTAGTACACTCTATGTGAGTCATTTACTTGCTGTCCAGCGGTTGAAAAGCCTTATCTGGAGCCGTTTGGCGAATACCCATTGCCCGTTGTGCCTTAGACATGGTTGCCCATGGTCTAAAGGTTTTGGGTTTTCATTTTGGGGTACGTTTAAAGGCTGTCCAGTAAAGAAATGAGCTGGGTAAAGTGGTTTTGGCCCCTAGTAGCTTGTTAGGCCGTTATCTCTTGGTTTAGTCTTTGATGGTAGCACTTTGGTTGTAGTTCGAGGTGCTTGTGGAGCTTGGTGCAAGTGTCGCCTCGTTGGTAATTAGAAGCGTTATTTGTAAGTAGTTTCTACTTGCTGGGTTGTGTTTAATTGCATAAAGTATGTTTTGTTGTTTTCTTGCTTTATTTTTATACTTGTGAAAAACATGATCTACTGTGTTATTCTATGTTGTATTGCTCGAGATGAGCATGGATTGTGTTTTGCTTGTGATAAGCATGTTTTGTTGTGTTGCAATGCTTGAGATGAGCATGTCCTGTTTAGTTGCTTGAGATAAGCATGTCTTGCTGTGTTGTTGTTAAAGCATGTTGTGTTTGGGTCAAGCATGTTTGGTTAGGCTAGCATGTGTCACGGGAAGTGTAGCATGAGTCTAGTGGTAGCGTTGCATGACGCGTAATTCATGTGTAGGTGCGCAGCGTGGCGCGTAATTCACGTGTTTGGTTTAGCGTAGCATGGCGCGTAATGCATGCGAATGGTTTTGCGTAGCGTGGCTCGTAATGCACGTGTATGGTTGCGTAGCATGGCGCGTAATCCATGCGAATGGTTTGCGCAGCGTGGCGCTTAATTCACGTGTTGGTTTACGCAGCATGGCGCGTAATTTATGCGTTAGGTGCGGAGCATGACGCGTAAATCATGTGTGGTCTAGCAGAGTCTGGGTGCAAAGTGTGGGATGCATATGCATGGTGTGGTTTAGTGCTTGTGAGCATGATGTGGTCTTATTGCTTTGAGAGCATGTTGGTTTTACTGCTTTTGGAAGCATGATGTATGCGTGTGAGAAGCATGTTGTTTGAAATTGTTTGATGTTTGTGATCTAGCTCGTGTGAGCTACTTACCAATACCGCGGTTGTACTGATACCCCTTCCCCACCTTCCCCCCAACATTTTAGATGTTGCAGGTATCGAGGATGATCCGGACCTTGGTGGCGAGGAGGAGAACCGCGAGGAAAGTTCCTAGAGTGTTGGTTTTGTAGTTTTTATGTTTCTTAATGACTTTAGTAGGGTAGCTTGAGTTGTTTCGTTTAGTGTTTCTGTGATGGTGAGAGATTCACCTGAGAAAGACTAAGATTATGTATCTAGACTTGTTTATTTTGATTAAGTTAATAAATGTTTTAGCTAGTGGTCTAACTCTTTTTGTTAATAAAATGTCTTTAAGTTCCGCTGCATGGTTTCAGTTTATTGCATGTATTAATAAGGTATGATTTGTCTAGAGGAGATAGGTTGTGAAATCTGGTTGTAGTTTGGTGGATTTTGGCTTGTTGCTTGTTTAGGAGTGTTTATATTTATATCAGGTGTTGTAAAATTTTGGGATAACCAGTTTTACGCCGTTATGCTGCCGAAATTTTCGGTACCTTCGGTCTAAAGTGAGTTGTCCTAGTTGCTTAAGAGTCTAGAGTAAGTAATAACGTCGTTAGGCTAGAGGTTAGAGAACCTGGGGCGTTACAGTTGGTATCAGAGTGATGTCGTTCCTGTAGACTGGCCTAGATAGCCTAGGTTGTTTAGTTGTTTAGTTGAGTGAGTTAGAGGTTTTTCCTCGTTCTCCTCTCCATCACCAGGTATGGAAGCATCGATATTTATTTTCTTATGATATATTGTGCTTGTATGAGTTATCTTCCTGCCTATATTGTTTTTCTTGCTTGCTTTATGAATCTTGTTCAAGCATGTTTGATTACTTGGTTGCTTGTTGTTAGAAGCTAGGCCTAGGATGTTCCCTTTAGGTGGCTAGGTAGCTTGTTGTTTTTGTTGCGTGCCTGATGCATGGTAGTAGGATTAGGATGTTGCCATAGTTCCTAGATAGATTGCATGTCGCGTGCCTTCTAATCTAGGTGGTTGCTTAAGTTTGAGGTTAGTCCCTCCTATCCTTGCTTCTTAGGAGTGTTCCTTAAGTAAGTTCATCGTTTCCTTTCAGCGATGAGTTCTAGTAATAGTCTAGGAAGTGAGCGTTCTGGCCCTCCAGACGTTCATGAGGTCAATTCGCATCCTGAGGTGAATCCTCTTGTTCTTCCCCCAGCGCCTCTTGTGCTGACAGCGGAGGCATTGCAAGCTATGCTTGGCAATGCAATCCAGAACAATCTACAGCACGTCGGTGTAAATGAAGCCCTTGCTCGTGGCAAAGATGTGCAGTTTTTCAAGAGCTTCATGAAGACGAAGCCTCCTTCGTTCGATGGTCATTCTGAAAGTTCTGAAGCAGTAGAAGAATGGATTGCAGCGTTGGAAGCGCTATTCCAACTTCTTGGAGTCGATGCCCAACAACGAGTCCAAGGAGCTGCCTTTATGCTCAAAGGCTATGCTCGCACTTGGTGGAACGTAGTGGGTCGTTACAATCGAAATGTTTAAGTCAATCCATGAATGGATCACTTAAGCTTGTAAACCCTTTTGCTTTTGATCTTGTTGTATAAACACTTCTGGTTAAGACCTTAATGTCTCATTTTCTCTTGTATATCCACTTGTAACCAATAGGTGTTACCCATCAAGCAGATGTACAAGATCCCAGATGGAATTGAAATACAAAGATTTCATTTCCAAGTAAATGGCTTTAATCTTCTGATCGTTATCAACATCATTCATTTCTTTTGTAAAAGACAATGAATCCTCTATGTCATCATCAAGAATGACGACTTGAGCTTCAGATAAGCCCATGTAACGGTCTGGCTGTAAAACAACCCTTCCACTACATTGAGGCACTCTCAACTATTGAGATAAATATAACTGACCAGAGGAACTAACCTTATCAACAACTCTTGTTAAACAAGCAGTCTTATCAACAACTCTTGTTGATTTTACTGTAGCTCCATTAGTTAATACACTCAAACTGACTCTACTTTGTGGCTTATGATTTCTCATGTGGTCTTCTTCCGAGGATGTAGCATTTTTCAATACAAATTCTTTGTTCTCTTATAGATTGAAGAAGTATATATATGCTTCTCGTTTCCTTTGGGGTTGCCTACAAATAGGCATAATTTTGAACGATGTTCCAAATTCTTTTGGATGAATCACAAGCACAAGTACTGGATACTCCCAAAATACTAAAGGAACGTAAACTACCTTTACGTCCTGTCCACAATACAAAATTAGGTGTTTTAGAAACACTTTAGATGGAACGTTGTTCAAAATACACACTGCAGTCAACACTGCGTGACCCCAAAACGAGTCAGGCAATTGAGCATAGCTCAACCTAGATTGAACCATATCCAATAGGGTTCTATTTCTCCTAACTGAGATTCAGGATGTGATCCCATGAACTATCAAATAGTCCTAGAATCTCAAGTCCCTATACTCAACACATTGATCAGATCAAAGTGTTTTTATTATCTCACCTAACAAGTTTTCAACTTCAGTTTTAAGCCCCTTCCAATATCTCAAGAGCTTCAGACTTAAATTGCATTAGGTAGAGATACTCATACCTTGGAATAATTATCCATAAACGAGATGAATTATTAATACCCTCCCACTGCTTTAACATACTAGACCACAAGGATCCAAATGTACAAGCTCCAAGGGTTCTTTGGTTATTTAGTTCTTTTCCAGTGAAAGATCTATCAGCCATATTGCCCATAAGGCATGACCTAATTCGTATTAGAGAGCCTTCTTCTAACTAACTTAGAAGTATACTCTAGACTGAGCTCCCAATCATATTGAGATCAAAAGAGCCTAACACCTTAAGAACCAAAGGTATTTCCTTTAGGAGATATCCTTTGCCTTTATCTCGCTGAGTATAAGTGATTGGACCTAAATAGTCATATTTTATCACCTTTAATCTAAGCTTGTTAGAGTTATTTTATGCTTTACTTGTCCTATTTACAGGTTAATTGAGCTTAGGCCGTGTCAGGAGTCGATCACGCTAATTGGTGTAACATTTGGGCCAATTACGGAGTTTTTGGAGCCATCTCGATGTCTTGGACGAAGAGGAGGTGAAGAGACCCAATTGTGCTTAAGCGGCTTGAATTATGACACCGAAAGCAAAAGATTGAAGCCCTGAACAGAGAATAAGCGAGACAAGACCGAGAAAAATAGAAGAAAGTCGAGATTAGAGGCTGGCGTCTCGACGCCGGTCTTGGCGTCTGGCGTCTCAACGCCGACGCGATTTCGGGCCGAAGACAAAAGTACGCAGCGTCGAGACGCTGTGCCCTGGCGTCTCGACACCGGTGTGTTTTCTAAATATATTAGGTCTCGGTTTAGTCCCTTTTATGATTTCTTTGCCTCTTTTACTTTCCAGCACCTTTGTAGACCATTGTTGGTCATTTACTATGGATTCTTTCATGTTATTTATCGCTTTTAGTTCATCTATGCGTAGCTAAACTTCTTTAGATCGTTGGATTGAATTTATGTCTTGATTCCTAATGATATTGGTTGAGTTTTCTGGTTCATATCTTCTGTCCTTGCTATATTTTCATTGAGTTTTGCATGTAATCCCGTTTAAACCAATACATGAGGCTAGTCAATTAGGATTGACGCCCTATGCGATTACCGCTTGTGTATTCTATTAGTTATTTGAGATAGCAACTAAGTTGAGGCAAGCCACTCTCTACGCGAGACGACCCTTGATAGGCCTAGGATACATGTTAAATGTTGTAGGAATTTAGATTTAAATTGCATTTGAGTTTAGTTCCTATAATTCCGGACCCACGATCCCAAAGCGGTAGTTGTAAAATTGCTTGTTAATAATCTAGTTAGATATAGGTAGTAACCGTTGCAGAGGTCTCGGATGGTTACTACATTATGCATAAGGGGTGGCGAGTGATCGAGTCTATATTAATTAATCTTGTTAATTGTCGAATTCACGATTAGCGAGTTAATAAGCACAGGTTAGTGTAGGGGGTTCTCCGAGTAACTCAAAAGCCGACCGGACTAATGAAATCAGTTTAGAGCAGCCATTAGAGAAAACTAGGAAGCTAATGAATTAGAATCAAGCATAATAAATCCTAATCCAACGATCCCTTTTTATGTATTTGATCCCGTCTTATTTCTCCTTTGCATACTTAGTTTTTGTGCCATTTAAAATTCAGCATTCATTTATTTTATTTTAATTTTTCTTGCTTGTCATTCATCATAAAAAATCCCCCCTGTTTTCATAAGCATAAAATCCTACACTTATTAGATCCCTCTTCCCTGTGTTCGACCCCGGCCGCTATTGCTACAAAATTAGTAGTAGTGCTGTGGATTATAAATTTTATTTGACCCGAGGACTCGACAAACTCGTGCCGTCAATAAGCAATCTTAAACAACTCAGTGCTCATGACTTGCTTTACTCTCAATTAGTCTTAAAACACATAGGTTATTTTCCACTAAAGTTGAACAAATGTCAACTCTCTTTCTTAAAATAAAACTGCGTTAGCAGAGAAAGGTATAGAGTATCATTGTTCCAGCATGTAAGATACGAAAATCAAATTTCTGTTAATCTTTGGGAAATTCATACACATTATCTAATAATGTGTATTTTCTCCCACTGGATAAAATAAATTAATGTTCCCCTTTGCCATAGCCGAGACATACTCTCCAGATCAAAATCTGAGAGTCGTCTCACCTACTTGCAACTGTTGCCATGAGCTTATTCCTTGAAAGGAAAAGCAAACGTGATAAGTGGCACCTGAATTAAGGATTCAGGTTGTATCCTCATTTTCCACTATGCACGTTTCAATGATCAATAAATCACATTTATTGAAATTGGTATTGGCTAGGCAGTTAATGTCATAATCATCATGAACAATTTGAGATGAATTAGACATTTGGGCATGAGGACATTCCTCACAAGAGACTAATCTAAAATCACTTACCACAAGTTTGTCATTTAAGCAAGTTGTATCTAAAACCGTTATTAATAAATTTGCGTAAGAAAATGCACATAGAAATTATCACTGAAACAACAGATTACTTGTATAAGCCAATTGCACTTAACCCATTACAAATTATCCAATCAATTTAGCAAAAGTAATCATCGACCCAAATATAATATATGATACATCTTTGCAACGATACTTCAGAGGTTTAGAGCAACAGCTACTGTAGGGCAATCAGCCACTCCTCCTCTAAATTGAGACAATCTCAGCCAATCCCTATTACCAGAATAACTTATATTCCAGTAGTTCTTAGCTATCGTTTATCAGTCAGGAAATCATTAACACCTTAACAATTTCCCGTAACTGTGACCCTCCATTTTCAGATTCCAGAGGTCGGCCCCAACAATGCTACCGTAGGGAAAGTCAAAGTTGGAAATGGACCTAAGAAACCCTATCCATTTCTGCAGTTTGCGTTGTTCCAAATCCCATGATCAAACCCTCCGTAGGGTGATCGCTCCCAGGGCGACTCGCAGGCAGATCATAGGAATCTCACGGTGCAACCTAATGGAGGAGACCGTAGGATACGTTGACACGTGTCCTGCTCCCACTTACTATAAAATACTCCCTCATTCACCTTGATATTGATTCATGCAAACACCACCCGTAGGGGGTCACTCCCAGGGTGACTCGAGGCCAAGCATGGACCTCACGTTGTGAACTCTTGAGGACGTGAGAGCAAAACTTTATTAATGAAAATCTTGTTTTGATATATTTCCTCCCACTAAGTATTTTTATTATTTTAGGGTCTACTACTTAGGTAAATTCCGGCTAAGTGAATCTATCTAAGTCTATGCCTTTATATAACCCTTTTATATAGGTCTTTACTCTAATGTCTAGGTGAATTAAACCCTTTTAATTACCTAGTGACATTGCATGCTAACATTAAACTATGATTAATTCAACTCAGGTTTCGGGTATGTTCTCAAGTAGGAGGTGTTCCGTAAACCATTAACTTAAATACCCCCAGCCTAGACAGAACTTCACCGGGAGAGTTCCCTTATAACCATAGTAATGTTTTTCCTACTTAGTTCATTAAAACTATTTTAATACTAAGTAAGAAAATAATTCTAATCCTATTAGAATTCAGGTGAGCTTAGGTCTAATTAATTTTAAACACTTTAAAATTAATTCAATTTTAACCTAAGATCCTATGTTTGCATGCAACTCTTTTGTTATAGGTTGACGGTTTCTAATCATTTTATAACTATTCCAAGTTTTAATGATTAGCCCTCATGCTTCTATGGTGTTGAATGAAATAATAATCACATTCTAACTATTTTACACCATATTCTAAGCATTCATGACATTCAATTAATATAACTATTATATTAATCTAAGTGGTGTCATGCTACATGCAATCTAATTTCCATTAATTTACATATCATATATACTAATTAATCATCCATCAAATTTCATATTCTTTGACATTAATTCAATATAACCCTTATATTAATCTAAATTAATGTCATGCTCAATGCTTCCCATTTTCATTTTATTAATATAACACATATACTAATTAATCATGAAAATCATGCATTGATTATTATTTTCATTTTCACGAAAATAAAATTAAGTATACATGTGACATTAATGAAATATAACACTTATACTAAACTAAATTAATGTCATGTTGCATGTTTCTCCAATTTCATATATTTAATATAACTCTTACACTAAATAACTCATGAAATTTAATCATACATAAATACCATACATTATAACTATTATAACATACTATTATGCATGATTCATGCTTAACTTATGATGGGATTTTAATCTATATGACATTCATAAAGCATTAAATAGCTAAATAGACCGATATTTTGGCACCCTAGGGCATAAAATTGAAAGATTACATTAATTTATCAAAAAACTAGCCCTCAAACGCCATGAACCGCCTTCAAACCAAACTGAAAACTCCCCGAACCGGACCCAAAAATCCTCCAACCGGGCCAACGTTTCACAAACCGGACCAAAATTGCATGAACCGGACCAAAAGGAGCCAAAACCGAACCGAACCGCATAATCTGTCTAGATCCTGGTCTGAATCTCGGCTGGGATCTTGGTCTGAATCTCGCCCGAGATCTCGGTCTGAATCCTGGTCGGGATCTCGGTCTAAATCCTAGCCGAGAAAAAGACCTGAAACTCTGATTCCTCTGTTATGCTCTGTTTTTCTGGGTTTTCTACTACTGATAGCATGCAGAAATGCTATCAATTTCCTATTATTTTTAGCTAGTTTTGTGCTTGAATTGTGTGCTTTGATGCTATTTTATGTTTAAATTTTAGAAAACCGAGCCAAGAAGCAAAACCAAAGTTTTTGAGAGAATTTAGATGATTTTGGGAACTTTTGGAGCAATTTGAAGAATTACATTGAAGATCCAAGCCCAAAAGCCCAAGAAAAGCAAAGTAGAAGCCCAAATTGACGTAAAAAACGGGCCATTCATTGAAGATCGAGGCCTAGCGTCGAGACGCTAGGTCGAAACGTCTCGACGCTTGGCAAGCTGCAAGTAATAATCTGGAATCGCGACAGCATCGCGACGCTGTCCGTGTAGCGTTGCGACGCTGCACCAACTTGCGCTCCAAGTCTGCTGACGAAACAACGTCGCGACGTTGTGATGTCAGCGTCGCAACGCTGCCCCTGCTGAACAGCTATAAATAGACCATTATGCATCCATGTTTGGAGAGCCAATTTGTGGGTTTTCACCCCATTCTAGAGTCCACACTAAAATTGGGGATTTTTGGGAGAGTTTTGGAGCTTTTTTAAAGATCTTTGGAGCTCGGGATCGATGGAGGTCGCCGCGAGATCGAGGAGATTGACACTTTTATGAGCATTCCTCTTCCCTTTTCCTTTATGTTTTAGTTCCTAGAATTGTTGTGATTACAAATTATTGGATTTTAGTGATTATGAGTAGTTAATTCCTAAATTCTATGAGTTTGATTTAATCTGTTGAACCTTTGCTTGATTAATGAATTGATTTGGTTTGATTATCATTATCATTCATTTGTGCATTTTTTCCTTAATGCTTTTAATCAACTGATCACTGATTAAATGAATCGTTACTAAGTGGAAACTCGACGGAGAGAAGCTTAGACTAGAACTGAATGCATGACTGACGTTTATTTACCCGAGTGACACGGGATAAGATAAATAGCATTAGAGGTTGTATTGAATGGTCGTAATGCCATGCTAAGTAAATAAAGAGGAAACCGAAAGGAGATTCTTTATTAAAAGGCATGAGATAGGAGGAAACCGACAAGAGAGCCCTTGAAATTAGGCTTCTAGACTTCTGAATTGAATGAATAATTAATCCAAGTTAGTTAATTGATTAATCGATTAAAGGTCCAATATATGAAATCAACCCTCTAAGAATTATCCCTCCAAAATGTGTCTCCATTTATCTTTTGCTTTCTAGATTAGCTTTTTGTTATTCTTTTCGGCATTAGATTTTGTTCTATAAATAAAGCTAAGCAAGAGTATTCTCAGTAATTAATTGAATAAATCCAATCCCTGTGGAGACGATACTCTATACTCAAAATCACTATATTACTTGTGACGACCAGTACACTTGCGATAAACACGTCATCAGCTACTGTGTTCATCATTCCAGTGCTGTTTTTCATCAATTTTCCTCCCGATTGAAGTAGCAATCCACAAAATTGATACAAATGCACTAGACCCGGACTTACATGACTTGATTTACCACAATTTGCCCCAAAAACATGGGCCCTTACATTGATCAAATCAAAGAATTTGTAAATCTATGGTCAAAATACCAAAACAGTCTATCAGCAAACCATTTACATCCATTATGCAAAATTACCCACCAAAAACCAATGCAAATTTCTTAGAAACGAAATTAAAGAATGATCGAGCTCTAATACCAATTGAAGGAATGAAAATCCTTAGCAGTGGAAGCGTATATCAGATCGTTTCGTTCTTAATTGGGTTTCATAGAAATACCGATACATTGGCCTTAAAATGCAGAACGATTTCTACAGACTTTCTAAGTTAAGCATGTTGTTAAATCTACTCTAAACTACTTTAGAGATTTGAGACTTACATGAGAAGATCAAAGACAACACATTGCTCCTCTCATACTGCGAGCAAGATCACGTATAGTGAGATTATCCCAACGAACACCACCAATTAGCAAACACCCACTATACCTCTGAGATGCTAAAGTAGAGATTGTGGGATCTCATCTTGCCTTGAAAGGGAATAACAGAAAAGAATGGTTGCTGGGTGTATATTTTTTAGAGATGAGAGAGTTTGTGAGAGTTAGAGAGAAACCTTTCTGCGATTGTGTTCAAGCAAAAACTGCCACACGGCTTTTTCCACACATTGGTTGAAAGTGAATGAGGGAAGGGGAGTTACAACCGTGTAACTCCTCAATGAGGTGTCAATCCCTCATTGCCCAATACATATTAATTTAAAAATTAAATTAATATATATTAAAACTATATATTATGCACATTAAATGAATTTTAACCAAATCAAAATTTGATTAAATTAAATTTAACATATAGTTTTAAATTCAATTAAATTATATTTAACTGAATTAATTCAACCAACTAATTAAGTATCATATATTTAATCAATTTTATATTTGAATCAAATTCAAATATATCTCTCTCTATTAACCTATAGTTTTTAATGTGCATCCAATGTACATTAATTATGAACTATAGAATTAATTTGATTAAATCACATTTAATTAAATTAAATTAATTAATTCTTCAATTAATTAATTCATTAATTAAATATCATATATTTAATTAATTTACTATTTGAATCATATTCAAATAATTCTCTCATAAACTATAGTTTTAATATGAATCTTATTCACATTAAATATAACATATAGTTCCAATATGAATCTAATTCATATTTAATATTTGAACCCCTTCAAATATTTAATTCTCTCATAAATTAATTTTGAATCACATCCAAAATTAATTTTATATCATAAAGTTTAATTCACTAATTAAACTTATATTACAATGTATCTACATACATTGTATTAATTGCATCAAATACAATTAAATAAAATTCCCTTAACGAATTCGAACACACTTCAAATTCTATTCAAGACTATTTAACCTTAGAATCCTTTACGAGCTAGCAGGTGGACCTAATGGACCTACAGATCAGAAGCTCCAACGATACGAGACTAATTGGCTAAACTCATTAACCAAGTTAGTCAACATTCGTTAATTGTGGGTCACTCCACTAAAGACCCACAGCTGCACTCTTCTCACTGTAGAATATTTCTATGTCCATGGATATTGACCAATAACGGTAAGTCAATCCTTCACGAGTGTTCGTAACACCAGCTGGGTCAAATTACAGTTTTACCCCTAGGTTACCTCTGGATCCTTAAGTACCACCGATTCCTCTAATGAACAATTTGTTTATGGTCCTACTAATAAACAACAGTTCCTCTCGGGCGAGGAGAGGATGGACGCCCTTGTTCAAGACCTGGAATCAGCCCTTAAAGGAACACACATCTACTTACCCCAATAGGGGAAGGAGTGAATTCCATCTTGTAATGTTATGTTCCCAGCCCCCACTCAGTCTTGCCCCTGAAATGGTAGGCTTATTAAGTCGGCGAACTGGTCACTCTCACCCATACAAATCTAAGGACAATTCCTCCTAAAAAGGGGTTCATAACATACTCAGGATTTAGATTGAGTTACCTAGGTCATCCTATTGAAATAGAAACCTAAACTAGTTAACGGTATTACATCTAGTGGTTGCTATTTCACGGTCCGGTCTTATGCAAACTCATTGCATAGGATACCCCCACTCGCATGTCTCCTACATGGATGCTTTGGATCATTGCATCTGTATCGAATACAAAGTGGGTCGTATCACGTAGTGTCACCAGGATAAGGTACCCAGCCTTATCCCTATACTATAGACCATTTAGGTTGTTACTTGAACACTGGTCCCCGTATGTCCCCACATACTAGTCCAAGTTTCATCTAAACAACCTAGGATCTTAGATTATTGGATTTGGGTCAAATTGTGCAATTTTAGTAACAATAACTCTTTATTGTACAAACCTTAATAACAAAGTATTGAGACAAGTAAACAATTTGTCACCATTCACTATCTACGAGTTTTAGGGCATAAAACCCAACACCTATTACATCATCAAGATCTTCATCTTCATCCTCAACTTCTTCTTTTCCACTAGAAGAGACATTTTCATGATTTCTCTTAACCGGTAGTGACTCACCATGCCAAATCCAACTAAATATAAACAAAAATATCGAAACTAATCTTCAAACTAACACAAAAGTCAATTAAAATCATCAAACTAACACCAATAATTCAAGTTCTCAACTCCCCCCTCCCCCCAACAAAAACACAACAAAACTCAAATTTTATATACATAAAGACCACAACTAATTAACACAAAAAACTAATCATATCATTAGCTCACAACAAAACACATAGAACACTAATATAAACGATTAAACATAACTAAAACTTACTAGTTTTAATCACATAATAATCTAATTCTCAAACTCATGCTAAACCAAGATTCAAAACCAATTAAAAATTGCATTGCATTTCAAAGCATGACTTAAGTATTTATCAACTTCCAAATAAATCCAACTAAAAACATAAACTCACAAGTACATTCCCCAACTCCCCCCCCCCCCCTCCAAACTCAACTAAACTTATAAACCAACACAAACAAATAATTTCAAAACATAACTAAATTTCTCAACCCCCAACTCAACTAAACTTATAAACTAACACCAACAATTTCAAAACTTAATTCAAGTATTTCTCAACTTCCACCTAAACTCAACTAAAAACATAAACTAAAACAACCAAATTTAAAATCATAATTAAAGCATTCCTCAACCCTTCTCCCACTAAACTTAAGTAAAATAACGAACTATAACAAATAATTTCAAGAGATTAATTAAGTATCCATCAATTTCCCACAAAAATAAACTCAAACAAACCATTACAAAGCATGACTTAAGTATTTATCAACTTCCCAATAAATCCAACTAAAAACATAAACTCACAAGTACATTGATGTGGAATTTTCCTACCGCAAGCGCACGGGTCAAGTAATAGTAAAGTGATTTTTAAATCAAGTGTCGTCCTCTGGATTGGATTTTTTAATCAATTCTAATTACCGAAAATAATCTTGTCCAATTTTATTTAGGGAAACGAACTAAGTGAGAATGAATGGAAAAATAACACAAAGCAATAAAAGAGTATGACAATCTAATGGAGACAACGGTCTTAGGGATTTGATTTCACCAATTGGAATTATGGATAAATTCATGGTTTAATGACATGCTATGATTCATAGATCTTGGAATACTAAAATCACAAATATCTCTCCCGAGCATACATGATTCTCCCCATTCAATGAACCCGATATCCCTATCTAAATTCATTAAACATGCAAGGCATTAAGGTTAACCTTTTTAACGATTTCTAGAATTAACTATTATCTCCCGATTTCTAGCTAAATCCTAGTTATGCATAATGATTTCTAAGCTAAATCCTCTCTCCCGAGTTAGATTCAAGCACAAACATCAATCAATTTATGGCCGGTAAATTGAAAGCATTAAGAACACAATTATGCATAAATGAAATCAATAGCAATAAAACCATTAAATCAATTCATAAAGTGCCCAACGGCTACATCAATCCCTAAGAATTAAACTTAGCTACACATAATCCAAGTTACAATATAAACTAAGTCTAAACAAGCCATAAAAACTACAAAAGCAAAGGGTAAAGAGAAATAAACGCTAGGTAGGCTGAGACCGCACATCCCCTTTACGATCCCCACGAACAATGGTTTGATTCCCGCTTTTCCTCCCCTTGTTTCAGCTTCAAAAGTCCCTTTTTTCTCTGTTTTACAGCTCCAAATCGTCCAAGAGAAGTCCCCCAATCAGCCCTAATCGCAATCTTTAAATAAGGCAAAAATTGGTCGTAGCGTCGCAACACTGTAGGGGTAGCGTCGCGACGCTACCGCGAAATCACGGATTCTAGAAGTTCGCCAAGAGTGTCGCGACGCTGGTCCTAGCGTCGCGACGCTATGTTTTTTTTTTTTTTTTTAAGAATCGCGAACTCCATTTGACTCCAATTTCTCAATTAAGCTTCAAACACATACTTCCTACAAATAAAACATATAAATGCATAAATTTGGCCAAATAATTGTAAAAGACTAGCTTAATTAATTAGAGAAAAATAGCTAGCTATGCTCGCTATCAAACACCCCCAAACTTAAGCTTTTGCTAGTCCTCGAGCAAACTAAAAATCAAGCATACAATGGTAGAATGGATGCAACAAACATGACTCAATCATCAAGGCTCAAAAGTCAATAATCAAGCAATCAAGAGACATGCACATAAGGACCAATGAGGGAGACAAATAAAAAATTTTCCAAAATTAACTTGCACAAGCGAGATCTAACTCAACTAGATTAGACTCTACTAGCCCGGGATTGGATTACTAAACTCTCAACTCATCTTCCCTCGACACTGGCACTAAGGATTCACTAATGAGTCAATGGAACAAATTAGTTTGTTTTCCTCCATACTTAGGTGCTTATAATTGAAAATTAAATCAAGCATTTATATGTGGCACTAGCTTTCACACACCTATTGCAGGGACCCTTAACCCGAGTTTTACCCTTTGGTTGGCCTAACTAATCACAACAGGGGTAGCTCTTTTTGCCAAAACTTTATTAAGCATTGCATTGCACGCATAAGTCATGACTTTCTCTTCTTTCTTTTTCTTTCAAATTGTAACAACAAGAATGATTTTTCTTTATGAGCATGATAAACATATATTCTTTTCTTTCCTCCTAAGCAATATCAAACATGCTAATTTGCAAAAAATTAACTCTTTAGCTCTTTCCTACACCTATCGAGGTGACAAGAAGCATATGAACCTAATAATTCGCTCCTAAGCATTCAAATCCAAATCTAGCCAAGACAAATACTCTACTCATGCAAGACATCTCCTAGAAAAAGTTTAAAAAGTCTCCCTTTTTGGGCACTCATTCTTACAACTCATCGAAAGCTTGAAAATTGACAAGAAAGCCTATCCTAGGAAATCATAGTCATGCAAAAATATCATCCAGAAAACAACCATATGCTCAATTCAAAGAAAGCTCAAAACTATAGCCCGAACTCAGATGCTCAAGGGCTCCACAAACATGCTATTCCACCCCCAAACTTAAAGCAAGCATTGTCCTCGATGTATGAAAGAAATAAAGCATAATCAAGCATGAGAACAATAAAAGAGTAGGAGTGAACAATACTGTCCTGGAATGACGATGTCCTCTTTTATGGAAGCTTGCAAGCAAAGGAGAAACTGGAACCAAGACCTACAAAACAAAAACAAACAAATCAAAATCAAAAAGAAAAACACAACTTAACTTACTTGGGTTGCCTCCCATAAGAGCTTGTTTAACGTCAATAGCTCGACGTGTTGACCGAATAGGCATCAAGGTGGTCTAATGTCAGGTGTTCCATCAACAGTGCTCTTCCTAGCACCTTTCCTATATCCCACCAACATGGTCTCTTATGTGTTCTTAGAGTCCTCAAAAGCTTTTAGGATCTCCTTTTCCTGTTGAACTCTAATGATTAGCTCCCTGCGCTCAATATCAATTATGACCCTCCCTGTAGCAAAGAATTGTCTCCCTAATATAATAGGCATGGCAGGATTCTCTTTAATATCCAAAACAAAGAAGTCAACAGGAAGGAAAAATCTACCTACTTTGATCAGTACATTCTCAACCATCCCATATGGACTAACCACAGATTAGTCAGCCAACTGGAGCCTAACAGCAGTAGATTTTATCTCTCCTATATTCAGCTTTTTGCACAATGATAATGGAATGATATTTATGCTAGCCCCTAGATCACATAATGCTCTACATGAATAAGTGCCAAAACTACAAGGAATAGTAAAACTCCCTGGATCAGGCAATTTCTCTGGTACTTTCTGTTGGATACGAGCACTGCATGTCGATGCAAGGTATACAGTCTCCATCTGCTTTTCCTTTTTCTTCTTGATGAGTCATTCCTTCATGAACTTCTTGTAGTGAGGCATTTGTTCCAGTGCATCTGCAAAAGGAATATTAACAGTCAACCTTGTAAAAGCATCAAGAAACTTATTAAACTGAGCCTTAGAATTTTTCTTTTTCCTATTCTTTGACTTAGGAACTAAAGCAGTAGGAGAAGGGATAGAAGGCTCATGTATAAGCTTTTCAGCTTCGTTTGAGGTGGTGTTCTCCTCAACTTCTCCAGTGAGTTCCTCAATTTCAGTAGTCTCCTCCTCCTCAACTACTTGAGTCTTCTCCTCGTGATGCACAGTGACGGCCTTGCAGTACTCCAATGGAGATTTCTCCTGTTCAGCTGGGGCTTTACCTTTATTCATTGTGTTGACAACACTTACCAGTTGTCCCAACTGAGTCTCGATGTTCTTGATGGCTGCAGAATGACCATTGACAGTGGTGTTTATGGCAATCACGGCCTCCTCGAGCTTATTTGACCTATTACTTGATTCTGTAATAAAAGCTCCAACGAGATCCTCTAAAGATTTTTTACTTTCTTGACTTTGAGGAGTAAAGCTAGGAGGATTCAGAACATTCTTATTATTTACATACGAAAAATTCTCATGATTTCTATTACTAGGGTTATAATGTGTAGGTGTAGAATTATTATTGTACCCCCTAGAATTAAAATTAGAGATATACTGAACCTGCTCGAGATTTTCCTCCTGAGTCTGGGATGCAAGGGCAGCTGCAGACTCGATCGATTGAGCACTCCCTGTACGTGAAAACTTTAAAAATGCATTAGCAAGGGAAGACATTTGGGCCTGAAGTGCACTTACGTTGTCAATCTCGAACACTCCTTGAAATTATTAGCATTGATCTGGGCATAGACAATCCCCGATTGTTGCTCTTGAAAGACCGGCTGAAAATAGTCCCTAATAGGCTTAGGCTCCTCGGGGTTAGGATTGGCCATTGGAATTGGATTAACTTTGTTTTCCCTTCGAAGTTTATTAAAAGTTCTTTCGATCTCTGGGTCAAAGGGAACTGAGGCCAACTCCCTAACTTTTCGCATACACCAACAAAACTAACCTAAAAAGGAAAATAAAAGAAAAAGAAAAAAATTTAAATTAGGAAATAAATTAGAAAAGGAAATAACTAAATCTAAATAAGGAAAATATAAACTACAAAAGGAAAAGATAAACAAATATGGAATGCAAAAACAAATTTGGCAAAAACAAATAAGGAAACTAACAAGTAAGGAAGAACTAATCTAAAAAAGGAAAAAAAACTAAAAAGAAAAAATCTATCAATGGAAAATTCAAACAAATATGGAAAAATCCAAATATGAAAAAGAAAAAAAAAACAATAAACGAAAAAAAATGCAATCTACCTAAAAATAAATAACAAAAAATAAAATACACCCTAAACTAAGACCGGACAATTTTTCTACGATATTAATATTGACTAAATATGCCAATCCCCGACAACGGCGCCAAAAACTTGATGTGGAATTTTCCTACCGCAAGCGCACGGATCAAGTAATAGTAAAGTGATTTTTAAATCTAGTGTCATCCTCTAGATTGGATTTTTTAATCAATTCTAATTACCGAAAATAATCTTGTCCAATTTTATTTAGGGAAACGAACTAAGTGAGAATGTATGGAAAAATAACACAAAGCAATAAAAGAGTATGACAATCTAATGGAGACAACAGTCTTAGGGATTTGATTTCACCAATTGGGATTATGGATTAATTCATGGTTTAATGACATGCTATGATTCATAGATCTTGGAATACTAAAATCACAAATATCTCTCCCGAGCAAACATGATTCTCCCACATGCAATGAACCCGATATCCCTATCTAAATTCATTAAACATGCAAGGCATTAAGGTTAACCTTTTTAACGATTTCTAGAATTAACTATTATCTCCCGATTTCTAGCTAAATCCTAGTTATGCATAATGATTTCTAAGCTAAATCCTCTCTCCCGAGTTAGATTCAAGCACAAACATCAATCAATTTATGGCCGGTAAATTGAAAGCATTAAGAACACAATTATGCATAAATGAAATCAATAGCAATAAAACCATTAAATCAATCCATAAAGTGCCCAACGGCTACATCAATCCCTAAGAATTAAACTTAGCTACACATAATCCAAGTTGCAATATAAACTAAGTCTAAACAAGCCATAAAAACTACAAAAGCAAAGGCTAAAGAGAATTAAATGCTAGGTAGGCCGAGACCGCACGTCCCCGTTACGATCCCCACGAACAATGGTTTGATTCCCGCTTTTCCTCCCCTTGTTTCAGCTTCAAAAGTCCCTTTTTTCTCTGTTTTACGGCTCCAAATCGTCCAAGAGAAGTACCCCAATCAACCTTAATCGCAATCTTTAAATAAGGCAAAAATTGGTCGTAGCGTCGCGACGCTGTAGGGGTAGCGTCGCGACGCTACCGCGAAATCACGGATTCTGGAAGTTCGCCAAGAGCGTCGCGACGCTATGATTTTTTTTTTTTTTTAAAGAATCGCGAACTCCATTTGACTCCAATTTCTCAATTAAGCTTCAAACACATACTTCCTACAAATAAAACATATAAATTCATAAATTTGGCCAAATAATTGTAAAAGACTAGCTTAATTAATTAGAGAAAAATAGCTAGCTATGCTCGCTATCATACATTTCCCAACCCCCTTCCCCCTTCCCCTCCAAACTCAACTAAACTTATAAACCAACACAAACAAACAATTTCAAAACATAACTTAGTATTTCTCAACCCACAACTCAACTAAACTTATAAACTAACACCAACAATTTCAAAACTTAATTCAAGTATTTCTCAACTTCCATTTAAACTCAACTAAAAACATAAACTAAAACAACCAAATTTAAAATCATAATTAAAGCATTTCTCAACCCTTCCAAGTAATTCTCAACATCTCCTCCACTAATCTCAAGTAAAATAACGAACTATAACAAACAATTTCAAGACATGACTTAAGTATCCATCAACTTCCCACAAAAATAAACTCAAACAAACCATTTCAATTAAGTATTTATCAACTTCCCAATAAACCCAACTAGAAACATAAACTCACAAACACTTTCAAAGCATAATACACGTATTTATCAACCCCCCCCCCCCCCCACCACCCCAAACTCAACTAACAACACCTCCAATACTAAAACTTAACTCAAGCATATTTCAACCCTTCCTCCACTAAACCCATAATTCAAGTTCTCAACTCCTTCCACCTCAAATAACAAAACTTAACAAATATCACCAAACTAACACAAACAACTTCAAGTCTTAAATACATCACAACTAATAAACCACTAAAAACACATAAAAGACTAACTCAAACAATTTCAATATGACCATTTCTCAACTCTTTCCCCAACAATCTTTTCTATCAATCATTCAATCCAAGAAAAAAATAAACCTAAGCCACTAATCAATTAAACAAAATCGAAGTTATTAAAGCCCGTGGAGACATATTTGACCGACTATATAATGCTCAACACCTCCAAAGAATTACAATATCTATGTTTAAAACTTCTCATGTTGCATTCTAAAGAAACATCCAAACTGGTGGCTAAAATGGCAACCTTCCACAAAGTTTATAGCTTAATAAATACTAATAGAACATTCCCCGACATCCCAGTCAAAAGTCCTTTCAATTGCACCATAAATTGTAAACAGGTCCTCCAATGTCTCTCTTCATCCCAACTTTGTTGATGAGAGATAAGAAAAACATTGATCACTTGTTTATCCACTGCCCTTTAGCTTATCCAAGATGGAATTTAAAATCCAAGGTACGTTCCATCCCCAACAAAACAGAATTCAAAAGGTCCTGATTAAGTGCCTCTCTCAACAGTTAACAGCAGTAAAATTCAAACCATACAAAATTCAAATCTCGGTGTTTGCGAAATAGAATGACAGAAGATCAAAATTTGAATCGTCACAGTTGAACTGCAATGGTTTATCTGGATACAGAAACTGAAATTGGAAAAATAGAGAGAAAGAGAGAGAGCCTTGTCAAACGAATGGAGAGTGAAGGAGAGGCAAATGTGATGGATAATACGGTGGCAGAGAAGTTGGGTGAGATGGAGAGAACCCACTACTCACGAACTAAGCCTGTTGGAGATGAAGAAAGGAGTTGGTCGACGGTGAGGGGAACAGAGTCGAAACCCATGCGAGAAAGAAGCCAACGAAGGTGAGATTTGATCGAAACCCATGCGAGAAACAAGGGAACGAAGGTCATAAATGTCGTCGTCGGTCGCCGTCCAATCGCCGTCAGTGACGATCCTCCTACCGTCGGTGAGGTTTGGTCGTCGTCGTGGGTTGAAGACAAGGGGAACGAGTTGAGATTCGAAGGTTGAAGCTAGGGTTTCAAATGAGTTGCTTTTCGGGGAGAGAGAGAACAGGTGAACTTTTCGGGGAGAGAGAAAAGATATTTTCCTTTTTATCGTTTTTTTTAAAAAAATTTAAAAAAAAGTAAAAACTAGGTTTTAATGTCGGGCATAGCTCGACATTAAAAGCCCATTTTTTCGGAAAAACGCACATCCGACATTAAAAGTGGCTCGCGTTTTCCGTCCGTCATTAAAGGCCCTGGGCCCTTTTTCTGTCCGTCATTAAAGGTTGTTTTTGTAGTAGTGTTTTGAGACTTCGAACTTTTGAAATTTAATTATTAATCATAACTAAAGATAAATTCATATTTTTATAATTAATTTATAAAAATAAAGGATACACTTTTTGTATTTTAAAACCCTTCATTTTTTTTTTTTAAGTTCAACCGTTCATGTTTTAATGGTTCACATTCTAACTTTTCTCATTATTAACTAATAGTTCTTTCTCTAAGGTTAATGAGAGACAAAAATAATGAAAAGATTGAGAGAGACTTTTTTCTTTTTTGAGAGAGAGAGATCAATTTGAGAGAGCAGGAGGTGGAGAGAGAGCAATCGAAACTCAAATGAAGAATCTCGTGAGATAAGAAAGAGTATTTGATTTAATTAGCATTTTTTAAAAGTTGAAATAAGGATATTTTAAGTTCAACCTGTTCTTGTCAATCTACATGAACATATATTTAGAAAACCACATGCACCAAAGTTTTTTAAAAAATTATATAATTAATAAAAATTAACAATAAAAACAAATTGATACGAAAAAATTAGAAGAACAGAAAGAACCAAATGCATAGTTTAATTTATCATAATAGACCTTTACATAACTCTATGAGAGCTTTAATCCGAGCTTCTTATTCTTTTTGTTGCATGGAGGTTGGCAAAAGAATTTTGAGAGTTGCTCCCAAATGCATCTCATAGATAAAACTAATTTGTGTTTGCTCTACTTCTTGGAAGGTACCATCTTTCCAAAGTTACACCACCACTTTTTGTAGTTGTCAACTTGAATTTTATAGTCGTCATCGTCGCTGTCGTTGCTATCACTTTTGTCATCCATTTCAAAATAAAGGAGGATATGTGGTTATATTGTGATACCTATGGAATGGATGAATTGTCTTATAGAGTTGTGAAGAATGGACAAAATGGTGTGTCTATTTATATTAAGTTGAGAATTAAACAAATTAGACAAAAAAAAAAAAAAAAAAAAAAGGAAATGAAAAATCTTGTTTGATTTTGAAATAACTAAAAGAGAAGATGAAAAACTTTGTTATCATGGAAGAGTAATAAAAACAGATAAATAAATCTATACTATATATAAAAGGGGCTAAGAGGGGAGAATCTTTGTCTTCTTATTTTGCCCCTACATTTTTTATAAATTTCTGTTTTGTCCTTCCCGTCGAATAGTTGCAATTGTTAGAAGTGTCCATTGAGAGAGTTTCATCCATTGGAATTGGTTACACAATGAAACAATGTATTCTTTCGCATATGGACATTATCTAGACCATAAACGTGAAACATCACAATCTAATGGTGGGCTATGAAGAATCTTTGTCTTCCTATTTTGCCCCTACATTTTGCATGGCTAATGATTGCTTGGAACACGAGAGTGAAAGAGAAATGTTAGGAATTGATAATGAAGTTGCTTAATGTCATACTATGATTAACTAAGGAAATGGACACATGAATTAGCTATGTTAGTATGAGATGTGGAGGAGCTTGAAAGAGAAATCCGCTTAAAATTACTTCTAGATTTATGGAATTGAAGAAGTGTAGTTACATTCATCCAATAAATTGAGCTACAAATCCAAGAAAGTTAGATAACACCCTAGGTCAAGTCCCCTTAATCGGATATTTCCATTTAATTGCATGATTTCTTTAGTTTCTTGTTAGTTCTTTATTTCTTTAAAGTGGAGCTTCTAAATAAAATTAACCATGATGGTTCTTGGTAATTAATGGAATTAAATCAATTTCCCTGAGGATTCGATACTCGGAATACTTTCCGTTTTAATATTACTTGGGCAACTGTACGCTTGCGAAAAAGTGCAACAGAAACATCGTGGTCTAATGGTGGGCTATGAAGGAGAATATTTGCCTTCTTGTGTTGCCGTTCAAATTTTTATAAAATCATTTTTTTTTTCCTTCTCTAGGAATAGTTGTCACTATTTATGTTGAGGTGTCCGTTGGGAGATTTTAATCCAGTGGAAGTGGTTACACAACAAGGTAGAGTATTCTTTCTTGTATAGTTGTGATTTAGACGGTATATGTAAAACATCACAAAAAATATGAAATCATTAAAATGAAAATTGCTTTCCATATATGTTTTACAATATCAAAATATTAACCTATCATTTAATAAATTAATTATTTGCACAAAATTTCGCTTTGTACTTGTTCACACGTAACTTCGAAGATGGTGACACGTGGAATACATATATAATTGAATTTATGTTGTATGCGTGTGGGTGTACAATCTCTAATGTTAATCCTCTGATTCTCTCTCTCTTGTGTGTGAATGTGTTTCACTCGAGGATTGGAACGCTTGATCTCGAGTCTGAAGCTTCAATGGATTCTTGGAGCTTGAAGTCTTCCAGTCTTCAAGAAGTGTTGATGTCCTGAAGAGTCTTTGATCTTCAAGGAGTGTTGAAGTCTTGAAGAGTGTTTGGTCTTCAAGAAGTGTTGATGTTCTGAAGAGTATTTGATCTTCAAGGAGTGTTGAAGTCTTGAAGAGTCTTTGATCTTCAAGAAGTGCTGATGTCCTGAAGAGTCTTTGATCTTCAAGGAGTGTTGAAGTCTTGAAGATTGTTTGGTCTTCAAGAAGTGTTCAACACTTGAACTTATGAATTGCAGAAAGTCTTCGGTCTTCAGACTTGGTGGAGTCTCTCTGAATTCTCTGGTTCTGCTTGAAAGCTTTAAAATTATGAACTCTTGTCTTTGTGAGAGTGTAGAATTTCTGAACCCTTCAAATGGAGGAGAATATCTCTATTTATAAAGTTCTCCCTGGATGGGCCCTGGTGACTTTTGGGCCTAACAGCTTGGGCTTGGGCTTGGGCTTTATTGGTCTTGGGTTCAACTATTTGGTTGGGTATGGTTTATATTTGACCCAAAACCATATGATCCAAATATTTAAAAGACCCAAATTTGATCCAATTAATTATTATTTTTAATTAATTGGTCAAATTAATTAATTTGATCAAAATAATTTATTTTTTAATTAATTGATCAAATAGAAATTTGGCTCTATAAATTTATAATTGGTCAACTTTGTCTTCAAATTAAATTTGGGACACATGTCAATTTATAACTGGTCCCAAATTTAATTAACTATAATTTCGTCATTAATTTTAAAAAATGACGTGGCAATTTGTGATTGGTCAACATTTCTCTTTCAACAGTACTATATATATATATATATATATATATATATATATAAACAAGCCAAAAGCGAGCATAGTTCAGCGGTAATTGACATGTACCCTCGACCAAGGGATCAGAGGTTAGAATCCTCCCACTCCCAAATGTTGTTGTACTCAAAAAAAGAAAAATTATTAAAACAAAAATTATGTAATATTTACTTATTACATTCTAAAAAGGTACTTTTTTCTCTTATTTTAATTTAAAACTACAATATTTCACGTGCAATGCATGCTAGAAATGTAGAAGTGGGAGAGGAAAAAGGATGGAGAATAACCACGGATGAAATGAAGAGTGGAGAGAGAGAGAAATTGTAGGGAAATGGTGGGTGGGAGTGAAAATTAAAAAGGTAATAAAGAATTTTATTTTATAATTAAAAAAACTCTTCCAAATTCTACAAATTTGAAATTTGGGTCACTCATTCATTTACAAAATTGCTAACAATAAAAAAGTAATAATTAACTAAGGGACATATTTGGAATTATAAAATTAGTATTAGGACATAATGGTCCAAAAATGAATCTCCAAATAAGCCACTTTTTAAGATAGTAAGATATAAAATTAGTAGGGGTGAGCAAAATTATCCGAAAAACCAAACCGACCGACCGAAACCGACATCGGTCGGTCGGTTTAAGATTATGGTCGGTCGGAGTCGGTTTTACAATGTGCAAAACCGACCATTCGGTCGGTCGGCGAACCCAAAAAGGCTAAAGCAGACCGATACATATTTAAAAAAAAAAATCGTATATATGCAAATGCCCCTCCCACACGGTTTCAAAATAACCAAATCAGCTGCTGGTTTTCAAAAAACCAAATCAGCTGCTGGTTTTCAAAAACCAGCAACTGGTATTTAGGTAATGATTACCTAAAAATAGGTAATTATTACCTATTTCTCTTGTTTAATTTTATTCTTTTTTTGTCTCTTTCCATTTTTCGTTTCCTCCCATTTCTTTGCCATTTTCCTTTCCCATTTTCCTCTTTCTTCTTTCCATTTTCTCTTCTTCCCATTTTTTCTTTTCTTCATTTTACCAGAGCCATGGTTTACTTCGCCGGATTTCTTCTCTTTTCTCTCTTCGTTTCTTTTTTTTTTATCATAGTCGCTACTTGTTTCTTCACCAAAGTTCTTCTCCTTTCTCCCTTGTTTTTTTTTCTTTTAATCAGAATCGCCGTCTCTTTTGTCGGAGGAAACCTAGTGTCATCGCCATTGTTGCACCACCCCTGCGCCACATACCAACTCTTAAGTTCTTTGTTTCCTTTCTTTCTCCTCCTTTCCTTGTTTCTCTCTTTCTCGTCTTCTCTCTTTCCCCTTGAATTTTTCTCATTGTCAAAGCCCAAATCACCAGACTAACGTTACTCTACTCTTCTCAAGAATCTCGAAACCAACCGATACCGACCGATATATTCGGTCGGTCGTTTCTCTAATAACTCACAAAACTGACAACCACCGACCAAGTAAAACAGACATGTCGGTGGTCGGCGTCGGTTTGAGCCCAAAACCAACGCCGACCGACCGATGATCACCCCTAAAAATTAGTATTAGGACATAATGATCCAAAAAATGATTCTCCAAATAAGCCACTTTTTAAGATAGTATGATATAAAATTAGTATTAGGACATAATGGTCCAAAAATGATTCTCCAAATAAGCCACTTTTTAAGATAGTAAGATAAGATAAGATAAGATAAGATAAGATAAGATAAGATCTCCTTAACTTTCTTAAATATTTATTTACAGTGTTCAAAAAAGAAAAATGATTTATTTTCTTTTTTTTTTTTTTTTTCATTTTATACCATCTCCCTATTAATCATATCAGACAGTCTCATATTCAATATTTTTCATTAGTGTTAACAAAAAGAGAGTTCTTAAGAGACAAATTTAAAGAAAAAAAAAACTTTTATAAAATGCAGAAATCATAACATATGTACAAAGCTCGATTATTCAACATTCATTAGAAAATGCATGAGATGTAGAATTTAAACTAATCTAAACTCGATATGTGTTTTTTTTTTTTTTAGGGAACTAAACTCGATATGTGTTTTTTTTAGGAACTAAACTCGATATGTGTTTTTAAAATGAATATGGGGTGTTTGGGGCATGGAGGTGGGTTTAGGAAGGGAGGAGTTGTGAAAAACGGTGAGTTGTGAAATCTGTAGAGTTGTGAAGTCTGTGTTTGGAGTGCAGTGTTGTTAAGTTGGAGTTAGGAAGTCTGTGTTTGGAGTGTAGAGTTGTGAAGTTGGAGTTATGAAGTCTGTGTTTGGGGTGTTGAGTTCTGAAGTTTGTGTTTGGGGTGCTGAGTTCTGAAATCTGAGTTTCTGAAATTTTTTTTTTTTTAATGTTATACAATTCTTCCAAAATTAATAAATCAAAATCTTCTTTCCATTAATGGTAAAATTGAGATTTTAAGTCACAATTTTGATTAAAAATCCAATTTTTAAAAAAAAATAATAATAATTTTCCATTCTTCAATTTTTTTCCACACTTGTTACATTTGTTATATTTGTTCTAAACATAGATATTGTTACATTGAGTTTTATGTGTTTAGGTATTACGGTTTAGGATTTAGGGTTTCTGTGATTCAACAATGTAGTACTAAATACATAAGACATAAGACATCAAAGAATGTAATCTACATGACGAAGTGCATTGAACATATTTCTTCTAATCTCTACTGATTTAAATTAGTTTCGAATTTCTAAGTCAACATTTGCTTAAACATGAGTCTTGAATTTGTCATTGTAGAACCAAAAATGTATTTAAGTAGCGGTGGAATTTCGATCGTACAGAAAAAAGAAATGGTTTTTGAAAATTGTGGGAAGAAAAGGTCGTTCATAACAAAATGGTTCATTTTTTTCAAAATGTTATCTTTCGAAATGTTACATTTTAAAACATCATTTTACTGTGCTTTTTTTCAAAATGCTTCTATTTCAACCAGTTTCGTTGGTTGGAAAATTGATCTATTTTAAAACAAAATGGTTCTATTTTAATGAAGGAAGAGAAGTTCAGATTTTCGTTCATAAAAAAGTTCCAAAAACTTTTTTGAAAATACCATTTTCCATCACCAATTTCTAGTGAACGTGTCCAACTTTTCTAACCAAGTTCATTCTTAAACAGTATTCTTATGTTTCAAAAGAAAAGAAAAGAAAAAAAAAAAAAAAAAAAAAAAAAAAAAACCAGAAGTTACCTGATACAGTCAATGAAACCGCAATCCAATTGAAAGAAAGGCATTCAATTTTAGACAATAACTCTTAGAAAAGGCATTCAACTTTATTGATCCTTCCAAGACATCTCAACTTGGAAACCAAGTCTAATAACTCCATTGCTAAACAAACTCTACCTATTGACAAACTCCACTTAAACAATGAATGAATGGATTAACAACATCCAAAATACATCCTAAATTCAACTCGCGCCGCCGTGGAGGGTGGTTGCTGCCGCAAGCCGTCGTCGCACAAGCCTAGGAGGAGACGTCGTTTGTTCGTGAAGGCCTCCGCTGAAGCTTTGGGCAGTGAGGTGTCGTCGCGCCGCCGAAGAAAGTCGTCGTGAGCCACAGCAGAAGTCGCCGGAACAAGAGGGAGAAGACGCCGCTCGCGTGGGTCACGAACCGCCGCTCATTGGGTTTCAGATCCGAACGCTGCTGCAAAACGCCGCCGCTTATAGGTTGTTCGCCGGAGGAAGAAGACGGCCGGATGGGGGGGCTGCAGACGGCTGAAAGTGGAGAGGGAAGAAGAAGTGCCAGAGAGAAACGAAGAGAAAAGAGAAATGAGGGGATCTGGAAACACGAAGAGAGAAGAGAGGCGACTTCAACAATGGTTGCACTGTTGAAGTCGGCGACTTGCACTGTTGAAGTGGAGGGTTTACAAAATCCTAATCACCGGTTTCTAAAAATCGGGCCCGAAACACTGAGTTGAGGTTTTTTTGTAAACATGGACTTCTAAAGTTGGAGGCCAAAACAGGCCCTATGTGTTTTTAAATCTAACAAAAGGTTTACAATTAAAAAATAATAATAATAAAAAAAATCAATTATGTTTTCGTTGTTTTCCTAGGTCTCGATCGAGGACAAAGGGGCGACCTGTCTGTACAAAAGCAACTGAAAATTACAAGAAAGAAATTAATTGCTTTTAATCTTTGACATTACAAGTTTCAGTGCCCTTTTTACAATTTATCTAAGTTGATTTTTTTTTTGTTGAAAAGAAATTATCTAAGTTGATTCAAATAAGTCAAATTTATTTTCAAATGTAAAACTATGAGATAACTTTTTTCTTTTTCTAAATCTTTGGCAATTTAGTAACTATTATGCTATTCTCCTCTCAATTTAACATTCACTCATCCTAAGAGTCTAAATAAAAAAAAATATTAAAATATTGAACTGAAATTAGATCATAAGCAACAATAAGTAAAACGGTTACCTACATTCATTTTTACCTGAACTTTTCAATTTTATCAAATTGCACCCCAAACTTATAAATAAAGTGTTTCAATTATCTTAGTCTTAATCTTAAACTTGAAAAAAAAAAAGAAAATATTGCAACAACCTATCAAAACAATTGTCAAGGGAAATACTATAAAAATGGCAGAAAGTTAGGCATGCAAGAGATTTTATTGGAATTTATATAGTTTAGTTTCATTAAAAAAAAAAAAAAAAAGAACAAAAGAAAAAGAAAAAATCTCAATCCATTCAAATAATCAAAATTCATAGCTTTTTTATTTTCTTATAGCCTGTTTGGTAACCATTAAAAAACTGGTTTAAATAAAAGCAAAAATAATTTTCCAGTATTCTTTTTTATATCATGTGAGGTTTTTGGTTTTTGGTTTTTGAAAATTAAGCCTATAAACACTACTTCCACCTACAAATTTCTTTGTTTTCCTAATACATTCTTTCCATGTTTTCATAAACCAAGCCAATTTTTGAAAACTAAAAAAAGTAGTTTTCAAAAACTTGTTTTTGTTTTTGGAATTTAGCTAGGAATTCAAATGTGCTCTTGACAAAGATGAAAACCATGGTGGGAAAATTGAGAAAAAAACAAGCATAATTTTCAAAAACAAAAAACAAAAAACCAAATGGTTATCAAACGGGGCCTACATAATTTGTTTTCAAATTCCAGAATCAAATTTCGTAATTTAATAAAAATCAAAATAGTATGATACTATATTAAAAGGTCAGGATTTCTGAAAAACATTTTTACACCGGAATACCTTTTAAATTTTAGATAATTACATGATTAGTTTTCAAATCCCAAAATCAAATTTTGTAATTTAATAAAAATCTATACTATATTAAAAGGTCAGGATTCGTGAAAAACATTTTTAGACCAGAATACCTTTTTAAATTTCATATAATTACATAATTTGTTTCCAAATTCTAGAATCAAATTTCGTAATTTAATAAAAATCAAAATAGTATGTGATTTTATCTATATCTATACATCTATACAATATTAAAAGGTCAGGATTCTTGAATAACATTTTTAGACCAGAATACCCTTTTAAATTTCACATAATTACATAATTAGTTTTCAAATCCCAAAATCAAATTTCGTAATTTAATAAAAATCTATATCTATACTATATTAAAAGGCCAAGATCTTGAAAAACATTTTTAGACCAGAATATCCTTTTAAATTTCAGATAATTACGGGTCCGTTTGATAACGTTCCCGTTTCTTGTTTCTTGCTTCCAATTTTATTAAGAAATCTAAGCATTTAATAACTATGTATGTTTCTTGTTTCTCATTTTTTAGAAACACTCCCAAAATTTGTATAGAACTTTTGGGAACAACTAAAACTAGTTTCTCCTTTTTTGTTATTGTTTCCAATTTTTTCCAAACATAAATAAGAATATAGGTCTATTATTATTGAATGTATATGTCTTAGGGTCATGAAATTCTATTTTTCTTTATTAAAAATGAAGAAACGGAAACAAGAAACGAGAACGTTACCAAACGTGCCCTACATAATTAGTTTTCAAATTTCAGAATCAAATTAAATTCAAATGTTTTTTAGTTCACGTTTTGTGTCTACTGAAAAGGATTTTTATTTGTCAATTCTCTTTTTTTTTAAAAAAAAAAATCAAGTTTCTTAAATTTTTTTTTTCTCGTTTTGTGTCTACTGGGGAGGATTTCGTTTTCAATTTTCATTTTTTTTAAATCAAGTTTCCTTAAAATTTGATTTTCTCAATTAGATGTTTTTTTTTTTTCATGTTTTGTAGGAATGATTTATGTTTTGTCAATTTTATTATTTTTTTAGAATCAAGTTTCATTAAAATTTGATTTCTTCAATTTAAATTTTTTGTTTCACATTTTGTGTCAATTGGGAAGGACTTTGATTTTTTCAATTTTCCTTTTAAAAAAATCATTTTTAAATTTAAATTTGTCAATTTAAAATTAAACATGATAATTTCATTCTAATTGGAAGGAGATTAAAAGTCTTAATTGGATAAACATTGAATTGAATTCAAAATCTGACTCTTTTTTTTCTACCAATTTATTTTCATGATTTTCAAGTCCAAAATTAGTTATCCCATCGGTTATCTTTCAAGTATCTCTCTTTCTTTCTTTCTTTTTTTAATTTTTAATTTTCTTAATTTAATTACATTGTATATGATTTGGGTAAATTATGTGAAATACATATTCTATCAGTACAGTTTATGTACTTTTTTTTGTTTCACAATTTTTCTACTGAGAAGGATGTCAATTTTGTCAAATTTTTTTTGTTTAACATTTTGTGCCAATTGGAAATATTTCGATTTTGTCAATTTATTTTAAAAGAAATAAAAAACCAAGTTTCAATAAAATTTAATTTTTCAATTAATTTTTTTTTGTTTCACATATGTGTTTACGTGAAAGGTTTCAATTTTGTAAATTTTCTTTTTTAAAAAAAAAAATCATGTTTCATTAAACTTTTAGGGTAAAATACCTTTTTGGTCCCTAATGTTTCGAGTTCGTTTCCAATAGGTCCCTAGGTTTCAAAATCGAACAATCAAGTCCCCACTGTTTCGGAAATAGTTCAATTTAGTCCTTCTACCGTTAATTTTTTTAACGGTGCTGACGTGGTCTCTCTCTCCTCTCTCTCACCCTCACACGAAAACCTTCTCCCTCTCTCCCTCTTCTCGCCAGCTTTACATGAAAACTTTCTCCCTCCCTTCCTCTTCTCGTCGGCGATAGCCCACTGCCGCCGCTGCCGATGACCCCCTCGCCGCCACCCTTCTTCTTCATCACTCAAACAAACCCACTTCTTCACCCAAACAAACCCCCAAAGGTCCCAAACCCACCGCCGCATCCTTACATGAAAACCCTTCCCCTTCTCGCCGCTGATAGCCCACCACCGCCGCTGCCCATGACCCGCTGCCGCCGCCCTTCTTTTTCTTCTTCTTCAAAACTATACCCACCCCCACCTACCCCCTTCCTTTTCTTCTTCTTCTTCAAAACCAAACTCACCCCACCACCCCTTCTTTTTTCTTCTTCTTTTTCCAAATCGTAACCACCTCCTTGATTTTCTTCTTCAAAACCGAACGGTCCGAACCCATCCCATCTCCTCCTTCTTTCTCTCCAAGACAGTACCCACCCTTATATTTTTCTTCTTCTTCAAAACGACAACCCACCCCACCCCCTTCTTCTTCAAATCTAAACCCCCAGAAAACAGAATCCAACCACCCACCCCTTTTGTCTTCAAAAACCCAACCCCCCCATGCCATTTTTCTTCTTCAAATCTAAACCCAAAAAACAAAATTTCATAACCCACCCCACTTGAAAATCCTGAAACAATAAAAATTCAGAAGAAGGAGAAGAAGCCGATGGAAGAAGAAGATGTAGACGCCGCCGCCACCATTATCGCTGGCAAGGGAGAGGGGGAAAGAAGGGGGGAAAGGAAAGGGAAGGAAGGGAGGATTCGGGCTGGGTGGGGAAGGGAGGAGAAAGAGTTTTTTTTTCTTTTTTTTTCTTTAATAATAATAATATTATTATTTTATTATATTAATATAATATATTATTATTTTAATTTTAAAAATTATTATTTTATTATTAAACGTTTGCCACGTCAGCACCGTTAAAAAAATTAACGGTGGAGGGACTAAATTGAACTATTTCCGAAACAGTGGGGACTTGATTGTTCGATTTTGAAACCTAGGGACCTATTGGAAACGAACTCGAAACATGAGGGACCAAAAAGGTATTTTACCCAAACTTTTTAAAAAAACCAAGTTTCAATAAAATTTGATTTTGTCAATTTAAAAATTTTTTGTTTTACCTATTAATGTCAACGGGAAAGATTTCAATTTTGTTAATTTTCTTTTTTTTTAAAAAAAAAATCATGTTCAGTTAAAAAAAAAATTCACGTTTTGTGCCTACGGGGAAAGATTTCGATTTTGTCAATTTTATTTCTTCAAAAAAAATCAAGTTTCATTAAAAGTTTATTTTTTTAATTTAATTTTTTTTTCATGTTTTCTGTTTATTGGTAAGGATTTCGATTTTGTCAGTTTTCTTTTTATTTAAAAAAGAAATCAAGTTTGCTTAAAATTTGATTTTATCAATTTTTTTTTTAAAAAATCAAGTTTGCTTAAAAATTCATTTTGTAAATTTGATTTTTTTAAAAAGGTCGGGTTTCATTAAAATTCGATTTTGGATTTTTTTTTTGTTTCACGGTTTGTGTCTATGCGGAAGTTGTTTTTTGTTTCACATATTGTGTCTACAGGAAAGAGTTCAATTTTGTCAATTTATTATTATTATTTTTTTTTTAAAAGATAAAGTTCATTACATTTTTTTTTGTTTCACATTTTCTTTCTACTCAGGAGGATTTCGATTTTGTCAAATTTTTTTTTAAATCAAGTTTCATTAAAAATTTCTTTTCTCAATTAAATTTTTGTTTTGTTTCACATTTTGTGTCAACTCGAAAGATTTCTATTTTGTCAAATTTCTATTTTTCTTAAATCATGTTTCATTAAAATTTTCTTTTGTCACATATTTTTTTCCAAGTTTTGTGCTTAATGGGAAGGATTCCGATTTTGTTAATTTTCTTCTTTTTATATAAAACGAAATCAAGTTTCTTAAAAGTTTATTTTGTCCATTTAAATTTTTTTCAATGTCTATTGAGTAGGATTTCGATTTTTTCAATTTTTTTTTTTTAAAAAAACCAAGTTTCCTTAAAATTTGATTTTGTCAATTTTTTTTTTTGTTCACGTTTTGTGTCTACTGGGGAAGACATTGATTTTGTCCATTTCCTTTTTTTAAAAAAAAAAAAAAAAAAATCAAGTTTCATTAAAAATTATTTTTTTTTAATTTAAATTGTTTTTTGTTCAAATTTTTGTGTCTACTCGAAATGATTTCGATTTTGTCATTGTTCTCTGTTTAAAAAAAATCAAGTTTTGTTAAAATTTGATTGGTTTTTTTTTTTTTGTTATGTTTCATGTTTTGTGTCTGTTGGAATGAGTTCGATTTTGTCAGTTTTTTTTTTTAAATCTAGCTTCATTAAAATTTGATTTTGTCAATTAATTTTTTTGTTTCACATTTTCTATCTACTGGGGAGAATTTCGATTTTGTCAATTTTCATTTTTTTTAAAAAAAAAAAATATATCAAGCTTCATTAAATTTTGATTTTGTCAATTATTTTTTTTCCACATTTTGTGGAAAATTTCGATTTTTTCAATTTTCTTTTTTTTTTTTAAAAAAAATCAAGTTTCTTAGTTTATTTTTTTGTCACCTTTTGTCTATTGGAAAGGATTTCAATTTTGTCAATTTTTTTTTGTTCACATTTTGTGTCTACCGGGAAGATTTTGTGAATTTAAATGTTTTTTTTGTTCATGTTTTGTGTCTACTAGGATAGATTTCGATTTTGTCAATTGTCTTTTTTTTAAACAAATAAAAATCAAGTTTCATTAAATTTTGATTTTGTCAATATAATTTTTTTTTCTATATTTTGTGTCTACTAGTAAGGATTTCGATGTTGTCTTATTTATTTTTTTATTTATTTTTTTTTTGTAACAATCAAAGTTTCATTAAAATTTAATTTTGTCAAGTTTATTTTTTTTGTTTGATTTTTTTTTTTTTAAGAAAAGGACTTTGATTTTGTCAAATTTCTTTTTTAAAACATTCAAGTTTTATTAAATTTTGAATTTTTAAATTCAAATTTTTTTTGTCACGTTTTGTGTCTATTGGGAAAAATTTTTATTTGTCAATTCTCTTTTTTTTTTTTTTTTAAAAAAAAAAAATCATGTTTCTTAATTTTTTTTCACGTTCGTGTCAACAGGGGGATTTCGATTTTTTTCAATTTTCAATTTTTTTTTTAATCAAGTTTCATTAAAATTTGATTTTCTCAATTAGATGTTTTTTTTTTCATGTTTTGTAGGAAGATTTTTTTTTTTGTTAATTTTATTATTTTTTTTTTAAATAAAGTTTCATTAAAATTTGATTTCTTCAATTTAAATTTTTTGTTTCGCATTTTGTGTCTACTGGGAAACACTTTGATTTTTTCAATTTTCCTTTTAGAAAAATCATTTTTAAATTTAAATTTGTCAATTTAAAATTAAACCTGACAATTTCATTCCAAATAAAGGGAGATTCAAAATCTTAATTGGATAAACATTGAATTGAATTCAAAATCTTGATGTCATGATTTTGTTTTTTTTTGTGTGTATTATATTTTTTCAAACAATTTCTTAGATAGGTTAGTAAAGATATATTACTTTTTTTTTTTTTTTTTGAAAAAGTAAAGATACATTACTTATCTTAGCATTATCCTACTATTTACTAATATTGATTTTATTTTACAGATGTGGTGAGTGGAGTAATCCAAGGTAAATCGTTATCTATAAGAATCATTAAAAAAAAAGGATTATATTGATGGACAATAAGTACGTATTAAAATATGAATCGTCAGCTATATATTGCTTAAACTTCTAAATGTATAGAACTAATCTTAATTGGTTTTAAATTCATTTTAGTTCATAATATTTTTTTCAAATTACGCACGTGTAAAAATCCAGTGATATTCAAGGATTACATTTAGAAACAGACAAATGAAAATATGACCAACATATATACTACAGATACAGTAGGTTAATTTATTGTCACATCATCGTAAAAGAGATGATTTGAATACAAAAGCTAGCCTTTTTTAAAAAATTTAATTATTATTTGAATTAATATGTTACAATTGGTTGTTGATAGATAATTGTAAAAAAAGGAAAAAATAAATTTATATTCTTTAAGTTGAAAGGTACATTTTATTAAAGGGCATTTATTATTAAGCAGTTGTAGTTGTAGCTACTCTCTGAAGTTAGTAGAAATATTTAAACTTCCAATTCAGAAAAAAAAATAATAAATTAAGCAAAAAGAAAAAACTTGGCTTGAATTTTTTGTGTGGTGAGCAATTAATGACACAGCAATTAATATATATTTATTTCATTTTGTTGAAAACTAGGAAATGGATTCTGTAAAGCTGATTCCGTGTCTATCAGCCACGGATTTTTTTATTTTTATTTTTTTTATTATTTTATTTTTATTTTTAAATTTACCCAAAGTTTGAGGTTACCTTTGCAATAACCACTAAACTAAACATTGAGGGTGATTTTTGCAATAAAAAAAAATCAAGTACAAATTTAATATGCATTTAAAAGTGTTCTTAATGATTCAAAATCAATTGATCATATAAAAAAATCACGTTTAGAAGTGTAAGATCAAATATGGAATTGGATTTTGAAGGATTAAAGACATGTTTTGAGATGTGTTCGAACATGCTAAAAGTGATTCTAGCAATTTCAAAATCACTCCCAAACTCATCTTTTGCTTAAAAAAAAAAATCATTCCGAAACATGCACTATATCTCATGCATATTTTAATGAGGGTTGAATAAATCAAACTTTGTACCTACTGAAAGTTGAGGTAGCATTTTAATGTAGTTGTGAGATGCTCATCATCAATACAAAAAATGTTTCCCCCATTTTTTGTCATAAAAATTATTAAGTATAAAATATGATGTAGTAGTAGTATATATATTATGATATCTGAATTTTGTAATTTTTTTTAAACTGCCTGTCAAGTGAACTTTCTTTTCGTTAACACTAATGAAAAAAATTGGATAGGAGAGTGTTAATATGGTTAATGTAGAGATAGTTCTTACAATTTATATATATATATTTTTTAGAAGGAAATAAACATCAGAAAAACTAAAGCATTGGGATATCACTTGTGGGGCAGGATCTCCCACTAGTGGTATTTAAGTCTCAATGACAGCTAAATTTAAATCATTAAACCATATAGGAAATGAGTGGAACCAACAAACTGAGTTCCCACTCGGACATGCCTTGCGTGCAAGAGTGTGGGCCATTTGGTTGTGCCTTTTCAAAACGTGATAGAAGCCTTCCACTTGCTTCTCCTCTTTTAGGGATTTAGTTTTTTATTGCATTTATTTTATGGTAAAATAATTTTTTTTTACATCAACATTTGTAGATGGTAGATTCAAACTTCTAATCTCTTGGTCGAAAGTATATGTCAATCGCCGCTGAACTATGCCCGCTTTGACGTAAAATAGAACTCTTTAAGAAATTGATTATGTGGTAAATAATTACCGAAAAAGTTGGAAATAAATATCTCTAATATATAAAAAGTCAGGATCTTGAAAAAACATTTTTGGACATATTTACTCTCCATTTTTTTTACATAATTACAAATGTGCCCTTGTGATTTATTTAACACTACAATAATTATATAATTATAAAAACCGATATTGCATTCAAATATTTAATAAAGTAATGGATAAATAGGAATTGATTGTTAATTATTTAATATTTTTTTTTATCTAAATGTGATAATTATATAATTATAAAAACCGATATTGCATTCAAATATTTAATAAGGTAATGGATAAATAGGAATTGATTATTAATTATTTAATAATTTTTTTTATCTAAATTTGATATTTAAACTAAAATGAATATTAAATGTTTTAAAAAACAATATTTTTATTTCACAAAATTTATATGGCCTTCTTTTAGTGATAAAATCATAGTAGGAAAAATTTTAACCATGGTTAAAAGAAAACTATAATTTAAATAAATTCTACACCATCAAGTTTTATATATAATAAATTAGTAGAATAATAGTTTTTTTTTTTTAATGGATGTATATATAAGAATTGTGAAAAGTTGGTAGGTGAAGAGCTTGAATATAAAAGGTTTTATTCATTAAATTTCTATGAATTAATTATAAACTTTATAACTTCAAATTTAATTACAATCAATAGTGGGATTTTAAAGGTTTTGGAATTGCAAGAGTTTTGTAACATTCTTCAACTCCACTATATAAAGAACTCTCTCCCTACTTTCTTTTACACAAACGTGGGTATCCTCTTTTTAGTTTTTTTTCCTCTCCAATTTGATATGAATCCTACCATGCTATCCAAGACTAAAGAAAAGCTTCAAAATGTTGATGCATTAAATGCACTCAAGCTTCATTGAAGACAACTCAAAGCGTCATTTATGAAACATGGACTTCAAGATACTTTAAGTAAAGCTTCATTTATGCATGGGAGGTTGCGAACATTAAGTTGGCTGATTAAGAACTCCTATTTTCGGATTTATGGTGCCTTTTGAATGTATTTTCAGTTTTATGTCATTTTATTTACTTTTTAGGTTACATTTAGTTAATGGCTGATTATGGTCATAAAGTTGGAATGTTACAACTCTTGAAATGCCTCATGGAAGGTCTAGGGTTCAATTTTAAGGCTATATAATGCCATGTAATTCCATTGTAAGAGAGAAGACTTGGAAATGTAGTAAAAAGAGCCTTTGAGCTTTTCCTTTAGCCTTAGAGCTAAATTTCTTTGCAATTCTATGTAGTTTAGGTTGCATGTTGAGAATCATTCAAACTTGACTTGATCAATCATGCTTGTGGAGTGATTCGAATCTCAAACAAGTTTTCTTACATTGAGATATTTGATCGACAAGGTAATCCGGTTTTTACTTTCCTTGGGTTGATTTTCAAATCGATTTTGAGGTTTTCAGATTTGAGATCTAAAGGTCTTGTTTTTTAGCAAGATTGATAGATCCATTTCTTGGGAGTTTCATAACATTTGGTATCAGAGCTTTAGGCTCTAGATCGGATATATGTTTCCTTTGCGTTTCTCTTGAATTTGTTTCTCTTTCTTTAGTTATTTTTTTTAATCTGTCTAGTTTCGTAGTCTTCCTAAATGCTCCAAAAACTCATATTTCCGAAGGGTATTTCATCTTAATGTCTTCTATGATATTTTAGACCTTTGTTTAAGCTACAACTTTTCCTTCTTCATAAATTTCTAATTCAAATGTCTTGAGGGTTAAACGTCTGAACTTTTGCAATCTGTTCTGGAAAACTGCTATACCCGAGAAAGTGTGTTCTTGTTTTGTTCATGTCATGTTTTGCCTCCAAAGCCTTATAGATCCGAATTGCATTGCTATAAATTCATCAATTGTGTCTTAATATGGCTTTTCACTTGCTGATTATATCAGTTACGTATTCAATTTAAGCAAGAGTTGGCTGTTATGCATTAAATATGGACAATTACATTTCTGCTCATTGAATTTTCCACCATTTAGTTTCAGATTGTAACTCCTTTGTTTAAAGTATAGCCAATGACCTTAAATTCGGTCTTCCACTTTCCAAAGTGTTATAAATCACCTTGAGGACCATACACCAGCATTCAATATCTAAAGAATTCCATCCTCCATATAATTCCTTTTCAATCTCACATTCTGGCCATTTATTTCTATCACTTCATAATTTTGATTTGAAATCCTTCATCTGTTCAGTTTGTTTGATATATGCTTTCAATTACAAGAATTGCAAATTACCTTGGCTTTTCCACTTCTGATTTTGAGAGATGAGAATGCGAGTTTATATCGAGTGATTTGTGAAAATGAGTGCAAACACAAGTGGCCTAAATTTTCATGAGTGTGAACACATAAAAGAGTGTTGTGATGTCCTTTGTGTTTTCTTAACATGTTCTTGCAGCAATGTCACACAAAAAGATTCGAGGACGAATCCTCTTGAAGAAAGGGAGGATGATATGAATCCTACCATGCTATCCAAGACTAAAGAAAAGCTTCAAAATGTTGATGCATTAAATGCACTCAAGCTTCATTGAAGACAACTCGAAGCGTCGTTTATGAAACATGGACTTCAAGATACTTCAAGTAAAGCATCATTTATGCATGGGAGGTTACGAACATTAAGTTGGCTAATTAAGAACTCCTATTTTCGGATTTATGGTGCCTTTTGAATGTATTTTCAGTTTTATGTCATTTTATTTACTTTTTAGGTTACATTTAGTTAATGGCTGATTATGGTCATAAAGTTGGAATGTTACAACTCTTGAAATGCCTCATGGAAGGTCTAGGGTTCAATTTTAAGGTTATATAATGCCATGTAATTCCATTGTAAAAGAGAAGACTTGGAAATGTAGTAAAAAGAGCCTTTGAGCTTTTCCTTTAGCCTTAGAGCTAAGTTTCTTTGCAATTCTATGTAGTTTAGGTTGCATGTTGAGAATCATTCAAGCTTGACTTGATCAATCATGCTTGTGGAGTGATTCGAATCTCAAACAAGTTTTCTTGCCTTGAGATATTTGATCGACAAGGTAATCCGGTTTTTACTTTCCTTGGGTTGATTTTCAAATCGATTTTGGGGTTTTTCAGATTTGAGATCTAAAGGTCTTGTTTTTTAGCAAGGTTGTTAGATCCATTTCTTGGGTGTTTCATAACTCTCCAATTTGTTCTCTATAAGTTTATTAGTTTATTTGAATTACAAAGTCATGTTAACTACCAAAAAAGGGCGAAGATACTTCAAAACGATCTTCAACACAGGTATCTATTTCTAACATATATATGTTTTCATTCTAACACTTTTTTTTTTTTTTTTTGAAAAAATCATTCTAACACTATTATTCATTGATTTTCTTTTATTTTAATCCTAATAACTAATGTAACACTATTATCCTTAATTTAAAATTTGTTTAAGGTAATTTTCAATAATTTTAAAATTAAAGTTAGTTTTATTTAGTATTCATAAAAGTTGTATATGATGTAAAGGTATTTTTTCTACAACAATTTAGCTTTCTCATTTTGATTTGTTTTTCTTCTTTTATTAGTTCCTTCATATATTTTTAGATTTAGAAGATTGCATTGCATATTGATATAACAAACTATGTTATGGGAATTGCAACGCGACGTTGTTTGTATTAGATGTCGTCGTTGTATCTTGAAAAATGGTTTGATCTCAAATACCAATCAAAGGTGAACCTATTATCAGATAATCGTATGAAGATGTATCAATATCTTTTAGATGATTTTATATTAACCCTCTTATTGTATTTGTTGTTTATGTATGATTTTTTTTTTTTAAAAAAATTATTTCCTATACAATTTTTTATCCAATGAATCAAAAACACAAAAATGACAATTTGATATTAAGTTTAGTTAGTTTTAAAATTGGGGGCTTTGCACAGATAGCAAAAACCGGCAAAAATATTGCAAAAATAGCAAAAAAATAAAATTATTTGCGGAAATAGCAAAAAATACGTTAAATTACGAAAATACCCTTAGTATCTCCAATAGTCTATCAGTCCCTATTATTGATAGTCACTGATAGACTTCGATTAATCGGAGTCTATTAGTGATAAATACTGATAGACTTTGATTATAAGGTTCAATTAATCGGAGTCTATTAGTGATAGACACTGATAGACTTTGATTAATCGAAGTCTATCAGTGTGTATCACTGATAAACTCTGATAATCATAATCTATAAGTTTTTATCGTGTTTAATTCAAGCCTATCAGTGATTGTCACTGATAGAAAACAATTTAATCCAAGGCTATTAGTTCAGTTTAATTCAAGGCTATCAATTTCTATCCATCAGTTTAATTTAAGTCTATCAGTGATAATCACTAATAGAAAACAGTTTAATTTGAGGTTATCAGTTTCTATCACTGATAGAAATCAATTCAATTCAAGACTATTAGTTTCTATCATCTATAGAAACCAATTTAATTGAAGTTTATCAGTTTCTATCAGAAATTAATTTAATTGAAGTTTATTGACTTGTATCACTGATAGAAATTAGTTTTATTCAAATCTATCATTTTCTATCGAGGATAGAAATCCGTTAATTGAAGTCTATCAGTTTCTATCCCTGATAGAAATCAGTTAATTATCAGTTAATTGAAGTCTACCAATGATTGTTACTGATAGAAATCAATTTAATTGAAATCTATCAGTAAAGTACTTTCTATTGCAACATCTCGGTAATTAGAAACTCATCCAAAATTATTATACTACAATCATAAATTGAACAAAAAATTTAAGTCTCTTGTGGTAATTAGAACATAAAATCCAAAAAAAAAACCATTACGAACAAGCGACTCTTAATCAACAATATAATTTTTAAAGCCTAGCACACAAGCTCCGTGACCACCACCATAAAATTGCTATTCTTGTATTCTTTGTATTTCATTATCTATCAATTATAGCCCTGATAGACTTCAACCAGTGATAGTCAGTGATAGACTACGATTAACCGGAGTATATCAGTGATATACTTTGATATACCTACACAAACACTCACCAAAATTTTTGTATTCTTGACATTCTTGAATTAAAAAGAAGGCCAACAAGAGCTTAGCTCAATTGGCATAAAGTTGTACTGATAACCACAAGGTCTGTGGTTCGAAAAACAGAGGGAAAAAAAGAAATCGTAATAGCTCATTATAAAAAAAGAAAAAAAAAAAGAAATCATAACAGCTCATAAATGCAAAAAAAAAGAAAAAAAAAGAAAAAAGAAGAAGAAGAAATCGTATACACAAGAAATGAGGGAAGAAAGGCTCAGAAATGCAAAAAAAAAAAAAAAAAATAATAAAAAAAAGAAAAAAAAAGAAAAAAAAAAAAAGAAATCGTATACACTAGAAATGAGGGAAGAAAGGGTAAATGGGAAGGGAGAGAAAGAGAAGGGTAAAATGGGAATATTCTAATTTTTTTGCCATATTTGCAATTCTTTTTACTTGGTGCTAAATTTGCTATTATAGATAATTAATTTGCCACCCACTGCAATTACTCTTTAAAATTAATTATCAATTGATTTTTAACACGTTTAAAAAACTCAACTACCGAGCCTAAAGCATGCTGGAAACGACTCAAGCTTACCGAAATAACACTGATTGCTTGCTGGAAATTACTGAACAGCACCAAAATTCCTTGAATAAATGTTGTCCCGAGCCCGAATCGATGCGAAACCGAAACTAGAGGATACCCAAAGGTTGAAAAGCATTCTAAAGTTAATTTAGATGGATTTCAAAGTCCTAAGGGTGCTGGAACTTACTGTTCAACACCAAACAGAGATGCTAACGTGCTGAACAGTGTTCAAAAGAAGCCAAAATCTGCGATTTAAGGCCCGATAAGGCATGGGTAACTCAGATTAACGCTACTCGAGTCATGGGTAACCTTAATTTTAAGCCAAAAGAGAATGGGTCACGTTAAAACTTACTAAAATCGCCCAAATAACGCCGAATGAGGTTGGAACCACGCTGAAACCCACTGAACAGAGACCAAAGCGCGAGAGAGACGAGACCTGAGGTGCTGGTTGCACGGGATCTAACCAAAACAAGAGCGAGGAAGGTTAAATCGAGCCTAATCGACAGAGAATGAGAGGAAAAAAGACTTACACGCCGCGGGTGCTGGTCGGAAACGCGAGAGGGGGACGACGGCCGACTTGCCGCTGCCGACGACGAAGAAACGACGACTGGGCGGCCTGGGATCTGCTCGTCGGAGAAAGAAAATAAAGGAGGAAGGCGGCGCGCGCGAAGAGGGACCGACGGCGCGCTGGGAGCTCGGCACGGCTGGGTGACGCGAGGAGGAAAGAGGCGGCTGGACGGCGCTGCTGTGGCGCGAGCGGCGACGGCGGCGGCGCGGTTGCTATGTGGAGGGAGAAGAAGAAAAAACGCAGGAGAAGGGGTTTGGGGGCTGCCGCGCGCGAGAGAGAGAGAGAGAGAAAGAGAGAGAGAGAGATCCTATTTCTTTCTTTTCTTTTTTTTTAAAAACCTAACTGAACTCCAAAACTACCCATAACCAGGAGAAAAAAACGCTAACCACTCCCCACTCAGCCTGCACGAAAACCGAAAATATCTTAAAACACGAGGGAAGAAAGAAAAAAAAAATATCTGAATCAGCCCAACATAACGATTAATTAAAAACAACTTGGGTTACCTGGGATGCGGGGCGTTACAATCTCCCCACCTTAAGAACTTTCGTCCTCGAAAGTTTGTTGTTCGAAGAGCTCTGGATACTTGGCTCTAATCTCAGCTTCCCTTTCCCAGGTTGCCTCTTCCATTTTGTGATTCCTCCACAAAACCAATGGCTCTGCTTCTCAAGACTTTCGACTCCTTAGCCAAGATCTTAACCGGCTTCTCTTCATAGGACAAGTCCTCATTCAGCATCAAAGGTTCTGGATTTAGCACATGTGAAGGGTCATGGACATATTTCCTCAACATTGACACATGAAACACATTGTGCACTGCAGACATTGCTGGCGGCAACGCCAACCTATACGCGACAGGACCAATGCGCTCCAGGATCTCATAAGGTCCGATGAACCTGGGGCTAAGCTTGCCCTTCTTACCGAATCGTAGAACTCCTTTCATTGGTGCCACTCGGAGGAACACGTGATCACCGACACTGAACTCGAGTTCCCTACGCCGGACATCTGCATAACTCTTCTGCCTACTCTGAGCAGTTTGCATCCTTGCCCTTATCTTCTGAACTGCATCATTGGTCATTTGAACCAACTCTGGCCCTAGCAAAGCTCTTTCACCAACCTCGTCCCAATGGACTGGTCACCTGCATTTTTTCCCATACAGAGCCTCATACGGAGCCATACCAATGGTCGACTGATAACTGTTGTTGTAGGCAAACTCGATCAGATACAAATGACTTTCCCAACTACCACCGAAATCTAGCACACAAGCCCTGAGCATGTCTTCTAGCACCTGGTTCAACCGTTCAGGCTGGCCGTCAGTCTGAGGGTGGAATGCAGTACTAAAATCCAACTGAGTACCCAGTGCTTTCTGTAGACTTTGCCAAAAGGTAGATGTGAAGCGAGGGTCTCTGTCAGACACTATTGAAACAGGCACACCATGCAACCTCACTATCTCCTTTAGGTACAATTCTGCCCACTTATCTACAGAATAGGTGGCCTTACCCGGGATAAAATGAGCAGACTTGGTCAGACGGTCTACCACCACCCAAATCACCGTGAAACCCTTCACTGTCCTTGGCAATCCAACGATGAAATCCATGGACACATTTTCCCACTTCCACACGGGAACGGTCAAGGGTTGCAACAAACCGGCAGGTCTTTGCCTAGAAGCTTTCACCTGCTGACAAGTCAAGCATTTACTGACGAACTGAGCAATCTCTCTTTTCATATTATGCCACTAGTAATGCTTCTTAAGATCCCTATACATCTTGGTACTGCCCGGATGCACTGAGAACGAAGTGTTATGTGCTTCTTCCAGCAACGATCGCCTCAGCGAATAGTTCTTTGGCACACACAACCTTCCCTGGTATAACAAGGTCGAGTCCTTAGTGAGAGTGAAGTCTCCTTGACCTACCTCACTCACACGTTTGATTAACTCTGGATCCTCTTGTTGAGCATCTGCAATATGCTGCCACAAGCTAGGAACCACTGAAAGCTGAGCCAACAACGATGACACATCTGCCACTGCTAGTTCAACCTCTGCTCTGTCCAACTCTGCTAACATAGGACTTTCTGATGAAACCATGGATGCTACACTTGCTGCCCTTCTGCTAAGAGCATCCGCTACCACGTTGGCCTTCCCCGGGTGGTAATTGATCTCACAATCATAGTCCTTTACCAACTCCAACCACCTTCTTTGCCTCAAGTTAAGCTCCTTCTGGGTGAAGAAGTACTTCAGACTCTGGTGGTCAGTGAAAATCTGGATCCTTTCTCCATACAAGTAATGCCTCCAAATCTTCAAAGCAAACACCACTACTGCAAGTTCCAGATCATGAGTGGGGTAATTAAGCTCGTGCCCTTTAAGCTGTCGTGAGGCATAAGCAACTACCTTCCCATGCTGCATAAGCACACATCCTAATCCTTTTCTTGAAGCATCGCTGTAAACTACCAAGCCTCCTGAATCGTCGGGAATGGTTAGCACTGGAGCGGTGGTCAGCCGTTCCTTTAACTCCTGAAAGCTCTTTTCACAGCCCTCACTCCAAGTGAAAGCCACATTTTTGCGGGTCAACTGAGTCAAAGGCGCTGCAATGGTTGAAAAGTCTTGAACAAACTTTCTGTAGTAGCTTGCCAACCCCAGGAAACTACAGATTTCAGTCACAGTAGTGGGTCTCGGCCAACTGCGAACTGCTGTCACCTTGGCAGGATCCACTGCGATACCATCTTGGGTGACTACGTGACCAAGGAACGCCACTTCATCCAACCAAAACTCGCACTTTGAGAATTTGGCATACAACTCATTGCTCCTTAAGGCTTCCAAAACCTGAATCAGGTGCTGTTCATGTTGTTCCTTGCTCTTGGAAAAGACCAAGATGTCATCAATAAAGACTATCACAAATGAGTCAAGTAAGCTTTTAAACACTCGGTTCATAAGATCCATAAAGGCCGCAGGAGCATTGGTAAGTCCAAAGGACATCACCGTGAATTCGTAATGCCCATACCTGGTCCTGAAGGCAGTCTTTGGGATGTCAGCTTCCTTAATTCTCAACTGATGGTAACCGGAATGCAAGTCGATCTTTGAGAATACCTTGGCTCCTTGCAGCTGATCAAATAGATCATCAATGTGAGGGAGAGGGTATTTATTTTTCACGGTCACCCTATTCAGCTCCCGATAGTCAATGCAAAGCCTCATGGAACCATCTTTCTTCTTGACAAACAAAACCGGAGCACCCCATGGAGAAACGCTAGGACGAATAAACCCTTTCTCCAGAAGTTCTTCCAACTGCACTTTCAGTTCCTTCAACTCCGCCGGAGCCATTCGATACGGTGCTTTGGATAACGGAGTTGTCCCAGGTAAGAGGTCTATGTAGAAATCTATTTCCCGAGTCGGAGGTAGCCCTGGAAGATCATCCGGAAAGACATCTGCAAAATCCCTAACCACGGGGACGGAGTCCAGGCTGGGAGATTCCTTGCTAACATCAACCACACTGGCTAGGTAAGCCCATGCGCCGTGTTGCAAAAGATGTTTGGCTTTCAACGCAGAAACTACCTTAGGACTCCCATTCCTTGAACCCTTAAACTTAAACCCTTGGCCTGAAGGCAACTTGAGATGCACTTCCTTCTTAGCACAATCAATGGTAGCTCCATTACTAGCCAACCAATCCATGCCTAGGATTACATCAAAGTCGTGCATATCTAACTTGATCAACTTTGCCCCAAAGGCCTGGCCCGCAACAGAAACTTCACCCAACTTAATCACTTGTTGAGCAAGCAATATTGAACCTGAGGGTGTAGACACTGAGAGAATATACCCTAGAGGCTCAAGCTCGAGCTTTGCTTGACTAACAAACGCCGAAGAAACAAAAGAATGACTCGACCCCGAGTCAAACAATACAAAGGCAGGGACATTCACAACAAGAATAGTTCCCGAAGTAGCAAAAAGCAAGGATGAAACAAACAAACAAACAAACGATTTAAACAAAGGCCAGTTTAGAGAGAGCGTACCTGTGACCACGGTATCCTCCTCATTAGCTTCTTCTCTTGTGAGGGCAAAAACACGTGCCCTATGATTACCACCCTGAGCTGGCACAGCCTGGGCTTTTGGAATTGGCTTTTCTGCATCGGCTTCATTCTTGGTCGGGCATTGCCTTGCATAATGTCCTTCCTTCCCACACTTGAAGCATACTCTTCCACCCACTTGGCACTGTCCAAAATGGTATTTGCCACAAGCATTGCATAAGGGAAGAGCAGGAGCTTTCCCCTGAATCTGCTGTCGTGGGGCCTTTTGAGGTTGTCCAACAAAAGGTGGAGGTTTCCTTTTGACTCCTGATGCTGAAGCTTCTCCCCAATGAGGCTGCGCTTTCCGTGCCATGTTCTTGTCCATAATCAAAGCACCCCTGAGTGCCTCAGCAAAAGTTGTGGGTCCGCTCAAGGCAACGGTACCTCTAATTTCCTCTCGGAGGCCTTTGACGAACCTCTTGATTTTTCGATCTGGCGTGCTAACCAAATCCTGAGCAAAGCGGGAGAGCTCAGTGAATTTCCTCTCATATTGCACCACTGTCATATTTCCTTGAGTTAGGTGAAAAAATTCAGTCTCCTTATCATCCTTGACAGTCTCAGGAAAATAATGATCGTATAGAAGGTCCTTAAACCTCTCCCACGAGACTGGGTTGTTAGCATGATCTTCCGCCTCAGCTATTGATTTCCACCACATGCGGGCATCATCCCTCAGCATAAATATCGCCCCTCTGACCATCAGACGGTCATCACAATTCATATAGTCATACATCGCCTCCAGATCGGCGATCCAACGCTCGACCGCCACGGGATTTTCTGACCGTCCATCGAAGGTAGGAGGGTCGTAACGCTTGAAATCTCGAAGGAATTGAGACTCCATTGGGTCTTCAGCTGCCCGATTGGGGTACCTCGGCTGCCTGGCATTTCTTTGAGCATGTTATCGAACATGGTCTGAAGTGCTTCCGGTGTGATCAGCATTGGGGCTGCATGTGGAACAAGAGGTGCCGGTGGTACAACTCCTCGTCGACGGCGAGGAACCGGAGGGTTAACCTCTTGGTGAACGGGAGGGGCTGGAGGATCCTGCTGAACATCATCACCCTCTGCCTGGCGCTCCTGCCTAACAGCTGGGTTTCTAGGTCTACCTCGACCACGAGCCATCGACTGGTAAGGTGGTGCACTAAGGTCAATGAACAGATAGTAACCAAGGATACAAGCTCTAACATAAGTCTAGGCAGCATCCTAGTCCTACTATCATGCAATAAACAGGCAATCAAAGCACGCTATCTAATCACCTAAAGGGAGCATCCTAAGCCTAAATACTATATAAAAACAACATGGAAAACATCATGCTCAAACAAGGCAACCAAGGTAATAAGTAAACATGCATTGCAAGTCTAACCATGATCATTCAAAGCAAGCATAAGATAAAGCAACCAAGTAACTCGAGTAATATATAAATAAGACATTCAATCCACATACCTGGTGATGGAGAGGAGAACGAGGAAGACCACAGATCCTACACTATTATCAACCTAGATTCTAGGCCAGTCTACAGGAACAACTCCGCTCTGATACCAACTGTAACGCCCCAGGTTTTAATATAATCTAACCTATGGACGTTACTAAACTCCTATTCAAACCTACCGAGAGCTCCGAAAATTTCGGCAGCATAACGACGTACATAGGACAAACCCAAAATTTTAAATCACCTGTTAAACACGAAAAGACACTTCCATATAATTTCATTCTACTCCCCACAACTCCACAGAACAACTACAGAACAGTTTACGAGGCAGATCTCGTATATTCATCCAATAACAGATTCAAATTCTCCTAATGCAAACATGCTCTTAACCTCTAAAAACAATCCAACTTTATTTAACACTAACATATTTACAACCTAACGGAAACATGAAATTCTGAACGAGTTCAACAACTAAAAGTTAACCCAACCTAACTTCAAAATTGAAGGTTCAGCCTAACCTCAATAAACAAATGAATACCCTATCTACCAAAGAGAAAATAAACAAGTAAATGGACCCATGTGGTCATCCCTCGTGAACCTCCTCGTCTGCATCACCGGGCACATAAAACTCATCACCTGCATAATCTGAAATTGTTGGGGGGAAGAAAGGGGAGGGGTATCAGTACAACCACAGTACTGGTAAGTAGCTCACACCCGGAGAGCCACCAAACAACAAACAACCACAACAATATACTATAAACACACAACATGCTTGGAAAGCGATAAACAACTCAACATGCCCTTGAACACGAAAACAATAATGCCAACACATGTTTCATGCAAAATGGGACGGCAACATGAATCCACGCATCATGCTATGCACCCCCACATGGTTTCCGCGCCATGCCAGCACACTCACATGTGATTTCCGCTTCACGCTCCGCACTCACATCCCACACGTGATTTCCGCGTCACGCTCCGCAAACCCACCCAACACATGTATTATCCCGCGCCATGCGCAGCGCCACTCTCACGTGATTTCCGCGTCACGCTCCGCACTCACACCCACACGTGATTTCCGCGTCACGCTCCGCACACACACCCAGCACATGATTTACGCGTCATGCTCCGCCTCTCCCCAATGACCACACACTATGCAGACACGACTCTTATGCAGCATAGTTATCAACCACAGTATCTCATGCTCATGAATTAAACAAACAACATGCTTATGCATCGTCAAAGCAACATGCTTAGGAATTTAACAACACATCATGCTTGTTCACAAAGCGAGCTACAACATATAAACACATTATGCAGTAGCAAAGCAAGAAAAGCGATAGCAAGCTCAAACAACAAACAAGCCCCACCGGATAGAAACTACTTACCATACTTAAAAGTACTCCTACACCAAGTTATAGCTTGCTGGAAAATACTAGGATATGCTCTAAACGGACCTACAGGCACAAGAGAGACCTTCTAAAAGTTAGGGAGTGACTTAGCCCACTTGCCAATACTCTAAATGAGTTTAACCGAGCCTAAAGCATGCTGGAAACGACTCAAGCTTACCGAAATAACACTGATTGCTTGCTGGAAATTACTGAACAGCACCAAAATTCCTTGAATAAATGTTGTCCCGAGCCCGAATCGATGCGAAACCGAAACTAGAGGATACCCAAAGGTTGAAAAGCATTCTAAAGTTAATTTAGATGGATTTCAAAGTCCTAAGGGTGCTGGAACTTACCGTTCAACACCAAACAGAGATGCTAAGGTGCTGAACAGTGTTCAAAAGAAGCCAAAATCTGCGATTTAAGGCCCGATAAGGCATGGGTAACTCAGATTAACGCTACTCGAGTAATGGGTAACCTTAATTTTAAGCCAAAAGAGAATGGGTCACGTTAAAACTTACTAAAATCGCCCAAATAACGCTGAATGAGGTTGGAACCACGCTGAAACCCACTGAACAGAGACCAAAGCGCGAGAGAGACGAGACCTGAGGTGCTGGTTGCACGGGATCTAACCAAAACAAGAGCGAGGAAGGTTAAATCGAGCCTAATCGACAGAGAATGAGAGGAAAAAAGACTTACACGCCGCGGGTGCTGGTCGGAAACGCGAGAGGGGGACGACGGCGGACTTGCGACTGCCGACGACGAAGAAACGACGACTGGGCGGCCTGGGATCTGCTCGTCGGAGAAAGAAAATAAAGGAGGAAGGCGGCGCGCGCGAAGAGGGACCGACGGCGCGCTGGGAGCTCGGCACGGCTGGGTGACGCGAGGAGGAGAGAGGCGACTGGACGGCGCGGCTGTGGCGCGAGCGGCGACGGCGGCGCAAGACGGCGGCGCGGTTGCTGTGTGGAGGGAGAAAAAGAAAAAACGCAGGAGAAGGGGTTTGGGGGCTGCCGCGCGCGAGAGAGAGAGAGAGAAAGAGAGAGAGAGAGATCCTATTTCTTTCTTTTCTTTTTTTTTAAAACCTAACTGAACTCCAAAACTACCCATAACCAGGAGAAAAAAACGCTGACCGCTCCCCACTCAGCCTGCACGAAAACCGAAAATATCTTAAAACACGAGGGAAGAAAGAAAAAAAATATCTGAATCAGCCCAACATAACGATTAATTAAAAACAACTTGGGTTACCTGGGATGCGGGGCGTTACACCAACTCCCAACTCCGGCGGTGTCACCTGCGATTTTCCGGCAACTCCCCTTGCACGTCTTCTTCTGCAGCGTCACGACGAGCAGCAGTCGGCCAGCAACCTCCAGCCAAGTCTTTCTCTCTCTCTCTCCCTCTCAGCTCTTCCTTTCTCCCGTTTCTGCAATCGGCCAGTAGTGCCCTCACCGTGCAGCCCAACGAAGTCGTGCGATCCCGACGGCCCAGGCCGCTGTCGCATTCTGGTCAGCTCCGTCGATGGGTCATGTGCTTCAACTTCTTCACTGTGGATCAACCTTCATTCCACCGTTGTTGTCTCCGTCGGTAGTGCAGGCTGCCACTGTCGGTTAGCATTTCGTGGATTACCTCCATTATTGTGATTGATTTAAGGTAATGATCGGTGGGTTTTCCCTATTCGATTGAGTTTCCAATTTTTCGAATAATAAAATTCACGTAATTTGGCTTTTTAGCAAGTGTTTTCCAACATAGAGAAAGGACCAATTTTGGAAAATTTCGGGGTAAGAGTTAGTTCTTAGGATAATCAACCACTGCCACGAGTATTTCATTTTAATTCTAAATTTGTTTTTTTGGAGGAATTAAACGCAGCTTCAATTTAAGAAATTTTCGAGAAATTTCTTCGCATTGTTGGATTGTGCAAGAGGTCAATTAGAGGAGTTATTGTGTTGTAGCTTTTAGAATTAAAGCCAGGTAAGTGGCTTTATTGTTGAACTTTTTATTTGGGAGCACGTGTTTTATTTTCCTTGTTTGATTATGTTCACGTTTATAAAATTTTTTTGAAAGTATGAAATTTATTATTAATGTTTGCAAATGTTGAGTTTTGAAATCCTTGAGTTGGTGGTCTCTCAAAAGTTCTGTAATATGTTTGAGTTTAAATGAATTATAAGTTTTCTTAAATTTTGAAAGTGTACATGAAAATGAAATTGATGTACTTAATGCCTACACAGGACTTAGGGACATGAGGGACATGAAATTGATGTACCTAAGTCGAGGTTCGTAAAATTGATGACCTCCATGTGCGACACATGAAATTGATGTGTCTAGGATATGCATGAAATTGATGTATATCCATAGTTAATAAGTTTAAGATAAAGTTTAGAGCCACAAAAAATATGTCAACCTCAACCGTAGGGTCACTTACTATATTTTAAATACTCAGGGGTTGTTTGGGGCGCTGAATTGGTTATAATATCTAGTGGTTATAATAATCTGGGGTTATAATAATATGTATTTGTGGTGTAGATTATTATAGTCTGGGATAAAATAATCTGTGTTTTTAGTCTGGGATAAAATAATCTGTGTTTGGGTTGCAGATTATTTTAGTCTGGGTTAAAATAGTCTGTGTTTGGGGTGCTGATTCGTTTAACATGAGATTCTGAATCAAAGGTTCAAGTTGATTGTTTTTTCCTGACTTTTTTTTTGTTTATTTTCCTCAGACAACTTTGTATGTCAAATATTATATTTTTCAAATATCAATAAAAAATTGGTTGGATTCAGTTGTAAGAAAAATAAAGTATTGGGTATACGGGTTAAATGATGTGTTTAACTTAAAAGGAAACAAAAATAACCTAAGGTAAGAGTTGATTTTCTTTGTTTTAGGGTCATGATTTTTTCACAAAAGAAGTCATTTTATGATTTCATATTGGAAAACCATATTTGTTTTATTTCTGTCATTAAGTTTTTTCTAACAATATTTTTAAAAAATTATTTAGAGAATAAGTAATTTCATTCAAAATTTTGCAAAAAAATCAGTGACACAGAAATTAAAAATTAAAATCCAGTTCATAAAATAAAATGTTCAACAATACACATGATCATAATAAAAGGCTAATGAGTTCACTTAAACACAAGAAAAATGCAAAAATACTAATGAGTTCCACAAGGTGGACGTCGCCGGTTACGAGGTGGTTGACGACGACGTCCCCTTAGTGCCTGATCTTGTTCACCTTGTACCTCTTGCTCCTCTTGTAACTCATGTTCCTCTCGTTCTTCTGGTTGCTCTCTATGAGCATATGACAATGAGGGACCTGCCTCATGTGATGATGATGGACCAGCCTCATAGTATGGTGGAATCGAAGTTTGAAAATACTGCATACCAGGAGTTGGGATCAAAACAAGTGGAGTGGAAGGAGTACCACCATCTTGTGTCTGAGTGAGATGAGGTACATCTTCAACATTATGGTGCACTTCATCATGCACAACCGGAATGTCCTCCTCTCGAGCACGTCGTCTACGCCTAGGACCTGGAGGAGGTGCCATAGGTATGCGGTAGATATGCTGAAGTTGTTCCATACTCGCCTCACCACTAGTACACAGATTAAGAACGTCTAGATCTTCACTAATAATGGTAGGAACATCAGATGTACTTTGTCTCCTGATTTATCCGAGAACAAGCTCCCACCAATCAGCTGCAAGATGTATGCACGAGCATACCTCGCCACAGTCGCTTCATCTGCGTCGTCATCCAATCGTTGGAACTGAGTTGCCAACCAAGGCAAGCTTAATCTAGAACCTTTAATTGCATTATTGTCCGGCGTCACCCCAAGTAGCAGCTGACACGTTTGTTTCCAGTCCACATGCAACATTCCAGTGACGGGCTCGCCCTCTACTGGTAAACCCATCAGCACCTCTACATCCTGGAGAGTCACAGTACACTCCCCCCGGGCACGTGAAACGTATGTGTCTCCGGTCTCCACCTCTCTACGAGTGCTGTAATAAAGTGCCAGTCAAGTTGAATGAAGCCCAATCTGGCCACTCCATAGAAACCAGCAGCACGCAATGCTGGCAATATCAGTCGATGTAATGGGATATTACGCTGTAGAACTGCCTCTCGGCGTCTACAATGTAGCTCTTCCAAGTTCCCGTCATTCCACACGAGCTCTGAACAATGTGACACCTAATCATATAAGACAGACGCATCGAGTGGTCCTGGACTTATATCCATGATCTACAAAATGGGACAAAAACTCACTTTTTGACTTCTATTGTGATAAAGAAATCAAATGTGGGATAGATATTTGGAAAATGTGGGGCTGAAAACGCATCAAACGGCCGGAAATAGAGAGAAAAGAGAAGTGGGGCTCGATTACGGTGAGAATGAAAAGAAGAAAGGGGAAGTTTAAAAATTTTACGGTGGGTCGTCTCTTCAAGAGACGACCCACAACCGCGCCTCTGGGTCGTCTCTAAGAGACGACCTACGAGCGGGTAAAAAAAAACGATTCCGTGTAATTCCGCATGTAGGTCGTCTCTTGAAGAGACGATCTACACGCGGATTTTTTTTTTAAACGAGAGCCACAATTGCATATCGTCTCTTCAAGAGACGATATGCAACCACGTGGGCGTAAGAGACGACCTACAAGCGGCGAATTAAAACAACAATATTTTCCTAATAAGTTTCAAAACAATAATATATTAATAATAAGTATTTAAATAAATAATATTAATAAAAAAAATCCCCACGATCATGGTGACACAAAAATATTTTTTCCTAGAAATATATGAGTACAAAAGATATATCGAAAATTCTTGAAAGCAAAGATAATTGTGAAGCAGCACATTGGTCGAGGAGTGGTGGGTCAACTGTGTTCGTCCAGAAGGTATTAAATCAACTCAACCTAGTATTTCTTTTTTCTTTTTCTTTTTTTCTTTTTTTTCATTTTCTTCCTCCATCTTTATCTTCTTCCTCCATCACCATCATCTTCATCTTATTCCTCCATTTCCATTTCCATCTTCATCTACATCATCTTGTTCCTCCATTTCCATCATCATCTTCATCTTCTTCCTCAACCTCAAACTCCATCTTCATCATTTTCTTTTTCCTCTAACCCTAATGCCGTCGACGTTTTCAACGACTTTTCAGACGGTTGCCAACAAATTTTTCGACGACCAAATTTTTTTTTTCTCGTTTTCTTTCTTTTCTTCTTTTTTTTTTTGCTTTATTTTCATTTTTTATATTTTTCAAAATGAAAATGTTATGAAATATGAAAAAAAGGAAAAAAAACGGTTGCCAGAAAAGTCGTCGGCGATTGCCGGAAAAGTCGTTGGAAAAGTGGTCGGCGATCGTCGAAAAAGTCGCCGGAAACTTCACCGGCCGACGGCGACCGGCAGTCGTCAGAAAAGTCAAGGAGTCGCATGGAAGAAGAGAGGAGAGAGTTACTGTAGAAAATGGATAGAATAATCGGGTGGGTTGAATGATGGTTACTGTAGAGAATGGATAAAATAATTGGGGATAAAAATAACCCACTCACCATTTATTTTTGTTGATGCCCCAAACACTGAATAGGTTATAATAAAGGGGGCTATTATAACCTATTCAGTATCCCAAACAACCCCTCATTCTTTTCAAAAATGTTTTCTTTCAGGTAAAGACAAGGGCAGGTGCAAGGCGATTGATGAGAATCCATTAGGCAGCCATGAGAGGACTATGAACTTCATAATTTATTTTCTTCCGCTTTATGAACTCTGTTTTACTTTATTTGATTTGTAAACTTATTTGAGAAATTTCTTAGAGGTCATGTATGTTTATAGTTTGGAATTATTTAAGAATATTTAAAACCTTTAAAACTAGGGATCCCGAATAAAAGTTTTGTTTTGAGGTTTTTACTTAAATTAGTGTTTATGTTATAAAATGTTTTTATTTAAAAAGGCCTCCAAAGCATGCATGACGTAACGGTCCCGAAAAGACTCTTGTAAGAAGTCGGGTCGTTATAGTAAACAACCCTAGCAGATGCAAAAAAAAAAAAAAAAAAAAAGAGATTATTACTGATTTTCAAATGGTTGGTCCCTGTCAAAGCGTGTCTAGGTCCTGAGCGCAGAGCAAACAGTGCGAGAGCAATCGAGCATAGACTGAAGTGGCTGAGGAAGCGATTGATGAAGCAGAAAAAGAAGGTGACGACGACGAAATCCAGAGAGTCGACGAGAATGAAGAGGAAGAGGAAGGGGAAGAAGAAGATGCAGAACAATAAAAGTATTATACTGTGCAAAAAAAATTTGGTACCAAATGCAATTATATATTTCTTGTTCAACGAGTTAAATATGGCATGCCTGCCTCGGTAGAGATTATGAAATTATAAGTTTCAAAAAAATATTATAAAATTATAAAGGTTTAAATCTCGTTTTAGTCTCCGAACTTTCAAGTTCGTTTTATTTTGGTTCTTAAATTTTAAAAAATGTCTATTTTGGTTCTTAAATTTACAAGTTTAATCTATTTTAGTTCATGAACTTTCAAAATGTCTATTTTAGTCTCTAAACTTTTTTAAAATAGTCATTTTGATCCTTGCAATGTTACTTTTTGTAAGGACATGTTTGTCAATTTCAATTTTCTAAAAAAAAAAGAAAGAAAAGAAATGTTGAATTTTGGGAAATTTTTGTGTAGGCACGTGTGTTGGTGGGGTGATGTTGTGTGTGTGCTAGATGATGAGCAGGTGGTATGGGTTTGTTTTGTTAAAAAAAAAACAAAAAGAAAAAAAAAGAAGAAATAAATCAACGAAGGAAAAAAAAGAGGGAGAGAGGAAATTCGGGAAAAGAGCATTAGAGAGAGAGTTTTTGTGCAGCGTAAAGTAACTTCAAATCAGAGAAGGGGATTGGAATTTGGTAAGTTTTTCTAAGAAAATCTTGTTAAGAAATGAGTTTTAAAGAGTGGTTTTTTATGGGTGTTCATTCTTTCTCTATAAATTTGCCATGGATACTCCAGTGGATGTGAGTGAAGACTATAGCCTAGCTCGTGTATGATGTTTGTTGTTGGGTAGAAATTGAAAAGAAGAAATAGGAGATTTGTAGTATTAAGCTTTGAAGGGTGGTTGTCTTACCTAGAGAGAAGAAAATAGGGTTTAGTACCAAAGAAGATTATGGAAAACAAATTGGGTTTGATGAAGAGAGAGGGGTTGTCACTTGAGATAGTTAATTTGGGAGAGGTGATATTATTTCTATTATAGTAAATGGTGAGATGGAAGGGGGAATAGAAATGGTTAAAGTGGGAAAGAAGACAAAAAGTGCCTAGGTTATTAATGAGATGAGAAAGAATGTGAAAGTTGGGAATTAGAATATAATTTGGATTGGAAATTGATTTGATTGGTCAAAGGGATTTTTCTTTTTTTTTTTTTTTTCGAAATAATGCTTCATTAATAACCAACAACCAAACACTAACCACCCACATCTCCCTCCTGAAAAATCGAAGAGATTAACCAGTTAGGCATATCAGCCAAACAAAAGAACCCCTCTTCCGAGGAAGAGGGCCAAAAAAACCAGTCCACTATCATATACAAGATTTTGGCTATATGCTAAGCGCGCTAAGTTGTGCGCTTGACGGTTGTTTTCCCGCCGGTTGAAAGAGAAGGAGACATGCCCCATTTCCAACGCCAATTCTTCAACTTTTTAAGTTTACTCCTTTCTTGGAATTAATTCATATGGAAATTTGGTTTAATTGACTAAGGAGGAACTTATATTTATTCTCCGTTGTAGTAACAATTCATGATTTGGGAATTGATTTTGAACTTCCAAATTCAATGGAGTTGGATTAGCGGGTGATCCGAAACGTCAACGTCAGCGTCACTAGTTCTGTGAGTGGTTATTTTACAAATGTTTCGTTATCATTTAATTATTTATATGAGATTTTAAGAGTTCTATAACTATGTTTGAGTTTTATAGAAACGGTTATGAGATTTCCAAGGAGTTGTTATGAATTTTCAATAACGTTATGAGTTTGCTGAAATTATCATTTACAGATATTGGAAATATTTTTTTTCAAGTCATCCAAGAATTCAAAAGATTGTTATAATTTTCTCTGTGTCTTGTGATTTTAGTTATAAGTATTATTTAGAAGTATGTGAGATATTTTTATGGTTATTTTAGTAACTAGAGGGATTTGTGAAATCCCTCTAATATATGAAATGTTGTTTAGAAAAAGAAATGATTTTTAGAGCTATTGGTGATGTTGAGTTTTATATTAAAAGTGGTTTGAAATCCACTAGATCTATGTACCCATGGTGATTACCCGTATACTATGTGAATGTGTTTCCATAGTATAGAGAGAAGTCCTTGGGACCCACTCTAGCACACGTGTAGGCTTTGAATCGTGTGTTAGAGTGCTTAGCCCTTGAAAGGTTGCTCTATGTGTACGTATGACAGAGATGGCTTTGCTATGCATTTCGTGATTACTCAATGCATAGTATGACAGAGATTGCTCTGCTGAGCGTATTAAGTTTACTCTACGCCAGTATGACTAGAGATTCGGGTATAGGTTTGGTGATAATTCTTCTAACATGTGTTATTGTTTTCAAGAGTTACCTCTATAAATAGAAATTTATGTTTTGTTATCTTGAGAGTTATTAAAAAACTCATGTTTTACCTTGTTTTCCAGAGCTATGAGATTTTGCTTAAAGAAGAGATTGGTTTTCATGAAATTATTTTATTATGAACTTACCACTCACTGGGCTTTTCAGCTCATTGTTTTATTTTTATTTTTCCACCAGGTTGCTCTTAAGTTTCAACCAGAGTTGATTGAACGGAGTAAGTTAGCCAGAGTCTGCCACCTGTCTCTAAAATTCAATGCATATCACTTAGTATATATAAAGAGTGGTTGAGTATTGTGGTTTAAGACGTTTGTGTCTCTAGCTTGGCTCCAAGTTGTGATATATAGTATCTTTATTTATAGGGAGTTAAATGTGTGTACACCATTTTTTTTTTCTGGTGTGTTATTAACCAAGTTTCAGAGAAAACTCTGCCCAAATTTTTTGGTCCCTTGAGAGCCTAAGCGTGGTTAAGAACATGTAGTTGGCCATGAGTCCTATAGTTAGTTAGAATTCATTGTCGACACACCACGTCACTAGATAGTTAAGAGAGAGCTGTGGCGGGGTGTGCCACTTTTCTACCTTAAATCTACTTTACTCGCGACTATCTCTAACTTATTTGACTTGAAATCATGCTCATATTAGCATGTTAATACACATATTCAAAATTATGTCTTTAATTTGTTAAAATCTATATCTATACTATATATAAAAGGGGCTAAGAGGGGAGAATCTTTGCCTTCCTATTATGCCCTTACAGTTCTAATAAATTCACATTTTGCCCTTCAATGATGAGACATGACTCTTCGAGTTGAGGTGTCCATTTCGAGAAAGGTTGAATAGTTGCAATGAATACTGGTAGGACATGACTGTTCAAACGACTATGTGACTCTTTGAGTTTATGTGTCCAATTAATATCGACAAGACACGACTATTAGGTGGAGGCAATTATACATCAATAGATGCATCCATTTGCATATAAATGCAATCCATGTATAAAAACATTGAACTATTTTATATAATTATTTTTTTTTCGAGTTAGTTCTTCATAGGATAAGTGATTTTTTGCAAAGCATGTTATTGTTGTTGAAATTCATGAATTTGGTAGTTATATTATTTGTATATTTAGATTCATAGTTGTTTCATGAATTTCCTTTATTTCATAAGTATATTATCTCTTTTTTCTGTTTTTTTTTTCACTCAGAAAATCGATACCACCACTTGAAATTCAATCACTTGTTTCGAAATAGATGAGAAAGGTTAGTCAATTATTATATTCCTTCTCCCTTTTATCTTCATGTGGTTGGTTATTTGATTTTACCTAAAGATTGTGTATGAAATCGCAATAAAGTTGTGGTTTGAAACTAAAAGTTAAAATTGCACTACATTTTTCATTCTTCATTCATAATGGAATTACACGTTTCTTTCAACGTGTAAGAGTTGTAAATACTTTACTATAAAATTGTAGATTGCAATTAATTTTTGCCTTTTACTATTGTGTATGTTACCCAAAACACACTACACTTTGTGTCTTTGTGTTAAAATTCACTTCATCATGGAATTTTGATGAAATGTTATTTTTTTAGTTGCATGAAATTTCATATTGAGATTTTGTTTTTTTATTGTTGATTTTGTTGGCTTTTTGGCCCTTAATCTCAAATTAATTAATTTTAATTAATTAATTAATCAATGTTTTGATGATAACAAACCCAGTTTTTAATTACTGAAAATTTTAGTGTTTTAATGTGCCCATAGCGTAGAGCTCGGAACAACGATTTCAACGCCTCTTGAATCACTCAAATCGGAGCTAAAACGAAGAAGTTATAGCCGAAACAAGCTTTAACGAAAAATACTGGTAGCGATGACGTGGCGGCCAAGTCAGCATCAATGGACCAATCCGAAGTTGACATGTGGACCAATTAGAGAGCAACACATGGACATTTTTTGGTTATTTGAATATATATATATATATATATATATATATATTATTTTATTAAAAAAAAATTTGTGAGTAACGTTACTTTAAATTAAAAAAAAAAAAAAAAATACAGAAAGCATTTAATGCTTCTGTCCGTTGGGAGTACAGATTTTAAAAAAAAAAATGTTAAATTTGTTTTACCGTTTCTCACATTACATATATATATATATATATAATAATAATAATAATTATTATTATTATTATTAAATTAATATGTTTTTAAAGTTTTTTTTTTACCGTTGGGTTGTTTTGAATTTTAAAAATTGTTTTACTTTTTTTTTTTATATATTTTATTTTTATTATATATTATATTATTATTTTAAATTTCTTTTTTCTTTTAATTTCTTTTAATCTCCACCCTTTATTTTTCTTTATCTTCAAATCCAATGGTCCAAATTTAAACTCAATTTTTACCCTATTTCCCTCTCTTTTTAAACTCATCTTCCTCCCCAAATTTTCTCTAACAATTTTACATTTTTACAATCCTCCCAAATCAAAAAGTTTCCATTGTTGCTCTCTCCAAGCTCCCAATTTTTTTTCTTTTCATCTTATTCTTGAGAGAGTATTATTGTATTGTGAGGATACATTTGTTGAGTGCTCAAATTTGTAAATCCACTCTATTGAGAGTTGTATTGTATTCTTCAAAAATTCCAACGCTTGTAACGGTTTGATCCTAACCCGTGGAAAGGATCGGGTTTGCTCTTGAACCCGTAAAAGGAGCGGTGGTGTAACGGTTGGGTTCTAATCCGTGGAAAGAGTCGAAAGGTTTTTATTCAAATTCCCAAGAGGCGCTTGGGGAGTGGAGTAGGTCGAGTTTGACCGAACCACTATAAAAATTACGGTGTCTTCTTCTCTAACTCTTTCCTTTTTATTTTTGCAATTAATTTAAGCAATTTATTGGATGCTTTAGTTTGTTCTTATTTGTTGCATAAATTGAAATTTTCTTATTGTTTATAAAAAGTGTATTAATTAGTTTAATTGGGCCCACTTTAGTAAAAAGTTTAATTAAACCCTATTCACCCCCCTCTAGGGTTGCCATATCGATCCAACAATTGGTATCAGAGCAGGTTGCTCATCTTGAAATAATTTTTCTTGATAAACTTAATTGTTTTTGAGCTATGGCAACTTTAGGTTTTATCCCTTTTACCGATAGTCAATCTATTACAAAGCCTCCTTTCTTTAATGGTACTAATTATAGTTATTGGAAAAATAGAATGAGATTTTTCTTGCTTTCTATTGATTATGATTTATGGGATATTGTTGAAGAAGGTTTTAAAATTCCAACAAAAGATGTTGATGGTGTTAGCTCTATAAAACCTAAGGAAGAATGGTCAATAAATGAAAAGAAAGCATGCTCTTTAAATGCCAAAGCTATTAATTGCTTATTTTGTGCTTTGAATGAAATTGAGTATAATAGAGTGTCTATTTGCAAAACCGCTAAAGAAATATGGGATAAATTAGAAATTACTCATGAAGGAACTAGTCAAGTAAAAGAAACAAAGATTGATATGTTAGTTCATCAATATGAAATGTTTAAAATTGATGAAAATGAAGCTCTTTCCGATATGTTTATTAGGTTTACTAACATTGTTAATGCTTTAGAAGGGCTTGGGAAAAAGTACTCAAATCTTGAGAAGGTAAAGAAGCTATTGTGGTCTTTGCCTAAACAATGGGAGCCTAAAGTCACCGTCATTCAAGAGGCAAAAGATCTCAAATCTCTCTCCATTGATGAACTCATGGGTTCGTTGTTGACACATGAGATGAAGATCAAGAAAAACATGGAGGATGAGAAGAAAAAGAAAGAGAAGAGTATAGCCTTAAAGACCATGTCCTTGGAAGTTGACTCCGAAGATGAGGATGCTCTTGATGAAGAAGACGTTGCCTATCTCTCTCGTAAGTATAAAAATTTCATAAAGAGAAAGAAACAATTCAAGAAGCATCTCTCCAACCAAAAAGAGTCAAAAGGTGAAAAGAGCAAAAAGGATGAGGTAATATGCTATGAATGCAAGAAACCGGGTCACATTAGAACCAATTGTCCTCTTCTCAAATCATCCAAGAAATCCAAGAAGAAAGCAATGAAGGCTACTTGGGATGATAGCGATGAAAGCGAAAGTGGGAGTGATAATGAAGAAGTGGCAAACTTTTGCTTCATGGCTCATAGTGACAAAGAGGATGAACAAGATGATGAGGTAACTCTAGAACCCCTTTCTTATGATGAGTTATTTGAAGCTTTTGAAAATATGCTTTTAGTTCAAATATATGTGGATGATATTATTTTTGGTTCTACTAATCCATCTTTGTGTGAAGAATTTTCTAAGTGTATGCACAATGAATTTGAGATGAGTATGATGGGAGAACTTAGCTTCTTCCTTGGACTCCAAATCAAACAACTCAAGGATGGTACCTTCATAAGTCAAGAGAAATACACAAGGGATTTGCTCAAAAGGTTCAAATTCAATGAAGGTAAAATTGCAAAAACTCCTATGAGCACATCCACTAAGCTTGACAAGGATGAAAAAGGTAAGTGTGTGGATATAAAATCTTATAGAGGTATGATTGGATCTTTACTTTATTTAACCGCTAGTAGACCCGATATCATGTTTAGTGTATGTCTTTGTGCTAGATTTCAATTTTGTCCTAAGGAATCACATTTGCATGCCGTTAAAAGAATTTTTAAATATTTGCTTGGTACTATTGATTTAGGCTTATGGTATCCTAGAAATGTTGAATTTAATTTGGTAGGATATTCCGACGCGGATTTTGCGGGTAGTTTACTTGACCGTAAGAGTACTAGTGGGACTTGCCAATTTCTTGGTAGTTCCTTAGTTTCTTGGTTTAGTAAAAAGCAAAATTCGGTTGCATTATCCACTACGGAAGCGGAATATATTGCGGTTGCTAGTTGTTGTGCTCAAATTCTTTGGATGAAACAAACTCTTTGTGATTTTGGATTAAAGTTTGATAATGTGCCTATATTTTGTGATAATACTAGTGCTATTAATTTGACTAAAAATCCTATTCATCATTCTAGGACTAAGCATATTGATATTAGGCATCACTTTATTAGAGAGCATGTGCAAAATGGTAATATTATTCTTGAATTTGTAGGCTCTAATAATCAATTAGCGGATATTTTTACCAAGCCTTTGAATGAGGAAAGCTTTTGCAAAAATAGGCTTGAGCTCGGTATTATTCGTTGTGATGCCTCTTGATTTTATAATTTTACTTGTTAAATCTTTTTAAAGGCATTTTGGTAGGGGGAGATTTGGAAAGCATGTGTTGATATTCTTAGGGGGAGTTGCTAAATTTATGTTCATGTTTATAAGGGAATCATTATGTAGTTCTAAATTTTTCTTAATTATTCTTTTTGATGATTCCAAAGGGGGAGAAGATTAAGAAAAATATGTTATAAATATGCTATGATTTTGATTATATTAATTAGGGGGAGAATTTATTATTGAGTAAAATTCAAGATTGATCTTTATGGTGTTTTGATGAACTTTATATTGAAATTATCTCTTGATATATGTACTACCTATAGTTTATATGTTATTTTTCTTGAATGGTTTGTCATCATCAAAAAGGGGGAGATTGTTGGCTTTTTGACCCTTAATCTCAAATTAATTAATTTTAATTAATTAATTAATCAATGTTTTGATGATAACAAAACCAGTTTTTAATTACTGAAAATTTTAGTGTTTTAATGTGCCCATAGCGTAGAGCTCGGAACAACGATTTCAACGCCTCTTGAATCACTCAAATCGGAGCTAAAACGAAGAAGTTATAGCCGAAACAAGCTTTAACGAAAAATACTGGTAGCGATGACGTGGCGGCCAAGTCAGCATCAATGGACCAATCCGAAGCTGACATGTGGACCAATTAGAGAGCAACACATGGACATTTTTTGGTTATTTGAATATATATATATATATATATATATATATATATATATATATTATTTTATTAAAAAAAATTTGTGAGTAACGTTACTTTAAATTAAACAAAAAAAAAAAAAAAAAAAATACAGAAAGCATTTAATGCTTCTGTCCGTTGGGAGTACAGATTTAAAAAAAAAAAATGTTAAATTTGTTTTACCGTTTCTCACATTACACACATATATATATAATTATTATTATTATTATTATTATTAAATTAATATGTTTTTAAAGTTTTTTTTTTTTTACCGTTGGGTTGTTTTGAATTTTAAAAATTGTTTTACTTTTTTTTTATATATTTTATTTTTATTATATATTATATTATTATTTTAAATTTCTTTTTTCTTTTAATTTCTTTTAATCTCCACCCTTTATTTTTCTTTATCTTCAAATCCAATGGTCCAAATTTAAACTCAATTTTTACCCTATTTCCCTCTCTTTTTAAACTCATCTTCCTCCCCAAATTTTCTCTAACAATTTTACATTTTTACAATCCTCCCAAATCAAAAAGTTTCCATTGTTGCTCTCTCCAAGCTCCCAATTTTTTTTCTTTTCATCTTATTCTTGAGAGAGTATTATTGTATTGTGAGGATACATTTGTTGAGTGCTCAAATTTGTAAATCCACTCTATTGAGAGTTGTATTGTATTCTTCAAAAATTCCAACGCTTGTAACGGTTTGATCCTAACCCGTGGAAAGGATCGGGTTTGCTCTTGAACCCGTAAAAGGAGCGGTGGTGTAACGGTTGGGCTCTAATCCGTGGAAAGAGTCGAAAGGTTTTTATTCAAATTCCCAAGAGGCGCTTGGGGAGTGGAGTAGGTCGAGTTTGACCGAACCACTATAAAAATTACGGTGTCTTCTTCTCTAACTCTTTCCTTTTTATTTTTGCAATTAATTTAAGCAATTTATTGCATGCTTTAGTTTGTTCTTATTTGTTGCATAAATTGAAATTTTCTTATTGTTTATAAAAAGTGTATTAATTAGTTTAATTGGGCCCACTTTAGTAAAAAGTTTAATTAAACCCTATTCACCCCCCTCTAGGGTTGCCATATCGATCCAACAGATTTTACTGGTTGTGTTTGTAGTTTGATTGATTTTATATTATGTGTAAGTGATTGTTATATGATTAAGTTTTTCTGCGTGTGGATTTTTATGTATGACTTTTCTTATAAATAATTACCTTATCTAACAATTAGCAATCATCATTGGTGTAATTTTTTTAATTTCTTTTTCACTTATTTGATGGAAATTTCTTTTTCATTAGTGTAAATTTTTTAACTTTCACCATAAAAAATTATATTCTAAAGATTTCAAACCACGTGCAAAGTATTTCATATTCATTCTAATTGAACCTATAACAATATAATATATAGTTTTAGACTTCTAGGCACCGTCTTTTTTTATTTTCAATTAAAACCGTGAAATTTGACGTGCATCGTACGTGTCTTTAAACTAGTTGAAATAAAAGTGAGGACCAAGATAGTGTTTTTTTTAAGTTCAAGGACTAAAATAGACATTTTAAGAAAGTTTAGGACTAAATAGGATTTAAATCAATTACAAATTATAATATAGAGAATATATTCACTTTATTTTAAAATTTTTGTTTCTTTTTGCAAAATTCATTTATACATAGAAGAATTTGAATTTTAATACTCTTCCACAAATACTTGAAAAAAAAACACACAAAAAAAAAAACAAAAAAAAACCAAAAACTCATCCCACAATGATATATTATTACACTAACATGAACACAATTCAATGGACATAAGTCTTGTACTAATAACTAGAAGGTCTCTCATTCAGATCCTTTATCCAAAAAAAAAAAAAAAAAAAAGATATATAATTACCATATAACATAATATAAATTACAATGTAAAATAATATTTTGAATAGATTGAATTTAGTAATTATAAAATAATAATATTTAAATACGTTCAATTTTTTTTAGACGAACGCAAAAAAAAAAAAAAAAAAAAAAATTAGACAAATAAGTTTAATTTAGTATTACTGTTTTAGTATATGTCGATGTTCACACGTAACTTCAAATAATGAGACACGTGGAATAAACTTGATATGTATTGATGTTATATGTGTGTGAGTGTACAATCTCTAATACATAATCCTCTGATTTTCTCTCCTGTGTGTGTTTCACTCAAGAGCTGGAACGCTTGTTCTCAAATTTGAAGTCGTCTCAAGGGCTTTGCAGCTTATTCTTGAGTTTGGAGTCGTCTCAAGGGCTTTGCAGCTTGTTATTGAGATTAGAGTTGTTTTAAGGGCTTTGTGAGCTTCAAGAAGTCTTTTAATCTTCTGGAAGTCTTCAAGAAGCTTTAGTCTTTCAAAGTCTTGAAGGTTTGTTCTTCAGAAGGATTTGAGTTCTTCTTGATGGATTGAGGAGGCCATGTGCTTCAATAGGTCTTGCGGTCTTCAGTTTTGCAGCAGGACTTGAAAAGGATTTGAGCTTTGATCTTCGGTTATGCAAAAGGATTTGAAGAGGATCTGAGCTTCGATCTTTGATTTTGCAGGAGGAGTTTCAATCTTCAGAGTCTTATGAGAGCTTCCTGGTCTTCCTCTTCTTCCCTTCTTTCTGCCCCCTCCAAATGAGAGCCAATGATGATGGAACCTCTCTATCAGCTTCATAGTCAAGGATGATGAAATCTGCAGGAAAACAAATTTATCTTTTTTTACAAGTACATCTTCAATCTTCCCTATGGGCCTTGCAGTTGACCTGTCTGCCAACTGTAAAATCACAGTGGTTGGTTTTGCTTCCCTGATACCTAACTGCTTGAGGATTGATAGAGGTATTAAGTTAATGTTGGACCCCAGATCACATAGAGCTCGTCCAACACTTCTTCCTCCAATCATGCAAGGAATCGTGAAACTGCATGGATCTTGAAGCTTGGGTGGAACCTTGCTTGTAATCAAAGCGCTACAATTCTTTATAAGAGTGATAGTTTCATATTCTCCGAGCTTGCGCTTCTTTGATAGGATATCCTTCAAGAACTTGGCATAGTTTGGTATTTGCTCAATGACTTCCACCAATGGAATGTTAATGTGGAGTTGCTTGAGGATATCCAGAAACTTCTTGAACTGCTCGTACTGGTTCTTCTTAATAAGTCTTTGAGGGAATGGTGAAGGTGGCATTGCATTTTGATACAGATTTTCAGGTTTCTTGGCTAGTTCCTTCATATGTTCTGCTGGTGAAGGCTTTGCGGGCACAATTGACTTTGCGCATTCTGTGCTAAGTTTCCTGCAACACTATCTTTTTGGCCTTGATCCAATTCTGTCTTTTCTTGTTCAACATCTTGAGTGGGACACCCTACATTATTAAAAAATTTCTCTTTTTCATGCTCCATAGGCAATTCTGGCTCTTGATATTGTAATCCACTCCTCAGAGTTATGGCTTTGCAATGTTCTTTTCCTTCTCTTTGTTGCACACTTTCTCTTTGTAGCAATGTCACTGCTGGTCTATTCCTCATCTCCTGAATTAACTGCCCAATTTGAGATTCAAGATTTCTCAAGGAAGTCGTTTGACTTTGAATTACAAAGTCATTCGTGGTCATGAACTCCCCCATAAGATTCTCCAAATTTGATGGTGATTGGGGTTGCGCTTTCATCAGTTGCTGCTACATTTGCGGTTGCATTTGCGGCTGCAAAGGTTGTGCAATCTTTAGTTGAACTTGTCCATTGAATCCGGGTGGTTCTCCCTACTTAACCAAAGGGATTGTATTAGAAGTACTAGCATTTTGTCCTCCCCATGAAAAGTTAGGGTGTTGTCTCCATCCTAGATTGTATGTATTAGAGTAAGGATTGATTCTGTTTCGTGCACCTAAAAAATATACTAAAGCTGGATTTTGAGGACAATCTTCAAATGAATGCTCTTCATTACAAGTAGTGCAAACGGGGGGGGGGGGGGTTGAAACTTGACTCGTGGCTGCAACTTGAACTTGATTCCCTAAAGTAAGATTCATAAGCACATCGTTCATAGTTAACATCCGCTTTGATAGTGTCTCTAGATGATTGACTTCTTGGACCTTGACACTGCTTCTAGATGGTGTTTCTTCCTCCCCTCATTGACTATTGTTTGCAACAATTGCGTCAAGAATCTCGTTTGCCTCATTGAAAGTCTTTGTAAAAATGCTCTACAAGAAGACAAGCAGGCATGCCATGGTGTGGACATTTCCTAATCAAGTTTTGTGGTCCCTGTTTAAAAGTGATAATTTCCCCTCAGATTTGTGCATTCTTAGTAGGCGGAAAATATTTCAAAAGAAACTTTTCAGCAAGCTCATCCCATGTGGTCATGTTATCTGATGGAAAAGAATCTAACCATGCTTCTGTATTACCCTGCAAAGAAAATGGAAAAAGTTTCAAACGCGAAGTTTCATTGGAGATTCCATTAAGATTGAACGAATTGCATATTCTCAAGAATTGCTTCATATGCTTGTGAGGATATTCACTAAGAAGTCTTGAAAAATTGGCCTATCGTTTGAAGCATTTGGAACATGATAGGTTTGAGCTCAAAATGATTTGCATCGATGGCTGGCTCAACAATTCCCTAATGGCTCTCCTTTTCATCAGCAATAAGAATTGTTGGGTTTTATGCCCTAAAACTCGTAAATAGTAAATGAAACAAATTAATCGATCTCAATAAAGTGTTATTTGAGTAATTCAGTAATTTGGTTATTGAATAATCGAGTTTGCATTAATAAACCCTAAATCCAATAAACTAAGATCCAAGGTTGTTTAAATGAAACTTGGACTAGTATGTGGGGACATACGGGGATCAGTGTCCAAGTAACAACCTAAAAGGTCTATAGTATAGGGATAAGGCTGGGTACCTTATCCTGGTGACACTATGTGATACGACCCACCTTGTATTTGATACAGATGCAATGATCCAAAGTATCCATGTAGGAGACATGCGGGTTGGGGTATCCTATGCAATGAGTTTGCATAAGACCGGACCGCGAAATAGTAACCACTAGATGTAACGCCGTTAACTAGTTTAGGTTTCTATTTCAATAGGATAACCTAGGTAACTCAATCTCAATCTTGAGTCTGTTATGAACCCCTTTCACGAAGGATTGTCCTTAGATTTGTATGGGTGAGAGTGACCAGTTCGCCGACTCAATAATCCTACCATTTCAGGGACAAGACCAAATGGGGGCTGGGAACATAACAGTACAAGATGGAATTCACTTCTTCCCCTATTGGGGTAAGTAGATGTCTGTTCCCTTAAGGGCTGATTCCGAGGCTTGAACAAAGGCGCGTCGTCCTCTCCTGGCCCGAGAGGAACTCTTGTTTAGTGGTTGGACCCTAAACAACTTGTTCATTAGAGGAATTAGTGGTACTTAAGGAACCAGAGGTAACCCAGAGGTAACCCAGAGGTAAAACGGTAATTTGACCCAGCTGGTGTTACGAACACACGTGAAGGATTGAATTACTGCATTGGTCGATATCCGTGGACACAGAAATATTCTACAGTGAGAAGAGTGCAGCTGTGGGTCTTTAGTGGAGTGACCCACAGTTAATGAATGTTGACTAACTTGGTTAATGAGTTTGGCCAATTAGTCTCGTATCGTTGGAGCTTCTGATCTGTAGGTTCATTAGGTCCCACTGGTAGCTCGTAAAGAGACTTGAGGCAATTAAGTATAAATTATAAATTGAAAGTGTTCAATTTATTTGGGGAATCGTATAATGTATATTGATGCATTATAATATAAAGTTTATGAAACTTTATAATATAATTTTTGAATTATTTTAAAAAATTAATTCTTGAGAGAAAATATTTGAAAGAGTTCAAATAAATTTAATATGAATTGGATTCATATTAATTTTAATAAAATCCCTAAGATTAAATATATGATATTTAATTGGGTAATTAATTAATTATGGAATTAATTAATTATTTATTAAAATTAGAGACCTTTTCCTATTAGGAAAGAAAATATTTGAAAGAGTTCAAATAAATTTAATATGAATTGGATTCATATTAATTTTAATTTTAATAAAATCCCTAAGATTAAATATATGATATTTAATTGGGAAATTAATTAATTATGGAATTAATTAATTATTTATTAAAATTAGAGACTTTTTCCTATTAGGAAAAGGTCTTCCTTTTCCTATCAGGAAAAAGGTCTTGGCCTTTACTATATATAGGACCCCTGGGGTGGGGTGAAAAGCATCTCATTCATTCTCCTACTCTCAGAGAATTCCCCTCAAGGCTTCCTCTAGACTCCCACCAGTCTCCTGCCTCTAGAACTCTCAGAGTCATACCGGTGTAGCCATAGTGGTGGTGTTCGCACTAGTTCGTGATTAATTCACAAGCAGTTGGTGAATTTAATCTGAGTCGTCAACGAGAGTAAGTAATTTGTTACTTTATAAATTAGATTTAGATCTAATATTTTTGTATCCTTAGCCTTAATATATATTTAGAATAGTTCTAATATTATTGTCAATGTATTGGTATTTTAGATTAAACAAAATTAATTACGAATAGGTCCCAATCACGCTTCCGCTTTACGTAATTACGAAATTCCAATCCTTCAAGAATAAGATTATGTGCTGCAGCAGCTTGTTGCTGCACATTGTTAGAATGTGCTCCTCTTTGTTGCACATCGAGAGGGTCTCCAACAGGTGGCTCCAGAGCAATTTACTATAGAAAAATTTCTTCTGGGATTTCCTGTTGTTGAACTTCTCGTAGTTCCTTTAACTTCTTTCTTTGCTCCATACAGCGCTGTCACAAAGTCTTCTCTATCTCAGGATCAAAATTGAATTCAGGTCTTTTGAGCATGCACCAATCCAACCTGCAAAGAAATCCATGCAAAAAAATTGATGCCCTGTGATAGAAGAATTTGCAGTCGCAAACCGATCACAATTCCTGCTTTACAGAAACTGAAAAGATGTTATTTCAACCGTTTTTCCAAACTCCCTGGCAACGGCACCAAAAACTTGACGTGCATGATGTTACTGCACAAGTGCAAGTATACACTATCAAGTAATAAAGTGGAGAGTACTCCAGATATCGAACCCAAGGAAGATGGTGACTAGTAAAAAAAATACTTAAACAAATCAAGAAAACAAGATCCTCCTCTAAGTTTGCAATCGAGGATGGTAACCAAAGAAATAGTTTGATGAAGGTCTTGTAATTGATGAAAGCAATAGAAAAGAAATCGATAAAATAAAGCAATTAAAACATATATGAGATAAGAGGGGGAATTCAAATAAGTATCAACCAAGAGCTTTAAAATGCGCCCACCTTTGCGTTAGCAACTCACTCAGGCAATGCACACGGCTGGAGAATGCTATCTATTAGTGCCCACATAGACATGGTGTAGATAGATTACTACCAGTTTGCTCCACAAATGCCCTAACAACTAGATTGTGAGTTAAGTCCTACTCTTATTCAGCTTCGTTGTAGGTGCCTTGAGAAGACTAAGCTAACTCGACACCTATTTCTAGGGCTAGCTAAAGCTTAGATAAATATTGCACATGACTCCCAAAACTCTAGTGGTTCCAGTCCTATTTCTAGGATGCAAGAAAACAAAGTCCTATTTCTAGGATCTTTTCCGCTATTATCTTTGCTAACCCGTGCATTCAACTCCAACCTTTCGACCACTAGCTGAACACAAACTATGCTAACTTAAGTGATTAGTTTAAGCTAACAATGAAACTTAAACTTCAGCAAAAACAAACAATGATAAGAGGAGGCAAGGTTGCCTTTGCATTGGTGGAGCTTTCTTTTACTCAAGGAATCCACATATTTGAACCCTCGAGAAGAAGCTTAGCTCATTGAGGAAAATAAAGTGCAAGACATAAAATAATTGCATTCATATTAATAATTGAAAAGCACATAAAGAAATGAACTTACAACTGAAAATTAGATAAAACAGAAAGGAAAACAACTTACAAAAGAAATAAAATAGAAAGTAAAGACTCTAGACTCGACTAAGGTTCTTTCTGAAGGATTAAAATTCCTTGCAGCAGAAGCGTATATCAGACCTTTCGTTCTTAACTTGGTTTCTTTGAAAACACCGATACATTGGGCCAAATTACAAAACGATTTCTATAAATTTAATATGATTAAGCATGTTGAACAAGATCTAAACACTTTAGAATTCAAGGAACCAACCTTATTGTAGACCGAATTTCAGCACAATGCTCCTTTGTTGAAGATCACGTTCACTGAATTTTCCAAGAACACCACCCTTCGGATCACCCACTATGACTTTAGGATGCTTGAGATTGCAATTGTGGGATTGCCTTAAGTCTTGGAGAGGGAATTCAAGAAGAAAAATCACCAAGAATGATGCTGAATTCTTGTGTGTGAGAGAGCCAGATTATTGAGAGAAGATTTCTTTTTCTCAATCTTGCAGAGAACTGCCAAGAGAGAGAGACCCACACACTCCATAATGATTTGAAGTTTTTACGATAAAAACTCCCTACTCCCCAGCAACTTCTGGGGAGTTATTATTAATTTTAAATAATAAAAACCATATGGTGATTTTAATTAAATCAGGATTTAATTAAAATAACCTTAACATATAGTTTTAATTGAATAATTCAATTAAATCACATCAAATTGAATTAGTCTATGGTAAACAATTAATTCAATAATTAATTGTTCCCAATCACAATAAATATCTCATATTTAATTAGTTTTATATTCGAATCATATTCAAACATGTCTCCCTCTTTTAACCGATAGTTTTAATGTACATCTAATGTACATTATTTAATAACTATATAATTAATTTGATTAAATCACATTTAACCAAATTAAATTAATTAATTCTAAAATTAATTAATTCATGAATTAATTAAATATCACATATTTAATTAAATTCATAATTCTCTCATATATTAATTTTGAATCATATCCAAAATTAATTATAAAGTTTAATTCTCTAATTAAACTTTAAACTATAATGTATCTGCATACATTATATTAATTCCCTTAATATTCAAGACTATATTATCTCAGTACCCGTTACGAGCTAGCAGGTGGACCTAATGGACCTACAGATCAGAAGCTCCAACGATATGAGATTAACTGACTAAACTCATTAACCAAGTTAATCAATATTCGTTAACTGTGGGTCACTCCACTAAAGACCCACAGCTGCACTCTTCTCACCGTAGAATATTTGTGTGTCCATGGATATCTAACAATACAGTAAGTCAATCATTCACGTGTGTTCGTAACTCCAACTGGGTCAAATTACCGCTTTACCCCTGGGTTACCTCTGGATCCCTAAGTACCACTGATCCCTCTAATGAACAACCTGTTTAGGGTCCAACCACTAAATAGAAATTCCTCTCGGGCCAGGAGAGGACAGCGCGCTTTTGTTCAAGCCCCTGAATCAGCCCTTAAGGGAACACACATCTACTTGCCCCAATAGAGGAAGGAGTGAATTTCATCTTGTACTGTTATGTTCCCAGCCCTCATTCGGTCTTGCCCCTGAAATGGTAGGATTATTGAGTCGGCGAACTGGCCACTCTCACCCATACAAATCTAAGAACAATCCCTCCTGAAAAGGAGTTCATAACAGACTTAGGATTGAGATTGAGTTACCTAGGTCATCCTATTGAAATAGAAACCTAAACTAGTCAACGACGTTACATCTAGTGGTTACTATTTCGCGGTCCGGTCTTATGCAAACTCATTGCATAAGATACCCCCACCCACATGTCTCCTACATGGATGCTTTGGATCATTGCATCTGTATCGGATACAAGGTGGGTTGATCACATAGTGTCACCAGGATAAGGTACCCAACCTTATCCCTATACTATAAACCATTTAGGGCCCGTTTGGTTTAAGGTTTTATAGATGTCTGGGAATACCTGATGCCTGGGAATAAGATTGCTGGGAAGCAAAGATAACTGTGTTTGGTTGTGCATGGAAATGTCATCAGGATTTTATGAGAACAAATTATGTCTGTATTTATTTTTTAGAATTAATCAAGTAAACTTTATGTAATTTTAATAAATTAATCAACAAAATAATCAAAATTAATTCAAACTATTAATAAAAATTAATGAAATAATAATCATGAAATAATTTTAATGGGATAAACTATGTTAATTTAACAAATTAAAATTATTTAATTAATTTTTTAATAAATATCTTTAACTACAATAATTTAATATATTGTATCCATAAAAATTAATTAGATAAATATTTAATAATAATATGATTATTTATTTATTATAAGGAAATCCAAAAAACTAATTAATTGATTATAAATAATCGATAAGTAACTAATTATAATTATTGAAAAATGAATTTTTATACTAAATTCATTTAAAAGATTTTAATTCAATAATTAGATTATTTTCGATAATATTAACTAATTAATTATAATTGTAGTAAATATGTAATTACATCCCTTTAATAAACTTGGACTAAGTATTTGTTTAAAAGTCCTAAAAAAAATATTTTTTTTTAAAAAATTGAAATTCTTGACAAATTATTATTTAATCTAATTAAATAATTTATTATATTATTTTTAATTTAGTATTCATTAATTAATTAATTAACTATATTCAAAATAAAATTGCATATAAAAGTAAAAAAGAAGAGATGGGAAAAGAGAAAATCCATGTTTTTGCAAGGGCATAGAAAGCCCTTGCTTATGGGCATAAATGATGCCTGGGAATGCGTTATTTCCTGGGCCCACCACAGAAATCTTAAAACAAACAAGGGTATTATAAACCCTTGCCCATTCCCATCTCCAAAAACCTTGTACCAAACGACCCCTTAGGTTGTTACTTGAAGACTGATCCCCGTATGTCGCCACATACTAGTCCAAGTTTCATTTAAACAACCTTGGATCTTAGTTTATTGGAATTAGGGTTTATTAATGCAAACTCGATCATTCAATAACGAAATTACTGAAACACTCAAATAACGACTTATTGAGATCGATTAATTTGTTTCATTAATCTACGAGTTTTAGGGCATAAAACCCAACACTTTCTCCTCTCTATCTAACTTGCTCTTGCCTTTTTTAAGGGGAGATAAGTCTTTCTCATGTTCTTCTTTGGAATGGAAGAGCTGACAGAGGCCAAACCAAAACTCAGGTTGGTTACAAGATGAGAAGAAAGAAAAGCATAAAGACTATCCTACGACGAAAATCTGAGCTCCCTTTGCTTCTTGCACTTTGGTCGCCTTATATAGACCTTGGAAGGTAGGGTTAGCTGCTGAGATCAATGTGAGAGAATCCTTGAAACTGAAAATTCACGATCCTTGGAGATTTGATACGAGATATGGGATTTTCGGATAATTTTGTGCAAATCCCATGAATCTTGAAATTCTGTCGGAAAGCCCAGTTGCGACTGCATATTGGGCGCAAATTCCTAAGTGCACTGCCTTGACAAATCTATCTTCAACTGAGGCTACTTTCCTTATCAGTTTGCGGGTGTAATTCAAAAGCATTTTCCACATCTTTAGGACCAAATGTGGGCGCACATCTTCAACTTCACTTTTGCTCTGCTAACTCTTCATCTCCATTTATGGGCGCATTTCCACTGCAAAATAGCCCTCTGCACAAAAACATTAACTTTGATAAATTCTTACAAAAATAATTTCTTTTTGAACACTTAAAGCATAAATTCAATATTTTAAAGATTTCTAACATGACTCTTAGACATTTGCTAATTTGACTCTAAATCATAAGAATTTAAGCACAAAGTCTTTGTTATGCACAAAGTCTTTGCTTTCCAAGCAATAACCTAAGTTTTTAAGGCTAAATAACGCACATAAACGAGCGTTATCAGAGATACTCCTTCTTCTTGAGCAAATCGAGTAACCAGGGGCGGTCATGACACCCATGATTTCCACTACATGAAAGGTGAGTTTGGGAAGTGAGTATGCGCTACAGTCTCAATAGTGAGCTATGCTCGTAGTCAGCTACTTTCACCACAAAGTGTTAGTTTGTTGGAACAAAGGTGTAAATGACTATGAGGCTCTCCTAGAACAAAATAAATATATAAATAAAGTCTAGCAGCAACTTATATAAGTTTGGGGGAGGGAAGTCAAATTTTCTTTTCCATTCCAAGAGTTAGGATAACTTATGAAAGAGATAGGCTACTCTGAATAAGGGTTATGTTGAATAACAAGTAGTAGAGGTGAGAATGCATGAGAATGTTTTATCTTGAGAGAAGTGAGTGAGGGTTTAATGATAGAGAATCTTGTTGTTGTCTCAAAGTGTTAGGAGTTGAGATCTTTCCTGAAAGGCAACCTCACGAACTAAACTTACCTATAAACACACTTTTTCTTTCTTGATTCTGTTGTCTTTGTTAAAATTGCTTGAGGACAAGCAATATTTTAAGTTTGAAGGTGCGATAACACTCATTTATGTGTGTTATTTAGCTTTAAAAACTTCGGTTATTGCTAAGAAAGCAAAGACTTAGTGCTTAAATTCTTATCATTTAGAGTCAATATTAGCAAAAGTCTACGGATCATGATAGAAATCTTAAAATATAGAATTTATGCTTAATTGTGGTAAAAAGAGAGTATTTTTGTAAGAATTTATCAAAGTTTAATGATTTTGTGCAAGAGTCCATATTTGCGTTTGAAATGCGCCCAAAAATGAAGAAGGAAAGTTTAGGGGAGCAATGAGATTAAAGATTTGCACCTACATTTGGAAACGAAAGAATTTGGTTGAGTATGGAACAAACAACAGATGTGGAAAATGCGTCTAAGATGCGCCCGCAAATTAACAAGGAAAGTAGCCCAACTTAAGACAAAATGTGTCTAAGTAGTGCACTCAAGGAATTTGCACCCCATTTGCGGCCACAACTGGGCTTTTTGACAAGATTCCAAAATTGACAGGAATTGCACAGAATCTTCTAAAAATCAAATATCTCGTACCAAATCTCCAAGAATCGTGGATTTTCACTCTCAAAGGACTTCTCACACTGATCTTGACAGCTAACCCTACCTTCCAAGGGAGCTCAGATTTTCTTCCTAGGATAGTCCTTATGTTTTTTCTTTCTTCTCATCTTGTAACCAATTCGAGTTTCAGTTCTTCTAGCCTCTGTTGGCTCCTCCATTCAAAAGAAGAAGAGGAGAAAGACTTCTCTCCCCTTGAAAAAGGCAAGAGCAAGTTAGATAGATACGAGAAAGAACCTTAGTTGAGTCTTAGAATGTTTATTTTGTATTAAGTTGTAAGTTCCAGTTTATGTACTTTTCATTTATTAATATGAATGCAATTTTATTCTATGCTTTGTGTACCTTTACTTTCATGCTTTGCACTTTATTTTCATCTATGAGCTAAGCTTCTTCTCTGGGGTTCAAATATGTGGATGCCTTGAGTAGAAGAAAGTCTCACCTATGCAAAGGCAACATTGCTTCTTCTTACCATTGTTTTTTTTTTGCTGAAAGTTTGAGTTACATTGTTAGCTTGAACTGATCACTTGAGTTAACATAGTTTGTGTTCACCTAGTGGTCGAAAGGTTGGAGTTGAGTGTGTGGGTTTGCAAAAACAATAGTGGAAAAAATCCTAGAAATAGGACTTTGTTTATTGCATCCTAGAAATAGGACTTTGTTTATTGCATCCTAGAAATAGGACTGGAACCACTAGGGTTACGTTTTAAGAGTCGTGTTCATTATTTATCTAAGTTTTAATTAGCCCTAGAAATAGGTGTCCTAGTTAGCTTAGTCTTCTAAAGGCACCTACAATAGAGCTAAATAGGATTTGGACTTAACTCACAACAAAGTTGTCAGGGCAATTGCGGGCACAAACTGGTAGCAATCTGTCTGCACCATGTCAATGTGGGCACTAATAGGCAATATTCTCCAGACGTTGTGCATTGCTTGAGTAAGTTGCGGGTGCAAATGTGGGCGCATATTAGGCTCATGGTTGATACTTATTTGAATTCTCTGTCTTATCTCATATATTTTTACTTGTTTTCTTTACTTGCTTTTTTTACTTGCTTTCACTCATCACAAATAACTATCAAATTATTTTTTTGGCTACCATCTTCGGTTGCAAATTTAGAGGAGATTCTTGTTTTCTTAAATTGCAAAAGTATATTCAACTAGTCACCACTCTCCCTTGGGTTTGATGTCCGAAGTACTCTCCACTTATAACTTGGTAGTGTATACTTGCACTTAGATGCTACGTCGAGTCGTGCTCGCACCAGTAACCAAGACAGAAAGATTTCAGGCCCAAATCAAGCTTGAACAACACTAAAATTAAAGGATTAATGCAAAATCACTTAAGCCTGACACCAAACAAGAGAGAGAGGAAGAACTTACGCCATGGATTTCATGCTCCACGAGCTTGCCAGCAACGAGAAACAGAGAGAGAAAAAGACAATGATGAGGGTGGATGGCGGTTGTACATGAACGCGTGAGAGAGAGAGAGAGAGAATGTATGCAGGAGAGAGATAAAGATAGAGAGGAGTCGTGGGGGAGGCTGAACGACGGGGCTTGGATGACTTTTTAGCGCTGACGCAATGGGGAGGTTGGCGGTAGCTAGGGTGCTACGTGCGTCGTGCTGCTAATGCGCAACACCCTACTTGAGTGCAAGTATACACTATCAAGTAATAAAGTGGAAAGTATTCCGGATATCATACCCAAGGGAGATGGTGACTAGTTAAGTTAACACTGTAGGGGTGAAATCCCTAGCGCAACGGAAGATAATCAGAGGACTGATAAGTGTCGAAAATATACCTATTTTGCCCTTTATATTTAGCTCATTTCTTGTGAAACTTGTATGGTTTAGGTCAAATTTACTGTTCCCGAGCTCTAAAATGTGTGAAAGTTGATGAGTTAGGTATTTTAGAGTCATGTGTGTCAAAATCTATGTATTTGTGCTTAATTGGACCCATTTTAGTAAGAATTTGACTTAATTTTATGTGCTGCAGGAAAACAGAGGAAACAGGACAAGGCAGCAGAAATGCGACCGTATTTCTGCCAAGGCTAAGGGAAAGCGACCGCATTTCTGGGCAGGAACTGATAGGTCCGAGTTTGTCGCAGGTCGTTTTGAACGAGAGTTTTACGCATCTAACCAGCTGATTTGGCTCCGAAACTGTCTGGCCTACCTGTAAGCACTATTTTCGTGACTCATGAACCACTCCTCACGCTATAAAAGGCCATGAATCGAAGGAAAATGCAAGCAGAACTCACTGGGAAGAAGAAGGTAGTGACAAAACCCTAGTAGACGCCCATGAGTAGGGATGCCCGAGGTTCTTGCTAAAAGACGAAATTCTAACCTTAGTTAGACATCAAATCTTAGTGTTTGTAGAGATTTCACCCTATTCCTACCTTGTAAGGGAGAGTAGAGTGTCGTGAGAACTCTAGAGGGATTGGATAAATTGAAAAACCCTAGATTTAGCTACTACACTATATTTTCCAGCACTTATCTCTTTTCATTAATTATGTACTTTTTACTCATTTATTCAATGAAAAGTCATTTGTTTGCATTATTATCCATCACGCACAGCTAAATTCCATTGAGGGGTTTGGTTTAGTGAATTCCCTTATGGATTGAATGGCTTGAAAGTTGTTTATTTACCTAAGTTTTATTTTATGCATGTCATCCTTTATTGATTATCATTCCAATCTTGTTGTGTTTAACTTGATCACTTTGACTTAATATGCTATGTGAGTTTGGTACTGAAAGGGTCAAACAACATCGGTTCTCATAAAGGTGATATAGGAGAAAAGGCTCGAGAGAGTGTATTTGTTGTTATAGGGGATGGTCGCTTATAACAACTATAGGGTTATAGGTTGCATGCATGAATAATCTATGTCGGAGTCGAGTCACAGAAATGTGCATAACGGTACTCGCTTAGTGATAGCGAGCATAGCTAGCTAGTTTTCCCTAATTAATTTAGCTAGTCTTTGATGATTTATTGGCCATTTTATTGCACTTATTTGTTTATTTTGTAGGAAATGGTTGATTGGAGCTAAAGCGCGATATTGGAGTTAATCGGGTGCTCGGGACGTGAAAAGTTGCAAAAGAACCAAAGAGAATCAAAGAAGGAAAAGTCAAAGTAGGGTCAACTGCAGGCTAGCGTCGAGACGCTAGCTCTTGAGCGTCTCGACGCTGGCATTCCATATCTGAATAGGCGCTAAAAGGTCACAGCATCGAGACGCTGCGACCTTAGCGTCTCGACGCTGCGAGTTTTCCTTTCCAGAAACGCGCGTTTTGAAGGCAGCGTCGAGACGCTATGACAAAAAAACAGAATATAAGCTTCTTTTCGGCTAGGTTTTAGGGGGAACTCTATTGGGATACTTTTGGGAGCCGTAAAACAGAGGATAAAACAGAGGATTGAGGCTGAACAAGAGGGAGAAAAGCGGAAATCAACCCATTGTTCGTGGGGATCGTGACGGGGACGTTCGGTCTCGGCCTACATTGAGTTTTCTTTTCCCTTTCCTTTTCTCTAGCTAGATTTATGGATTTGTTATGTTTAGTTGAGCTTGTAATTTCATTCATGAGTAGCTAAACTTGTAGCTTAGGGATTGATGTAGTTGATTTTGTTTATGGATTGATTTATGGTTTAAGTTGTGCAATGGTTATTATGTTGCAATCTTGATTTAATGCTTTCAATTAATTGGCCATTAGTTGAATGATTTGAGTTTTTATTCTTGCTCGGGAGAGGGGATTAAATGTAGACTTACTCAAGATTGCATGACTAAGGTTTATTTTCTAATTCGTGACGGTTTTAGATTAACTTTAGAATTGGTCAAAAGATCTCATTGCCTTGCATGTTAATAAACTTAGATAGGGATATCAAGTAGATTAATTTGCATGAGAATCAATTATACTCGGGAGAGGTAGTTGTGATTAAAGGGTCTTAGGCTCATAATTCCATTGTGCATAATAACTTACTCCTTAAAATCAATCCTAGACTAAATCGGCGAAATCAATTCCCTAAGTGTTTTTCCAATTGAATTTCCACTTTTTACTTGCTTTGATTTAGTTTTCATATCATTCACTCACTACTTTTTGATCCCTAAATAAAATTGAGCAAGATAATTCACAATACTTGATTTGCTTAAAAATCCAATCCAGAGGACGACACTCGTTTATACGAACACTTTATTATTACTTGACCCGTGCTCTTGCGGTAAGGAAAATTCCACATCAAGTTTTTGGCGCCGTTGACGGGGATTGGCACATTTAGCTAGATTGATATTGTGAAAAAATTGTTTGATCTTAATTTAGGGTGTATTTTTACTTTTCTAGGTTGATTGCATTTTTCCATATTTGTTTTTCTTTCCATATTTGTTTTTCGAGTTTAGTTTTTCTTTTAGTTGAGTAATCTTTTCCTTATTTGTTTCTTGTTATTCCTTTTTAGATTAGTTTTTCCTTATTTGTTAGATTCCTTATTTGTGTTTTGCCATATTTATTTTTGCATTCCATATTAGGTTATTTTGTTTCCTTTTCTAGATTATATTTTCCATATTTAGATTAGTTGTTTTCTTTTCTTTGTTTCTTTCCATAATTGTTTTCTTTCCTTTTTAGGGTAGATTTGTTTTTTGTATGCGTAGTAGTAGAGAAGTGATACCGTTGGATCCCGAGATTGAAAGAACAATTCATAGGCTTCGAAGGGAAAATAGAGAAATTATTCAGATGGCTGACCAAAATCCACCTGAGGAGCCTAGGCCTATAAGAGATTACTTTCAGCCCGTGTTTCAGGGGCAACAGTCGGGGATTGTCTATGCCCCAATTAATGCCAACAACTTTGAGCTGAAGACCGGTCTCATTCAGATGGCTCGAGACTGTGCATATAGAGGATCGCCCACCGAGGATCCAAATTCTCATCTTAAATCATTTTTGGACATTTGTGGGACGGTAAAAATTAATGGCGTTCCTGAGGATGCTGTTCGCTTACGCTTATTTCCTTTTTCTTTGCAGGATAAAGCACGAGATTGGTTGCAGTCCATTCCCCCTGGGAGCATCACCACCTGGGATGCTTTAGTCCAGGCCTTTTTAAAGAAATTTTTCCCTCCTGCAAAGACGGTCAAGCTGAGGACCGAGATTGGGACATTCCAACAACAATATGATGAGCAGCTGTTCGAGGCCTGAGAGCGATTTAAAGAGCTACTGAGGAAGTGCCCTCAGCATGGATATCCCGACTGGCTTCAGGTTCAATTGTTTTATAATGGTTTGACTCCTAGTACAAAAACAATTGTTGATGCAGCTGCAGGTGGGACTCTGTTGTCCAAGACCGTGGAAAATGCTCGTACACTTCTAGAGGATATGGCCACCAACAGCTATCAGTGGCCATCAGAGCGGTCTGCACCTAAAAAGATTGCTGCTGGAGTGTTTGAGGTTGATAAAGTAAGTGCACTCCAGGCCCAGATGACCTCCCTTGCTAATGCTTTTATGAAATTTTCAGGTACAGGGAGTGCACAGTCAATTGAATCAGCTGCTGCTTTAGCATCTAGACCTCAGGAGGAGACCATCGAGCAGGTTCAGTATGTATCAAATTTTAATTCTAGGGGATATAATAATAATTCTACACCTACACATTATCACCCTAACAATAAGAACCATGAAAATTTCTCTTATGCTAATAATAAGAATGTTCTTAATCCTCCTGGGTTTGCCCCTCAAACTCAAGAAAATAAAAAGTTAGAAGATCTTGTTGGAGCTTTCATTGCAGAGTCTAGTAACAGGACAACTAAATTGGAGGAGGCAGTCATTGCCATCAACTCAACAGTGAATGGCCACAGTGCTGCCATCAAGAATATTGAGACTCAGCTGGGACAGTTGGTAAGTGTTGTAAGCACCATGAATAAAGGTAAGGCCCCAGCTGAGCAAGAGAAAACCCAGATGGAGTACTGTAAGGCAATCACTGTGCACCAGGAGGAAACTGAAGGGGAGCCTGAGTCTGAGGATTATGACACGCCTACAGGGGAAGCTGAGGAGGACACATCATCAGATGAGGCTGAAAAGCCTGAACCTGAGCCTCCTATTCCTTCTCCCACACTGATGGTTCCCAAAGAAAAGAAAAAGAAAAAGAAGAAAAAGAACAACCAGGTTCAGTTTGACAAATTTATGAATGCTTTTATGAATCTGAATATTAATATTCCTTTTGCAGAGGCGTTAGAGATGCCCCAGTATAACAGGTTCATGAAGGAGTGGTTAGCAAAGAAGCGAAAGGAAAAGAAGGTTGACACGGTGTATCTTGCTTCCACATGCAGCACTAGAGTCCAACAGAAGGTACCTGAAAAAGTAGCAGATCCAGGGAGTTTTTCTGTTCCTTGCAGTTTTGGTACTTACTCTTTTAGAGCATTATGTGACTTAGGTGCTAGCATTAATATCATTCCTCTATCTTTATGCAAAAAGTTAGACATAGGTGAGATTAAATCTACTCCTGTAAAGCTCCAATTGGCTGATCAGTCTGTGGTTAGACCAGTTGGCATTGTAGAAAATGTTTTAATCAGAGTAGGTAGATTTTTCCTCCCTATTGATCTGTATGTTATGGACATGATAGAAAATCCTTCAATGCCTGTCATACTAGGAAGACCATTCCTCGCTACTGGGCGAGTGATTATTGATATTGAGCGCAGGGAGCTCACTCTTAGAGTCAGGAACGAAAAAGAAATTTTTAAGGCAGTTGAAGACTCTAAGGGACAATCTGAAGTGCTTTTCATGGGCTACAAGAAAGGTGCAAGAAAGAGCACCTCTGTTGGATTCACTGAAAAGAAGCCTCCTTGAAGCACGGTCAACACGTCGAGCTAATGACGTTAAACAAGCGCTTATGGGAGGCAACCCAAGTAAGTGTAGTTGTGCTTTTCTGTTTGCTTTTGATTTATTGTTTGTTTTTGTAGGTCTTGTTTTCTGTCTCTCCTTTGCTTTCAAGCTTTCAAGATTTCAATCAAGAAGTCATCATCATTCCAGGCCAGTATTATTCACTCCTCTCATTCTTTTATTGTTCTCATGCTTGTTTATGCCTTATTTTCTTTATACATTGAGGACAATGCATGTTTTAAGTTTGGGGGTGGGATAGCATGTTTGTGGAGCCCTTGAGCATCTGAGTTCGGGCTATAGTTTTGAGCTTTCTTTGAATTAAGCATATGGTTGTTTTCTGGATGCTATTTTTGCATGACTATGATGTCCTAGGATAGGCTTTCTTGTCAATTTTTAAGCTTGCGATGAGTTGTAAGCATGAGTGCCCAAAAAGAGAGACTTTTTAAAATTTTTCTAGGAGATGTCTTGCATGAGTAGAGTATTTTTCTTGGCTAGATTTGGATTTGAATGCTTAGGAGCGAATTATTGGGTTCATATGCTTGTTGTCACCTCGATAGGTGCAGGGAAGAGCTAAAAAGTTAATTTTTTTGCAAATTAGCATGTTTGATCTCGCTTAGGAGGAAAGAAAAGAATATATGCTTATCATGTTCATAAAGAAAATCATTCTTGTTGTTATTATTGAGAAAAAATTATGCCATGGCCTGTGCACAGTTTGCAATGTTTAATAAAGTTTAGGCAAAAAGAGCTACCCCTGTTGTGATCAGTTAGGCCAACCAGAGAAAACTCAGGTTAAGGGTCCCTGCAACAGGTGTGTGAAAGCTAGTGCCACATATAAATGCTTAATTTAATTGTTAATTATAAGCACCTAAGTATGGAGAAAAACAAACTAATTTGTTCCATTAACTCATTAGTGAAACCTTAGTGCCAGTGTAGAGGGAAGATGAGCTGAGAGTTTAATAAATCAATCCCGGGCTAGTAGAGTCTGATCTTGTTGAGTTAGATCTCGCTTGTGCAAGTTAATTTTGGAAAAATTTTAATTTGTCTCCCTCATTGGTCCTTATGTGCATGTCGCTTGCTTGCTTGGTTATTGACTTTTGAGCCTTGAGGATTGAGTCATGTTTGTTGCATCTATTCTTCCATTATATGCTTGATTTTTAGTTTGCTCGAGGACTAGCAAAAGCTTAAGTTTGGGGGTGTTTGATAGCGAGCATAGCTAGCTAGTTTTCCCTAATTAATTTAGCTAGTCTTTGATGATTTATTGGCCATTTTATTGCACTTATTTGTTTATTTTGTAGGAAATGGTTGATTGGAGCTAAAGCGCGATATTGGAGTTAATCGGGTGCTCGGGACGTGAAAAGTTGCAAAAGAACCAAAGAGAATCAAAGAAGGAAAAGTCAAAGTAGGGTCAACTGCAGGCTAGCGTCGAGACTCTAGCTGTTGAGCGTCTCGACGCTGGCATTCCATATCTGAATAGGCGCTAAAAGGTCACAGCGTCGAGACGCTGCGAGTTTTCCTTTCCAGAAACGCGCGTTTTGAAGGCAGCGTCTCGACGCTATGACGAAAAAACAGAATATAAGCTTCTTTTCGGCTAGGTTTTGGGGGGAACTCTTTTGGGAGCCATAAAACAGAGGATAAAACAGAGGATTGAGGCTGAACAAGAGGGAGAAAAGCGGAAATCAACCCATTGTTCGTGGGGATCGTGACGGGGACGTTCGGTCTCGGCCTACATTGAGTTTTCTTTTCCCTTTCCTTTTCTCTAGCTAGATTTATGGCTTTGTTATGTTTAGTTGAGCTTGTAATTTCATTCATGAGTAGCTTAGGGATTGATGTAGTTGATTTTGTTTATGGATTGATTTATGGTTTAAGTTGTGCAATGGTTATTATGTTGCAATCTTGATTTAATGCTTTCAATTAATTGGCCATTAGTTGAATGATTTGAGTTTTTATTCTTGCTCGGGAGAGGGGATTAAATGTAGACTTACTCAAGATTGCATGACTAAGGTTTATTTTCTAATTCGTGACGGTTTTAGATTAACTTTAGAATTGGTCAAAAGATCTCATTGCCTTGCATGTTAATAAACTTAGATAGGGATATCAAGTAGATTAATTTGCATGAGAATCAATTATACTCGGGAGAGGTAGTTGTGATTAAAGGGTCTTATGCTCATAATTCCATTGTGCATAATAACTTACTCCTTAAAATCAATCCTAGACTAAATCGGCGAAATCAATTCCCTAAGTGTTTTTCCAATTGAATTTCCACTTTTTACTTGCTTTGATTTAGTTTTCATATCATTCACTCACTACTTTTTGATCCCTAAATAAAATTGAGCAAGATAATTGGCACACCCCCTCCCGGACCACCTGCTAGCTTAGCCCGAAAGACGGCGTGAAGCCAACAGACATCGTCACCTCTAACGATCCCTGTTGACCCTACTGAAACGTTGAACCTGATAAACATACTAATCATAGATATACAACATTCTATATGAAACACCACACAGCGGAATCCACGGAAACCTTTCAACATACACATGGTGCAGCCCTGACATAACCTGGTTTGGAAAGTAACCTAATATAGATATCACGACCAAAACATATACAACTAGGGTTATACATCCACGACCTCTAGGACGATATTATACAACCCTTACAAAACATTTACAATATGAACGGACTCAATATACAACTCCAACCACGTACTGGAGCTTGATCTAAAACTTTCAGCAGACGTTGGCAGTGTATCAGGCACCGGGAGCTCGATCTCTACCTGAAAGTGGAAAAACATTTTGAAAGGATGAGCTACGAAGCCCAGTGAGTGACTAACTTTAAAACTCTAAATCCGGAAGTCAAACACGTGATAAACCTTTAAACGAATAAATATGCTCAATCAAAGCGTTTAACATAAACGTGTAATGAAAAAGGCTTTCTAAAATATCTCGCAAGTTCGTCATTAAAAATCTAGCAAGGCATATCAAGTACATCAAACGTTTTAACTAACATGACCGATCTACGTTGTGTAGGGCACGCCCAGTACAACAAACGTTTACTAGTCCTACGATGTAGTGGGGCCCGCCCAGCACTCCCATCGTCTTTGTCGTAGTGGGGCCCGCCCAGCACTCACGACAGCATCGTTGTCACGGAGTACACTCAACGTCAACAACGGAATATAACCTGTGTGCACACGGTACCATATAGCCTCGGGCTCAATATCTCAGTCATGTAGTCAATAGAAATCTCAGAAAATCACATGAAAACATTAAAACATGCCTGCTTATCGTTATCTTTCGTAAAACTTAAGCTTACTCAGCTTGCTCGTGAAAAACTGAAAATCATTTAAAAAAAATACTTGCTAACAAACACTTTACTTTAAAAGATATCGTTTCAACTACTTTTCATAAAGTCATTAGCCACGTGCTCGTATATAAACCTCATTAGAAAATCTGAGCTCAAAACTCATGCTTGAAACCGTTCATAAAAATCATATATCATTCATGGTAAAGCATATAAAACATATAATCATGAACAACCGGTTAAGAACATTTTCGAAATTCATTTTGTCACTCACAGTCTTATCTAGTTCCCCGGTTTGTAGACTCGACCTATTTCCTCTTGGCCTATCAAATAACCAAAACCGAGCATTAGAACCATAGATAGCTTTGTCTTTCCATGCTCATGAATTTTTAAACAATTGGATTAAGAATCACATTCACAATTCTACTTTCCAGATTTTCCAGATTCTATACCCTAACTTCCAATACCCATAACTTCCTCAATACTGAACATGGAAAATCTGGATGGAAAGACAAAATTCATGAGCATATTGGAAGTTAGGGTATAGAATCTGGAAAATCTGGAAAGTAGAATTGTGAATGTTATTCTTAATCCAATTGTTTAAAAATTCATGAGCATGGAAAGACAAAGCTATCTATGGTTCTAATGCTCGGTTTTGGTTATTTGACAGGCCAAGAGGAAATAGGTCGAGTCTACAAACCGGGGAACTAGATAAGACTGTGAGTGACAAAATGAATTTCGAAAATGTTCTTAACCGGTTGTTCATGATTATATGTTTTATATGCTTTACCATGAATGATATATGATTTTTATGAACGGTTTCAAGCATGAGTTTTGAGCTCAGATTTTCTAATGAGGTTTATATACGAGCACGTGGCTAATGACTTTATGAAAAGTAGTTGAAACGATATCTTTTAAAGTAAAGTGTTTGTTAGCAAGTATTTTTTTTAAATGATTTTCAGTTTTTCACGAGCAAGCTGAGTAAGCTTAAGTTTTACGAAAGATAACGATAAGCAGGCATGTTTTAATGTTTTCATGTGATTTTCTGAGATTTCTATTGACTACATGACTGAGATATTGAGCCCGAGGCTATATGGTACCGTGTGCACACAGGTTATATTCCGTTGTTGACGTTGAGTGTACTCCGTGACAACGATGCTGTCGTGAGTGCTGGGCGGGCCCCACTACAACAAAGACGATGGGAGTGCTGGGCGGGCCCCACTACATCGTAGGACTAGTAAACGTTTGTTGTACTGGGCGTGCCCTACACAACGTAGATCGGTCATGTTAGTTAAAACGTTTGATGTACTTGATATGCCTTGCTAGATTTTTAATGACGAACTTGCGAGATATTTTAGAAAGCCTTTTTCATTACACGTTTATGTTAAACGCTTTGATTGAGCATATTTATTCGTTTAAAGGTTTATCACGTGTTTGACTTCCGGATTTAGAGTTTTAAAGTTAGTCACTCACTGGGCTTCGTAGCTCATCCTTTCAAAATGTTTTTCCACTTTCAGGTAGAGATCGAGCTCCCGGTGCCTGATACACTGCCAACGTCTGCTGAAAGTTTTAGATCAAGCTCCAGTACGTGGTTGGAGTTGTATATTGAGTCCGTTCATATTGTAAATGTTTTGTAAGGGTTGTATAATATCGTCCTAGAGGTCGTGGATGTATAACCCTAGTTGTATATGTTTTGGTCGTGATATCTATATCAAGTTACTTTCCAAACCAGGTTATGTCAGGGCTGCACCATGTGTATGTTGAAAGGTTTCCGTGGATTCCGCTGTGTGGTGTTTCATATAGAATGTTGTATATCTATGATTAGTATGTTTATCAGGCTCAACGTTTCAGTAGGGTCAACAGGGATCGTTAGAGGTGACGATGTCTGTTGGCTTCACGCCGTCTTTCGGGCTAAGCTAGCAGGTGGTCCGGGAGGGGGTGTGCCAATAATTCACAATACTTGATTTGCTTAAAAATCCAATCCAGAGGACGACACTCGTTTATACGAACACTTTATTATTACTTGACCCGTGCGCTTGCGGTAAGGAAAATTCCACATCACTTAGTCTTCTAACAGTTCTTGGGAGCAAGGCTAAATAGAAGTTAAACCTAACCCAATGCATATCTAGACTTAGGTTAAATAAGCCATTACTAGAGTTATTTACCTTAGGGTTGAAGCTTTACTGAATACCTCGTTTTTTTTATTATTGTTTGCTATTCTTTTATTGTTTGTTTATTTATTTTCTAAAAACCTCCATCATTAATTATTTTCCTTAGTTGCCTTCTTAAGCAAATTAAGAGCAATTTCTTCTTCAAATCTGTGTTCAAACTTAGTCCCTGTGGGATCGATACTTTTGGAATACTTCAAGAAGTTTTATTACTCCATGCAATAGTGTATACTTGCACTTAGTTGACTGAATTCATCTTTAATTACTATTTTCCATCTTTTCCAACATCCACCTTCAGTCAAAACACGCATCAAGTTTTTGGCACCGTTGTCGGGACCAAAAGTGAAACCAGTTTTTGTTTGTTGAAATTGCGATTTGATTGCAACCGCATTTCTATCTTAAGATAATCTAACTTCAGTTTTCAGTTATTTTGCAGGTTGAGGTTGGTGCATGAGCAAAGAGTATCAACTCTTCGCGCTACATCCTGAGATAGAAAGAACCTTTCGTCGTCGTCGTAAAAAGCAAAGGTGAAAGAAAAGGGAACAACAGGAGTGAGCACACATGAACATCTTGAAGAAGCTGCTTATATTAAAAAACTTCCAATGGACCAGCCTGGAGTCGATCCTTCTGTTGACCAACAGAATCGTGGAATGGACCAAAACAGTGGAAGAGTACCTCCAACACCACCAGTTCCACTGGTGCCACAAAATGAAAATCCGATATATATTGCAGAAGATCGTAAAAGAGCAATAAGGGATTATGCCTTACCAGTTTTTCAGACTCTGAATCCAGAAATACTTGAGCCACCAATAGAAGCGCCACAATTTGAGTTGAAGCCTGTGATGTTTCAAATGCTCAACACTATGGGCCAATTTTCAGGACTTCCAAGCGAAGATCCATATAAGCATATTAAGCAATTTTTAAGAATTTGTAGTTCGTTTAAGGTGAAAGGAGTTCTAGAAGACACATTGAAACTTAAAATTTTTCCTTTCTCATTGCAGGGAGATGCCGAGGCTTGGTTAGATTCATTTCCACCAAACTCAATCAAATCCTGGAATGATTTGGCAGAGAAGTTCCTAGAGAAGTTTTTTTTTCCATCCAACAAGAATGCTTAGTATAGAGCATAAATTATTTCCTTCAGACAATCTTACAATGAGCCTTTACATGCAACATGGGAGAGATTCCAAAGGTGATAAGGGTAAAAAATATGCCTATTTTACCCTTATATTTAGCTCATTTCTTTGTCAAATATTGCATGTTTAGATCAATTTTACTATTCCCGAGCTCAAAATATGTGAAAGTTGATAAGTTAGGGTGTTGAGATTCACTTTTGTCAAATTATGCTCATTTGTGCTTAAAAGGACTAAATTTTAAGAGAATTTGACTAAGTTTATTGCTGTGTAGGAAAACAGAAGAAAAGCTGGATTCTGCCCAGAAATGCGACTGCATTTCTGGAAAGGCAAAATGAAATGCGATCGCATTTCTGGAAAAACAGAGGCAGTTCCGAGTCGTCTGCGGGTTGTTGTTGACGAGTCTTCTTCGCACCTAACCAGCTGTTTTGACCCCGAAACCGACTGGGCTACCTACCAGCACCTATTTCACAGCTTCTCAACCATTTCCCACACTATATAAGCTCGAGATTCGAAGTCAAATTCAAGCAGAACTCATTTGGAAGAAGAGGGTGGTGACAGAACCCTAGTTGACGCCTATGAGTAGGGATGCCGAGGTCCTTCTTAGATGACTAAATTCTAACCTGAGTTAGACATCAAACCTTAGGGTTTGTAGGGATTTTCACCCATTCCCACTTTGTAAAAGCGAGAGAGTGGAGTGTCTAAGTGAACTCTAGAAGGATTGGATAAATAGAAAACCCATAGTATTTGGCTACTGTCCATATTTCCAGCTTTTGATACTTTTCATTTATCTGTATTCTTTACATCTTATTTCAATGGAAATGTATTCATTTGCACTTTATCTCACCATGAGTAGCTAAATTCCTTTTAGGGGTTCAATATGGTGAATTCCCTTATGGTTCAATAGCTTGAAAGTGTTTTATTTGCTTAAGTTTTGTTCAATGCATGTCATTCTTTATTGAATATCATTCTGATCTTGCTAAGTTTAACTTGATCACTTAGACTTTGCATGCTATGTGAGTTTGATCTCGAAAGGGACAAACGATATCGGTTCTCATAAAGGTGATATAGGAGAAAAAGCTCGAAAGAGATTGTTCGGCGGTATAGGGCAAGCTGTCTAAGGCACCCTATATCGACTATAGGGTTATAGATTGCATTCGTGAATTATCTATGTCGGAGTCGAGTCACAGAAATGTGCATAACGGTACTCGCTTAGCCTTCTAACGGTTCTTGGGAGCAAGGCCAAATAGAAGTTAAATCTGACCCAATGCATTGAATAGGCTTAAGTTTAGTAATCCATGATTAGGGTTATTGCCTTTAGGATGAATCCATGTTGAATACTTCATTTTTATTGTATTGTTATTCTTTTATTCATTTGTTTGTGTTATTTACTTTTTCTAAAAACCAATCATCAAACTTACTTCTTTGGTTACCTATTTTTAAGCAATCAAGTTGGGCAGTTTCTTCTTCAAATCTGAATTTCTAGTTAGTCCTCGTGGGATCGATACCCTTGGAATACTTCTAAGGTTTTTTTATTACTACGTGTGACAGTGTATACTTGCACTAGGGTTGGCTGAATTATCTTTATTCTTATTTATCATCTTATCTCACATCCATCATTCGACTAACAACGCACCAAAAGGCTGGTCCGAAAATGTCCTCATCATGGGTTGCCTGCCTGTATCATTCTTGAGCATTTTTACAGTGGGCTCGATCAAGCTTCAAAAGCCTTAGTCAATGTGTCTGCAAATGGATCCTTCCTGAAAAAGTCCGGAAATGAAGCACATGCCATTCTAGATACAATAGCCACAAATAATCGACATTGGGGAGAGACTGAGACTGCCATTTTGAAAAGTCCAATGAAAATTGTAGATACGGAAGCCAACTCAACCATGCAAGCTCAAATTAATGTGATTCATAACATGATGAAGGGCTTGACTATGGGAAATCAAGCAAACATTGCTCCAGTGAATACTATCTCTTCTCCACCGATAGATGCTTCATAGTTCGAACTTAAACCAGTGATGTTCCAAATGTTGAATACCATGGGCCAATTCTCTGGACTTCCAAATGAAGATCCACACAAACACATTAAGCTATTTTTGAGAGTTTGCCATTCTTTTAAAGTTATAGGAGTGCCTGAAGATACTTTGAAGCTAAAGCTTTTTCCATTTTCTTTGCAGGTATTGTGAAGCTTGGTTGGATTCATTCCTTCCAAACTCCATCACTTCTTGGAATGATTTGGCTGAGAAATTTCTAGAGAAGTTTTTTCCTTTTAATAAAAATGCCAAATGTAGAGATGAAATTATTGCTTTTAGACAATCTTACAATGAACCTCTGGATGCTTGGGAAAGATTTCAAAGGCTAGTTCGAAAGTGTCCACACCATGGATTGCCTGCTTGCATCATCTTGGAGCATTTTTATAGTGGATTAGATCAAGCTTCGAAGGCACTAGTCAATGCATCTGCAAACGGATTTTTCTTGAAGAAGTTTGCAAATGAGGCAGATGCTATTTTGGACACCATAGCCACAAACAATAGGCATCGGGGAGAGACCGAGCCAACCACAATCTTGAAGAATCCAGCTAAAGCAGTGGAAACAGAGGCTAATTCGACTATGCAAGCTTAGATCAAGGCTATCCACAGCATGATGATGGGCATGACTATGAACAATCAAGCAAACATAGCCCCTACCAATGCTATTTCTTCTCCCTGTTGTGAAATTTGTGGTGAGGAACACATCGCTGATAATTGACCACTAAATCCCGCGTCTGTATTTTATGTAGGTCAACAGAGGAACTAGAACCAGAATAGATGGAATCCATACTCAGCCACGTACAACCTAGGTTGGAGACAACATCCAAACTTCTCTTGGGGAGGACAAGTCGTGTCAAGTAATTCCAACACAAATCAGTTTGGGAAACCTCCTACACAACAGCAACCGCAGAAGAACTTCCAACAAGTCCAAGTGCAGAGTCAAGAGTCAAATCTAGAGACTCTTATGAAGGAGTATATGGCGAGAAAAGATGCTGCAGTAAGGAATTTGGAAGTACAGCTTGGACAGATTGCTCAGGAGATTAAGAACATACCACAGGGAACGTTGCCTAGCAAGACTGAGATCCCTCACAGAGAAGGAAAAGAACAATGCAAGACAGTAACCTTAAGAAGTGTACTAGAATATGATGGCCCAAAGTACCCAGTAAATCAAGAAGCAGAGATCCCAAAAGAAGCTAGAGAAAAGATTTTAGAAAAGAAGTCAGACAGTACCTCAGATGTTATACAAAATAAAAAAGATAAAGAAGAAAATACCAAGGAGCATGAAGCATTGGTAGATAAAGAAGAAAAATCAAAATTAGAGAAAAAACAGGGGAATGCGACCACAAAACCCCAAAAGTTTGTAATAGATCCAGAATACAGACCACCTCCTCCATACCCGCAAAGATTCAAACATGCTTCGCACGATATACAGTTCAAAAAGTTCTTAGATGTTTTAAAGCAGCTACACATCAATATCCCATTGGTGGAAGCGCTTGAACAAATGCCTACCTATGTGAAGTTCCTGAAGGATATTCTATCAAAGAAGAGAAGATTAGGAGAATAAGAAATAGTTGCACTCACTTAATGTTCCAGTGCACTGGTCAGGAATAAGATCCCTCATAAGCTCAAAGACCCAGGAAGTTTCACCATTCCATGCTCCATGGGAGGATGGGATGTAGGCAGAGCTTTATGCGATCTAGGAGCGAGTATCAACCTAATGTCATACTCGATATTTAAGCAATTAGGGATAGGAGAAGCAAGACCAACAACTGTAACCCTACAGTTAGCAGACAGATCACTTACACATCCTGTTGGAAAAATTGAAGATGTGTTGGTCAAGGTTGACAAATTTGTACTCCCAGCAGATTTCATCATTTTAGATTGTGAAGCTGCTAAGGATGTGCCAATCATCTTAGGACGACCGTTCATAGCTACTGGCAAAACCATAATTGATGTGCAGAAAGGAGAACTGACCATGAGGGTCAATGATCAGCACGTCACGTTCAATGTGATGAATGCAATGAAGTACCCTGGAGATTTTGAGGAATGTTCTATGATTGATGAAATTGATGAACTATCCCGGTCTACTTTTCAGGAAATGATGAAAGGATTAACATTGGAGGATATACTTGGAGATAAAGAACCAGAAGTAAAAGGTGGGAAAAAGATTGAAGTTGAAGAAATCAATCAACCAATGAAAAGACAAAGGATCAAACCATATTGGGGGAAAGGCTTCGAGGATGAGGAAGCCCATGTCTCCGTGATTGACTTGGTATGACTCCTGTACTTTGAAAATTAATTTTTGTATATTATCTGGATCTATAGTGAAATAAAATAATAATACAGACAAGGACTCCAAAATATCTGGACAAGAGTAAAAACTCTGTCTAGGAAAATCCTGTCTAGGAAAAGGTACTTAAGTTGACCGAAGGGAACACCTTTTCCTGGGGATTTACTTGGGAGTTTAGAAAAGTCCTTAATATTTTGTATTCCATCTATGAAAAAAAAAAGGAGAAAAGAAGAAAAAGTAAAATTGTAAGTTCAGAATAAAGGATTTTTTTTATCAAGAGGGAACTTTGTCTAAGGAAAGTCCTAGCTAGGCTGAGGTATTTAAGTTGACCGAAGAGAACACCTCTACCTGGGGACTTACCTGGAAGTTGAATTGATCAAGACTTTTGATTTAATTTCTCTTAAAAAGAAAAAAATAATAATGAATCATGATTGAGCATATGAACCTTCTAACATGTTTATGAGTGTTTCAGCAAAGAAAGAAAAGCAAAGGAAAAATGAGAAGTCAGAAAAAAAAAAAGAGAAGGCAAAAACTGGGTGAAATGCGATCGCATTTCTCCCCAGTGTATTTGGGAATGCGATCGCATTTTCAAAAATGAGAGGGCAGTCACGAAAATTTTTGACCAGCACGTGACCTAATTAGAAAACTATAAATAGCCGAGACTTATATTCTTTCTCTCTTCACCAACCACTCAACTCTTTTGCATTCAAGTCAAAACCTCAACTCTCCATATTCTCTCATCTTGAAACCAAAACCCATATCAAGAACCATGAAAAATTCGCCCAAACCTTCATCATCACGCAAGAACACTCGATCTCAGAGTAATCCAACCGCCCGCGAAGCTGAAGCAAGTGTTCGACAGCAAGAGGAGAACCCCGAAACATCCATGCAAGGCACAAGAAGGACGAGACCCACGGGTTTCTCGCTGGCGATCGTGAACCAATGTCGACCAGTTCGAGGGAGAATTCGAGTTCACCTGCACCCAGGAGGTCCACGCGCGCCACTGCCGTTCGCCAAACCCAAAAACCACCACCCAACAGTTCAAGAAATGCTCGCGGGAGTGGTTTTCAATGATTCGGGCAATGAGAGTTCAGAGACGTGCTTCTCTAGAAGAAGAAGGAAATAGGCGAGATGAAGAAGAAACCGCGAAGACAGCAGAAAGCTCTCGGCAAGAGGGAACTTCAACGGGTAAAAATTCTGAACCTCAAGCTAACCCCTTGATAACTCTCCAAAAGGGAGTTATTTACGCCTTAATTCTATAGTGTTTTGTGTCATTTGTGCTAATTAGGGTTGCTCTTAGATGATTATTGCATGTTCTAACCCATTTGGAAGAATGGATGCTTTGGAAGTTATTTTGTGAGGAATATATTGTTGAGCGACTTGAGGGAGCAAAATCTGCGATCCAGCAAAACAGGGAGCAAAACTGCCACGTCACAGCTCGTTATCCATTTTAATGAACTGAAGTTAGTTAAGCTATTTTCGGATTTAAGGAGCAAGGAGAGCCATCCACGTGTCTAGGTCAACCTAATTTAAGCTTGTCTTCATTCTATAAAAGGGTAGAGCCGTTTAAGTCAAATTCATTCCACCTTTGGGGAGGAGATCATTTCTCATTTCCATCATTGAGAGCCGAATAGAGGAGAAAGATTGGAGACTTCAAGAAGACCATCAATTACGGATTTGACCAAGGGAATTAGTATTTTCTTGTAATTTCTTGTAATTATGGATGCACATACTCAAATTGTAGCGTGTGTTGCTATGAGCTTTATGAACTAAATTTACTTAGGCCCCGTTTGATAACCATTTGGTTTTCTGTTTTCTGTTTTTGTTTTTTGTTTTTAAAAAACAGGTGTGTTTGATAACCAATTCATTTTCTTGATTTTGAAATTTAAAAAACGTTTTTAAAATCTGTGAAGAAAAGTTGAAAACGGTTTTTTTGTGTTTATAAAAACAAGTTTCCATTTTTCAAATACGCGCGTGAATTGGGGAGTAAAGATGGTGAGGGGTGCCTGGGGAAGTGGGAAGTGTTCTATGCCATTTTTTAAATATTTTTTTTTTAATTTTTTGAGTTCTTTTAATTTATTTTCTTATTACAATATAACTTTAATTTTGTTTGGTATTTTTAATATATTATATTAATTTTACTCGAGTGAACTAAATGTAATTAATACTTTTTATGTCCAATTTGGTTTGTTTGTTTTTTTTTTTTTTTTTTTTGAGGAGTTAAATAGTTGTGAAAAAAATGATTAAATAATAAATATAAGTAGTTAATTACTCAAATATTACGTAGTAAAAGGAATTGTCGAGCGTCAGAAAAATTCAAATATTTCGGTCAAACAACCTTGAATTTATTTCTCTTTCTAAAATTTTCATCTTTATAACTTTTGTTAAATTATAAGTTTAGTCGATCAACTTTCAATTTTGTGTTTAATAGCCAATAGCTTCTTGAATTTTAAAAAGTCTTTAACAAACCCACAAACTTTCTATTTTGTTTTTAATAAGTTCCCGAGTTTTCAATTTTGTGTCTAGTAGGTCCTTGACCTATTCAACAATTTTTAAAATTTATGAATCTATTGGACACAAAATTGAAATGTTAATGACTTATTAGACACAAAGTTCAATTTTATAACTAGTAGATTCGTTAGTTTAAAAAAGTTGAACATGTTAGAGACCAATTAGATACAAATTTTAAAGTTCAAAGACCTATTCGACATTCTTAAATTTTCAAGGACCTATTAGACATCAAGTATAAAACTCATGACCTATTATTGATATTTTTTAAAGTTTAGGGACCTAATAGACACAAATATGAAAGCTCAGGCACTAAACTTGTAATTTGACATGCATATAACTAATATTTTTTTTTTATGAAATCTAACTAATATTCTCTCTCTAAATATTTTTCTTTCATCTCTCTAGAGCATTTATCTCTATGCATCTAAATTTTTATTTCCATATATCCACATATTTTTCTCTCTCTAAAACATGACTTCATCTCTCTTAATTTTAAGAAAACAAAAAATCAAACTTGTTTGGTAAATATTCTGGTTTTCTGTTTTTAAAAAACAGAAAACAAACACAATTATCAAACATACTAGGTTTTTGTTTTCAAAAAACAAAAAACAAAAAACTGAAAACTGAAAACAGAAAAACCAAAAACCAAAAACTGAAATGGTTATCAAACGGGGCCTTAGGTGTTGGTTAGGAGTAATGTAATTGTTGTGCCTAATTCTCTATGCAATATATGTTCATTTGAGCATCTTGATTATTTGTTGAGCATATTTACATTTTGTGCCCGCCAGGCCAGCCAGTATGAATACCACTTCTTAGTTTCAGGGATGATTTGGGAAGTGTGTGGCATTTAATCACACTAGATCATTGTGTATTGGTGAACGCCAGTGACTGAGCTAGGGATAGCCAGTTGCCTAGTGCTTGATCGGTAGTACGTCATTGGAGTTGAAACATATTCTAAAAAATCCAGAGTTCCAAGAGGATCCTGCTAATAAGACTGCAAGAGTTTTGCCTAATCAATAATATTGCTAGAGCATCTTCTAAAACAATTACTAAATCCTGACCAACGCCTGTTTTTAATCTGTCTGCTTTATTTGTTTACTTTCTGTTCTGTCATTTCTTTTGCTTCAGCATTATTTCAAAATCAATCATTTTAACCACTTTCGAAATCACTAAAGAGTTATACAAGATAGATAAAGTGAGAACTATTCAGACCCTGGATTCGATAAATACTTATTACTTGCTGCGGATTGTGTATACTTGCACAGTGTTCTAGAGTTTCTTTTTGCTATATTTTCACCCACTTTGGAAACCCAACAAGTTTTTGGCACCGTTGCCAGGGACTTGAATAAGTTTTTATCTTATCTATTTTGTGTATGTGTTTTAGTGGTTTGGTGCTAGAACTTTTTGATTGTTTCTTTTGTTTTTGCAGGTGTGAGTTTGGTGCATGAGCGATCCGTCTGGGGTAAGGTTCGAGCTTGATCCAGAAATTGAGAGGACATTCAGGAGAAGAAGGAGAGAGCAGCGTAGAAACCAAAATTCAATGGCTGATGTGTCGCGTCTTCCGGAGGCTCCAGAAGATCCAGTGAACCCCCAGCAGAATCGTGTGCTGCAGCAAAATCCACCGCTGGAGCAAAATGGACAGCAAAATAATCAGGTTGAGAATCCTATCTTGGTAGCAAACGATAGGGCCAGAGCCATTCGAGTGTATGCTTTTCCAATGTTTGGTGAGTTAAATCCAGGAATTGCACGTCCTCAAATTGAGGCAGCAAATTTTGAAATGAAACCAGTAATGTTTCAGATGTTGCAAACCGTGGATCAATTCCATGGTTTGTCGTCTGAAGATCCCCATTTACATCTTAAGTCTTTTCTAGGAGTTAGTGATTCGTTTGTAATTCAAGGAGTGTCTAGAGATGCCCTTAGATTAACCTTGTTCCCGTATTCTCTTAGAGATGGAGCAAATGCATGGTTAAATTCTTTTGCTCCAGGATCAATTAGGACATGGAATGAGTTAGCGGAAAAATTTCTTAGTAAGTATTTTCCACCAACTAGGAATGCCAAATTAAGGAGTGAGATAGTAGGGTTTAGGAAACTTGAGGATGAAACTTTAGTGAGGCTTGGGAGAGGTTTAAGGAGCTTTTGCGAAAGTGTCCCCACCATGGTTTACCTCATTATATCCAAATGAAAACATTTTACAATGGGTTAAATGGAGCAACCCAAGGTATGGTTGATGCTTCGGCTGGAGGGGCTCTTTTGGCAAAAACTTTTAATGAAGCCCATGAAATTTTAGAAAGAATATCAACTAATAGTTGTCAATGGACAGATGTTAGAGGCTCAAATAAAAAAGTTAAGAGTGTGTTAGAGGTTGATGGTGTGTCCACCATTAGGGCTGATATTGCAATGTTAGCTAACGCTCTTAAAAATGTGACAGTGGTTAGTCATCAGCAGCTGCCAGCTGTGGAGCCTGTTGCCATGGTGAACCAAGTTGCAAAAGAATCATGTGTCTATTGTGGTGAAGAGCACAACTACGAGTTTTGCCCCAGCAATCCAGCTTCTGTGTTTTTTTGTAGGTAATCAGAGGAATAACCCTTATTCTAACTTTTATAATCTAGGTTGGCATAACCACCCCAACTTCGCGTGGGGAGGACAAGGAAGTAATGTGCAAGCACAGCAAAAAGTGAACCAGTCAGGATTTGCTAAATCACAGGTATTGCCCCAGCAAAATTCGGAGAGTTCTCTTGAGGCAATGATGAAAGAATATATGGCTCGTACAGATGCCGCAATTCAAAGTAATCAAGCTTCAATGAGAGCCCTGGAATTGCAAGTGGGTCAGCTAGCTAATGAGCTGAAGGCAAGGCCTCAAGGGAAACTTCCTTCAGATACTGAACACCCTAGAAGGGAAGGTAAGAAGCAGGTACAGACAGTGACTCTAAGGAGTGGTAAGCCACTAGAAGAGAGAAAAGAGCCTAGTAAAACCCAGAATATAGAGAAAAATTGTGACAAAAATGATGTTGTTGAAAAAGAGTTGGAGTCTGGTAAGGGTGCTGGAGGCAGCAATAATAATACTGGAGCATCAGGTTCTGTTCTAGATGTGGAACCACCTTATGTGCCGCTCCCACCTTATGTACCACCTCTACCTTTTCCACAGAGACAAAGGCCTAAGAATCAGGATGGTCAATTTAAGAAGTTTTTAGAGATTCTTAAGCAATTGCATATAAATATCCCTTTAGTAGAAGCTATAGAGCAAATGTTTAATTATGCTAAATTTCTTAAGGATATTTTAACTAAAAAGAAGAGGTTAGATGAGTTTGAAACTGTATCTCTTATTGAGGAATGTAGTGTTATTCTTAAGAATGGGCTACCAACCAAAGCTAAGGATCTAGGATCATTTACCATACCTGTGTCAATAGGTAGAAAAGAGTTAGGTAGAGCACTTTGTGATTTAGGCGCAAGCATTAACCTTATGCCTCTTTCGGTCTATTGAAAGCTAGGTATTGGTGAAGCTAGGCCTACCACAGTCACACTCCAACTAGCAGATAGATCTATCACATATCATGAGGGTAAAATTGAGGATGTCTTAGTGAAGGTAGATAAATTCATATTTCCTGTTGACTTTATTATCTTAGATTATGAGGTAGATAAAGATGTCCCATTATTCTTGGTCGTCCATTTTTGGCTACTGGTAGGGCATTGATAGATGTTCAAAAAGGGGAATTAACAATGCGGGTTTATAATGAGGAAGTGAAATTTAATGTTTTTAAAGCCATGAAATATCCAGATGAAATGGAAGATTGTTCTTTCATTAGGATTCTGGAGAACACAATTGTTGAGACAACAATGCAGGATTTGGCAGCCAAGCATTTGGAGGATCATGGAGAGGTTAGTGTAGAGGATTTAGAAGTTTGTTCTTTAAAAAGAAAAAGTGAAAAAGAAGTGTTTAGGTGTGAGGATGTTTTTTAGTCTTTAGATTTAGTTGAGAGGAAAGCTCCTCCTATTAAGCCATCCCTGATTGAGGCACCCACTTTAGATTTGAAGCCCTTGCTGGATCATCTAAAGTATGTGTATCTTGGGGAGGGTGAGACGTTGCCCATTATTGTTGCATCAGATTTAATGCCGGAGGATGAAGAGGCCTTAATAAAGTTCTGCAGCAATATCGCAAAGCAATAGGTTGGACATTGGCTGATATTCAAGCAATTAGCCCTTCTTTCTGTATGCATAAAATCACTCTAGAGGAGGGATCCTTTAGGAGTATTGAGCAACAAAGGAGGCTTAATCCTGCAATGAAAGAGGTTGTTAAAAAGGAGGTGATTAAATGGTTGGATGTTGGGATTATCTATCCAATTGCAGATAGCAACTAGGTAAGCCCTGTCCAATGTGTTCCTAAGAAAGGAGGTGTCACAGTGATAACTAATAAAGATAATGAGTTGATCCCAACCAGGACAGTAACTGGCAGGAGGGTTTGTATGGATTACAGGAGGCTTAACAAAGCCACCCGTAAGGACCATTTTCCTCTACCATTTATTGACCAAATGTTGGATAGATTGGCTGGTCAGGCCTACTACTGTTTCTTAGATGGTTATTCTGGGTATAACCAGATTACCATTGCTCCTGAGGATCAGGAAAAAACCACTTTCACCTGCCCTTATGGGACGTTTGCTTTTAGGTGAATGCCTTTTGGCCTTTGCAATGCTCCAGCAACATTTCAGCGGTGTATGTTAGCAATTTTTTCTGATATGATTGAGTCAACTGTTGAGGTATTTATGGACGATTTTTCAGTTTTTGGAGGGTCTTTGCAAAGTTATTTGAATAATTTAGGTAAGGTGTTAAAGAGATGTGAGGATACCCATCTAGTTCTTAATTGGGAGAAATGCCACTTCATGGTGAAGGAAGGTATAGTATTAGGTCATAAGATTTCAAAGAAAGGTCAAGAAGTTGATCGAGCAAAAATATAGGTTATTGAGGGATTAGAACCACCGAGTTCAGTGAAAGGGATTCGGAGTTTTTTAGGTCATGTTGGATTTTATAGGAGGTTCATAAAGGATTTTTCCAAAATTAGTAAACCTCTTTGTAACTTATTGTGCACTGATCATGTTTTTTACTTTAATGCAGATTGTAGGAAGGCTTTTGAAACTTTAAAGGTTGTTTTAATCTCGACACCCATTCTTTGTGCACCTAACTGGAGTTTACCATTTGAGGTAATGTGTGATGCGAGTGATGTTGCAGTAGGTGCCATGCTGGGGCAAAAGCAAGGAAAATTTATCCATCCTATTTATTATGCAAGCAGGGTGTTGAATGAGGCACAAATCAACTATACGACTACTGAAAAGGAGTTGTTAGCAGTTGTGTTTTCTTTTGAGAAATTCCGTCCATATTTGGTTGGATCCAAAGTCACGGTTTTCACAGATCATGTAGCAATAAGGTATTTAATGTCTAAGAAAGATGCAAAGCCTAAATTGATTCGTTGGGTTTTATTATTGCAGGAATTCGACTTGGAGATAAAGGACAAGAAAGGATCAGAAAATGTCATTGCAGATCATTTGTCTCGTCTTGATCCAACATCATCTTTGTTGAAGCAATCTGCCATTTCAGATTCTTTTCCAGACGAACAGCTTTTCGCTGTTGAGGTAAAGGTAGTCCAAGATCTTCCTTGGTATGCTGATATTGCCAACTTTTTGGTAAAGGGAGTCACTCCTATTTATATGGATTGGAGGCAGATGAAAAAGTTTAAGCATGATGCGAAATTTTTCTATTGGGATGAGCCTTTTATGTCTAAGCAATGCTCTGATGGTATTATTCGTAGGTGTGTTTCAGGTGATGAAGCAAAGGAAATCCTGGAGCAATGTCACTCTTCACCGTATGGAGGCCATTTCAGCGGTCAAAGGACAGCTACAAGGATTTTGCAATGTGGATTCTTCTGGCCTTCCTTATTTAAGGATGCCCATTGGTTCTACAAGCAATGTGATGCTTGTCAAAGGAGAGGAAATTTAGGGCCTATAGATGAAATGCCTCTTACTTACATTTTAGAATTAGAGTTATTTGATGTATGGGGTATTGATTTTATGGGGTCATTTCCCCCTTCTAATGGTAATCTTTTTATCTTATTGGCAGCTGATTACGTGTCCAAATGGGTGGAGGCCACTGCATGCCATCAGAATGATGCCAAGACAGTATCAAGGTTTCTTCAATCGCACATCTTTTCACGGTTTGGGACACCTAGAGCTCTAGTGAGTGATGAGGGTATACATTTTGTTAATAATATCTTAACTAAGCTCTTAGCTAAGTATGGAATTAAGCATAGGATAGCTACCCCTTATCACCCACAAGCTAATGGTCAAGCTGAAATTAGTAATAGGGAAATCAAATCTATTCTAGAGAAAGTAGTCCATCCATCGAGGAAAGATTGGTCTTTTTGGTTAGATGAGACTCTTTGGGCTTATAGGACAGCCTATAAGACTCATCTAGGCATGTCTCCCTATAGGTTAGTATATGGGAAAGCTTGTCATTTACCATTAGAGCTTGAGCATAAAACGTTTTGGGCTTTAAAAAAATTAAATTTTGATCTGAGTCGTGCAGGGGCAGTAAGAATGCTGCTACTTAATGAGTTAGAAGAGTTTCGCCAATTTTCTTATGAAAATGCGAAAATGTATGAAGACAAGACTAAGCAGTGGCATGATAAGAAATTAAGCCTAAGGAGTTTGTCAAAGGTCAGAGGGTCTTGCTTTACAATTCTAGATTGAAATTGTTTCCTGGGAAACTAAAATCCAAATGGTCAGGGTCATTTATTGTGATTGAAGTTTTTCCCCATGGAGCAATTACTTTGGAGGATGAAAAAGATGGGAGAGTGTTCAAAGATAATGGACAGTGTGTGAAACATTATTGGGGTGAGGAGTTCCAGTCGAAATATCCTTCCCTAAGGTTGGTTGATGATTGAGAAAGCCCGAGTTTTTGCGGGAGCAATTCATTCAGTATTAATTTTGAGCTCCCAGGATTTGTTACGATTTTATTTTCCATAAATTTTAATCTGGATTGTTTTAAATATGATTTATTTTGTTTGAATTTTACCCGATTTATTCCGGTCGAATTTTTTTTAATTCGTTGATTTTGTGGATTTTAATTTTTAGTATATTCATTAGTTCATTTTATTTTTAATTTAATCTGATTAGTTAGTTTAGATTTTTAGTCAGTTTTTATTTTTGGTTATTTAAATTTATTAGGTTTAATAATATATTTCCTGATTTATTCGGTTTAAGATAGAAAGATATGATTTGATTCTGGCGGTTTAAATTTAAATTTTCCCGTGTGAAAAGATCCTTCTAGAAGGCTATTTTGTTGCTCGATTTGTTTTTGCAAACTTTTGGTTTGAGCAATCATATCATTAGAATATTACGGGATTTGGTTAAAGATTGAATATTTTTACCGTTTGGATTTTAAATTTTTCGTTGGCAGGTAAATTGCATGAAGGATCCGATGCTGCCACGTGTTGCGCAGGGGAAATCCAATGGTTTAGCCGTTGGACAGCACATCAGCATTTACCATGGGCCGGTTGAACTTCAAATTATTACCATTTGATGGATTTAATTTTTCTGATTGCATGAGACTTGAACGGTAATTTTATTTTATGAAGAAAAAAATCTTTCGGTTGGGATTCTATTTGCTGAAGCCCTATTTATTCAAAGCTCTCGGTAAGTTTCTCTTCACTTCATCTTCTTGCTCCCATCCCTTGCCGTTTTCATTTTTCCTTTTGCATCCATTTACTGTAAAATCCTTTGAGTCCACGATGGCGAAAACGAGAGGAATAAGGGAAAGAGACAATGAGGAAGAAGAGGTTCCAGTTACCCCTGAAGCACCGAAGACGAAAGCAAAGAAAAAGAAAACGCCGGAGGACAAAGAAGCTAAAAGAAGGAAAAGACAACATAAGGCTGAGGTTGATGAGGTAGTACAAAAAGTAGTAGAAGATATTGCTGAGGTGGTTGAGGAAGAGAATCCAAAGGAACCTGAGGAACAGAACCCTGGACAGACTAAGCTGACAGTCGGAAATCTGCAAGAAATTCAAGAAAAACGAGCAGAGGATGAGCCAGAGGGAGGAGTTCCACAGGGAGTTCAAGAGCAAGAAGCTCGAGTTGAGGTTATTATGTCAGAGGTGCCCCGTCGTCGCCGTCGGAAGCAGAAAGCCGGCCGTGTCAAGGTGGTCCGGACTGACACCCCTTCACCGCCGACAACTGATTCTGAGAAAGAGAATACGGAGAGAGAAGAACAGGAGAAAAAAGAGGAAGAAGATAAAGCGAGGGAAGAAACAGAAAAGAAAATGGAGGAGGAAGTTTTGCCTAAACAGAGGGAAGACAAGGGCAAAGGTATTGCTGAAGCATCGGTTGAGGCTGAGAATCTTGATGCTGAGGAGCCACGGTTGCCATACAACCGCTTCATCAATAATCTTGCCCGAGCAAAGTACATAGAAATGCTGAAAAGAGACTTTTTAGTTTGAACGGGGGTTTGGTGATGATCTGTCGCATTCTTGAGAACAGGAATAGCGAACCATGGCTGGAGTCAGTTTTACGCAAAGCCGGAGCCGGTCAATTCCAATATTTTCCGAGAATTTTATGCAAATATTGATGATCAAGAGGGATTTCAGGCTATCGTCCGAGGGGTACCCGTTGACTAGAGCCCAAGAGCTATCAACTCTTTATTTGATCTCCAGGACTTTCTGCACGCAGAATTCAATGAGATGGTAGTAGCACCATCTAACGATCAGTTAAATGCGGCTGTCCGGGAAGTTGGCATCAAGGGGGTTCAGTGGAGACTGTCGAAGACAGAAAAAGCATACATTTCAAGCAGCTTCCCTGAAGAGCGAAGCCAATACATGGATGGGCTTCATCAAGCTGTGCTTACTGCTGACAACTCACGATTCAACGGTGTCTCAGGATAGGGTACTTCTTGTGTTTGCTAGTCTGCGTTCCATGAGCATTGATGTGGGCAAAATAATTTCCAGTGAGATTTTCGATTGCTGGCGAAAAAAGGTTGGGAATTTCTTCTAGCCTGGTCGTTGCTGAGTAATCATAATTTAACTAATGTTCTTCTGAATTTTTTGAAGCTTGGACTTGTTAAGCTTAATTAGATTAAGGTGTTTTGATCTCCAGAAACCTTTTGCTTAGGCATTTCTTCTAGCCTGGTCGTTGCTGCGGCAAGAAGATTCTGAGGTTGTGTTGACTTATGTGATCCACTTTAAGCTTAGTTCTAGTCCCACGCTTAGTTTAAAAATTCGGATAGAAATGTTTAAGTTTGGGGTTATAATTCATTATGTTAATGATTCATTGGGGACAATGAATAATTCAAGTTTGGGGGACGCTTTGCTACTCTAATTGTTTTGCTCGAGCATTCCTCTCCTTCATTAAATAATTTGCTAGGTTATTGAGTAACCAGGGATATTTGTGACACCCACAGTTTTTCTTTGCGTCAAAAGATAACCTAGGAAATGTGAAAAGAAAAAAAGATGAGAAAAAAATTGATTGTGAAAATTTTGCTGAGAAAATTCATGGAGCAAAAGTTTTGAAGGAAGAATGATAATCCAGCAGCTTTTCTGTCTCCCAGGACTTAGGTGAGCTTCATCACAAAATGTTGCCATTCTGAGGGGCAAGGGATAGAATAACTAAGGATTCTTGAGTGTAGCAATGAGTATTTAGCCCAGTTGGTGATGAGTTTGAGGCAAGGGTATACTACACCATAAAGTGGGTCATCCCATGCTTAAGAGCTTATGACTTAGGGCTGCTTTAAGTCTAAAGAACAAAAATATAAACCCCTTAAAAATGTGTTTTTATATGTCTGATAATAGAGCTAGGTTGTGGCAAGTTCATAGAATTAAGTAAAAGGTGGTGATCATTTTTCCATGCTGGAAGAATTATTTTGTTGCAGCAGAGCTTGGTTTTGCAGAATGCTCAGGTAAAGGTTGAAGGTAGTGTTGGATTATCTGTTTTGATTGAGCTATGCTTTGTCTGATGTTTTGATTTCTTAAGGGAAGGTTGGTTAGTATTGCTCGGGACGCGCAATAGTTCAAGTTTGGGGGTATGATAACTCTCCAAAAGGGAGTTATTTAGGTCTTAATTCTATAGTGTTTTGTGTGTCATTTGTGCTAATTAGGGTTGCTCTTAGATGATTATTGCATGTTCTAACCCATTTGGAAGAATGGATGCTTTGGAAGTTATTTTGTGCATAATATATTGTTGAGCGACTTAAGGGAGCAAAATCTGCAATCCAGCAAAACAGGGAGCAAAACTGCCACGTCACAGCTCGTTATCCATTTTAATGAACTGAAGTTAGTTAAGCTATTTTCGGATTTAAGGAGCAAGGAGAGCCATCCACGTGTCTAGGTCAACCTAATTTAAGCTTGTCTTCATTCTATAAAAGGGTAGAGTCGTTTAAGTCAAATTCATTCCACCTTTGGGGAGGAGATCATTTCTCATTTCCATCATTGGGAGCCGAATAGAGGAGAAAGATTGGAGACTTCAAGAAGACCATCAATTACGGATTTGACCAAGGGAATTAGTATTTTCTTGTAATTTCTTGTAATTATGGATGCACATACTCAAATTGTAGCGTGTGTTGCTATGAGCTTTATGAACTAAATTTACTTAGGTGTTGGTTAGGAGTAATGTAATTGTTGTGCCTAATTCTCTATGCAATATATGTTGATTTGAGCATCTTGATTATTTGTTGAGCATATTTACATTTTGTGTCCACCTGGCCAGCCGGTATGAATACCACTTCTTAGTTTCAGGGATGATTTGGGAAGTGTGTGGCATTTAATCACACTAGATCATTGTGTATTGGTGAACGCCAGTGACTGAGCAAGGGATAGCCAGTTGCCTAGTGCTTGATTGGTAGTACGTCATTAGAGTTGAAACATATTCTAAAAAATCCAGAGTTTCAGGAGGATCCTGCTAATGAGACTGCAAGAGTTTTGTCTAATCAATAATATTGCTAGAGCATCTTCAAAAACAATTACTAAATCCTGACCAACGCCTGTTTATAATCTGTCTGCTTTATTTGTTTACTTTATGTTCTGTCATTTCTTTTGCTTCAGCATTATTTCAAAATCAATCATTTTAACCACTTTCGAAATCACTAAAGAGTTATACAAGATAGATAAAGTGAGAACTATTCAGACCCTGGATTCGATAAATACTTATTACTTGCTGCGGATTGTGTATACTTGCACAATGTTCTAGAGTTTCTTTTTGCTATATTTTCACCCACTCTAGAAACCCAACACCCCTCTTCGTCTTGTAGGAACAAACCATTCGTTACCTATAGTGCAAGGAAGATGAGTCCTAAGAAAGTTGTGCCCGAAAAGCCGCTTGTTATTGAGCCTCTCAAAGTAGCAAGAATGCCCCCGGACGTGTTCGAGGACATAATTCGCCAAGCTGTGGCAAAGGCCCTTGTGATTGCTGAAGGATATAAGGTTGAACAAGAAGCCTTAAAGGATATTGAGGTAGAGAGAGAGATGGAAAATCAGCACATGAGGGAAGAAGATGAAGGTGCAAGAGAAAGAGATTTTGAAGAAGAGAGGAAAAAGGAAGAGGACAGGCAAGAGGTCGAGAGGGCCTTAATAGCTGAAAAAGAAAGAAAGTTAGATGAAGACCTCAGGAGGGTAGTTGCTGATTTGCAACTTCTTGAGGAAGAAAAACACGGAAGGGAAGATTTGAAAGAAGACGAAAAAAGAAGGAAGGAAGTTGAAGACTTCCTTGCAGCTTTTGAGCCACTCCACAAGGCTCAAAGTGAAGCTGAGTTGCTGCAAGGACGGGAAGAAAAGGCCCAACAGGGGCCAACTGAAGAAAATTTAGAAAAAGAAAAAGAAAGAGAAGTAGAGGATGAAGGCCAAAATATGACCGCATTTGGGCCGCATTCTGAAGAAGGCCTGGCAGAGGCCACTGAAGTTCAGCCTGCTGATGAGGTTTTCGAATCTCTATTCAAATATGATCCACCAGCAGCTGATATCACCTCTTCGGGAGAGAAGAGGGATGAAGTAGAAAAAGAAAGCAAGGAGGTCGAGACCTCCAGTGACTCTGAAACAGAATCCGATTCAGAGATCAAGGAATTGGATGATGACAAAGTTCCTATCTCTGCAGCGTTGAGGAGAAAGAAGAGAAGAGATATTAAAGTTGAACGGAGGACCAAAAACAAGAATGACCCGATATTTTCCAAGAGGTCGAGGACTAGGTCCATGGATGCCTCTCCAGCAATACCTCCTACCATCTCACCCGTTCCCCGAGGTATTTAGAGATTTAAATTTTCAGGAACGGATGTGTTGGGTTTTATGCCCTAAAACTCATAGATAATGAATGTAAACAAATTTTATACTTGTATTTAATAAAGTGTTATTTAGTTTTCTGCAATAAAATGTTATTGTTAAATATTGCACTATTTGACCCTAATCCAATAAACTAGACATCCTAGGCTGTAATATGAGTCTTGAACTATATGTAGCGACATATGGGGATCATTGTTCAAGAAACAGCCTAAAGGGTCTATAGTATAGGGATAAGACTGGGTGCCTTATCCTGGTGACACTATGGATACGGCCCACTTTGTATTTGATACAAACGCTATGATCCAACGCGTTCGTGTAGGAGACATGCGAGTGGGGGTATCCTATGCAATGAGTTTGCATAAGACCGGACCGCGAAATAGTAACCACTGGTTATAACACCATTAACTAGTTGGTTTTCTATTTCACTAGGACGACCTAGACAACTTAGTCTTAATCCTGAGTTGATTATGGACTCTTGCTCATGAGAGATTGTCCTTTGATTTGTATGGGTGAGAGTGGCCAATTCGCCGACTCAATAAGCCTACCATTTTGGGGACAAGACCGAATGGGGAGCTAGGAACATAATCGTACAAGATGGAATTCACTTCTTCCCGACTTTAGGGAAGCAGATGAGTGTTCCCTTAAGTGGTTACTTCGAGTCTTGAACAAAGGGCCCTACCCTCTCAATGACACGAGAGGGTTTTCTGTTTGATGGTTGGACCACAAACAGGTTGTTCATTAGAGGAGAACTGGTACTTAAGGAAATAGAGGTAACCTAGGGGTAAAACGGTAATTTGACCCAGCTGGTGTTACGGACACTCGTGAAGGACTAACTAGTCGATATTGGTCTAGATCCGTGGACACAGAAAATATGTCTGCAGTGAGAAGAGTGCAACTGTGAGTCTATATTGGAATGTACACACAGTTAACGAATATTGATTAATGTGGTTAATGAGTTTGACCAATTAATCTCACATCGTTGGAGCTTCTGATCTGCAGGTCCATTAGGTCCCACTGGTAGCTCATAAAGTAATTTGAGGCAACTAAGTAATAAATGTAAATTGAAAATGTTCAATTTACTAAGGGAAACAAATATAATATATATTGATATATGATTATGAGAGAAATTAATATTTGAAGAAATTCAAATATAAATTTATGGAAGTTTGAAAGAGTTCAAATAATGAATTAATTAATTTAAGGCCTAAAATCTATTTGGGCAAATTAATTAATTCAAGGCCGGAAATTAAATATGTGATATTTAATTGGTGGTTAATTAATTAAAGAATTCATTAACCGGGAATTAATCAATTATGGAAATAATTAATCACTTAAGGAAGTGATTAATCATTTATGGAAATGATCTAATCACTTATGGAAGTAATTAGTCATTTGTGGAAAAGATTAATCAATTATGGAATTGATTGATCATGATTGATTAAATCAGGAATAAGATTGAATCAATTTTGGAAAAGATTGATTTAATTGAATATTTTATTCATGGCCTCTCTTCTATAAATAGAACACTAGACCTAATTGGTCCAAGACTTTTGCTCTTGCTCTTAGACTCTCAAAGACAAGACCTAGAATTCTCTCTAGCCTCCCTCTTAGAGAAAGACTCCCACAAGTCTTTTGCCTCCTAGACCTAGAGTCATACCGGTGTAACCTTTGTGGTTATTGTGTCATTCAAGAAGAATTTCCCAGCGATCACAAGCAAAAGGAGGCTGCTGCGTTTTGTTCGTTGGAGCGTCGTTGGCGAAGAACGGTCAAGTCTACAACGGAGGTTTGTAACGGTTCTTCCTCTTTTCTTTAGAAAAGCATGAAAATAAATATGGATTTATTTTTCAGCATGATTAAACTGATTTCCAGCAACTTTAAAGTATGTTTAAAGTTTGATTGAGTTCTCGTAACGGTATTTTAATGTTAATTAATATACGGCGTAAGGTCCAATCGATGCGCTTCCGCTGCGTGGGGACTTTTATTCCCTTCAGGATGGAGATCATGAGAAAGAGAGATTTCCTCAACGAGAAGGGATTCTCTAACAGAGCTGGAACACTGCCAGAGTTCGTAAGCAGAGTTATCTCATAGTACAAGTGGCAGGAGTTCTGTGCTCACCCTCAAGAGGCTGTCGTGCCTTTAGTTCATGAATTTTACGTCAGCCTGAGGGAGGAAAGTATAAGTATGGCGGTGGTGAGAGGCAAGATTGTCAGCTTCTCTTCAGTAGACATTAACAGGGTGTACAAACTCAAAGCACCCTTGAATCCAAGAGGGAACGATGTTATCAGGAACCCCTCGGCCAAGCAGATGAAAGAAGCACTTAAACTCGTGGCCAACAAGGGAGTTAAGTGGAAAGAGTCTCAGACGAAGGTGAAGACTCTAGTGCCAAGCGACTTAAAGCTAGAATCGGTAGTTTGGCTTCACTTTCTGAAGAACCGTTTGATGCCAACCACCCACAACAGCATGATCTCAGTGGATAGAGTTATGCTACTCTATTGCATTATGAAGGGGTTGGAGATCAACATTGGGAGCATAATCAGGGATGAGATTATGGAAGAAATGTCTACTGTGGAAGAAAACGAGCAGGTAAACTTTTCTTTGGATCACTCATCACCCAGCTCTGTCAGAGGGTGAAGATAGTTCCAGGCAAGGACGAGGAGCGTCATTTCTTCAAGCCGACCATTGACCTGTCTTTGATCGGGAAACGCCAACAGAATAGCATCCAGAGGAAAGATAAAGCCTTCACATCTCAGGCCACTCCACCATCAGGGTCGAGCATGGCTTCTCCATCCCAGCACACTCCTTTTACAGGGCCCTCACCATCACCGGAAGCCCTAGCCATTGCCTACCGCCAGCTAGATCAAATCAGGGAAAACCTGAAGACTTATTGGGCATATGCAAAGGAGAGGGATGAGGCCATTAAAGAGTTATATCTCTCTATCGCCTCGAGTATTGCTCCAGTTTTTCCCAATTTCCCTCAGTCGCTGCTGCCTCAAGAAGACAAAGATTCTGATGATGAAGAAGATGAAAATGATGATGAAGAGAATGAAGAGAAAAAGAGTTCCTCGGATGAGGACTAGGGGAGTTTTCTGACCCCTTTACTTGATGTTTTTGTGTGAATAATACTGTTTACTGTTTTGTTGTTTGCTGTTTTTTAGTTTTAGCATGATTTAAATTCTGTTTTGAGTGGTTTAGTTGTTGTTTTTATTGCTTTAATTGTTTAAGTTTGTTAATAGTTATGCTCATAGGGTAGTTTAGATAGCTTGTTGATAGTTTAGATTAGATAAACTTGGGTTTTTCGAATCTTTTCTTTAAAAATCTACTTGCTGTTTTTTAGCTTAACCTATGAACTTTTTGGAAGAAAAAAAATCAACTTTAAGAAAAATTGCTTGGAAAAAAATGTTTTGGAAGAAAAGCATGTTTTCAAAGGAGTTTTCTTTTAAGTCCTTGATGATGAAAACTAGAATTTCCTCCTCCTTCCTAGAATTTACTGAGTAACCAGGGGCATTCATGACACCCATGGTTTGCCACTGCATGAAAGGTTTACTTAGGGAAGTGAGTATTATTCCAAGTTTGTGAACTTTGCTCGCAGCTAGATATCTTCACCACACAGTGTCGATAAGCTAGAACGAAGGTAAAGATGATAGAAAGGATACTCTTGGGAGAAAAAGAAGTTGAAAAAGAGCACCAGCAGTCAAATAAGTTTGGGGGAGATAGAGAAAGATCTAGTAACTCATGTATGCTCATTTTTACCTCAAGTCTTGTTTTTCTTAACTAAAAGGATTACACTAGGCTCAATGAAAAGAAATTAGGTAGTTTAAGCATATTGGTTAGGATGGACTAGGGAGAGTTTTGCTTTGAAAAAGAACAATAGAAATCTTCATGCCTAGGAAACTCAGACGTTGTGACTGGTACTAGAGTAGAACCCTCTCCTGAAAGGCGAAATTTTTAGAAAACGATCTTGAAAAACATGTTTACTTGATTCCATGCCACTTAATTTTAAATTTAAAGTTGATGCTAGTACCATGATTGATTACTACACATGAACCTTAACATTTTGATTTGCAATTAATATTGAGCTCTAACATTTTGATTGGCAATTAAAAAGTTGATCTCTAACATTTTGATTGGCTATTGCTTGAGGACAAGCAATGAGTTAAGTTTGGGGGTGTGATAAGGGTAAAAAATATACCTATTTTACCCTTATATTTAGCTCATTTCTTTGTCAAATATTGCATGTTTAGATCAATTTTACTATTTCTGAGCTCAAAATATGTGAAAGTTGATAAGTTAGGGTGTTGAGATTCACTTTTGTCAAATTATGCTCATTTGTGCTTAAAAGGACTAAATTTTAAGAGAATTTGACTAAGTTTATTGTTGTGTAGGAAAACAGAGGAAAAGCTGGATTCTGCCCAGAAATGTGACCGCATTTCTAGAAAAACAGAGACAATTCCGAGTCATCTGCGGGTCGTTGTTGATGAGTCTTCTTCGCACCTAACCGACTGTTTTGACCTCGAAACCGACTAGGCTACCTACCAGCACCTATTTCACAGCTCCTCAACAATTTCCCACACTATATAAGCTCGAGATTCGAAGTCAAATTCAAGCAGAACGCATTTGGAAGAAGAGGGTGGTGACAGAACCCTAGTTGACGCCTGTGAGTAGGGATGCCCGAGGTCCTTCTTAGATGACTAAATTCTAACCTGAGTTAGACATCAAACCTTAGGGTTTGTAGGGATTTTCACCCATTCCCACTTTGTAAAAGCGAGAGAATGGAGTGTCTAAGCGAACTCTAGAAGGATTGGATAAATAGAAAACCCATAGTATTTGGCTAATGTCCATATTTCCAGCTTTTGAGACTTTTCATTTATCAGTATTCTTTACATCTTATTTCAATGGAAATGTATTCATTTGCACTTTATCTCACCATGAGTAGCTAAATTCCATTGAGGGGTTCAATATGGTGAATTCCCTTATGGTTCAATAGCTTGAAAGTGTTTTATTTGCTTAAGTTTTGTTCAATGCATATCATTCTTTATTGAATATCATTCTGATCTTGCTATGTTTAACTTGATCACTTAGACTTTGCATGCTATGTGAGTTTGATCTCGAAAGGGACAAACGATATCGGTTCTCATAAAGGTGATATAGGAGAAAAAGCTCGAAAGAGATTGTTCGACGGTATAGGGCAAGCTGCCTAAGGCACTCTATATCGACTATAGGGTTATAGGTTGCATTCGTGAATTATCTATGTCGGAGTCGAGTCACAGAAATGTGCATAACGGTACTCGCTTAGCCTTCTAACGATTCTTGGGAGCAAGGCCAAATAGAAGTTAAATCTTACCCAATGCATTGAATAGGCTTAAGTTAAGTAATCCATGATTAGGGTTATTGCCTTTAGGATGAATCCATGTTGAATACCTCGTTTTTATTGTATTGTTATTCTTTTATTCATTTGTTTGTGTTATTTAGTTTTTCTAAAAACCAATCATCAAACTTATTTCTTTGGTTACCTATTTTTAAGCAATCAAGTTGAGCAGTTTCTTCTTCAAATCTGAATTTCCAGTTAGTCCTTGTGGGATCGATACCCTTGGAATACTTCTAAGGTTTTTTTATTACTACGTGTGACAGTGTATACTTGCACTAGGGTTGGCTAAATTATCTTTATTCTTATTTATCATCTTATCTCACATCCATCATTCAACTGACGACGCACCAAAAGACTGGTCCGAAAATGTCATCATCATGGGTTGCCTGCCTGTATCATTCTTGAGCATTTTTACAGTGGGCTCGATCAAGCTTCAAAAGCCTTAGTCAATGTGTCTGCAAATGGATCCTTCCTGAAAAAGTCCGCAAATGAAGCACATGCCATTCTAGATACAATAGCCACAAATGATCGACATTGGGGAGAGACTGAGACTGCCATTTTGAAAAGTCTAGTGAAAGCTGTAGATACGGAAGCAAACTCAACCATGCAAGCTCAAATTAATGTGATTCATAACATGATGAAGGGCTTGACTATGGGAAATCAAGCAAACATTGCTCCCGTGAATAATATCTCTTCTCCATGTTGTGATATTTGTAATGAAGAGCATATCACAGATAACTGTCCACTAAACCTTGCTTCTATTTTTTATGTAAGGCAACAAGGAAACCAAAACAGTTGGAATCCATATGCAGCTACGTACAATCCAGGTTGGAGACAACATCCAAATTTCTCTTGGGGAGGACAAGCTAGTACCAGTAATGTCGGTGTAAACCAATTCGGGAAAGTTTCAACGAGATTTAATTCCCAACGTACACAGCAGCAGCAACTGAAAGATTTTCAACCAATACAAGTTCAGAGCACTAACCAAGAGTCAAATCTAGAGGCTCTAAGGAAGGAGTACATGGGAAGGAATGATGCCACAATAAGGAACTTGGAGATCCAGATAGGACAGATAGCTCAAGAAATCAAGAACATGCCCCAAGGAACATTGCCTAACAAGACTGAAAATCATCACCGAGAAGGCAAGAAACAATGTGAAGTAGTTACCTTGAGGAGCGGATTGGAGTATGACAAACCAGAATACCCTAAAAATCAAGAAGTTAGGAAAATCCCAAAAGAAGTGTTAGAAAAATCTACAAGGGAAAAACCAGAAGTCAATAAAGAAGTTGTTAGGAATAAAGAAGTTTCAGAAAAGACCAAGGAGTTGGAAGCCTTGGAAGAAAAAATTGAAAGTTCGAGTAAAGATGAAGAGAATGCGACCGCAAAGCCAAACAAATTCATCATTGATCCAGATTATAGACCATCACCACCTTACCCTCAAAGATTTAAATATGCATCACAAGATACACAGTTTAAGAAGTTCTTAGACATTTTAAAGCAACTTCACATCAACATCTCGTTGGTGGAAGCGCTTGAACAAATGCCAAACTATGTGAAATTCCTGAAAGACATCTTATCCAAGAAAAGACGATTGGGAGAATACGAGACAGTTGCATTGACAGAGTGCTCTAGTGCACAAGTTAAAAGCAAGGTTTCCCCTAAATTAAAAGATCCAGGAAGTTTCACTATTCCCTGCTGTTGGATTTAATGTCCTATAAACTCGTAGTTTGTAAATCATTAAACATATTTTATTTCCAATAAAGACGTTATTGAGGTTATTCAGTAAAAGATGTTATTGAATATGTAAATTGCGAATGATTAACCTAAATCCAATAAACTAAGATTCTTGGCTATAAAATGAATACTCGAACTATATGTAGGGACATATCATAGGATCAAGTTCAAGTTTATAGTCAAAATAGTCTATAGTATAAGGATGCGGTTGGGTGCCTTATCCTGGGGACACTATGGACGCAGCCCACTTTGTATTAAGTACAAACGATGAGATCCAACGCCGTTTACTGAAGAAACTGACTATTTCTCATAGATGACCCATGTAACTCGTTCTTAATCCTGAGCTAACTATGAACTCCTGTTTATACGAGATTATCTTTTGATCTGCATGGGTGAGAGTGGCCAGCATCGCCGACTCAACAAGCCTACCATTTTGGGGATAAGATCGAATAGATAGCTGGGGACGTAGTCTCGCAAGACGGAATTCACTCCTACCCATTTCAGGGATAGTAGATAGGTTGTTCCCTTAAGTACTAACTCCAGGACTTGAACAAGGGGCCCCACCCTCTCATTGGATCGAGAGGGACTTAGGTTTGATGGTTGGACCACAAACCGATTGTTCATTAGAGGATTAGTGGAACTTAAGGAACAAGAAGTACTATAGGGGTAAAACGGTCATTTGACCTAGCTATAGTTACGAACAACCTGTGAAGGAACGACTTACTGAGCATGGTTAAATCAAGTGGATGGAAATATATCTATAGTGAGGGGAGTGCAACTATCGGGCTATAGTGGAGTGTCCCGGTAGTTAATGAATGTTGGCTAGCTTAGATAATGAGATTAGTCGGTTAGCCTCGAATCGTTGGAGCCCATGATCTATAGGTCCATTAGGTCCCCCTACTAGCTCATATAGGATTAAAGCCTAGAACATATTGATAGGAATCTTTGAATCGTTCAAAAACGGGAAATAGGGTTTTATCGTAAAATGTGTTTGACACAATGATTTAATTATGAATTAAATTAGAAATTGAGAGATAAGGTATTTAAAAGTGTTTTAAATACAATATATATATGTTAGGAATCATATATAATGGATTACACAAGGCAACAATGATTAATTGGATTAATCATATTCAATGATTTGGAAATGTCCCAAATTGATTACCAATAAATCAATTTCAATTTAGAATTGAAATTAGGGTAAATTGCAAGCTGAAAATTCAGAATGGAGATTCAATTTAGTGGATTTAGTGGCATTCCCACTCTTGCATGTTGATGGATAGTGGAAAACAACATAATCATGCACTAGTTGCATGTGTTGTGAATTGAACACCTAGAATCCACTTATACTTGCAATTCTACCATGTGTCTTGTGTCATGAGGCTACTCCTTGCATGGAAGATGTCTATATAAGGAGCATGAATCAGATTCAAAGGCTAAGAGAGTGAATTACCTACTGTTATGCTGCTGGAATTTACTCTCAAACACACACACCTCCATAGATCTGTCAAGAGCTTGTACTTTCAAGCACTCCCTTCCCATTCCCTATCTCTATAAGACTCCCACAAGTCGTTCTTGGCCCAGAGAATAGTAGGGAAGACTCTAGAGGTTGTCCAAGAGAGGTTGGAGAAGGAAAACACCACAAGGAGATCAACTCATTTGAGCTACAAAGAGGTTGGTACTCTTTTCTTTCTGTTCTGTCTTTTCTAGAACATGCATGTTTTAGGAGTAAAATTGATAGAGTTAAGTGCTTTCGATCTTCAATTGCTTCCGCATGTGTTATATGAACACCTTCACCTGCTCCATAGGAGGAAGGAATATCGACAGAGCTCTATGTGATCTTGGAGCCAGTATCAACCTGATGCCGTATTCAGTTTTTAAACAGTTAGGAATTGGAGAAGCAAGACCAACTACTGTCACTTTGCAGCTAGCAGACCGATCATTGGCACATCCTATTAGCAAGATAGAGGATGTGCTAGTCAAAGTGGATAAGTTTGTCTTTCCAGTAGACTTTATTATACTAGATTGTGAAGTAGACAAGGAAGTGCCAATCATCCTAGGTCGACCTTTCCTAGCGACGAGTAGAACCTTGATTGATGTACAGAAGGGAGAATTGACCATGAAGGTCAACAATCAGCAAGTCACATTCAACGTTATAAATGCGCTCAAATATCCAGGTGATTTTGAGGAGTGTTCGGTAGTTAATGAGATTAGTGAACTTTCCTTATCTACTTTGCAGGAATTATTAAAAGATGAAACATTGGAAGAATTGCTTGAATATGAGAAAGATGAGGAGGTGTGTAAGGAAAAGCTTGAAGACATAGAGACAACTAAGGAGGAACCAACCGAGATTGGTTATGCAGTAGCACTAGTAGAAGCATTGAGAAATCCCTTGGAGTTGGGCCATGAAGACTTCAAGCTACTACAGCCATCCGTGATTGAACCTCCAGAATTAGAACTTAAACCGTTACCAGAGCATTTAAAATACAGTTACCTTGGAGAGAATAAAACCCTATCAGTTATTATTTCAGCCCACCTTACTAACGAGAACGAGTTATCTTTGCTACAGGTCTTATCAAGCCACAAGAAGGCGATAGGATGGACGATTGCAGACCTACAAGGAATAAGTCCTTCATTCTATATGCAAAGAATTAATCTAGAGGAAGGTGCCAAAAATTCTATCGAAAGTTAGAGGAGGCTGAATCCTTAATGAAGGAAGTCGTCAGGAAGGAAATTCTCAAATGGTTGGATGCAGGAGTCATATATCCTATATCAGACAGCAGTTAGGTTAGCCCGGGGCAATACATCCCTAAGAAGGGTGGAATGACTATAGTCGAAAATGAAAAGAATGAGATGATTCCAACAAGAATAGTTACAGGGTGGCGAGTCTGTATCAATTACCGCCGACTTAACAAAGTAACAAGGAAAGATCATTTCCCATTGCCATTCATAGACCAGATGCTGGATAGATTGGCAGGAAAAAACTATTACTGCTTTCTTGATGGATACTCAGGATATAATCAAATCACTATAGATCCAGAAGACCAAGAGAAGACAACATTCACATGCCCATATGGAACGTTCACTTTCCGTATGATGCCATTAGGACTTTGTAACACTCCAGCTACCTTCCAAAGGTGCATGATGGCGATCTTTTCGGACATGGTGGAACGAACGTTGGAAGTTTTTATGGATGACTTCTTTGTCTTTGGAGAAACTTTTGCAAGTTGTTTGAAAAATCTTGACCAAGTATTGAAGAGATGTGAAGAGACGAACCTAGTATTGAATTGGGAAAAGTGTCATTTTATGGTACAGGAAGGAATAGTCCTTTGACATAAAATCTCCAAAAATGGGATTGAAGTGGACAAGGCAAAGATTGAGCTTATATCCAAGCTTCCTTTTCCCAAAACAGTGCGAGACGTTAGGAGTGTTGGGTTTTATGTCCTAAAACTCGTAGATAATGAATGGTGACAAATTGTTCACTTTATCAATACGTTGTTATTGAGATTTTTACAATAAAGAGTTACTGTTACTGAAATTGCACAATTCGATCCAAATCCAATAAACTAAGATCCTTGGTTGTTTAGATGAAACTTGGACTAGTATGTGGGGACATACGGGGATCAGTGTTCAAGTAACAACCTAAATGGTTTATAGTATAGGGATAAGGCTGGGTACCTTATCCTGGTGACACTATGTGATACGGCCCACTTTGTATTTGATACAGATGCAATGATCCAAAGCATCCATGTAGGAGACATGCGAGTGGGGGTATCCTATGCAATGAGTTTGCATAAGACCGGACCGCGAAATAGTAACCACTAGATGTAACACCGTTAACTAGTGTAGGTTTCTATTTCAATAGGATGACCTAGGTAACTCAATCTAAATCCTGAGTATGTTATGAACTCATTTTCAGGAGGGATTGTCCTTAGATTTGTATAGGTGAGAGTGGTCAGTTCGCCGACTCAATAGGCCTACCATTTCAGGGGCAAGACCGAGTGGGGGATGGGAACATAACATTACAAGATGGAATTCACTCCTTCCCCTGTTGGGGTAAGTAAATGTGTGTTCCCTTAAGGGCTGATTCTGGGTCTTGAACAAGGGCGCTGTTGGGTTCCTAGAGTGAATAAAAATGCGATATGAAAATGCTCTAGAACTCTGTGCAAGTATGCACAGTCCGCAGCAAGTAATAAGTATTATCAATCCAAGGCCTGAACTAGCTTCCACTTTATCTATTTTGTATAACTTTTTAATGGTTTCAAAGATGGTAAAAATGATTGGTTTTTATAAGTATAATGCTGAATCAAAATAAATGACAGAACAAAGAATAAACAAATAGGCAGACAGATTAGAAACAGGCGCTGGTCAGGATTTAGTAATTGTTTTTAAAAGATGCTCTAGCAATATTATTGATCATGCAAACTCTCGAAGTATTATTAGCGGATTCCTCCCGGAACTCCGGATTTTTTGGAATGTGTTTCAACCCCAATGAAGTACGACCGATCAAGCACTAGGCAACTGGCTATCCCTAGCTCAGTCACTGGCGTTCACCAATACACAATGATCGTAGTGTGATTAATCGCCACACACTCTCTAAATCATCCCTGAAACTAGAGAGAGGTATTCATACCGGCTGGCCAAGCGGGCATAAAATAGAAATGAACACAACAATTAATCAAGATGCATAGAATCAATGTTATTACTAGAATTAAGCACGGCAATCACATAGTTCCTAACCAACGCCTAAGCTACTTAGTTCATAATATGCATGGAAACGCACGCTACAATCTGAGTAGGCATGTCCATAATTACAAGATAATAAAAGGAAATACTAATATCCTTGATCAGCTTGCAATGATGGTCTTCTAGGTGGTCTCCAATCTCTCTCCTCTATTCGGCTCCCAAAGGTGGAAGGAACTTCCCAAGAATGGAATGTTTTCTCCCAAAAGTGGAATGATCTTGACTTGGGTGGCTACTTCCTTTTATAGAAGGAAAGGAGGCTTGAATTAGGTCAACATGGACACGTGTAGGGCTCTCCTTGCTCCTTTATCCCGAAAATAATTCAACAGAAGTCGGTTCATGAAGTTGGCTAACGAGCTGTGACGTGGCAGTTCTGCTCCCAGTTTTGCTGCAGCACAGAATTTGCTCCCCCAAGTCGCCCAGCAACAGATTCTGCACAAAATGATTTCCAAAGCTTCCATTCTTCCAAATGGGTTAAAACATATAATATATATCTAAAACCAACCCCATTAAGCACAAAAGACACACAAATCAATATAGAAATGAGGCCTAAATAACTACCTTTTGGGCAGTTATCACACCCCCAAACTTGAACTATTGCGCGTCCCGAGCAATACTAACCAACCTTCCCTTAAGAATTCAAAACATTAGACAAAGCATAGCTTAATCAAAACAGATAATCCAACACTACCTTCAACCTTTACCTGAGCACTCTGCAAAACCAAGCTCTGCTGTAGCAAAATAATTCTTCCGGCATGGACAAATAATCACCACTTTTAACTCAATTCTAAGAACTTGCCACAGCTTAGCTCTATTATCAGACATATCAAAACACATTTTCAAGGGGTTTAAATTTTTGTTTTTCAGACTTAAAGCAGCCTCACAGTCATAAGCTCTTAAGCATGGGATGACCCACTTTATGGTGCAGTATACCCTTGCCTCAAACTTATCACCAATTAGGCTCAATACTCATTGCAAAGCTCAAAAATCCTTAGTTATTCTATCTCTTGCCCCTCAGAATGGCGACATTTTATGATGAAGCTCACCTAAGTTCTGGGAGACAGAAAACTGTTGGATTATCATTCATCCTTCAAAACTTTTGCTCCATGAATTTTCTCAGCAAAATTTTCAACAATCACTTTTTTCAGCAAATATTTTTTTCATCATTTTTCACATTCCCTAGGTTACCTTTTGACGCGAAGACAAACTGTGGGTATCACAAATATCCGCGGTTACTCAATAACCTACAAATTATTTAATGAAGGAGAGGAATGCTCGAGCAAAACAATTGGAGTAGCAAAAAGTCCCCCAAACTTGAATTATTCATTGTCCCCAATGAATTATCAGTTTTTGCAATTATACCCCCAAACTTAAATTTTTCTATCTGAATTGTAAAACTAAGCATGGGACTAGACCTAAGCTTAAAGTGGATCACATAAGTCAACACTACCTCCAGAATTTTCTTTGCCGCAGCAACGACCAGGCCAGAGAAAATGCTCAAGCAAAAGGTTTCTGGAGATCAGAATACCTTGATCTAATTAAGCTTAGCCAGTCCAAGCTTCAAAAATTCAGAAGAAAATTAGTTAAGTCAGAGTTACTCAGTGCTCATAGAACAGAAACATCTAGGAAATTTCATTAAAAACATGAAAAGAAATTACATAAGCAGAGATATATTTTTCCTTTTTTTTTTTCAAAACAAAAAGAAACAAGCAAACAGAACAGTAAACAGGGTCAAACATGCGCGAGCAAACAAAAAGATAGGAACAAAAGAAATGCTCGCTGAAGATCATCTCATCCATCAATCTTCCTTACCCTGCTCTTCATCATCTTCCTCTCGTTCAACAGGTGGGGGCGGGATCCAGGGGTTCAGTAGGTCGTCAGGGAATACGGGTAAAGCCGGATATGGCTTGGAAAAATTCGACTGCAAGGCTACCCTCAACGCGGCATCCCTCCTTTTCACACAGCTCCAGAAAGTCTGCAATTGTCTTTCAACAAATTCCATCCTACTAGAATGCAGCTGTAATTGCTCCTGCATTTGGTGGATGCCGCACACCAAACCTCCTTGGCGTGCTTCCTGCGTCCTCTGAAGCCTAGCCAAATTTGGTGTGTCAATTATCCCCTTGTCTATTAATGGCACATCATCCTCATCCTCTGGCACCCCTGCCCTTCGGCATAGCATCGTGATAGTGTTGGGGAAAAACAGCTTCACCACCTTTTTCCGCCAGCAATCAAGAATGTCAGAAGAAATTATCCTACCCACATCAATACTCATGGAACGAAGAATAGCAAAGGCAAGCAAAACCCGGTCTCGAGACACCGTTGAGTCGTGAGTTGTCGGCAGTAAGTGCAGCTTGATGAAACCCATCCATGTATTGGCCTCGCTCTTCAAATAAGCAGCCTGAAATGTGCGCTTTTCCGTCTTCGACAGTCTCCACTGGGCCCCCTCAATGCCCACCTCTCGGACAGCCGCATTTAGTTGGTCGTTAGATGGTGCGACCACCATCTCATTAAAGCCTGCGTGTGGAAAGTCCTGGAGGTTGAACAAAGCATTAATGGTTCCTGGGCTCCAGTCAACGGGCACTCCTTGAACGATAACCTGAAACTCTTCGTGATCGTCAATATTGGCGTAAAATTCTCGAACAATGTTGGAATTAACAGGTTCCGGCTTCGCACAAAATTGACTCCAGCCGAGGTTCACTATTCCAGTCCTCAAGAACCGTGGCAGATCATCGCCAAATCCTCGTTCAAACAGGAAGTCCCTTCTCAGCATCTCAACATATTTTGCCCGAGCAAGGTTATTGACGAAGCGATTGTACGGAAATCTCGATTCCTCAATCTCGTCAGGTTCTTCCGATGCTTCAACCACACTTTTGCCCTTTTCCACCCTGCGCTTGAGCAAAATCTCCTCTTCCGCTTTCTTTGCTTCTTCTTCTCTTGCCTTGTCCTCAGCTTCCTTCTTTTCCCGTTCCTCTCTTCTTGCATTTTCTCTTTCAGAATCAGTTGTCGGAGGCGAAGGAGTATCAGTTCGGACAACCCTAGCGCGGCCTGCTTTCCTCTTAACGCGGCGACGTTTTGGTACCTCTGGCATGATCACCTCCACTTGAGCCTCCTGCACTGGCTCATTATCCGTTACCTGAACATCTTCTGCCTGTTGCATTTGTACATCCTCGGCCTGCTTTTCTTGAACTTCCTCTGTAATTTCTTCTCGAACTTCCTCGGTTCGTTCCTCTTGAACTTCTTCTGTTCGCTCCTCTTCTTCTGTATCCGCGACCCTCTGCTCGGTATTTTCCTCGGTATTTTCCTCTGGTTGTTTCGGGCTTTCTTCCTCTACTGTGGCAGTAACAGTCGCAACCTCTATTGCCTTTTCTTGTTCCTCAGCCCTCTGTTGTCGTCTTCGTCTTTTGGCTTCTTTCTCCTCCGGGGTTCTTTTCTTCTTCGCCTTAACTTTCTGCACTTTAGGGGTAACAGGTACCTCTTCTTCCTCATTCTCCCTTTCTTTTCTCGCTCTCGTTTTCGCCATGGAAGACTCAAGGGATTTACAGAGAATGAAAACGAAAAAGAAAGCAAAAGATCGAAGCAAGAAGATGAAGTAAGAAAACGTACCGAGGGTTGCCAATAAATAAGGCTTCAGCTCAAGAAAATCCTAACAGAAAGATTTTGCTCCATTAATTAACATTACCGTTTGAAATCGCATGCAGCTAAGCGGAATTAAAACCATCAAACGGTAAAATCAGAATTCCAATCAGCCCATGGTAAATAATTAAATGTTGTCTAATGATTAAGCCCTTGGATTGCCCCTGCGTGGCACGTGGCAGCATCATAATTCCTCATTCAATTTCCTGCACACGGAAATTTAAAATTCAAACGGTAAAAAGAAATTAATCTTCAACAAAAACCCTTCCTATTCGGACGAAAGATTTGCTTTAGCCATAACTTTGCCGCAACAATCTTCTGAACAGAAGATTATTTTCCAGAAAAATCTCGGATACAAAATCAAATCAGGAAATTCAAATCTAACCGCTCAAATCAAATCTTATCTTTTATTTTTATTTGAAGCCGAATAAATCAAGAAGATCTTTATTAGATCTAAACCTAAACAGAAATTCAAATAACTCAAAATAAATACAGAATTTCAAATCTAATTAAATCTAATCAGAAAATAAAACTAAACCAACTCGAATCTAAACTAATAAAATATCTAGCGAAAATAAAATAAAATCTACGGAATTAAAAATAACGACAAACTTAAAATAAATATCATGCAAAATTTAAACAACCTAAATCTACAATAATTCAAATTAAAATCAAACCAAATCAGCGAAAAATAAAAACAAACGCTGGGAGCTCAAAATATTGCTCTGCGAAATGCTCTCGCAAAAATCTTGCTCTTTCAATCATCAACTAACTTCAGGGAAGGATATTTCGTCTGGAAATCCTCTCCCCAATAATGTTTGACACGCTGTCCATTCACTTTGAACATCCTCCCATCCTTTTCGTCTTGCAAAGTAACTGCTCCATGGGGGAAAACCTCAATCACCACAAACGGACCTGACCATTTGGATTTTAGTTTCCCAGGAAACAATTTTAATCTAGAATTATAAAGCAAAACTTTTTGACCTTTGACAAACTCTTTAGGCTTAATTTTCTTGTCATGCCACAACTTAGTCTTTTCTTTATATATTTTCGCATTCTCATAAGAAAATTGGCGAAATTCTTCCAATTCGTTAAGCTGTAGCATTCTCATTGCTCCTGCACGACTCAGATCAAAATTTAATTTTTTCAAAGCCCAAAACGTTTTATGCTCTAGCTCTAATGGTAAATGACAAGTTTTCCCATATACTAACCGATAGGGAGACATAGCTAGAGGAGTCTTATAGGCTGTCCTATAAGCCCAAAGAGCCTCATCCAACCTAAAAGACCAATCCTTTCTAGATGGATGGACTACTTTTTCTAGAATTGATTTAATTTCCCTATTACTTATCTCAGCTTGACCATTAGCCTGTGGGTGATAGGGGGTAGCTATCCTATGCTTGATTCCATACTTAGCTAAAAGCTTAGTTAAGATATTATTAACAAAATGTGTACCCTCATCACTTATTAAAGCTCTAGGTGTCCCAAACCGCGCAAAAATGTGCGATTGGAGAAACCTTGAAACCGTCTTGGCATCACTCTGATGGCATGCAATGGCCTCCACCCACTTGGACACGTAATCTACTGCCAATAAGATAAAAACATTGCCATTAGAAGGGGGAAATGGCCCCATAAAATCAATACCCCATACATCGAATAATTCAACTTCTAAAATGTAAGTAAGAGGCATTTCATCTCTAGGCCCTAAGTTTCCTCTCCTTTGGCAAGCATCACATTGCTTGTAGAACCAGTGGGCATCCTTAAACAAGGTAGGCCAGAAGAATCCACAATGCAAAATCCTCATAGCTATCCTTTGACCGCTGAAATGGCCTCCATACGGCGAAGAGTGATATTGCTCCAGGATTTCCTTGGCTTCATCACCTGAAACACACCTACGAATAATACCATCAGAGCATTGCTTATACATGAATGGCTCATCCCAATAAAAAAATTTTGCATCATGCTTAAACTTTTTCTTCTGCCTCCAATCCATGTCAATAGGAGTGACTCCTTTTACCAAAAAGTTGGCAATATCAATATACCAAGGGATCTCCTTTACTACCTTTACCTCAACAGCGAAAAGCTGTTCATCTGGAAAAGAATCGGAAATGGCAGATTGCTCAGGCAAAGATGATGATGGATCAAGACGAGACAAATGATCTGCAATGACATTCTCTGATCCCTTCTTATCCTTTATCTCCAAGTCGAACTCCTGCAATAATAAAACCCAACGAATTAGTCTAGGCTTTGCATCTTTCTTTGACATTAAATACCTTATTGCTGCATGATCCGTGAACACCGTGACTTTGGATCCAACCAAATATGGCCGGAATTTCTCAAAGGCAAACACAACAACTAACAACTCCTTTTTAGTAGTTGTGTAGTTGACTTGTGCCTCATTTAAAATCCTGCTTGCATAATATATAGGATGGATAAATTTGCCCTGCTTTTGCCCCAGCATAGCACCTACCGCAGCATCACTCGCATCACACATTACCTCAAATGGTAAATTCCAATTAGGTGCACAAAGAATGGGTGCTGAGATTAAAGCAGCCTTCAATGTCTCAAAAGCCTTCCTACAATCTGCATTAAAGTCAAAAACACGATCAGTGCACAATAAGTTACAAAGAGGTTTACTGATTTTGGAAAAATCCTTTATGAACCTTCTATAAAATCCAGCATGTCCTAAAAAACTCCGAATCCCCTTCACTGAATTCGGTGGTTCTAATCTCTCAATAACCTCAACTTTCGCTCTATCAACTTCTAGACCATTCTTAGAAATCCTATGACCTAACACTATGCCTTCCTTCACCATGAAGTGGCATTTCTCCCAATTAAGAACTAGATGGGTATCCTCACATCTTTTTAACACCTGACCTAAATTATCTAAACAATTCTGAAAAGACCCTCCAAAAACTGAAAAATCGTCCATAAATACCTCAACAGTGGACTCAATCATATCAGAAAAAATTGCTAACATACACCGCTGAAATGTTGCTGGAGCATTGCAAAGGCCAAAAGGCATTCGCCTAAAAGCAAACGTCCCATACGGGCAGGTGAAAGTGGTCTTTTCCTGATCCTCAGGAGCAATAGTAATCTGGTTATACCCAGAATAACCATCCAAGAAACAGTAGTAGGCCTGACCAGCCAATCTATCCAACATCTGGTCAATAAATGGCAGAGGGAAGTGGTCCTTACGGGTGGCTTTATTAAGCCTCCTGTAATCCATGCAAACCCTCCAACCAGTTACTGTCCTAGTTGGGATCAACTCATTGTCTTTATTGCTCACCACAGTGACACCTCCTTTCTTAGGAACACATTGGACAGGGCTTACCCAATTGCTGTCTGCAATTGGATAAATGATGCCAGCATCCAACCATTTAATCACCTCCTTTTTAACCACTTCTTTCATTGCAGGGTTAAGCCTTCTTTGTTGCTCAATACTCCTAAAGGATCCCTCCTCTAGAGTGATTTTGTGCATACAAAAAGATGGGCTAATCCCCTGAATGTCAGCCAATGTCCAACCAATAGCCTTGCGGTATTGCTGCAGCAATTTTATTAAGGCCTCCTCATGATCCGGCATTAAATCTGATGCAACAATAATTGGCAACGTCTCACCCTCCCCAAGATACACATACTTTAGATGATCCGGCAAGGGCTTCAAATCTAAAGTGGGTGCCTCAATCAGGGATGGCTTAATCGGGGGAGCCTTTCTTTGATCTAAATCTAAAGACTCAAAAACATCTTCACACCTAAACAATTCTTTTTCATTTTTTCTTCCTAAAGAACAAGCTTCTAAATCCTATACACTAACCTCTCCATGATCTTCCAAATGCTTGCTAGCCGAATCCTATACTGCTCTCTCAACAATTGTGCTCTCCAGAATCCTAATGAAAGAGCAATCTTCCATCTCGTCTGGATACTTCATGGCTTTAAACACATTAAATTTTACTTCCTCATTACAGACTCTCATTGTTAATTCCACTTTTTGAACATCTATTAACGCCCTACCAGTAGCCAAAAATGGACGTCCTAGAATAATTGGGACATCTTTGTCAGCCTCATAGTCTAAAATAATGAAATCAACAGGAAATATGAATTTATCCACTTTCACTAAGACATCCTCAATCTTACCCTCAGGATATGTGATAGACCTATCAGCTAGTTGGAGTGTGACTGTGGTAGGTCTAGCTTCACCAATACCTAGCTTTCGATAGACCGAAAGAGGCATAAGGTTAATGCTTGCACCTAAATCACAGAGTGCTCTACCTAACTCTTTTCCACCTATAGACACAGGTATAGTGAATGATCCTGGATCCTTAGCCTTGGTTGGTAGCCCATTCTTAAGAATAGCACTACATTCCTCAGTAAGAGATACAGTTTCAAACTCACCTAACCTCTTCTTTTTAGTTAAAATATCCTTAAGAAATTTAGCATAATTAGGCATTTGCTCTATAGCTTCTACTAAAGGGATATTTATATGCAATTGCTTAAGAATCTCTAAAAACTTTTTAAATTGACCATCCTGATTCTTAGGCCTTTGCCTTTGTGGAAAAGGTAGAGGTGCTACATAAGGTGGGGGTGGCACATAAGGTGGTTCCATATCTGGAATAGAACCAGATGCTCCAGCATCTTTATTGCTGCCTCCAGCACCCTGACCAGACTCCAACTCTTTCTCAACAACATTTCTATCACAATTATTATCTATATCCTGGGTTTTACTAGGCTCTTTTCTTTCTTCTAGTGGCTTACCACTCCTAAGAGTCACTGCCTTTACCTGCTCTTTACCTTCCCTTCTAGGGTGTTCAGTATCTGAAGGAAGTTTCCCTTGAGGCCTGGCCTTCAGCTCATTAGCTAGCTGACCCACTTGCAATTCCAGGGCTCTCATCGAAGCTTGATTACTTTGAATAGCGGCGTCTGTACGAGCCATAAATTCTTTCATCATTGCCTCGAGAGAATTTCCCGAATTTTGCTGGGGCAAAGCCTGCTTATTTTGCTGCGGCAATACCTGCGCTTTAGCAAATCCCGACTGGTTCACTTTCTGCTGTGCTTGCACATTACTCCCTTGACCTCCCCACGCGAAGTTGGGGTGGTTGCGCCAACCTGGATTATAAAAGTTAGAATACGGGTTATTCCTCTGATTACCTACAAAAAACACAGAAGCTGGATTGCTGGGGCAAAACTCGTAGTTGTGATCTTCACCACAATAGACACAAGCTTCCTCTGCAACTTGGTTCACCACTGCAGCAGGCTCCACAACCGGCGGCTGCTGATGACTAATCACTGTTACATTCTTAAGAGCGTTAGCAATCATTGCAAGATCAGCCCTAATGGTGGACACACCATCAACTTCTAATACACTCTTAACCTTTTTATTTGTGCCTCTAACATCCGACCACTGACAACTATTAGTAGATATTCTTTCTAAAATTTCATAGGCTTCGTTAAAAGTTTTTGCCAAAAGGGCCCCTCCAGCCGAAGCATCAACCATGCCTTGAGTTATCGCGTTCAATCCATTGTAAAATGTTTCCATTTGGATACAATGTGGTAGGCCATGGTGGGGACACTTTCGCAAAAGCTCCTTAAATCTTTCCCAAACCTCACTAAAAGTCTCATCTTCAAGTTGCCTAAACCCTACTATTTCACTCCTTAATTTAGCATTTCTATTAGGTGGGAAATATTTACTCAAAAAATTTTCAGCTAACTCATCCCATGTCCTAATCGATCCTGGAGCAAAAGAATTTAACCACGCCTTCGCTTCATCCCTAAGAGAATACGGGAACAAAGTTAATCTAAGAGCATCTCTAGGCACTCCTTGAATTACAAAAGAATCACTGACTCCTAGAAAAGACTTAAGATGTAAATGAGGGTCTTCAGATGACAAACCATGGAATTGACCCACGGTTTGCAACATCTGAAACATTACCGGTTTCATTTCAAAATTTGCCGCTTGAATTTGAGGACGTGCAATCCCTGGATTCAACTCATCAAACATTGGAAAAGCATATGCTCGAATGGCTCTGGTCCTATCGTTCGCTACCAAGATAGGATTCTCAGCCTGATTATTTTGCTGTTCATTTTGCTCCAGCGGCGGGTTTTGCTGCAGCACACGATTCTGCTGGGGGTTCGCTAGACCTTCAGGACCCTGCGGTAGATGCGGCACGTCAGCCATTTGATTTTGTTGTCTACGTTGCTCTCTCCTTCTTATCCTGAATGTCCTCTCGATTTCTGGATCAAGCTCGAACCTCACCCCAGGCGGATCGCTCATGCACCAAACTCACACCAGCAAAAACAAAAGAAACAATCAAAAAGTTCTAGCACCAAACTACTAAAACACCTACACAAGACAGATCAGATAAAAACTTATTCAAGTCCCCGGCAACGGCGCCAAAAACTTGTTGGGTTCCTAGAGTGAATAAAAATGCGATATAAAAATGCTCTAGAACTCTGTGCAAGTATACACAGTCCGCAGCAAGTAATAAGTATTATCAATCCAAGGCCTGAACTAGCTTCCACTTTATCTATTTTGTATAACTTTTTAATGGTTTCAAAGATGGTAAAAATGATTGGTTTTTATAAGTATAATGCTGAATCAAAATAAATGACAGAACAAAGAATAAACAAATAGGCAGACAGATTAGAAACAGGCGCTGGTCAGGATTTAGTAATTGTTTTTAAAAGATGCTCTAGCAATATTATTGATCATGCAAACTCTTGCAGTATTATTAGCGGATTCCTCCCGGAACTCCGGATTTTTTGGAATGTGTTTCAACCCCAATGAAGTACGACCGATCAAGCACTAGGCAACTGGCTATCCCTAGCTCAGTCACTGGCGTTCACCAATACACAATGATCGTAGTGTGATTAATCGCCACACACTCTCTAAATCATCCCTGAAACTAGAGAGAGGTATTCATACCGGCTGGCCAAGCGGGCATAAAATAGAAATGAACACAACAATTAATCAAGATGCATAGAATCAATGTTATTACTAGAATTAAGCACGGCAATCACATAGTTCCTAACCAACGCCTAAGCTACTTAGTTCATAATATGCATGGAAACGCACGCTACAATCTGAGTAGGCATGTCCATAATTACAAGATAATAAAAGGAAATACTAATATCCTTGATCAGCTTGCAATGATGGTCTTCTAGGTGGTCTCCAATCTCTCTCCTCTATTCGGCTCCCAAAGGTGGAAGGAACTTCCCAAGAATGGAATGTTTTCTCCCAAAAGTGGAATGATCTTGACTTGGGTGGCTACTTCCTTTTATAGAAGGAAAGGAGGCTTGAATTAGGTCAACATGGACACGTGTAGGGCTCTCCTTGCTCCTTTATCCCGAAAATAATTCAACAGAAGTCGGTTCATGAAGTTGGCTAACGAGCTGTGACGTGGCAGTTCTGCTCCCAGTTTTGCTGCAGCACAGAATTTGCTCCCCCAAGTCGCCCAGCAACAGATTCTGCACAAAATGATTTCCAAAGCTTCCATTCTTCCAAATGGGTTAAAACATATAATATATATCTAAAACCAACCCCATTAAGCACAAAAGACACACAAATCAATATAGAAATGAGGCCTAAATAACTACCTTTTGGGCAGTTATCAAGCGCCCATCCTCTCCTGGCGCGAGAGGAACTACTGTTTGTTGATTGGATCATAAACAAATTGTTCATTAGAGGAATCAGTGGTACTTAAGGATCCAGAGGTAACCTAGGGGTAAAACGGTAATTTGACCCAGCCGGCGTTACAAACACTCGTGAAGGATTGACTTACCGTTATTGGTCAATATCCGTGGACACAGAAATATTCTACAGTGAGAAGAGTGCAGCTGTGGGTCTTTAGTGGAGTGACCCACAGTTCACGAATGTTGACTAACTTGGTTAATGAGTTTAGCCAATTAGTCTCGTGTCGTTGGAGCTTCTGATCTGTAGGTCCATTAGGTCCACCTGCTAGCTCGTAAAGGATTCTAAGGTTAAATAGTCTTGAATAGAATTTGAAGTGCGTTCAAATTCATTAAGGGAATTATATTGTATTTGATACGATTAAGATAATGTATGAAGATACATTATAATATAAGTTTAATTAGTGAATTAAACTTTATAATATAAAATTAATTTTGGATGTGATTCAAAATTAATTAATGAGAATTAAATATTTGAAGGGGTTCAAATATTAAATATGAATTAGATTCGTATTGGAACTATAGGTTATATTTAATGTGAATAAGATTCATATTAAAACTATAGTTTATGAGAGAATTATTTGAATATGATTCAAATAGTAAATTAATTAAATATATGATATTTAATTAATGAATTAATTAATTGGAGAATTAATTAATTTAATTTAATTGAATTTGATTTAATTAAATTAATTCTATAGTTCATAATTAATGTACATTGGATGCACATTAAAACTATAGGTTAAGTGAGAGAGACATATTTGAGTTTAATTCAAATATAGTATTAATTAGATATATGATATTTAATTATTTGGTTGAATTAATTAAGTTAAATATGATTTAATTGAATTTTAAAACTATATGTTATTAATTAATTTAACTAAAATTAATTTGGTTAAATTAATTAGGTATATAACATATAGTATTAATAAGGGAAAAATACACTTTTGGTCCCTGAGGTTTGGGTTAAGTGACACTTTGGTCCCTGAGTTTTCAAACTCAACAAAAATACCCCTGAGGTTTGAGATAAAGAGCACTTTGGTCCCTGCTGTCAATTTTTTTGTTAAATGTTTACGGTGGCTGACGTGGCAATATTATTTTAATAAAAAAATTATTTTTTTTTAATTTTTTTTAAATAAAAAATATTAAATTAATAAAATAATAAATAAATAAATATATATATTAATTTTACTTTTCTCCCTCCCCTTCTTCTTCTTCTCCCCCCTCCATCTTCTTCTTTCTTCTTCACACCGACCGGCGGCGACCACCGCTCGCCGGCGGCCGACCGTCGCCGGTAACCTTTTTTTTTCTCTTTTTCTCATCTTTTCATCTTCTCCATCATGCCGTTCGTTCTACCCCAGTATACCCATGAAAACAGCACTGAAACGAAACCCAGTGAACCGCGCCGCTGACAAACGAACCCACGAACCGCGTCCACCGCTGACAAACCGACTAGCACCCTCGAACGCCCACCGCTGACAAACGAACCGGCGCCGGTGCAAAACGTTCGGGGGGGGGGGGTTTCGTCAGATCTGGAAAGAAGCTCGCGTCGTCGTCGGTCACGTTCGCCTAAGGGGGGGTTTCGTCAGATCTGGAACCAAGCTCGCACCGCCGTCGGTTCGTTCGTGGGGAGGTTTCGCCGCTCGAGGTTTCGCGTTGCCGCTCTAGGTTCGTTCGTGGAGAGCTTACCGGAAAGCTCGCAGCGGCGTGGGTCTCATGGCGGCCGGTTCTGGGTGAGCGGTGGTGCGGCGCAAACGTTATAGAGACGAGGGGGAGAGCGAACGAGTGAGTGAGAGAGGATGAGAGAAGGAGACGAGGGAAAGAGAAAGAAAACGAGAGGGATGAGGGAAGGGACTCACCGGAAGGCTTGCAGCGGCGTGAGATGGTGAGGGAGAGAGAAAGAAAGAAGAAGAAAGAAAGAGGAAAAAAAAAAGAAAAAAAATTCGGCGACTGGCGACTGGAAAGTGGTTACCGACGGTGGTGGCCGATGGCCGGTGCTGCCGCTGGTAGGGAAGGTGGGTGGGTTGTGGTAGGTGGGTGATGAAGTTAAAGAATGAGGATGGGAGAGAAAGAAATTAAAAAATTTTAAAATAATAATATTTTATTATTTTAATATATTTTTATTTTCAAAAATTAAAAAATAATTTTTTTTAAATAAAAAATATGTGCCACGTCAGAAAAATAGACGGCAGGGACCAAAGTGCTTCTTATCTCAAACCTCAGGGGCATTTTTGTTGAGTTTGAAAACTCAGGGACTAAAGTGTAACTTAACCCAAACCTCAAGGACCAAAAGTGTATTTTTCCCTATTAATAATTATTAAATTAATGAGATTAATTAATAATTATTATTTCCCAACAGTTATGTTGGGGAATGGGGAGTTGTCAGGTGTAAGGGGAGTTAATCATGTAACTCCCCCTTACTCCCTTCCTTTCAACCAACGTGAGTTCACACAGGGGGTTGCTGAAGAACAGTGAATGGATCTCTCTCTCTCTCTCAATTGCTATCTATCTCTCTCAATTTCTCTCAAGGAATTACAGCAAGGTTGATGCTGAAACTTCCTTCCCTTTTTCAAGATATTGGGTCCCACAATCCACATCTTAAGAATTCAGAGGATAGTGGGTGTTCTTTGATGGTGGTGTTGTTGGAGAGGTATGTGACGAATTGTTCGTTGAGGAGCATTGTGCTGAGACGTTCTTGATCTACACAAGTAAGTCTCTCTTGTATTCTAAATAGTTTAGAATTCCATACAGCATGCTTAATCGTATTAAGTTTATAGAAATTGTTCTGAATTTTAACCCAATGTATCGGTGTTTTCAAAGAAACCAAATTAAGAACGAAAACGGTCTGATACACGCTTCCGCTGCAAAGAATTTTCATTCCTTCAAGGAGTTTTTTAGGTCATGCAAATTTTTATCGAAGATTTATCAAAGACTTTTCTAAAATATCTAAACCGTTGTCCAGGTTACTTGAAGTTGACAGACCTTTCAAGTTTGATGAAGAATGTGAACAAGCTTTTGAAATTTTGAAGAATGCACTTATTTCAACACCAGTCATGATTGAGCCAGATTGGACTCAACCGTTTGAACTAATGTGTGATGCCAGTGATTTTGCAGTAGGAGTTGTGTTAGGACAAAAGAAGGGTAAGATTGTGCAGCCGATTTATTATACAAGCAAGACACTTAACGAAGCACAGTTGAATTACACTGTAACTGAAAAAGAGTTACTAGCAGTAGTCTATGCTTTTGACAAGTTTAGATCATACTTAGTAGGAGCTAAAGTTGTAGTTCATACTGATCATTCAGCCCTTAAACACTTATTATCAAAGAAAGATGTCAAACCCCATCTCATCCGTTGGATTTTACTTCTGCAGGAATTTGACATTGAGATCCAGGATAGGAAAGGGACAGAGAACCAAGTTGCAGATCATTTATCAAGACTTGGGGAAGAGGCACAAGTGGAGAAGCAGCTGGAAATTCAAGAGTCATTTGCAGATGAACAGTTGTTGGTGGTAAAAGCAATCGAGATTCCATGGTTTGCGGACTATGTGAATTATCTCGTCAATGGACTTAAACCTCCTGAAGCAACGACTCAACAACTGAAGAAGTTTTTGAAAGATGTGAAAGAATACTATTGGGATGAACCTTATTTATACAAGCTTGGACCATATCAGATACTCAGAAGGTGTGTAACAGAGGAAGAAGTACCATTTATTTTGGAAGCATGTCATTCAGCTCCATATGGAGGGCACTTCGCAGGATTAAAAACTGTAGCCAAAGTCCTCCAAAGTGGGTACTTTTGGCCTAGCCTTTTTAGAGATGCACACTTATTTGCAAAGAACTGTGACCAATGCCAAAGAACATGAAATTTGACTGCCAGAAGTGAGATGTGATGTGCAATTTGCTTACCGCAAGTGTACAGGCCAAGTTATAATATAGTGATTTTTTAGATCAAATGTCGTCCTTTGGATTGGGTTTCTAATCAAATTAATTACCGCAAATACTTATGTCCAATTTTATCTAGGGAACACAACTTAGTGAGAATGAATATAACAAGACACAAAAACTGAAAATTATGGAATTCAAATGATGAAAAACTCTTAGGGAATTGATTTCACCGATTGAGGTTATGAATTAATTACTTGGACGATTTAACATGCCATGATTCATAAATCTAGGAATAACACAATTCATATTTATCTCTCCCGAGCATAAATAATTTTCCCACATGCAATGAATTCAATATCCTTATCTAAACTCATTAACATGCAAGGCCTTAAGTCTAATCCTTTTTAATGATTTCTAAGATTATCTTAAATCTCCCGATCTTAAGACTATCCTAGTTATGCATAACAAGATCTAAGCTAAACCCCCTCTCCGAGCAAGACTTAGACAAAACATCATTCAATTCATGACCAATAAATTGAAAGCATTAAGAAAAGACTATGCATAAATGAAATCAAAGCATACATCCAAAATTAATCCATAACGCCCAAAGGGCTACATCAATCCCTAAGATAATGAACTTAGCTACTCACACAGTGTTACGATGTAAACTAAGCCTAAAACAACCATTAAAACAACTAAAGGAAAGAGAGAAAGGAGATAAAACACTATTGTCGCCGAAATCGCACGTCCTCGCCACGATCTCCACAAGTCAAGCCTTGAATCCCGCTCCTCTAACTTGCTTCAGCTCCCACAGAACGTCTTTAGTTGAGTTTAGGGCCAAAATTGCATCAAATGAACTCCCCTTGGCCGTAGCAAATCGCTTTCTATTTATAGAGATTCTGTCAGCAGCGTCGAGACGCTATGGACAGCGTTGCCCATTCTGTTTAAGGAAAAACCGAGAGCGTCTCGACGCTATGCTCTTTTGCCGCCTGAATAAAAATAAGGAAATTGCTAGCGTCGAGACACCCAGAAAGCGACGTCTCGATGCTAGCTCTCGGATTAGCCTCATTTGTAAGCCTTCAACTTTGATTCTCTTCGTTTCCTTGGCCTCTTTTAGCATCCCGAACACCCGATCAACTCCATTTTCTCGATTTAGCTCCAATAATTGATTCCTACAAATAAAACATTAAAATGCATAATTTTGGCCAATTTAACCTCAAAGACTAACTAAAATAGATAGGGAAAAATAGCTTGATATGCTCGCTATCAATATGCCACTCAACTTTATACTTGAAGTAGATATCTTCGACGTATGGGGCATAGACTTCATGAGCCCATTTCCTCCATCTTTTGGGAATATCTACATTCTGCTTGCAATTGACTACGTATCTAAATGGATTGAGGCTGTAGCTACTGATAAATGCCAAAAATATACATATTTTGCCCTTATTTTTAGCTTATTTCTTGTCAAAACTTGTATGTTTTAAATAAAAAAATCACTATTCCCGAGCTTAAAAAGTGTTAAAGTTGGTAAGTTAGGTCTTTGAGAGTCATGTGTGTCAAATTATACATATTTGTGCTTAAAAGAACTCATTTTGGTGTGAATTTGACTTAGTTTTGGTGTTTTGCAGAAAACATAGGAAAACAGAGAAATGTTGTTCAAATGCTATTCAAATGCGACCGCATTTCTGGGCAGAAAAAGAAAAGTGTGAGTCCATCGCGGGTCGTTTTAAACGAGCTTTTCACGCAACTAACCGGCTGTTTTGACTCCGAAACTGAGTGGGCTACCTACCAGCACCATTTTCGTGACTCCTCAACCACTCCCCACACGATAAAAGGCCTCGATTCGAAGGAAAATTCAAGAAGAACTCACTGGGAAGAAGAGGGTGGTGACAGAACCCTAGTAGACGCCCATGAGTAGGGATGCCCGAGGTCCTTCCTAGAAGACTGAATTCTAACCTTTAGTTAGACATCAAACTCGAGTGTTTGTAGAGATTTTCACCCTATTCCCACTTGTAAAGGAGAGTAGAGTGTCGAGCGAACTCTAGAAGGATTGGATAAAAGAAAAAACCCTAGTTTTAGCTACTGCACCTTATTTTCCTGTTGGGTTTTATGCCCTAAAACTCGTAGATAGTAAATGAAACAAATTAATCGATCTCAATAAAGCGTTATTTGAGTAATTTAGTAATTTGGTTATTGAATAATCGAGTTTGCATTAATAAACCCTAAATCCAATAAACTAAGATCCTTTAAATGAAACTTGGACTGGTATGTGGGGACATACGGAGATCAGTGTCCAAGTAACAACCTAAAAGGTCTATAGTATAGGGATAAGGTTGGGTACCTTATCCTGGTGACACTATGTGATACGGCCTACCTTGTATTTGATACAGATGCAATGATCCAAAGCATCCATGTAGGAGACATGCGGGTGGGGGTATCCTATGCAATGAGTTTGCATAAGACCGGACCGCGAAATAGTAACCACTAGATGTAACGCCGTTAACTAGTTTAGGTTTCTATTTCAATAGGATGACCTAGGTAACTCAATCTCAATTCTGAGTCTGTTATGAACCCCTTTCAGGAGGGATTGTCCTTAGATTTGTATGGGTGAGAGTGGCCAGTTCGCCGACTCAATAATCCTACCATTTCAGGGGCAAGACCGAACGTTGGCTGGAAACATAACAGTACAAGATGGAATTCACTCCTTCCCCTATTGGGGTAAGTAGATGTGTGTTCCCTTAAGGGCTGATTCCGGGGCTTGAACAAAGGCGCGCCGTACTCTCCTGGCCCGAGAGGAACTCCTGTTTAGTGGTTGGACCGTAAATAACTTGTTCATTAGAGGGATCAGCAGTACTTAAGGAACCAGAGGTAACCCAGGGGTAAAACGGTAATTTGACCCAGCTGGTGTTACGAACACACGTGAAGGATTGGCTTACTGCTTGGTCGATATCCGTGGATACAGAAATATTCTACAGTGAGAAGAGTGCAGCTGTGGGTCTTTAGTGGAGTGACCCATAGTTAATGAATGTTGACTAAACTTGGTTAATGAGTTTGGCCAATTAGTCTCATATCGTTGGAGCTTCTGATCTGTAGGTCCATTAGGTCCCACTAGTAGCTCGTAAAGAGACTTGAGGCAATTAAGTATAAATTGTAAATTGAAAGTGTTCAATTTATTTGGGGAATCGTATAATGTATATTGATGCATTATAATATAAAGTTTATGAAACTTTATAATATAATTTTTGAAGAGAAAAAATATTTGAAAGAGTTCAAATAAATTTAATATGAATTGGATTCATATTAATTGTAATTTTAATAAAATCCCTAAGATTAAATATATGATATTTAATTGGGTAAATGAATTAATTATTTATTAAAATTAGAGACTTTTTCCTATTAGGAAAAAGAAAATATTTGAAAGAGTTCAAATAAATTTAATATGAATTGGATTCATATTAATTTTAATTTTAATAAAATCCCTAAGATTAAATATATGATATTTAATTAGGAAAATTAATTAATTATGGAATTAATTAATTATTTATTAAAATTAGAGACTAAGTCTTCCTTTTCTTATTAGGAAAAAGGTCTTGGCCTTTACCTATAAATAGGACCCCTGGGGTGGGGTGAAAGGCATCTCATTCATTCTCCTACTCTCAGAGAATTCCCCTCAAGGTTTCCTCTAGACTCCCACCAGCCTCCTGCCTCTAGAAGTCTCAGAGTCATACCGGTGTAGCCATAGTGGTGGTGTTCGCACTAGTTCGTGATTAATTCATAAGCAGTTGGTGAATTTAATTTGAGTCGTCAACGAGAGTAAGTAATTTGTTACTATATAAATTACATTTAGATATAATATTTTTGTATGCTTAGCCTTAATATAAATCTAGAATAGTTCTAAGTTTATTGCCAATGTATTGATATTTTAGATTAAACAAAATTAATTACGAATCGGTCCCAATCACGCTTCCGCTTTACGGAATTACGGAATTCCAATCCTTCATTTCCAGAACTTGTTACTTTTCATTTCTTTGTATTCTTTATTCATTATTTCAATGAAAAGTTGTTCATTTGCATTATACTCCATCATGCGTAGCTAAATTCCATTGAGGGGTTCAATATAGTGAATTCCCTTATGATTTAAATAGCTTGAAAGTGTTTGTTTGCCTAAGTTTTATTCATTGCATGTCACTATTTACTGAATATCATTCTGAATCTTGCTGAGTTTAACTTGATCACTTAGACTTTGCATGCTATGTGAGTTTGATCCTGAAAGGGACAAGCAATATCAATTTTCGTAAAGGTGATATAGGAGAAATGGCTCGAAAGAGTGTATTTGGTGTTATAGGGGAAGGTCTCCTTATAACAACTATAGGGTTATAGGTTGCATGCGTGAACTATCTATGTCGGAGTCGAGTCACAGAAATGTGCATAACGGTACTCGCTTAGCCTTCTAACGGTTCTTGGGAGCAAGGCCAAATAGAAGTTAAATCTGACCCAATGCATGAATAGACTTAGGTTAAATAAGCCATGATTAGAGTTATTTGCCTTAGGTTTGAAGCTATATTGAATACCTCACTTATTTATCATTGTTATTTCTTTACTTGTTTATTTCTTTGTTTTACAAAACCCATCATCAATTATTTCTTTTGGTTACCTTTTTGAAAGCAATCTTTGAGTAGTTTCTTATTCAAATTTGTGTTTCCAATTTAGTCCCTGTGGGATCGATACCTTTGGAATACTTCATGAGATTTTATTACTGCATGTGATAGTGTATACTTGCACTTGGTTGGCTGAATTATTCTTAATCTATATTTACCATCTTTTCCTAACATCCACATTCAGTCCAACGTCGCATCAAGAACTATCCCCTCCATCAACTCTTATTGAAGGTCCAGCTTCGTCAACAACTCTTGGTGACTCTTCAGTAGCTTCTCCTAATACTAATTTACTATGTGGTTGATCCCTCATGTGGTCTTCCTCCAAGAAAGTGACATTCGTTGATACAAACACTTTATTTTCTTGTGGGTCGTAGAAAAGACCACCTCTCATTTCTTTAGGGTAACCAACAAATTGGCACAACCTTGAACGAGGTTCCAATTTCTTAGGATTTGTCACAAGCACGTGTGCTGGACAACCCCAGATTCGAAAGTAACGCAAACTAGGTTTACGCCCCTGATAGCATGCATAAATGCTATCTATTTCCTATTAATTTTAGCTATTTTTGTGCTTGAATTGTGTTCTTTGAAGTGTTTTTATTTCAGAAAACCGAGCCAAGAAGCAAAACCAGAGTTTTTGAGAGAATTTGGATGAATTTGGAGGCTTTTGGAGCAATTTGAAGAATTCTATTGAAGATCCTAGCCCAAAAGCCCAAAGAGTGAAGAGTTGGAGGCCCAAAATGTTGATAAAAACGGGCCACTCTTGAAGTTGGAGACCGAGGACTAGCGTCTCGACGCTAGCCTTGGGCATCTCGACACCAGGCAGCTGCGAAGAAAAGTCTGGAAACGGCACAGCGTTGAGATGCTGAGGCGACTTGGAGGCCAGGAATACTACGTCACAGCGTCGCGACGCTGTCTCGGCTGGGAAGCTATAAAAAGGGCCTTTCCATTCAGATTAAGGGAGCCAATTTGTGGGTTTTCACTCTATTCTCGATTCAGGACTAAAACTGGGGGTTTTAGGAGAGTTTTGGGAGCCTTGTTGAAGATCTTGAGAGCTCGGGATCGATGGAGGTCGCCATGGGATCTAGGAGATCGACACTTTATGAGCAATTCTCTTCCCTTTTCCTTTACTCTTAGTTTCTAGAATAGTTGTGATTAGGAATTATTGGATGTTTAGTGATTATGAGTAGTTAATTCCTAAATTCTATGAGTATGATTTAGTTTGTTGAACCTTTGCTCAATTAATGAATTGATTTGGTTTGATTGTCATTATCATTCATTTGTGCATTTTGTCCTTAATGCTTTTAATCACCTGATCACTGATTAAATGAATTGTTACTAAGTGGAAACTCGACGGAGAGAAGCTTATACTAGAACCGAATGTATGACTGACGTTTATTTACTCGAGTGACACGAGATAAACTAAATAACGTTAGAGATTGTTATTGAAGGGTCGTAATGCCATGCTTAGTAAATAAAAAGGAAACTGAAAGGAGATTCTTTATTAAAATGCATGAGAATAGGAGGAGACCGACAGGAGAGTCCTTGATATTAGGCTTCTAGACTTATGAATCGAATGACTAATTAATCTAAATTAGTTAATTGATTAAGCAATCAAAGGTCCAATTGACGAAATCATCACTCTAGGATTATCCCTTCAAATTGTGTCTCCATTTATCTTTTGTTTTCTAGATTAGCTTTTTGTTATTCTTTTCTGGCATTAGATTTTGTTCTCTAAATAAAGCTAAGCAAGAATACTCGCGGTAATTATGTGAATAAATCAAATCCCTGTGGAAACGATACTCTATACTCAAAATCATTATATTACTTGACGACCCGTGCACTTGCGGCGTTCGCATCAGCCCCCTCCATAACTCGAAAGGTGTTTTAGAAACACTTTCTGAGGGAACATTGTTCAGGATGTGTACTGTAGTCTCCACTGCATACCCCCAAAACCAGCTAGGCAATTGAGCATAGCTCATCATTGATCGAACCATGTCCAACAAGGTTCTATTTCTCCTTTCTGATACACCATTTTGCTGAGGTGTACCAAGGGCTGAGATTTGGGATTGGATTCCATATTCTATCATATAATCCTGGAATCTTTGATCCATATACTCTCCACCTTAGTCAGATCGAAGTGTTTTAATAGTTTTACCTAATATGTTCTCAACTTTAGCCTTAAACTCCTTAAATTTTTCAAGGACCTCAGACTTATGTCCCATTAGGTATAAGTAACCATATCTCGAATAATCATCTATAAATGAGATGAAATATTTGTACCCTCCTCGAGCCTTCACATTCATTGGACCACAGAGATCCGAATGTATTAACTCTAAGGGTTCTTTGGCTCTGTAATCTTTTCCAGTAAAAGGTCTTTTGGTCATTTTGCCATCGAGACAAGATTCACAAGGTGGTAGTGAATCATCTTCTAACTCACTTAGAAGTCCATTCTTTACCAAACGACCGATTCTATCGATGTTTATATGACCAAGTCTTAAATGCCAAAGATAAACATTGTTACTACTTGGAGAAATTCTTTGTCTTTTTCTTTGAGTTTCAGCAGTTTCAAACAATTCGTGATTTAAAAGTGTTTTGGTTTCGGTTGGTCTTAAAACATACAAGTTGTTTTCTAGTTTGGCTGAACAAATAAGTACACCATCTATAATCTATAATCTATAATATATTAAAAAGGGAGGATCTTGAAAAAACATTTTTGGACTATTATACCCTTACTTCAATTTTTAAATTTACAACCATGTCATTATCATTGATTATTAATAATTAATGTATTAGTTAAATATTACAAATACAATTACTCTAATTAATTATAAATGTATTTAAATAAATATAATGAATTATACTTCACGTGAACTAAAAAAAATAGACTTTATGTATCTTGAAGAATCAAATAAAATAAATAAAAATTATTTTTGTTAATATTTTATTATTTAATTAATAGTAGAGTGCATTAAAGTTAGTCATTTGATTTTATGAAAAATAATTATATTGTTAAATTATTGATGTGGAATATGAAAAGTTAGAATACAATAAGTTTTTTCATTAATTAAGTATTTTTTTTCTTTAATTACAATTAATAATAGAAGTTAATATAGTTTTGGAATTCTAAAAGTTTTGTAACTTTTAGTTATCTACCACTATAAAAAGAGGTTTTCTTCTACCATTTTTTATTAACAAGTTTCCACCATTTTTTCATCAACAAGCTTCATACTTTTAGTTCTCTCAATTCACTATTCTCAAAGTTTTTTCAAACCATCCTCACAACTTAATATATTACTTGGTACATTTGTGTTGCAAGAGATGTGCATCTGATGAATATGTATATCGAATCCTAATTAAATTTGAGACGTTAAAAAATTCCACTTTGATGAAGTCGAATAAAGATGTGTTCGTCTAACAATTATCAGGTGAGTCAATTTATTTTAAGGAATGTGTGTATAGATATGGTATTGGATTTTTTTATTGTTTTTTTTGTTCGTCTAACAATTATCAGGTGAGTCAATTTATTTTAAGGAATGTGTGTATAGATATGGTATTGGATTTTTTTTATTGTTTTTTTTAGTTCATTTTTTAATTTTATTTTTATTGTTATTTGATAGGTGCATTTTTTTTTTTAAAGATATTTGATAGGTGCATTGTTTGTTATTGAAAATGTTTGTGCATACTTTAAATTTGTTAATTCAATTTCATGTAATATTTCGTAATAAATTTAGCATGTTATATGAATTATGCACTTTCTCTTATTTTTTGTTAATTTATTATTTATTAATTTTAACTATAATACAAAACTAAAATATTATTCTAGGACAAAAAAATTAAGATTAAAAACTCTAAATTTCATTTAAAAAATAAAATAAAATTCAAGAGGTTCGATTTAATTTAATATTTTACATTTGAAGTTTAAAAGAGGGTACCAAATTAATTAAAATTAGAAATTTTTTATTCTATTAAATAAATTAAAAACAATATATATATATATATATAAGATCCTATTTAATATAATAGTTTAGATTTCAAGTTGAAAAGACTCCATTCTAACGTTTTAATTAAATTAAAACAATTAAATTATTTGCACCAAACTAATGAGTTATTTTCAATGAAGGTCCATGTTTTTTTAGTAAATAAAATTACAAATATATTTGAAATTAATGTAAATAATATCTAAAATTTATGAATTATTAATTTGGTTAATAAAGAATGAAGATGTAATAAATTATATTCATTATTTACATTAATTTCAAATATACAAATCCAATTTTGTACTAATTTTAAAACTTTAAGAGTTTAATTTTTTTATAAAGTCTTAAAGTTAATTATTCAATATCAAAGTGATTGAATATAAATCCAATAGTACGGAAAAAAAAGAATAGAAATCCAATAAATTAATAACAATGACGAACAAAAGTTAGATAGGGAGCGTGACTTGAGAGGGAGTGCATTTGTTGGCGGCAATAGAGAGATTAGATCTAAAACCAGATTTGAGAAAAAAAAAATTAAGGTGTTGCTAACATACATCATCTATTATTTCATAAATATGAAATTAGATATAAGTGTTACTTTTATATATATATATATAAAAAGAATATATTATCACATTTAGAATACTAAATAACAACTAAAAAATGAAATTTATTTATTTATATTCTACATGATTAAAATAATAAATTTTATCTAAAAATAAAATAAATAATTTATCAATTTGATATAGTTTCATACATCATTAATAACAATACATGGTTGATTTTTTTTAATCCTTTTTATTTTTAAATATATATTGCATCTCAAAAAAGAAAAAAAAGAAAAAACTACATTGGAAAGTTTCACTAACCAACATACTCTATCCATGGAAAATTTTCAAAAATACCTCTTATAAAAAAAATATATACTCATAATGATATATAAGAATAACCAAACAAGTACATAAATATAAATTAAAAGTGAAAAGTGTACAAATTTAAAAACTTATTTAATAAAAAATCAACTACTCTTTTTTAATGTTTTAAAATTGGATATTCATCTCTTAACATTTTCTTTTAAACTTACTAATCTGACACATAGTTTGGTGTCTAAAGATACCATTATTACTTCTTTGAATTTATCGTCAATCCTAACTAAGTTTTTAAATATTTTAAAATGTAATTTTTTAATATAAAATTAAAAAATATTTGATTAAGGTGATTTAATTGATATTAATGTAATTAATAATACATTAAAACATTCCACTGTCAAAATAAAATTTAAAAAATTAGAATATGTTTAATTTCAATGAATTTAAAATGATCAACTTATTGAAAATAATGCATTTTGTTCAAATAATCTAAAAATTAAGTTATTTTAAAAATAAAAAATCACGTGCAAATGCACGTGGTAATACACTAGTTTTTATAAATGAACACTTCATTCATATTAAAAGTAAGTATACGATTGTTCAATCAAACATGAAATAGAAATTAAGTTCCTCTTTATCTTAGGAACAATTAACAAACTTTCTAAAAGTTTGTATACGATTGTTCAATCAAACATGAAATAGAAATTAAGTTCCTCTTTATCTTCAGAACAATTAACAAACTTTCTAAAAGTAAGAATTTATTTCTAAAAAATAACTTCGCAGCTCCCACTACTTTAGCTGAAACGACGTCTCCTGCTCCGACCCTGAGTGTCATTTCACCATCTTTTAGCTGCCGAAAGAAATTATTTTCCTGAAAAGAAAAGCAAACATGATTAGTTGCTCTTGAATCAAGGGTCCAGGCAAACTCATCATGCTCTACTAGACATGTTTCTAAAACAAGTAAATCAAATTTACCTTCCTTCTCCTTCTTTTTCTCAGCGAGGTACTTTGGGCAGTTTCTCTTTCAATGTCCATCTACATTGTAGTGGAAACACTTGTCATTGTCAGCCACAACTTTGGCTTTTCCCTTGCCTTTAACAGCAGCAGCGGGAGCCTTCCCCTTGTTTCCTTTCTCCTTTTGAATCTTCTTCGAAGAAGAGGCTACAAATTTGGTTCCAGAGGATGAACCCTTCTCAAACTTTCTTTTGGAGTGGACAACATTTGTCTCTCCTTCTACCTGTCCCTTGCTTTTAAGAAGAGACTGATAGAGTCGTAGCTCATTCAGGAGACTAGTCAAGTTGAATACTATCTTATTCATCATTGCATTGCTGTGAAACTATAGGAAACTCTTCGGAAGAGATTCCATGGTAAATGCAACCTGACTTCACTCGTCTATGACCGCATCGTTTGCTTCTGCCACGTTAAATTGGACCATCATGTCCAGGACGTGTTCCCGAACAGATGTTCCCTCTTTCATGCTGCAGTTGTAAACGTATTTGAGAGCGTTAAGGTGGAGTTGATAGGACAGTTGTCCGAACATCTCCTAGAGAGAGTTCATAATCTCCCTCGTTGTAACCATGCTTTCATGTCTCTTATCCAAAACTTCAGATAAGCTGGCTAAGATATAGACGCGGGCCTTATCATTGGCCTTTGTCCAGCGGTCATAAACATCCTTTATTGTTTGGGATGCATTACGAGCAGGGGTCAGAGGACAATCCTCCGTTAAGACGAACCGCAGATCATCGACAACAAGAATCATATTCAGGTTTGACTTCCACGTAGCGTAATTTTTGTCGATTAATTTCTCATTTTTAAGCAGAGAGACTATTGAGGAAGACATGGCTGAAATTAAACAAACAACGACCGTATTATTTATCTTTGCCTTATCCCATCATACAGGCAAACAATTGCACAAAATCCAATCAATTCAGCAAAACAAGCAATCACAGAATCCTAAAACTATTGATTTAGTTTTGCAACGATGTTTCAGAGGTTCAAATAGCAGCCACCGAAGGGTGATCAGCTATTCCTCCTCTGAAATGAAACATTTTTCAGCCAATTCTAATTTCAGAATAACTCATATTCCTATAGACATCAGTCACCGTTGTTCGGTCAAGGACTTGTTAACACATTTAACTTATCCCCGTAAGTGTAACCCTCCCACTTTCAGATCTCAGAGGCACGCACCAACAGGCTACCGAAGGGTAAGACAACTATTGGTAATTAACCTAAGAGTCCTTATCCTATTCAGGAGTTCACGGTGTTCTGAATCCTATGATCCTCCCAAGGGATGGTTGCTCCAGGGCAACACACAGGCGGACCATAGGACTCTCACAGTATGAACTAAGGGTGGAGACCGAGGGATACATTGACACATGTCCCGCTCCCACTTACTATAGACATTTTTCTCATTCACCTTATTATTGATCCACACAAAGACTTTCCGAAGGGAGGCCGCGCCAAAGGCGACACGAAGCTGAGCATGGATCTCACATTGTGAATATAGAAACGTAGGAGCAAAACTTGATTTAAATCTCGTTTTGTAATTTTCCTCCCACTAAAATGTCCTATAGTTTATTTAGGATTTTTTAACTTAGATAAATTCGGCTAAGTCAATCTATCTAAGTCTAATCCTATTATAACTCTTATGATGAGGATTTTACTGCAACGTTCTAGGTGAATTAAACTCTTTTAATAAACCTAGCAATATTGCATGTTAACATGACTATGGTTAATTCAACTCGAGATTCGAGTTAGTTCCCAGGTAGGAGGTGTTTCGTAAACTGTCATCTTAAATACCTCCAGCCTTAGACAAAACTTCACCGGGAGAGTTCCCTTATAACCATAGTAATGTAAATTCTTTACTCTAAAGATCTAGGTGCATTAAACTCTTTTAACAAACCTAGTGGCATTGCATGTTAACATTTGACTATGATTAATTCAACTCCGGTATTTCGGGTCAGTTCCCAGGTAGGAGGTGTTCCGTAAACTGTCATCTTAAGTACCCCCAACCTTAAACAGAACTTAACTGGTGGAGTTCCCTTATAATCATAGTAATGTTTTTCCTACTTAGTCAATTAAAACTATTTTTAATTCTAAACAAGGAAAAAATCTAATCCTATAAGAAAATGATCTAGGTCTAATTAATTTTAAACAATTTAAAATTAATTCATTTATCCTACGATCTTATGTTTGCATGCAATTCTTCATTATAGATTGACAGTTTCTAATCATTAATTTTAAAACTATTTCAAATTTTAATGATTAATCCTATAATCATGATTCTAGGGTTTAATTCATTCAACAATCATATTCAAATTAAATAATTAAACCACACTTATTGCATCGCATGAGATATAATATAACAATTATATTAATTACTATGGATGTTTCATGCTTCATGCAATATTGATTTTCTTTTTAATATAACATTTATATATAAGCCAATCAAGAAAATCATTCAAGCATGTTGTATTCATCACATTAAACATAACTATTTATATTTAATCTAAGTAATGACATGCTTCATACTTTGTTATTTTCATATATTTAATATACACTTATATTAAAATACTCATGAAAATATCCATGCATTTAAAATAGACATTATAACAATTTATAATATATATATAAATGCAAGAGCATGTTTATAATCTAAGGTGGGATTATAATTCTATATGACATCCAAAAAGCATATAAATAGCAATTTAACCGGTTAATTTTGGCCCCTAGGATAAAATAAAACATAAATTACAATAATTATAGTTAAATTCTATCCTAAAATTCTTCTGCAGCTCCAAAGTCTGGTCTAGATAGCACGAACCGACCCGAACAGCTTCGAACCGGCCTCCAAAATCACGAACCGAGTCAAAAAGTGGTTGAACCGAACCAATTAGGTCCCAGTCAACCGAACCGGGTCAAAGTCAAACTGAACCGCTCCTTCTTGAAACCCTAACTCACGCCGCACTCGTGTCAGCGTCGAGACGCTGAGGCTTCTTCTTACCGCCTGGGAATCAAGACAGCGTCGAGATGTCGAAGAACAACATCTCAACGCTGTTGCGTCTGGAGCAATTTTCTGGGTAAATCCGTAATTGTTCTTCGTCTTTTGGCCTCAAATTTTGTCGTGATTTCACCGATTTTCATCTCATAAAAACCTAATCTAGACCCGGACTTACATAGGACTCGATTTTACATTTAAATGCCCAAAACACAAGGCCCTTAAATGATCAAATCACATAAAAATTAAAATCTATGGCCACAAAATTAACCTAAACAGTCCAATGCAAACCATACATACATTATGCATTAATCCCACCTATTAGAGCCTATCGCAAATTTTAATATCGATTAATAGTGACAGTGGAGGCTTTGATACCAATTGTAGGGATGAAAGCCCCAGTGCAACGGAAGCGCATCGAGAGGATCTCATACCGTATATTAATCTATATTAAAATACCGATACGAAAGGGAAAAACACTACTTTAATCATACATTAAAGTTGTTGAAATTTGGTTTAAACATGCTGGAAAAAACAGAAAAATAAAACTATTTTATTTTACATGCTTTTCAAAGAGAAAAGAGAAACCGTTACAGACCTTCGTTGTAGACTTGAACGGTTTTCACCAACTCCGTTCTTGTGTTGAAAACGCAGCAGCCCAAGAAGTCTTCACTGGATTTTCATCTCCAAAATATACTACAAATGAGGTTACACCGGTATATCTCTAAGTCTAGGAAGCAATGGACTGGTGGGAGTCTTTCTCTAAGAGGGAGGCTTGAGAGAATACAAGAGTCAGTCTCTGGTCTTGTATTGTCAATATGAGTATTGGGGCACCCAAACCTTTAGGACTAGTGTTCTATTTATAAGAGAAAGGTCATGAATAAAATATTCACATAAAATCAATTATTTCTATAACTGATTTAATATTTTCCATAATTAATAAATTCCATGACCAATCAATTCCATAAATGATTAAATCATTTCCATAAATGATTAATTACTTTCGTGATTAATTACTTCTATAATCGAGAGAGCAAGAGGGATTAGAGAGAGATGAGAGAATCGGGGGAGAGAGACCGTGAGGGTTTTTTTTAGGGACGGTTAATCGAGAGAGCAAGGAGGGAGGGAGCCCGACTGGTAAACCATATTACATAATTGCCCTCTCAAAATTTTAGAGAAAGATATTCTTGACATTTAAAATGTGACAAGTAAATTATCAATAAACTTGACATTTATGAAATGTCAAGTTTTATGAAGGCGTGAAAATTTCCGAAAAATTCCGTCAAGCTCCGCGTTTTTTTCAGTTTTCTTAACATTTTTCATTAAAAAAATACATTTTTCTTGACATTTTTCTTTAAAAAAACATCTTACTTGACATTTTCTCATAAAAACATCAAGTATTTAAAAGATACAAATGTCAAGTAATATTGTAGTAGTCGACTAATCATTTCCATAATTGATTAATTTCAAATTAATTAATCACCAATTAAATATCATATATTTAATTTCCGGCCTTGAATTAATTAATTGTCCAATTAAATATCGTATATTTAATCTTAGGCCTTAAATTAATTAATTCATATTTGAACTTCTTCAAATTCTCTTATATCCAATAAATTTAATATGAATCAAATTCATATTAATATTTGAATTCATTCAAATATTTATTTCTCTCATAATAATGTATCAACATACATTATATTGTTTCCCTTAGCAAATTGAACACTTTCAATTTACATTTATTACTTAGTTGCCTCAAATTACATTACGAGCTACTAGTGGGACCTAATGGACCTGTAGATTAGAAACTCCAACGATATGAGATTAATTTGTTAAACTCATTAACCAAATTAATCATTATTCGTTAACTGTGGGTACATTCCACTATAGACTCACAGTTGCACTCTTCTCACTGCAGACATATTTCTGTGTCCACAGATATAGACCAATAACAACAAGTTAGTCCTTCACGAGTGTCTGTAACACCAGTTAGGTCAAATTATCGTTTTACCCCTAGGTTATTTCTATGTCCTTAAGTACCAGTTCTCCACTAGTGAACAACCTGTTTGTGGTCTAACCATCAACCTTCTCGTGCCATTGAGATGGTAGGGCCCTTTATTCAAGACTTGAAGACACCACTTAAGGGAACACTCATCTGCTTCCCTAAAGTCGGGAAGAAGTGAATTTCATCTTGTGTGATTATGTTCTCAGCTCCCCACTCGGTCTTGTCCCCCAAAATAATAGGCTTATTGAGTCGGCGTATTAGCCACTCTCACTCATACAAATCAAAGGACAATCCCTCATGAGCAAGAATCCATAACCAACTCAGGATTAAGACTAAGTTGTCTACGTCGTCCTAGTGAAATAGAAAACTAACTAGTTAACGGTGTTATAACCACTGGTTACTATTTTGTAGGCCGGTCTTATGCAAACTCATTGCATAGGATACCCTCATTCGCATGTCTCCTACACGAACGTGTTGGATCATGGTGTTTGTATCAAATACAAAGTGGGTCGTATCCATAGTGTCACCAAGATAAGGCACCCAGTCTTATCCCTATACTATAGACTCTTTAGGTTGTATCTTGAACAGTGATCCCTATATGTCTCTACATACAGTTCAAGATTCATACTACAGCCTAGGATGTCTAGTTTATTGGATTAGGGTTATTTAGGCTAGACAAACATAATACAAATAATAATGCTGAATTGAATAATACATCAATATCATTTCATTAATATTAGGTCAATCGTTACATTCACTATCTACAAGTTTTATGGCATAAAACCCAACAAAAACATGTTTGTCTAAACATATTTAATTGGGGGATAGTAAGTTTGTCCTTTATATTCGCTATAGTTCTACCTATGTGAGAACAACAAGTCAAGGCCGCAGGAAAGTGATCATCGGAGTGGATTTTGTACTCCATTTACAACTCAACGAGAAAGTAGACCTAGACATGTTTAAAACAACATATGATAAGATAAAATGACTAAAAAAGCAAAACAATCCTGCAAAGAAGGGAACAAAATACAAAAAAAAAATAATTATAATACACTGGAAAAATTCCCGGTCTCGGTCCCGGTTCAAGTGATCCGGGACAATGACCGGGAATTTTTCCAGAGGACAAATGGTTTCAGTCTGGACATGAAAAAATTATACAACGTTTCTGGAAATTTTCTCGGTATAAGTTCATAAGTCTCAGGATCAATCCCGGTCGGGATTCATCGACTATGCAAAAAAAAAAAAAACCTAGAAATCGTAGAAAACGATGTTTTTCGCAGAAAATTACACAGACATCGCAGAAAGTATAGCAAAAGTACACTAATGCAACAAATACGCAGAATAATCCATGGGAAAGCGAGATTGAAGTAAATGAAGAATAAAAAACCAAAAACTCACATTTTGAAACCCTAAGCCGAAAAGCAAATGCAAAAAAAAAAAAAAAAGCTTATTTGGAGTGCGATTGAACCGAGGAATGGGGGAAATTGCTATTAAACTTCAATGGCCGCTAGAAACCGAAGAATATATAGGGGAGTGGGTCGAAGTTTCGGCGTCGGGAACGAAGACGGGAAATGAGTGAGAGTTTTGGTTGTGACCCCTCACATTCAAATTAAACTAAGGGCAAAATGGGTATTTCACATCTAGGACAGGCCAAAAAAACATGGTTTTTATAAATGGATCAAAACTCTAGTGTAAAAACTTAAATGGGCCAAAAGTTCAAATTTCCCTTAATTTTTGTCCCGCTCTCAGTAAAACCATTATCATTACCTACTCCAACAAAACAATCATGTTACTGAAAATGAAACATCAACCAAACATTTTCTTAATCCACTCCATAATCATACCTTATATTTTTACTCTCAGAAATTTTGTAGATTCTTTTTTTTTTAGTTATTGATTGTTGATGTCAGTTTAGTTTTTAATGGCTATTTAAAAATAATTATAATAATTTAGACGATTTGACCATTGGTTTTCTTTCCTATATTATATCAACACATTGTTTTCTTTAAAAAAAAAAATGGACAATTTTTCTTTTGGAAAATTGAACAACTAATTGATTCTTTTTTTTTTTTTTTGAACAAACAACTAATTGATTCATATTGTGCATAATTTAATCACTATAAAATATCTCTTTATTCAATAATTATGAGATTAATGAATTTATAGTTTAAATTTTATTGAGTCTTTAAACTTTCAAAACGATTTCCGTTTGGTCTTTTAAGTTTTTAAAATGTCTATTTCAATCTTTTGATCTTTAAACTTTTAAAATGTCTATTTCAGTAATAAAAAAAAGGTTCAATTACAAATTTGGCTCTTAAACTTTCTAGGGTTGTATCAATTTGGTCCCTAAACTTCGAAAAGTGTCAAATAGGTTCTCAAACTTTCAATTTTGTGTCCAATAGGTTCCTGAATTTTAAAAAGTATTCAACAAGTCCTTAAACTTTCACTTTTGTGTCCAATACGTTCTTAACCTATTCAACATTTTTAAAAATTCACGAGCCTACTAGATACACAATTGAAAATTTAGGGTCCCAATAGGCATAAAATTCAATTTTATATCTAATATATTGGTTAAATTTTAAAAACCTCGAATATCTCAGGAACCTATTTGATATAAATTTGATAGTTCAAAAATCTATTAAACATTTTTTAAATTTAGGAACTTATTAGACAAGAAATTTGAAATTCAGGGACCTATTTGATACTTTTTAGATAAACTGTAATTTAACCACAAAAAAAAAAAAAAAAAAAAAAAGAAAATAAAGAAAATAAAAAGAGAAAACACTATTTTTATCCTTACCTTACTTTTTCCAATTTTTGTTTAGTACACCTTTTTCAATTAATAGATAAGATGATTTCAAGTATATATATATTAATATGTTGATATGACTAAAAAAAATTTGACAAAGCAAGAAAATAATAGGGAACAAAATATTAGTAATGACCAAACAATTGTTTTTGTAGATATATTTAAAGTTCAAATGAGTTTCTAAAACAAATAATTGTAAATCTAAGCATAACTCAACTAATTAAGACCTCCCACTCATGGAACTAAATAAAGGCCAATTCAAAACCTAAATAAAATTTATTAAATCGAGCATATTTCGATAGGAGGGCTCTATTATATATTTTATTTATTTATTATTAATATTATTTTGAAGAGACACTATTTTTTTTTTCAAAACCTGAAGAGACACTATTTATTTTATTTTATTTTTTTTTGAAAAAGAAGAGACACTATTATATTTTATGAAGTTGAAGGTTAGATTTCCATCCCACCTTGGTTGATCTAAAAATAAAAGGTTAAAAAAAAGGACATATATGTAACAAACATGCAACGACATAGACCTGAATTTATATTAAATAATAATAATAATAATAATAATAATAATAATAATAATAATAATAATAATAATAATAATAAAGAACCTAAAACACGAGAAACTTCGACCACGAAAAAGCTTTGACTTTGACCCGACAAAAAACTGTAAACAGATCGATCCAAGGGCCAGGATCTCATCAATCTTAAAAATAATCGGCTCCATCGTAACCGTCCATGGATCGAATAGGTGAAGTCTCTCATTTGCCATTTTGTGCAAAAGGGGAAAAGTGGAAGCCTTTACTTTGCTGCGAAGATTTCTTCATGTTGAGTGAGTGGAGGGATGTGTATGGGAGCGAATTTACCATTTTACCCCTCTTATTGCCTCACTTTATTCGTGGGACCCGTTTTGGAAGTTATGTAAGTAAAACGAAACGATAATGCTTTCACAAACTCCGTCCACTCGCAGAATTTTATCCTGTTCCTTCTTTTCGTTCTTATAAATATAAATATATTAGTTCTCAAAAAAAAAAAAAAAAAAAATAAATATAAATATATTTATTTTATAATTAAATATTATATTTAACCCTTCAACCAATGGTAATATTGCGTTTCATTAGGCTCCCATTTTCCATTTGTTGCTTTCTAGGGTTATATTCTCCTAGATTGATTGTACAATTTAAATGAATATATAATAAAATGTATTAAAGGTTGATGCATTTTCTTCCCAATGCTTTCTTTTGATATATGTACTATCACATGAAAAAACTATTTACAATATTTAAAGTGTGTTTGGTTTAACTTTTCAAGTGTTTAATTTTGAAAATAAATCATTTTGAAAAAATTTCTAGTGTTTGGTAACTACTAAAAATGACTTATTAGAAAATGAGATTGATAAATAAAAAAACCAACTTTTCTAGAAAGAGTCTTTAGTATACAATGACTTGTGTATAAAACTACATATAAGGAAATGCAACCAAACATATGGGTGTTTAAAATCAAAACAATTTTTATACAAAATGTTTTTTAAAAAATGCATTCTCGAAAAACATTTGAATTAGAATGTATTCCAAACAGACCCTAAATCTACCAAATCTATATTTGAAGGGTCCGTTTGGAATGCATTTTAATTTAAATGTTTTTCAAGAATGCATTTTTAAAAAAATATTTTGTATAAAAATTGTTTAAAATTTAAACACTCATATGTTTGGTTGCATTTACTTAAGAAGACTTTTTTAAAAAGTTAGTTTCAAGTGTTTCTCTAAAAATGGTTTATTTATCAATCTCATTTTCTAATAAGTCATGATTAGTGGTTGCCAAACACTAGAAAATTTTTCAAAATGATTTATTTTCAAAATTAAACACTTGAAAAGGTAAACCAAACACACCCGAAAAGTAAAGATAATTAACCAACGATAACTTCAACCATGCTTAGCTTGTTACTTTAGAAATCTTTTTATTGATACTTAAGAATTTACTTACTTCGATATAGATGGAATTCTTTTGACCCAAAGGTTTATTTTCTTATTTTCTCTTGCCATTTTTTTTTTCATCATGTTTGGAAACAATGAACATTTTAAAAGGTCATTTATTCAATATTTTTCTAAAATTCAAACATTTAAGTCTCGTTTGATAACCATTTGGTTTTTAAAAATTAGGCTAGTTTTTTGTCCTAAATTCCCTACAATGACTTTCATCCTAGTTAAAGTTGCATTTGAATTACTAGCCAAATTTTAAAAACAAAAACTAGTTTTTGGAAACTATTTTTTTTTTTGTTTCCAAAATTGGACTTGGTTTCTTAAAACAAGGTAGATGATTGATACTAAAACCAAGAAACTTATAGGTGAAAGTATGTGTGTATAAGTTTAGTTTTCAAAAACTAAAAACCAAAAACCAAATGGTTATCAAACGAGACCTTATTGACACAAAATCTGTAACGCCCGTAATTTAAGAAAATTTCAAATTTCATTAGTTTTGGAGTAAATTGGAGTTGGAGGGAAATTTAAAAGATTTGAAAATTGGTGGATTTTAAAGTGTGAGCTGGAGTGGCATTTTTGTAGTTTTTGGGAAGTTTGAGCCAAGCCCAAGCCCATTAGGTCATTTTTTTAAGTTGTGCGCAGCCCTAGGGAGTCTTTTTCTCCATCATTCCCTTCTCACGAATTGTAGCAGCCCCTCTTCCCTTCTTCCTTTCGATTTTTCCCTTCAGCCGCACAGCAGCCCCACGGAGCAGTCCACCTCTCGGCCGGCGGCGTCTCCAGTGGTCCTCCGGCAGTTTCCCTTCGGTCTCCGGCGAAGCAGCGGCATTGTGGTCGGTGTGCAGCAGATCTTGCGGCAGTTTGTCTTCGCGGTGGGTGTCCAAGCAGCTCCAAGCGGGCGTCCTTCCGGCGTTTTCTCTCGGTTCCGGCGGCGGAAGCGTGCAGGAGGGTTGGTGCGGCGGTACTTGAGGTGTTCCGGCGGCGGCGATACTGTAAATTTTCCGGCGACGGACAGCAGCGATTTTTGGGATCTTTGGAGGCGTTTTCCGGTGATTTTTAGCGTGGGTAAGTGAAATAATCAAAGTTTTGGGTTAATACAAGTATATATGAAGGTTACCCATTTGTTTTCGTAATTGATTTCAAGGTTCTCTTGGCTTTGGGAGTTTAATTATCGAATTGGAGCGATTTTGAGTTTCCGGTCAGCCGCTAATTGGAGTTTTGGGATTCGCTTAGTTCTATTAGGAGTGAAATTGGCTTTGCTAAGATTCAATTCTCGTTTAAGTTAAGGGGTTAAAAGTCAAGGTAAGTGAACTTACTATTGAACCCTTTCTAATTGGGTGCGCATGTTGATTTTCTAAAATCTTCGTTCTTATGAGTTGTTCTTGAAATTTACTATAATTGTTTGAAAGCATGAGAATTATACATGAAAAATTATATATTTTTTTTCATTATGTATGAGTCAATGAAAATTGTTAAAGGCATGAAATTTGATATTATCGCTTTTAGTCGTTAATGTTAAATATTTGTGTTGGTGGCCTTTAAAATTCCATTAAAGGGATTGAGTTTAAATTTATTTAAGAGTTTAAAATTCCATTAAGGGAATAAGTGTACATGAAATTGATGTACGCTCAGAGACGCCTACGCAGGGCTTAGGGACATGAAATTGATGTACCTAAGTCGAGGTTTGTGAAATTGACAACCTCGAGGTTTCGTGAAATTGACGGCCTCTGTAGGAGACATATGAAATTGATGTGTCTAGGATATGCATGAAATTGATGTATATCCTCTCTCAACTTTAAAGTTTAAAATTTAAGTTTATGGTCACCAAAATTATTCGTGTTGTTATTTTCTTGAAAATGTTTTTAAAGCGTGACCCAACCTCAATAGTGGGTCACTTACTGAGTATTTAAAATACTCATTCTTTTCAAAAATATTTTTTTCAGGTAAAGGCAAGGGCAGATGAAAGGCGATTGATGAGAAATCGATAGATGGCTATGGGAGGACTTGAGTTTATAATTTATTTTATTCCGCGTTAAGAACCATGTTTCACTTTTGTAAATTGTTTTAAGAAGATTTTTAGAGACCTTGTACATTTATGTTTTAGAAATTATTTAAGCTTATTTAAAATCTTTGAAACTAGGGATCTCGAATAAAAGTTTTGCTTTAAAGTTTTTGTTTTAAATTAGTGTTTCTGTTCAAAATTATTTTCATTTAAAATTGTCTCCAAAGCATGCATTGTCGTAACGGTCCCTTTAAGGCTTATTAAGAAGTCGAGTCGTTACAAAATCGAATGTTATATATTTTTTTTTTTTTGTTTTTAAGAAAGAATCTTGTATTTAATAGCAACTTAAACTTTCAATGTCGTAGTATTATATTTGTCTTTGATTATTTTTTTTTAAAAAAGAAAGCATAATAAATGAGAATCCATTAGTCATATAATTTTAAAATTACGAACATGTAAGACAATTTTAAACTTCAATGGACTTGTTAAACATAATATTAAAAATTTGAAGGTTTATTAGATATAAAATTAAAAGTTGAAGAACTTTTGTTTTATTTATTTATTTTTTAAACTAACTTTTCTTTTATTTCTTTTAAATGAAAGTTCAAAACTTATTATAGACATAGTTCAACTACGTATCCGTCGAAATCGAAATCGAAATGTTGTTCACTGCTTTAAATTTGTAATTAAAAAGAAAAAGGATGAGGGTACAGGCAATCGCTAGTAGGCGCTACTGCAGTGGATTACAGCACTTAACGGTTTGACACTTTTGATTCACGTGAGTCGACCAGAATTATCCAAATAAGGGATATTTTAGGAATTTAAACCGAAAAAAGAAAATAAAAAGTAGGAAAGGTCAATTTCATTGGACAAATACAGACGGACAGGCCAACTTCACTACCTACAAAGACACAAATCCGACTCCTCAAAACGGCGTCGTAACCACTCCCCAATTCGTCTTCATCCCCTTTCTTACTGCGTAAAATATCCCCTCTGCAAAATTATAAGAAAATATAAAAAATAAAAAATAAAACCCCATTTCTCCGTTCACTGTCCATAGATATTAATCCGTCGCCGATCAACTCCCTCTTCCTCCGACTGCCCATTCTCCAAATTCACTCACAGTTCACCGGAGAATTCATCCCACCGGTGGACCTCCGATACCAGCTACGGCCATCCCGAAATCCGATCCACTGAACTCTTTCGTCCGAATCCTTCGATTTCTCGTATGTGATCGAGTTCTCGCTCTCAACAATGGATCGGGCGACGATTACTGTGGGGCCGGCGATGGATATGCCGATTATGCACGACAGTGACCGCTACGACTTCGTCCGAGATATCGGCTCCGGGAACTTTGGGGTTGCCAGGCTCATGAGAGACAAGCATACCAAAGAGCTCGTCGCTGTCAAGTATATCGAGCGAGGCGAGAAGGTCAATACTGGATTCTTAATTAATTAACTCTTTGTTTTTTACTCATTTACGTGAGCTTTTGGAGCTTAATCTTTCGCTTTTTTAATTTGTCAATCTATTTAAGGAAATTTAGGTTTTAGCTTTTTGTTGTTATCGTTGTTGTTGTTGTTGTTGTTCTCCTTAGGTGTTTTTAGCTTCCATTTCTAGTGTTACTTACAGTTGTTTGTTCTGTTCTACTTTTAAGTTTTAATCATTGGGTGCTTTTATGACTCTTTTTTTCTTTTGAACTCACACAAAAATCTTGTGATTGGGTGCCTTTCTTTTTTATCTGTTACTTGGGAATTTGAAATATCTCTATTTGGATTCTTTGATTTGCCTTGCCATGACTCTGCTTTCTTTTTCTTTCCTTACTCGAAGTTCTTTTTAACTTCTGAACTAGCAGCAGTATTGGACGCGTATAAGGATGAAATTCATCGGTGATGATTATATATTTGTTCTTTTTTGTTTTTTTCCCCGTAAACTGGGCGAGAGAAGAGGCACTGTATGGTTGTCCACTTCTTTATATTTTTTGTTCCAAATCTATCTTTTTGAAACTTCTGAAAGCTTATATGAAACGGCAGCGAGAAAGAACGATATAAGCATGCTATTTAGTGCTCCCAGCTGTTTCCACCTTTCTTTAGCTATCATAACTCCCGTATTTCAAGCGTGAACTTGCTATTCGAATCTGTTGAGGTAGTTGAGTAATGTTTTGTTTGAGGACTGGCATGTTCTTATATGTACATAATCGTGCTACTGAAGTAGGAGAGAACAGAACGTATCAGGGATCTTTTGATTAGATAAATCCACCGGGAAACTTATATCTAAAATGTAAAATCTTCAAAGAAAATTTCATTTTTTTGTTCGAATAATTAGTGGGCTAGTTCTCAAACAAAGGATATGATGATTATGTTTTTCTTCTTAATTCTTATGAACCTATGTCTTGTAGATAGATGAAAATGTTCAGCGAGAAATCATCAATCACAGGTCCTTAAGGCACCCTAACATAGTCAGGTTCAAAGAGGTAGTCTTAAGTTTTTTTTCCTTTTTTTTTTTTGGATTTTGCAGTCAGCTCACTTTATTGCTTGTTTTTCTATTTTTCCTAACTTATCTTTGACTTCTTGCTACCTCTGGGTACTGCTGCCATGGATAAAGGTCATCTTGACCACTACCCATCTAGCAATTGTAATGGAATATGCATCAGGAGGAGAGCTCTTTGAGCGTATAAGCAATGCAGGACGCTTTAGTGAGGATGAGGTCTTGATTCTTTAATTTACGTTTTGTTTCTTTTTATTGTCACCATTTCACTTTTGTCAAGCATTTGATCTATTATTCTCCTGGTGTAGGCTCGCTTCTTCTTTCAGCAGCTTATATCAGGAGTTAGCTACTGCCACGCCATGGTACTTGAACTGAATCTTCAATCCCGATATCATCTTCTTTTCTAAATTCTATCCTTGAAAGGAAGTGGAAAATTAGTTGTTTTCTTTTTATTTCATTTACTTGCTTTTATTGGTGAAGCAAGTGTGTCACCGGGACTTGAAGTTGGAGAACACTTTATTGGATGGAAGTCCAGCCCCTCGTTTGAAAATATGTGACTTTGGTTACTCAAAGGTATTAATTTCTCTGTTTCCAATTGTAATTATTAGTCTCTGTTGTTTAAATTACATGAATTTTAGCTGATACTTAAAATCTTTTTTCCTTCTGTATTTTCTCTTTGCAACTTAGATATATTTGTTCAATTGCATGGAATGCCCTTCTGTTTTGCCCATTCTTGTACATTACTTAATATTAAGGAAAATTCTGGTTTAGATGTCAGCTAACTTTATCTTTCTCTTGAAGGTTGATGTGCTCTTTTAACCCTGTTTATATACATGTGCTAGACACGATTTGAATCTAGATTTAGTTCTATCTATCAGATTCCAAGCTTCATGGCTGCGGAGGGTTTGTGGTAGGGTAGTCTGATTTGAACTTATTGATTGACTTCATTTTCTACTTAGTCTCTATGAGAAGATTGTCGTGTTGAATCAATTCTTTCAAACTATTGCTTTGGGGAATCATTACAGTAAAATAGCTGATATTCATTATATTCCCTAGTCATCAGTGCTTCATTCGCAACCAAAGTCAACTGTAGGAACACCTGCATACATTGCTCCAGAAGTGCTATTAAGGCAAGAATATGATGGCAAGGTAAGATTCTTCTACATTACTTCTGGTTACCTTCAATGTGGTATCTGATGTTTCCATTTAATGGATGCATGAATTCTTAACTACGGACTACTAGACAACAGTTTGAAAGTCTGACACATGTTTTCCTATATGCTATTATCAAACTAGCCAACTAGAGCACTTGCTTTAGTTGGGTACATTTTAGTTTAGTGGCAGTGTAAAATTGCTTGCTTTTTTGTTTGGACTTCCAGTGCTCAAATCATCAAGATCAATTCCTGGCTCCTTCACATTTAATTGTATTGTCTAAAGCTTTAGTTAAGTGGTTTAATTTTGTTATAGGATAGTATAAGCTTTACTGATGGCAGATGAATAACCTCTGAAAGCTTGCGTCATAGAAATAGATTTGATTATGAGATTTCGAAGATGCTTGTAAGTACTTTTACTACAAGCTGTACAAATTTTCTGAGGAGCTTGCTATTTGATCCCTACCTGCTTTGGCTATCGTTTTGTTATTCGATGGGTGATCTTTTTCTTTCATTCTTTTTTCTTCTCCCGTTTTAGCTATGAATTGGGAAGTGGTGGTCTTTAACCCTCATATCCCCTTGACTCGAACTATTTCAGTTTGAATCTTATGAACTGAAATCTAAACCTGCATCTGACTGCTTTTTGTGTGTGCGTGTGTATTTTTCTTTTTTTTTGGGTTGAAGAATAAAGGGATATGCAACTAGGCAACACAGAAAAATAGCCTTTAAGGCAAAAGGAGCCCAGAAAAAAAAGCCAAAAGCCTCGACAAAAGTGGCTTAAATTATTTAGAATAAGAAGAAAAGGATAATTACAAGGCTAAATTATAAAAAATGCCCCTGAACTTTAAAAAGTTTCAAAAATACCCCTGAACTTTAAAAAATGTTTCAAAAATACCCTTGTCGTTAATTTTTGGATGGAGACCATTGAAAATTTTAGCTTCATTAATACTATTTAACTTTCAAAAGATTTTAAAAAATAACCTTATTAGAAAATGCTTCTTTTTTTTCCCTTAGCCCATCGTAAATTCTTCTTCCATGAAAATTAATGAGAAGTTTTACCTATTTTTCATGTGTATTCATACACTAGGAGCTTTTCTTCTCTTTCAACACATCATTCCAAGAGTTTGACTAGATTTTCGGCAATGGTATTTTCGACAGTTTTAACGGTTCTCATCCAAAAATTAACTGCAAGGGTATTTTTGAAACATTTTGTAAAGTTCAAGGGTATTTTTGAAACTTTTTAAAGTTCAGGGGCATTTTTAAAACAAACCCCATAGTTTAGGGGCATTTTTTATAATTTAGCCTAATTACAACCCAAAAGGGAGGTGTTGAACCTAATCGAAGACCAAATAGTTCCCCATGACATTCACATCCAACTGTTTTGTTGGGGCTGTTGTTGAAATATTGGGTTTAACTACAAATTTAGTCATTGAACTTTCAGATTTGTGTCAATTTGGTTCTTGAACTTTCAAAAGTGCGTGTAAGGTCCTTGAACTTTCAATTTTGTGGTCCCTGAACTTTGATTTTGTGTCTAATAGGTTGCTGATATATTCAATTTTTTTTAAAAATTAACTAATCTATTAGATATAAAGTTGAATTTTATGTTTAATGGGAAACACAATTTTTAATTTTGTATCTAATAAGTTTGTGAATTTAAAAAAAAATGCCGAATAAATCAAGGACCTAATTAGACACAAAATTGAAAAATCAGGGACTTATTCGACACAAAATTGAAAATCCAAAGACCTATTAAGACACATTTTAAAGTTCAAGGACCTATTCGACAATTTTTAAAGTTTAGGGACCAAATAGACAAAAACTTGAGAGTTTAGAGACTAAACTTGTAATCTAACTGAAATATTAACATGGAACTCTATTCCGAAATTGCATTTATTCACATCCTTGTCAATAATAGCTTAATCTTTTCTGACAAATTAATATGTCGCGAGTCTTTATTCTAATCTTAAATTTATATCATACTACTTAATTTTAAGAACATATAAAATCTGTAATAGACCTTCCTCAAAAAAAAAAAAAAAAAAAAAAATCTGTAATAGACTTACAGGTCTTAGAAACTTGTGCTTTGAAATTACACATTTTTCTTTATTGTTGATTCCATCTTGATTGTCAATTAAATTTGTACTCTCTCAGTATACTCACTGAACCGCATGATTACCATTAAACTTCATGCATCACGCTACATCTAAGCTAGATGGTAATTTAGACTTTAAAAGGCACTCTGTATTGATTCTATATGCAACTTCAGATTGCAGATGTATGGTCATGTGGAGTGACCCTCTACGTGATGCTTGTCGGAGCCTATCCTTTTGAGGATCCTGATGAACCAAAGGATTTCCGAAAGACAATACAAGTATGGGATATGACCCTATTAATATTTGGTTCCTCTCTCTGAGGTGAAAATGCATAAACTCAAGATTCTTCTATTGATTCATCGCAGAGAATCATAAGTGTCCAGTATTCCATTCCTGATTGTGTTCAAATATCTCCTGAGTGTCGTCATCTGATATCGAGGATTTTTGAAGCAGAACCTGCAACGGTATGTTACGAACAGAACTTGTTTGTTTGTGCTTCAGTCTGTGATAAGTATTTATTGTTCTTATTTTTAGATCCTTGTTCTTCTGATTCCTCAAAATATCTAATTTTGACCATATTTCCGCAACAACTCTTTGAAAGCCCCAGGCCTGGGATTTCTGTGCACATGTTTCTATTGGGAGGTCTTACATTCTAACGCAAAATGATTTGATCTTTTCTTTGAGCCGTCCTGCTGATTTACCTGGGACGTTTTGGATTGATTTCTTTACCTTGGTCTGAAATTTTAGACTCATCACGTCCAAGTTATTATAGCTCTATTTGAACGACCTTTCTCACTTCATTTTGACCTAATTACTTCAATTTCTTGAGTGATTGAAAGGATTTATTTATTTATTATGATTATTTTTTTAATAATTTGAATTTGATAGCTCTATTTGAACGATCTTTCTCACTTCATTTTAACCTAACTAATTCAATTTCTTGAGTGATTGCAAGGCTTTATTTATTTATGTACTTATGTTTTTTAATTTATTTATTTTTAATTTGAATTTGATATTACTCTGCTTTGAACTCTAAGAACTTGTTTGACAAGATATTTTCAAAATTAGTTTTTTGTTTTTGTTTTCCCAACTGTTTTTGGGGATTGAGATTGGATGACTTATAATGATTGAAGTTATTATCAACGAACTCATGATTTTGAGAGGAGATTAACTTCATTTATTCCAAAAATCAGGTCATTCATGAATCATGAGTGGCAAAATTTCCTGAACTTTTGAGAGAAACAAGTCCTAAACTTCTGAGAAGTTCTAAGATAGTGATTTGATTCTCGGACTCATCTTTCAACAAAATGTGGATGCACATTCAAAATAATTATGACCATATGATTCAGCAACTTAACTTTTAGCCAATGTGGTCGTGACTTGGAATCCAAGTATAAGTTTTCTTTTGAAACTTCTATCTTTGTAGTTGTATAATGTTTAAGGTTTCAGCATCAAGAATTTCCATCTCAACCAACAATAGCTCATATTGATTCTCTTTCACGTGTTAATATACCTGACAGCGGATCACTATTCCGGAGATCAAGAACCATTCCTGGTTTTTGAAGAATCTCCCATCGGACTTGATGGATGAAAACACAATGGGAAATCAATTTGAAGAGCCCGATCAACCGATGCAGAGCCTCGATACAATAATGCAGATAATTGCTGAGGCTACAATACCGGCAGTTGGTTCACATGGCCTTATGTGCATGGCAGATAACCTTGACATGGATGACGATGATGACGACATGGACGATCTGGATGATGAATCTGAGCTTGATATAGAAAGCAGCGGTGAAATAGTGTATGCAATTTGACAATCGATATCGAGGTGCAGAAATGACAAATATGGGACTGTTCTTTTGGGACTGGTTCAGACTTTCAAACAATTTGTTAACAGGAAGAACATTTGCTTGTTCTCATCGATTTGTAGATTATATTTACAAGTGCTTTTTGCTAGCCCCAGATTTACACGCTCCTTTGGATTATGCCACGTCAATAAAACGCAGCTATTCACCTGCGTTGTCGAAAACGATTTAAAGGCTATGAGTTATGAAGAAGACAGGGTTGGATGAAAACTGCAACGCTGTTAAAAGTCAGGAGAACTTGTTTTTGCTATTGCCTTTGACATTGTCCTGTATCTGTTTCTCGTTGCTATTTTGCATGAATTTATTATGTACCCTTGTACAAAGGTTATCAACTTTCTCTTTATGGTTTGCCCCTTTTTTCACGGTTACTTCATAAGTTAAGAGTCCTTCCATTTTGACAGGAGAAGTTCCATCCATCTCTCTTGTTGCCGCACAAACAAAAATTTACTTCATATCAATTAGATTAGAGGAATTGGAAGAAATAGATTATGTGGATTCACCTCCAATTTTGGATGATCAAATAAAGCCCCTTTAAATTGCTGTAGCTGCTCTTGCATTACTCAACCTTTAGCTACTTTTCATGAAAAAGTGCTTCTTTTCACAGGCAAGTGCTAATGTGACTTGTATATTACATTTCTTCAGTGTTTAACTTCTTGCTGTCACAGTAGGAGATCCTAGAGTGTGAGAGCTCTTGTTCTTCAAAGCTTTCATTCAAGTGGACTCTACTATGCAGTATTTCCACTGGTGAGGCCAAGATCCACAATGAGGTTACTTTGCTTTCATTTTATGAGTTTGATGGGTTCTATGAAGAATCTAGTTTTTCTAAACCAAAAGAGATTGGTTGAGTTTCCTGTCTGATATTCCAAACAAGCCCTTTTTGAAGCAAGTGGCTCCTCTTTTGGGGGATAAATAGTTGCTTTAATTGGTCACAGAAATTCCTAACTCTACGGTTTTGACACGATGGCTAAAGATCGACGTCGAATTAATAATCTTGTAGATGAACTTATGCTAGGTGTATCCCAACAAACTGAATCTTTACAAAAATCAACTTACAACAAACGAAATCTTTTCAAATTTTAGACTATAAAAATATTTTAAATTTTATATTTATTGATAAGATTCAAATTTCTCCAACTTCCTCCCTCCCCCTTATTTCTATCGTTTTCTTCCTTCGATAACTTGTCTTCTCCTCCAAGCATGAACCGAGTTCCCTCTATTCATGGTCGACACTTGAGGCTATACTCTGGCTTCCAACTCTGACGTAGGGTTGAAAATTCTCACTGTCACAGAACTTCCGATCTCGAAAGCTCTCAATATAGGTACAAATCTTATCCAAGTGGTACGGAAGATGTCGAGGATCAACATGTAGTCAATAATTTTATTCTTTTTTACTATTTTTGTGTTGTAAGGTTGATTTGTTGTTTTCAAGCTGCAAAGACACTGTATTTGAGCGTATTTGACACTCACCTATTTTGTTGTGTCTCAAACTGCAAAGATATTGAATTTCCCCCATGTTGCTTTAAATCCAAGTATTTGTATAAATTAGTAAAAATAGTATTCACTCTTGTTATCAAATATGACCAATTATTTTTTTTAAAAGAAAACTTGAAATATAATATGTTAAGATGATTAATTTTGGGGTCATCGTCTTATTCATCTAGAAGAGTAATTTTTATGAGATTACACAGTATTCGTGTTTTTATGGAATTACACAGTATTTGCATGTCTCAGACTATCAATAAATATTTTCGTTCTTTTCAAATACACGATATTTCTGCATATTGAATTGCAAGATTTTAGTGTTCTTTGTTCATTTTGATTGTTTTTTGTTGTCCACGTTGCTTTTAATTTTTTTTTTAATTTTTATTCTTATTTTGTTCATTGGAAAGATTTTTTTTGGTCTATGGGATTTAGGTTTTGATTTTGTTAGTTGGAAAGATTTTGTGTTTTATGGAATTTAGGTTTTGATTTTGTTAGTTAATTTTTTTTAGTTTAACCAGATTTAGGTTGTTAGATTTGAATTTGAGTTTTGTTTTTGAATTTGAGGTTGTTAGGTTTTGATTTTGTTTTAATTCGAGATTTAGCTGGTTAGATTTGAATATAAGATTTGTTTTGATTGGGTAGTTTAAAATTAGGAATACACTCTTTTTTCCCGCTTTTTTTTTTTTCCAGTTTATAGCAAATAGTAGATTTCCATTTTTTTTCCTTTTGCCATTTTTGCAAGAAAAAGTTTTTTTTAGCTTTTTTTCAAATCTATGGTTTACTTTTAGCTATTTTTGCAGGGATATCCCTAGACTAAAAGGTATTCCAAATGGGCTAAGCTACACATGTACATAAAATGAGTTGATATGTTAACTTAAGAAAAAAATGGTGTGACTTAGTCAAAAAAAAAAAAAAAAAAAAAAAAAAAGAAAAAAAAGAAAAAAATGGTGTGACAATTAAGTTGTTATATATTTGGAACTTTGTTAATATGTAAAATTGAAATGAAATGTTAAGACCCTATTTGATAACCATTTCGTTTTTTGTTTTTGAAAATTAATCTTACAAACACTACTTCCACCTTAAGTTTCTTTATATTCTTATCTACCTTCTTTCCATGTTCTAAAAAACAAAGCCAATTTTTGAAAACTAAGGCCTCGTTTGATAACCATTTGGTTTTTGGTTTTTGGTTTTTGAAAATTAAGCCTATACACACATACTTCCACCTATAAGTTTCCTTGTTTTAGTATCAATATTCTTCTTTGTTTTCAAAAACCAAGTCTAATTTTGAAAACAAAAAAAAGTAGTTTTCAAAAACTTGTTTTTGTTTTTAGAATTTGACTAGGAATCCAACTGGATCATTAACAATGATGAAAGTCCTGGTAGGGAATTTAGGAAAAAACAAGCATAATTTTCAAAAACCAAAAACCAAAAACCAAATGGTTATCAAACGGGGCCTAAAAAAAAATTGTTTTCAAAAATTTGTTTTTGTTTTTGGAATTTGGCTAGGAATTTAGATGTGTCCTTAACAAAGATGAAAACCATGGTAAGGAAATTGGGGGAAAACAAGAATAATTTTCAAAAATTAAGAAAAAAAAACCCAAATAGTTATCGAATAGGACCTAAAATTTATTAATTTATTAATTCTAAACAGAAGAGAGGAAAAAAAAGAGAGGAGAGAGATAAAAATAGGATTATTTTAAATTTTGTTCCACATTATTCTAAATAATATTACGAAAATAATAGCTTTTCTTTTTGCCACATCTCCATTAAATAATATAAAAAAAATTAAAAGATGTTAGACCATCTGTATGTTAAAGTAGCTAACAAAAAATTAATCTTGGTATTCTCGTGCGCTTTCTCTTTCACTCTGACGGGATCAACCAAGCAATGGTTTCAGAGGTTGAAAAGGTCATCCATCAGCTCTTTCAAAGAACTAGTCCAAGCATTCCTCTCGCAGTTCATGGGAGCCAGAGAACAACGCAAGCCTTACATCAACCTTCTAACTGTCAAGCAACAGCCAGGTGAGAGTCTGCATGACTATATAACTCGTTTCAATGAGGAAGTACTACAGGTTAAGGGATACAGTGAGGAAGCAACCCTAGTAGCCATAACAGCAGGACTGGAGGACGAGAGGTTGCTTAATTCGATAGGTAAGAGCCAACCTCGAACCTATGCTAAATTTGTTTCCAGGGCACAGAAGTACATGAGCCCAGAGGAGCTACTGAAATCAAAGAGGTCAGAACGAGAGCACAAGAGACATTCCTCATTCGACCAGGACAGAAAAAAGACAAAAAACCACGGACGAACGATGGTGGCCAAGGTCGAGGGCGAGCACATCCCTTTGGTAAGTTTGAGAAATACACGTCAACTGTTGTCCCACAAGAGCAAATTATGATGAAGATCCGAAACACGTGACTTCTTAAATTCCCGGGAAGGATGAAGTCAAATCCTAATAAAAGAGACAAGAGCCAGTATTGTCTTTTCCACCAAGACCATGGCATTCAACCAGAAATTGTATTCAGTTGAAGGATGAAATTGATGCACTAATCCAGAATGGATATCTGAAGTACTTCGTCGCCAAAACCGGGACCGAGGCCGAGGCTGACGAAAGATGGACGAGACAAAGAAGAACCCCCACGAGAGATCAGAACCATCTTTGGAGGACCAGCTGGAGGAGGTTCAAGTAGGAAAAGGAAAGCTATTGTCAGAGAAGCAAGGTTCGAACCAGAATACCGAGATTTGTACTCTGTCCATCTAGCAAAGGCACACCCCCCTTTGGAGTTCACTGAGGCTGAGGTAGCGAGCATCTATCAGCCACATAATGATGCTTTGGTGGTCACTTTAATGGTAGCCAATGTGAAAATCCATCGGATTCTAATTGATGGAGGAAGTTCGGCTGATGTCCTTTCTCTAACAACCTTTAAGGCAATGCAGTTAGGAAGAACTCTTAAAACCTAGCCTTACCCCAGTTGTAGGGTTTGGAGGAGAAAGAGTGACACTAGAGGGTAGTATAGAACTTCCTGTGTCCTTTGGAGACGGACATAATACAGTGACGAAGATAATAAACTTCTTAGTCATGGATTGCATTTCAGCCTACAATGCAATCTTAGGAAGGCTGACCTTGAATGATATGAAAGCCATAGCTTCAACTTACCATCGGTTGCTGAAGTTTCCAACTCATAATGATGTAGGAATCGTCGAAGGGGAACAAAAGGCATCAAGGGAGTGTTATTGGACTGCGCTAAAAGAGGTTAAGCCACTGAGGGCCGAGGCCAAGCAGGGCACACTTCCACCAGTAATGAATTTGAACTTATGGAGTTTTAGGGTTTTTTATTTATTGCATTTTATCATGTAATTAAACATTATTTGTTTTGTTTTTGCTTCTAGTATGTAGGAATAGGTTGAGTATTTTTCCTATTTTGCTTTCATATTCAAATGTAAAAGTTCAATTAATGCCAAAGCTCCATTTTTTCACCATTAAAGTTTAGTATTTAGAAGTGTGCACATGTTAGCTGATTCAAGCATCACATTACGCGAGCTTGGACTACCAAGTCTACCTCGCCTTATCCAGATATGAGATTATGTGAGCCTAGACCACGAGTCTACCTCACCTCATCTGGCTTGAGCCCATCACTTTTCACGAGCCTGGGCCCCCGGGTGTACCTCGCTTCATCCAGATTTGAGATTATGTGAGTCTGGACCACGGGTCTATCTCACCTCATCTGGCTTGAGCTCATCACTTTTCGCGAGCCTAGGCCCCCGGGTCTACTTCGCCTCATCCAGATTTGAGATTATGCAAGCTTGGACCACCGGGTCTACCTCACCTCATCTGGCTTGAGCCCATGCACTTCATCGGAGCCAAGCTCACCTGGTAAGACCGAGGCCGAGCACATCTTGCCAAGGCCGACCCCAAACTTTAAAGGTATTTTTCTCTTTACTCAACTATATTTTATGTTTTAATAAAACTTTACTTAAGTAAGTGGGCTACAAAGAAGATATGCACTCTCTATTAAACAAAAAGCAAGTAATAGGGGATATGCACTCCCTATTAAACAAAAGACACGCTAGCTTAGCATGTACATGTTTTAAGCCTATTCTTCTTTTGCAAAAGCTGACATATGAATGCAGGGACTTAGATTTTAGGCTAATAGGGACTCGAGGCCGAGGCCGACCCTAGCCTCTTCCCTCATTTTTCTTTTGCAGAAATTAACTTTTCGATGCAGGAACTCAAAAATTTCAATAATATGAAAGGTGGTTGAGGCCGACCTTAAGGTCTTACCAAGTGCGCTACATAAATGACCAAGCGAGAGAAGCACCTACGCGGGGGCTTCAAAACAGAGGAATGGATTGAACAAAATGAGAGACAAAATGCACAAAAGTTTGGACTCGTTCCAAATGTTAGCCTTGGCCTAGGCCGGGTTATTTCTTCAATCCCCACTTTTCTCATTTCTCTCTTACCTAACCCCTATTCAGGGAGCTTCTGCTTTGTCTATTTTTATCCTATCTTGCAGGATAACAATAAATCCGCACATAAGTCAGCATAGGGAAAAGATCATCACTCTTAAATCGGGTTTAAGGAGCTCGACCTATAGCAATAAGTCACACCTGAATCCCAATTCAAGAGTGGGGGCTTAATGTTATAGGTAATTTTGGACCACTTCGATATGCAAGGAGCTGACGAGGATGGCGCAATACTAGCCTAAGGAGACAACCAGGAAATGGACCCCGGGGGAACAACAGGCCAAAGGGTCGGGCCAAGCCGGAGGGATCGGGCCTTGGCCCAATGATGTGGAATTTTCCTACCGCAAGCGCACGGGTCAAGTAATAATAAAGTGATCGAAAAATCGAGTGTCGTCCTCTGGATTGGATTTTTAAGTTAAATCAAGTATCATGAATAATCTTGCTCAATTTTATTTAGGGAACGGAAAGTAGTGAGTGATAGAAAACTAGATCAAAGCAAATAAACAACGGAGATTCAATTGAAAGAACACTTAGGAAATTGATTTCGCCAATTTAGTCTAGGATTGATTTTAAGGAATGAATTATCATGCATAATGGAATTATGAGCCTAAGAACCTTTAATCACAACTACCTCTCCCAAGTATAATTGATTCTCATGCAAATTAACCAACTTGATATCCCTATCTAAGTTCATTAACATGCAAGGCAATTAGTTCTTTTTGACCAATTCTAAAGTTAATCTAAAATCCGTCATGAGCTTAGAATATAAACTTTAGTCATGCAATCTTAATAGAGTCTACGTTAAATCCCCTCTCCCGAGCAAGACTCAACACTTAGATCATTCAACTAATGGCCAATTAATTGAAAGCATTAAATTAAGATTGCAAACATAATAACCATTGCACAATTCATACCATAAATCAATCCATAAACTAAAAAGACTACATCAATCCCTAAGTAACAAGTTTAGCTACTCATACACGGCGTTACAAGATCAACTAAACATGAAAAAAGCCATTAAATCTAACTAAAGAAAAGGAAAAGGAAAGGAAACACTCAAAGTCGTCGAAACCGGCACGTCCCCGTCATGATCTCCATGCCTCCAAGTGAGATTCCCGCTCCTCGTCCTTGCTTCAGCTCCCACAGAAGGTCTCTAGTCGAAATTAGGGCTAAAATCTCTCCAATTGGCCTCCCCCAATCCGTAGCATGAAAAGAATATTAAATACCAATTCTGTCGATAGCGTCGAGACGCTAAGGAGACAGCGTCTCGACGCTGTCGCCTGCCGCGCATTCTGTATAAGGGAAATCCGAGAGCGTCGAGACGCTCTTGTCACGGCGTCTCGACGCTGTGACTTCTGCCGCCCAATTTAGAAAAGGAAAGGCAGCGTCGAGACGCTCCAAGAGCAGCGTCCCGACGCTGGTCTGCAGATGGCTCTCTTTTGGCTTCTTCTAACTTGAATCTTTTCGGTTCTTTGGCATCTTTTCACGTCCCGAACACCCGATTAACTCCTATTTCACGCTTTAGCTCTAATCAACAATTTCCTACAAAATAAACATTTAATTGCAAAAAGATGGCCAATAAATCATAAAAGACTAGCTAAATTAATTAGGGAAAACTAGCTAGCTATGCTTGCTATCACCCAACCCCCATGGTCGGCCTCAGTCACCGAGGCCGACCCTGCGGGTCGAGTCTTTCCGCCTCCGTTTGATCCCTGGTGCCTCTAGACGCCCTGGTTCCACCTGATTCAGCCCAAATCGTCTCCGAAAGCCTAGAAACCCTAAGGCAGGAAAAAGGTATTTAAATCCTTCTTCGTCACTGAAGAAGGTATCCCCATAACTATTCACTGAACTCTCTCTTCCTACTCTTGCTCTCTTGCTCTCCTCCTTCAGCTTTTTGACTTAGGCATTGGAGGCGGTGTGGCAAGCACCACACCGATGTGCAGGTTTACCTTGTCTTGCAGGTCACATCTTCCCCTCCTCAAACAAATTTACCGTTGGTGGCACGTGAAGGTCATGTGAGTTTTCCCTGTCCAGATTTGACCATCAACAGTAGATATTGTTTTGAAACATTTCAAAAACCTGAAGAGTTAAATTATGATAATATTTTTGAAAAATTTAAACTCAGGAACCTATTTCTAAAACTTTAATGACTAAAAAGGTGTTTATCCTTCTTTAAAAAAAAAAAAAATAATAACGACAAAGAACTAAAATTTTTGCTTAGTACAAACTTTAAGCTATTTATTTTATAAATTCAATATTATGTCTAATGCATATATTTTTCACAAATCCATTTGGTGTCATACAAGATTTTTGTAAATTACAACACAAAAACTAAACTATAAAAATCAAAACAATTTTTTTATTTGAATTTCATGGATCAAATAAAATTCTTAAAACCTAAAAAAGAAACAGATGCAAGAATCTGTAGAAGGTAAAAAGTAAAATTTAGATTCAAAGTTAATGAATGTAAAAGAAAAAAAAAAGTGAGCTAGCATGCATACATAGCTTAATAAACAAGAAATTGAAGTATATATTCATTTATTTATTAGAATTATTTTTGTTGGAGAAGAAGAAATAATTCAAGTATTGAGGACTTGAAAATAGCAAAATTAAAAGCATAAATCCCAAGGTGAGATCTCAAGGGGCATTGAAACAAAATCACACGTGGGTTTGTATGGAAATGCTCAAAATTCCAAAACACATGCAATTAAATTCATTTCATGTGCCCAACTCATAGAATAATATTTTTTTTCAAAAAAAAAAAAAAAAAAAAAAAAAAAAAAACTCATAGATTAATATATCAAAGTCAACCAATCAATCTCTTCAATGCCACTGACTTTTTCCCTTTTTATTTTTTTCTTTTCTTTACATTTTATTCTTCAATGTTAATGTTTAAATAAATACTTTTCTTTACTAATTTTGTCTAAAGTACGTAGGTTACAAGTTTTTATAAACATTTGATATATTATGAGAATCATATGGATGAATCAACAAAATCTCTCTAGTTTGAAGTTTTTATTTTAAAATTTGTAAAGTACAAACTAAGGGACATTGATAATCTAAACAAAGTTTGTTAGTTATTTAATATTTTTATATGCAAATCATAGTACAACTAGGGGATTATTAGATTTCAAACATATATAAACAATATAGTAATTGATCCTAAAAACTAAAATTATTTTTATTGAGGAGAGTGTTGACTTTCTAAACTTCAATCATACTTTATCATAATGTTTTATATGACAATAACAATTTACTTATATTTGTATTTTAAAGTTTCAACATCGTAGAACATAAGCAAAAGACAAATCCAACACATTTTAAATCATTCAAATTAGAGCCTAAATCGAAAAGTTATAAACATCGAAAGATTCATAGGTGAAATGTTATATAGTAGTAGCGATGTCATAAAATGTCAATCAAATTCAATCGATAGAAAAGTGTGGAATGTGACAGTAAAGTGATTTTTTTTTTTCTTTTTAACATTTCAATGACATGATGAAAAATATTTGGTTACTACCATAATATATATCTACTTTTATTAATATTTAGACACGTAATAATAGATATATTATTTTATAGTATATGATTCGCCAATACATTTATTTTAGTGGGAAGAATCTCTATTATAATAGTACTAGAAATTTACTTTTTTCAAAAAAAAAAAAAAAAAAAAAATAGTACTAGAAATTTACTTAATAGGACCTGACAAAATTAATCACAATTCAATGATGGAAGCTTTAGGGTGATAGCACTGACATTGTGAAAACAATTGGATGTGTGATGCAATTTGCAAAAAATGAGAAAACTTCAAGCACTAGGATTGTATGGATTACTTTCCTACTATTTTTTTTTAGTACATCAACATTTGGGGGTGTGGGATTCGAACTTCTGACCTCTTGGTCGAAAGTACATACCAATTATTGCTGAGCTAAACTCGCTTTGGTACTTTCCTACTATTTTCATTCATATTAGTTGTAGTAATAGTATTGAAGGAATTCATACACATTAGAATTTATATTTCTTTAATTAACTACTAATATAGCATGTGTCACGCGCAAAGAAGAAGCTACACCGCTTATCTAGATTGTAAATAATTTTATTCCAATGAGGGATACAAATTCGTATAAAGATAATTTTGAACACATTAATATATATTTTGAAGATATTAGTTCAAACATCTTGATATTAAGTTGGTTGAGTTACAAGTTTGATCCTTAAACTTTAAAGGTTGTATCTATTAAGTTAGTGAACTTTAAGAGTGTTCAATAAATTTTTAAACTTTCAATTTTCTATATAATGTATCACTGAACTTTCAAATGCGTGTAATAGGTTCTTAGACTTCACTTAGACATAGACTTGAAAGTTTGAAGAACTATTAAACCAAAAAAAAAAAAAAAAGAGACCTATTAATCACTTCTAAAAGGTTAAAGAACTTTATGATTAAACCTAGGGAAAAATACACTTTTGGTCCCTGAGGTTTGGGTTAAGTGACACTTTGGTCCCTAAGTTTTCAAACTCAACAAAAATACCCCTGAGGTTTGAGATAAGTAGCACTTTGGTCCCTGCCATCCAATTTGCCGTTAAATACTAACGGAATGCTGACATGACCACATTTTTTTAATTAAAAAATTCCTTTTTTATTTTAAAATAAAAAATAAATAAAAACAATAAAAATATTATTAATTTTTATTATAATATTATTAATTTTCAATCTCTCTCTTTTTCCTTCTTCTTCATCCTCACCCTCCACTCTCTTTCATCTCTTCCTTCTTCTTCTCCAAGTCTCTGGCGACCGGAGACTGGTGGCCGGCCACCGCTAGCCGCCGCCAGAGACTTGTTTTTTTTTCTTTCCCTTTCTTCTTCTCTTACCCCATTTTTCTTCCTCTTTTTTTTTTTTTTAAAAAAAAGAGGAGGAGGCCTCCTCCTCTGTTTTCGGCCGGAAAGGAAGGAAGAGGGAGGAGGGACCTCCCTCCTCCTTCGTTTTCGGCCAGAAATAGAATAGGAAGGAGGACCCCCTCCTCCTATTTTTTTTTTTTTAAAAAAAAGGAGGAAGAAAAATGGGGTAAGAGAAGAAGAAAGGGAAAGAAAAAAAAAAAAAAATTCACCGGCGGCGGTGAGTGGTGGCCGGCCGCCGGTCGCTAGTCGCCGGAGACTTGGAGAAGAAGAAGGAAGAGAGGAAAGAGAGTGGAGGGTGAGGATGAAGAAGAAGGAAAAAGAGAGAGATTGAAAATTAATAATATTATAATAAAAATTAATAATATTTTTATTGTTTTTATTTATTTTTTATTTTAAAATAAAAAAGGAATTTTTTTAATTAAAAAAATGTGGCCACGTCAGCATTCCGTTAGTATTTAACGGCAAATTGGATGACAGGGACCAAAGTGCTACTTATCTCAAACCTCAGGGGTATTTTTGTTGAGTTTGAAAACTCAGGGACCAAAGTATCACTTAACCCAAACCTCAGGGACCAAAATTATATTTTTCCCTTAAACCTATTAAGTTTGTTCAACAGAAACTTTGGCCAAAATATTTTATATAAGGTTAAAAATCAATTTTGGTCCCTGAACTTTCATGAAAGTAACAATTTAGTCCCTGAACTTTGATTTGTAACGATTTAGTTCCTGTACTTTCAATTTTGTATCGATTTAGTCCCTATACTTTAAATTTTGTAACAATTTAGTCCCTGAACTTTAATAAGTAACAATTTAGTCTCTGTACTTTCAAATTTGTAACGATTTAGTCCCTATCGTGAAAAATTAATGTAAAGATTTAATGAAATTTCTTACATATAAATTAATAATATAATTTGGGATCAAATATGTTAATAAGTTACAAAGTTTAATCATTAAATAATTAAAATCGATATTTAATTTTGATGAATTCTTTTGTGATAAGGATTAAATTGTTACAAATTTGAAAGTATAGGAGCTAAATTGTTACAAATTTGAAAGTATAGGGACTAAATTGTTACTTATTAAAATTCAGGGACTAAATTGTTACAAAATTGAAAGTATAGGGACTAAATCGTTACAAATCAAAATTCAGAGATCAAATTGTTACTTTCATGAAAGTTTAGGCCCCGTTTGATAACCATTTGGTTTTTGGTTTTTGGTTTTTGAAAATTAAGCCTATAAACACTACTACAACCCATAAATCTACTTGTTTTGTAATCTACCATATTCCCATATTTTCAAAAACTAAGTCAAGTTTTGAAAACTAAAAAAAGTAGTTTCCAAAAACTAAGTCAAGTTTTGAAAACTAAAAAAAGTAGTTTCCAAAAACTTGTTTTTGTTTTTGAAATTTGGCTAAGAATTCAAGTGTATGTATAACAAATATGAAAACCATGGTAGGAAAATTGGAAGAAAACAAGCATAATTTTGAAAAACCAAAAACCAAAAACCAAATGGTTATCAAACGGGGCCTTAGGGACCAAAAGTGATTTTTAACGTTTGAAACTTGAAATTAGAAGTAATTTTTTTCTTTTTTATAAAAATTATAGTTTCTTCGTGGGATTAATTTTTTTAAGACAGTTTACTAAAATTTTAAAAAATATTTGATTAATTTTCCTTTATATTATCCTCAAGAAAAAAAATTATCAAACTTTGAAGATAAAAGTTGTAATTTTATATATTTGTCATTATTTCATATTTCTAGATACTTTGTGTAAATTTAAATTATTTAATGAAAATATGACATACGGTATAAATTTACGAGATATAAAACTCTAAAATATTTATTTTAATTAAAAGAATATATTATTTTATATATATTTTTTAATCAAATAAAAATAATATTATTTTTGGTTGAAAAATATAATATATACAAGTAGTCTACAAAAAGACTTGAACCCAATTCCTTGTGCAAAGAAATGAGCACACTCACCACTAAACCATGAACAAATTTTCTATCACTTCAAAAAAAAAAAAAAAAAAAAAAACAAATAAATAAATAAATTCATAAATAAAAAATAAAAAATTATAACAAGTATAGAGTGCCTTTATTAATACTTAATAAGTGTTTCGAAGTTGAAGGTAAAAAGTAGCACACTCACCACTACCATGAACAAATTTTCTAGACTGTATGTCAATGCACCATTGCGTGTATATATATGTATGTCTTTTGCGTGTCAGACTAAAGTCATAAGGCATGCTTGTCCAAGGCGAATCGTGTCTATAACCGTATGTCTAAACCATCTTCAACCATCATGTTTTGGTGTTATGTAAAATTAGTTTAGTCGCTTGCTTTTGTTTGTAACTAGTTTTGGGGGCATATGACTCGTGATTTTCATGTTCACGTCTGCCATACTCAAAATGCTTCAAAATGTACTATAGAGGAGACCAAGTAGTCATCAAACCTCCCCTAACCAAGTGTTGTATATTTCCTTGCAATCAAGTTTTCTTGCATCAATTATCTACAATGCTTTCTTTAAAGATGTTTTTAAACATTTATTTTCTCTCTCACGTTTTATAAAATCAAATTTCTCTCAAAATGTCAGTGGAGGTGATAACGCTCATTTATGTGCATTATTTAACCTTAAAAACTTAGGTTATTGCTGGGAAAGCAAAGACTTTGTGCTTGAATTCATACCATTTAGAGTCAATATTAGCAAAAGTCTACGGATCATGATAGAAATCTTAAAAATATAGAATATATGCTTTAAGTGTTGAAAAAGAGAGTATTTTTGTAAGAATTTATGAAGTTAATGGTTTTGTGCAGGAGTCCATATTTGCATTTGAAATGCGCCCACAAATGGAGAAGATGAGTCTTGCGGAGCAATAAAGTTGAAGATTTGAGCCCACATTTGGAAATGAAAAAATCTCACTGAGTATGGAACAAGCAGAAAATGTGGAAAATGCGTCCAAGATGCACCAACAAACTGATAAGGAAAGTGGCCCCAGCTTAAGGTAGAATGCTTCAAGGCAGTCTAGTGAAGGAAATTTGCGCCCATTTTGCTGCCGCAACTAGGCTTTTCGACAGAATTTCGAGATTCTTGGGATTTGCACAGAATCTTTCGAAAATTAGAAATCTTGTACCAAATCTCTAAGGATCGTAGATTTTCACTCTCAAGGGACTTCTCACACTGATCTCGACAGCCAACCCTACCTTCCAAGGTCTATATAAGGCGATCAAGGTGCAAGAAACAAAGGGAGCTCGGATTTTTGTCCTAGGATAGTCTTTATGTTTTTCTTTCTTCTCATATTGTAACAAATCCAAGTTTCTGTTCTTCTAGCCTCTGTCGGCTCTTCCATTCGAAAGAAGAGGAGAAAGACTTGTCTCCCCTTGAAAAAGGCAAGGACAAGTTAGATAGAGAGGAGAAATAACCTCAGTTAAGTCTTAGAGTCTTTATTTTCTGTCATATTTCTTTTTAAGCTGTCTTTATATTATGTTTTGTTTACTTTCAGTTGTAAGTTTATGCTTATGTACTTTTTGTTTATTAATATGAATGCACGTTTATTCTTTAATTTGTGTCCCTTTAGTTTTATGCTTTGTAATTTAATTTCGTCAATGAGCTAAGCTTCTTCTCAGGGGTTCAAATATGTGGATACTTTGAGTAGAAGAAAGCCCCACCAATGCGAAGACAACCTTGTTTCTTTTTAGCATTGTTTGTTTTTGCTGAAGTTTAAGTTTCATTGTTAGCTCAAACTAATCAATTACGTTAGCATAGTTTGTGTTCAATTGGTGGCCGAAAGGTTGGAGTTGAGTGCATGGGTTCGCAAAAGCAATAGTGGAAAAGATCCTAGAAATAGGACTTTGTTTCTCACATCCTAGAAATAGGATTGAAACCACTAGGGTTTTAAGAGTCATATTCATTATTTATCTAAGTTTTAACTAGCCCCAGAAATAGATGTCTAGTTAGTTTAGTCTTCTAAAGGCACCTACAGCGGAGCTGAATAGAAGTTGGACTTAACTCACAACTAAGCTGTCAGGGAAATTGCAGGCGCAAACTAGTAGCAATCTGTCTGCACCATGTCTATGTGGGCACCGATAGGCAGTATTCTCTAGACGTGTGCATTGCTTGAGTAAGTTGCGAACGTAATGGTGGACACATATTAGGCTCTTGGTTGATACTTATTTGAATTTCCCTGTCTTATCTCATATATCTTTACTCGCTTTCTTTACTCTCTTTCTTTACATGCTTTCACTCAACACAAACCAACTATCAAATTACTTTTTTGGTTACTATCTTCGGTTGCAAATTTAGGAAGGTTCCTGTTTTCTTAAATTGCAAAAGTGTTTTCAACTAGTCACCACTCTCCCTTGGGTTCGATATCCGGAGTACACTCCACTTATTACTTGACAGTGTATACTTGCACTTAGAGTCGTTGTGTTGCACTCGCGCTCTTCAGGAGGCTAGACCCTACACCAAAGTTGTCCAAAATTTTGATTTTTACTCAGCTGACTTGCTTTTTGAGCTGGAAGAAAGTGCCACACAATTGCCCATCTTATGATCAAAAGTTAGTGATTGTTAAAAGTGGTATCAGAGCTTAGTTAGCTCCGTGGCTCGTTGAGATCACAATCATGTCAATGAAAAAGCAGTTGGCTAAGTTGTAGGTCAACCGACTAACCAAGATAGAAAAACAATTGTTATATTTGAGGGAAGTGCCTACTAGTATTTGCTACATTGAGAATCGACTAGATGAACTTACTGAAAAGGCCAGGAAAATTGATGTTGTAAACACCTAAATAGATGGGTTTTGCCTATTAAAGAGTTGACACTGAGGGTTAATGATCTTACAGATGACTTTAGAGCGATGACAGAAACCATTGGTATTGAGATTGCTAAGATGAATACTCGTGTTAGCTTGACTATATGAGCAATTGAGAATCAGACCCTCAATCAGATACACAACAAGTACAACAAGTTTAAGATCTCGAAACCTAAAGCCTTTAGTGAGAACCACATTGCTAAAGAACTCGAGAACTTTATCTTTAACATAAAGCAGTATTTTAAATCCATCGGAACGAGTTCCTCCAAAGAGACTAAAGTTACCTTAGCTACCATGCACCTGATTGAGGACATGAAGTTATGATGGAGGTCTAAGGTTAACGACATTCAAAATGGCCCATGTGCCATCGATGCTTAGGAAGACCTAAAAAAAGAACTAAGGGCTCAATGTTTTCTTGAAAATGTAGATTTTATTGCAAGAAGGAAGTTACAGGAACTCTAACACACAGGAACCATCAAGGATTATATAAATCAATTTTTAGCTATGATGTTGGACATTTGAGAAATGTCAGAGAAAAAAAAAAGTATTCCTTCTTGTCGAAGGATTGAAGCCATGAGTCGAAACTAAGTTGTATGAGTAAAAGGTCCAAGATCTTGCTTCGCCCTGATCTGTTGTAGAAAGATTGCTCGATTATAGTGGCAAGCAAGACTGTAGAATAAAAATGGTTCACCTTCTAACCTTGAGAACAAAATCTTCAAACCAAGCACCTCAAAAGGCAAGGTGACTGACAAAAAGTCTTCAAGTACAAGTGGTGGCCTCGTCCTAAAGCCTTACCAAACGAATGCCAACCAATAAAGGCCCATTTCCTGTTTTCTACGCAAGGGCCCTCATCTAGTAGTAGAGTGTCTACATCGAGCTACTCTTACATCTCTACAAGCCTCTATATAATGTTGTAATGAACATAAATAGAAGTTGAGGCCAAGAAAGAGGAAGAGGGGGAGATGCCCTGAATGGGGATATTGAAGTTCTTGTCAGTGATTTAAAAGAAAGTCTTTGGGTAAAAAGATGCTCTAGAAAGAGGGCTTATATATATTCGTTGAGGCCATTATCAATTCCAAGCTTGCTAAAGGTACCATGGTGGACCTAAGTGCAACTCATAACTTTATTGATAACTTGCAAAAAGCAAGTTATTTCTCCTATAAACTTAAGCTAAACTAGGGCTAAAAGATATGTTGATGCGTTACTTCAACGCAATAAGGAAGGGAAATGCGATGATTTTCTACGGAAGGCTATATTTTAGATGCGGTACGAAATTATAAAAATATAAGGTACTAACGCATTAATAATGCAATTGTTTGTTGCCCAAGTTTTCTTCAACGTAGGCACACATACCAAGACGATCATGAACAAAAAAGATGGATGAAAAGACCATGCTGACACAACTGACGCACAAGTGGGCGGAAGATGACTGAAGCAAGTTTTCTAAGTTCCTTGGAGAAGTCAGTTTCCTTTGCCTATAAATAGCATTCACCTGCTCAGAGAGGAGAAGAACGAGGGCAGAGAACGAGAATAAAAGAATCAAGGAAAAAGAGAAATCACAGAAAGTTGCGGTGGAGGGTAGACTTGCATTTGTGTTAGCTATGTATTACACAATGTATTGCTTTGCTCGCATGAGCTAATTTTCTTCATCAAGGCTTAGCGCAAGCACCCATGCGGTTATAAGTCTATTTTGTATGCGCATACTTTGATCTAATGAAACATTATTGCCTTCTACTTAGATGCGATACTATTTTCATTACTAACTCCCGCCTGGCCAGCCAGATGCGGTAGCAGCATGATAATTTCCTGACAGGTAACGCATGTGGAAATATCTAAGTAGAACAAGTAGCGCATTGCATGTAGTCTTGGTAGCATTAGATAAATACTACCGTTATAAGATAATGCATGAATGAGCTTTGACTGTGTTAAGACTAACGCAGTCCCTTGTAAGTTGCTAGAGAACTAATCCTACGCATGAACTAGCCAAGCAAACAGTTGATAGTTTTATGCCAAACGCATGAGTAGTACCGGAAGGGAATCTTATGATTTTTTCTCACTTAGGCATTAATGGATCAATTAGTCGTGGTATGCACTACAAAGTTATTTATAAACTCATGAGGTTGCGACCGCAACAACCTTGATAATATTCTCATTAAGACTTTCGTTTAACTCTTGATAACTGCCCAAAAGGTAGTTATTTAGGCCTCATTTCTATATTGATTTGTGTGTCTTTTATGCTTAATAGGGTTGGTTTTAGATATATATTACATGTTTTAACCCATTTGGAAGAATGGAAGCTTTGGAAATCATTTTGTGCAGAATCTGTTGCTGGGCGACTTGAGGGAGCAAATTCTGTGCTGCAGCAAAACTGGGAGCAGAACTGCCACGTCACAGCTCGTTAGCCAACTTCATGAACCGACTTCTGTTGAATTATTTTCGGGATAAAGGAGCAAGGAGAGCCCTACACGTGTCCATGTTGACCTAATTCAAGCCTCCTATCCTTCTATAAAAGGAAGTAGCCGCCCAAGTCAAGATCATTCCATCTTTGGGAGAAAACATTCCATTCTTGGGAAGTTCCTTCTACCGTTGGGAGCCGAATAGAGGAGAGAGATTGGAGACCACCTAGAAGACCATCATTGCAAGCTGATCGAGGATATTAGTATTTCCTTTTATTATCTTGTAATTATGGACATGCCTACTCAGATTGTAGCGTGCGTTTCCATGCATATTATGAACTAAGTAGCTTAGGCGTTGGTTAGGGAACATGTAGTTGCTGTGCTTAAACTTTAGTAATATATATTGATTATCGCATCTTGGTTAATTGTTGTGCTTGTTTCTATTTTATGCCCGCTTGGCCAGCCGGTATGAATACCTCTCTCTAGTTTCAGGGATGATTTAGAGAGTGTGTGGCGATTAATCACACTACGATCATTGTGTATTGGTGAACGCCAGTGACTGAGCTAGGGATAGCCAGTTGCCTAGTGCTTGATCGGTCGTACTTCATTGGGGTTGAAACACATTCCAAAAAATCTGGAGTTCCGGGAGGAATTCGCTAATAATACTGCGAGAGTTTGCATGATCAATAATATTGCTAGAGCATCTTTTAAAACAATTACTGAAGCCTGACCAGCGCCTGTTTCTAATATGTCTGCTTATTTGTTTATTCTTTGTTCTGTCATTTATTTTGCTTCAGCATTATTCTTATAAAAACCAATTATTTTTACCATCTTTGAAACCATTAAAAAGTTATACAAAATAGATAAAGTGGAAGCTAGTTCAGGCCTCGGATTGATAATACTTATTACTTGCTGCGGACTGTGTATACTTACACAGTGTTCTAGAGCATTTTTATATTGCATTTTTACTCACTCTAGGAACCCAACAACTCTCAACGCATGTTTTTCTTTCCTACGATATTTATTCTTCAGATCTATCAAATCTCTTATTTAAATTTTCATAATATCACACGTCCTTGAGTTCAATTCAACAAAGTTATTAAAGACTTTCAAATAGCCTTTCCCTGTGGATTCGACCCTAGACTCACTAGGTATTACTTGATTGTGTCAATATATACTTGGGTTGATACATATCTGCGATAAGTTCTGTATTAATTTATTGGCTTACTGACAACCGATCAAGTTTTTGGCGCCGTTGCCGGGGAAAGGCAACGAAGTTTTTAATAATCTTTTTGATCTAACACTTCGTTTGATATTATTTACCGTGTTTCCTGTTGAGTAATTTTTCTCCAGGTAACCGTAGATTGCATGCGTGCTGCTCGCCAGATCGATTTCGAAGTTGATCCCGAAATTGACCGAACTTATCACAGAAGGAGAAGAAATCGACGCACTCGAAGACAACCAAGAGAAATGGCAGCACCCAATCAACCAAATAGACCAGTAAATCCCATCCAAATGGCTGATGATAGAGCCAGAGGAATCAGAGATTATGCAGTCCCTGCAAACTGTAATTTCAACCCAGGGATAGTACAACCCACCTTGGAAATAGAAAGGTTTGAGTTAAAACCCGTCATGTTTCAGATGCTAACTGCTGCAGGGCAATTTGGAGGGAGTCCAGCTGAAGATCCACACTCTCATTTAAAATCATTCTTGGACATCTGTAATAAATTCATCATCCCGGGAGTAACACAGGAGCAGCTGCATGCATCCTGTTTCCCTATTCATTAAGAGATGCTGCGAAAGTATGGATAAACCAGCAACCGGCCAATTCCATTGCCACATGGAATGATTTAGCCGAGAAGTTTCTAGAGAAGTACTTTCCACCGACAGCAAACTCAAGACTAAGAAAGGAAATCATGACTTTTGCTCAAATGGAAGACGAAACACTTAGTGAGGCATGGGAACGTTTTAAAAGCCTATTGCAAAGGTGCCTGATAACTCTCCAAAAGGGAGTTATTTGGGCCTTAATTCTATAATGTTTTGTGTGTCATTTGTGCTAATTAGGGTTGCTTTTAGATGATTATTGCATGTTCTAACCCATTTGGAAGAATGGATGCTTTGGAAGTTATTTTGTGCAGAATATATTGCTGAGCGACTTGAGGTAGCAAAATCTGCGATCCAGCAAAATAGGAAGCAAAACTGCCACGTCACAGCTCGTTATCCATTTTAATGAACTGAAGTTAGTTAAGCTATTCTCGGATTTGAGGAGCAAGGAGAGCCATCCACGTGTCTAGGTCAACCTAATTTAAGCTTGTCTTCATTCTATAAAAGGGAAGAGCCGTTCAAGTAAAAAACATTCCACTCGTGGGGAAGAGATCATTTCTCATTTCCATCATTGGGAGCCGAATAGAGGAGAAAGATTGGGGACTACAAGAAGACCATCAATTACGAAGTTGATCAAGGGAATTAGTATTTTCTTGTATTCTTTTGTAATTATGGATGCACATACTCAGATTGTAGTGTGTGTTACCATGTGTGCTATGAACTAATTTACTTTAGGTGTTGGTTAGGAAATATGTAATTGCTGCGCTTAATTCTTTATGCAATATATGTTGATTTGATGCATCTTGATTATTTGTTGTGCTCATTTATATTTTATGCCCGCTTGGCCAGCCGGTATGAGTACCACGTCCTAGTTTCAGGGATGATTTGGGAAGTGTGTGGCATTTAATCATACTAGATCATTGTGTATTGGTGAACGCCAGTGACTGAGCTAGGGATATCCAGTTGCCTAGTGCTTGATCAGTAGTGCGTCATTGGAGTTGAAACACATTCTAAAAAATCCAGAGTTCCGGGAGGATCCTGCTAATAAGACTGCAAGAGTTTTGCCTGATCAATAATATTGCTAGAGCATCTTTTAAAACAATTACTAAATCCTGACCAATGCCTGTTTCTAATCTGTCTGCTTTATTTGTTTACTTTATGTTCCGTCATTTCTTTTGCTTCAGTATTCTATAAAAACCAATCATTTTTACTACTTTCGAAACCATTAAAGAGAGACACAAAATAGATAAAGTGAGAGCTAATTCAGACATTGGATTCGATAAATACTTATTATTTGCTGCGGATTGTGTATGCTTGCACAAGTGTTCTAGAGTTTAATTTCATCTTATTTTTACTCACTCTAGGAACCCAACAGCAGCCCTCCCTTGAGAGTGCCGCCGCCGCCCAGCCCTTACCGGAGATCACGCCGCTGCCTTCCCCTGCAAACGTCGCCGTCCAGACCTGTGCCGTTGCTTGTGCTCGTCACATCGTCGTCGTCGCGCCTGAACCGTGGGTCGCCGTCTCTCCGCGAGCTCTCTTTCCGCAACCTCTCTCCCTCCGCGAGCTCCCTCTCCGTCCAGCCCAAGCACTTGCCGCCGTCGCCGTTTGTCGAGCTGCGTCGTGCCCAATTGGAGCCGTCTCCTCCTCCTGACCCCCTCTTGTGGTGAGTCACGGTAGCAAGGACCCACGTCGCCTTCCTCTCTGTTTCGTGGGTTTTAAGGTCCAAGATCTCTCTCCTTATGTTTTCAGCAAGGTAAAAATTGTGGGTAAGTCTCCTCCCTCGTTCTTGTTGGTTTAAAGCCTGATCTAAGTGATTCTTGTTCTGTTATGGGTAGATCTTGAGTGGCCAGCATCTCGAAGTTCCATTCCTCGCGTTTTCGCCTCTGTCCAGCAACCCGAGCTTCGTTTTCGCGCATCCTCGCCTCTGTCCAGCGGCGTTTTGACTCCGTTCTGGATCGTAGCGGCGTCGTTAACCTTGTCGGTAAGCTGTAAGTGCTGACCCTCGTGTTTTTGGTTTTAGAATTAGATTACCCATTCGTTTTAGGTGCTAGAAAAATAAGTTGTGTTCGATATTCTGATCTGCAGTGCCGTCTAGGTGATTGTTTGGGGTTCAAATCGCTGGAACTTGAACACCCACTGCCCAAGGAGCGTTCTGACTCGCTGGTTGTGGTTTGTATCACCCGTCTAGCGTTGAAACGGGACCATTTGGGTAAGATTTGATGCTGTCTTCAGTTTATTAGTATTGAGGTTTATGGGTAATTAAGTGTTTTAGCTTTAGAAGCATGAGTTTACCTTTGCCCATTAGTTGTTTAGGTCTTAGAATGTTCCCAACCCCTTAAAGGTCCTTAGAAAGTGATAAAAAAGGGTTGAATGCTTGTTGTCCAGTGGATGTATAGCCTTAATATCGTCAACTAACAAATACCCACCGCCCGTAACGCCTTAGACGTGGTTGCCCATGGTTTAATGGCGTTGGGTTTTCAATTTGGGTTATGTTTAGGTGCTGACCAGCAAGGAAAAACTCCGTTAATGGTTGAGTTTGGCCCTTAGCATCTTGTTTTAGTGTGCTTTCCTTTAGTATAGACTTCCTTTAATGGTTGGTAGTTTATTTGTAGCTGGAAGCTCGTTTTGGAGCGTGATTGTGCAGTTCCAGCTAGCGTTGGTATTTAAAAGCGATTGCATACGACTCCCAAAACTCTAGTGGTTCCAGTCCTATTTCTAGGATGCAAGAAAACAAAGTCCTACTTCTAGGATCTTTTCCACTATTGTTTTTTCGAACCCGCGCATTCAACTCCAACTTTTCGACCACCAGCTGAACACAAACTATGCCAACTGAAGTGATCAATTTAAGCTAACAATGAAACTTAAACTTTCAGTAAAAACAAACAATTAGGCATCATGTAATTAAATCATTAATTTGAAAACAATGAATAAAAACAAATGTACTGAAATCCGAGTTTCTCCAGCTACAGTGATCACCAAGGTGAGATTAACCAACCACTTGTTGGGTTTTATGCCCTAAAACTCGTAGATAGTAAATGAAACAAATTAATCGATCTCAATAAAGTGTTATTTGAGTAATTCAGTAATTTGGTTATTGAATAATTGAGTTTGCATTAATAAACCCTAAGTGAAACTTGGACTAGTAAGTGGGGACATACGGGGATCGGTGTCCAAGTAACAATCTAAAAGGTCCATAGTATGGGATAAGGCTGGGTGCCTTATCCTGGTGATACTATGTGATACAACCCACCTTGTATTCGATACAGATGCAATGATCCAAAGCATCCATGTAGGAGACATGCGGGTGGGGGTATCCTATGCAATGAGTTTGCATAAGACCGGACCGCGAAATAGTAACCACTAGATGTAAACGTCGTTAACTAGTTTAGGTTTCTATTTCAATAGGATGACCTAAGTAACTCAATCTCAATCCTGAGTCTGTTATGAATCCCTTTCAGGAGGGATTGTCCTTAGATTTGTATGGGTGAGAGTGGTCAGTTCGCCGACTCAATAATCCTACCATTTTAGGGGCAAGACCGAATGGGGGCTGGGAACATAACAGTACAAGATGGAATTCACTCCTTCCCCTATTGGGGTAAGTAGATGTGTGTTCCCTTAAGGGCTGATTCTGGGGCTTGAACAAAGGCGCTGTCCTCTCCTGGCCCGAGAGGAACTCCTGTTTAGTGGTTGGACCCTAAACAACTTGTTCATTAGAGGGATCAGTGGTACTTAAGGAACCAGAGGTAACCTAGGGGTAAAACGGTAATTTGACCCAGCTGGTGTTACGAACACACGTGAAGGATTGACTTACTGCATTGGTCTATATCCGTGGACAGAGAAATATTCTACAGTGAGAAGAGTGCAGTTGTGGGTCTTTAGTGGAGTGACCCACAGTTAACGAATGTTGACTAACTTGGTTAATGAGTTTAGCCAATTAGTCTCGTATCGTTGGAGCTTCTGATCTGTAGGCCCATTAGGTCCCACTGGTAGCTCGTAAAGAGACTTGAGGCAATTAAGTATAAATTGTAAATTGAAAGTGTTCAATTTATTTGGGGAATCGTATAATGTATATTGATGCATTATAATATAAAGTTTATGAAACTTTATAATATAATTTTTGAATTAATTTCAAAAATTAATTCTTGAGAGAAAATATATGAAAGAGCTCAAATAAATTTAATATTAATTGGATTCATATTAATTTTAATTTTAATAAAATCCCTAAGATTAAATATATGATATTTAATTGGGTAATTAATTAATTATTTATTAAAATTAGAGACCTTTTCCTATTAGGAAAAGACCTTTCTTTTCCTATTAGGAAAAAGTCTTGGCCTTTACCTATAAATAGGACCCCTGGGGTGGGGTGAAAGACATCCCATTCATTCTCCTACTCTAAGAGAATTCCCCTCAAGGCTCCCTCTAGACTCCCACCAGTCTCCTGCCTCTAGAAGTCTCAGAGTCATACCGGTGTAACTTTAGTGGTGGTGTTCGCACTAGTTCGTGATTATTTCACAAGCAATTGGTGAATTTAATCTAAGTCGTCAACGAGAGTAAGTACTATATAAATTAGATTTAGATCTAACATTTTTGTATGCTTAGTCTTAATATAAATCTAGAATAGTTCTAAGTTTATTGCCAATGTATTGGTATTTTAGATTAAACAAAAATTAATTTCGAATCGGTCCCAATCACGCTTCCGCTTTACGGAATTATGGAATTCCAATCCTTCACCACTTTCATTTTTCTTTATTACCTTTCTGTCATTTATTTTCCCGCACTTTAGTTTCCCTTGCATTTATTCCCTTTCTCTTCAACCCCCCCTTCTGTTACCATTAAACGCAAAAGAGATTAGAAATAAACCAGTTGTTCCCTGCGATCGACCCCGGCCACTACTACTGCAAATTAGTTTAGTGATCGGTGATTATAAATTTATTTGGCACTCAGAGCCTCGACAACTCCAGCCCGTCAAATTTGCGCCGCTACAAGGGAACATGGTGCTTTATTTGCTATTTTCATTTGTGTTTTCACCTTTTTCTTGTTTCTTGTAGGATCTCGTGACAAATCTTCACAAGAACAAACTCAGTCTCTACCAAGAAGTAAGGAGAAGAGCAATTGAGCTTCATGGATATCTGGCAGACTCTCGACCCGCTGTCCGTTGAGATAGAAACGACCGAGCGTAGAATGCAAGTCTTCTTTTTAGCTCCAGAATATCCTTTGCCTCCCTACATTCTTAATCCCAAAAAAGGTAATTTTGTGCCCCTATCTGAGTTTATTTTCTTAGTTCCTTCCTTTTATGGTGATCCAAGAGCAGAAGCGTATTTCCATATGTCTGAATTCTATTCGAGCTGCTCCGAGAGGAACCCCCCAAATATGTTTGAAGATCAATTCAAATTGAGGGTGTTTCCATATTCACTACAAGGAGAAGCTAGAACGTGGATTTTCTCTCTTCCTTTAGGATCGGTGTCCTGTTGGTGCGAGATGAGAGAACTTTTCTTAAAGAGGTACCATCCAACCTCCCTGCTGATTGAAGCCACTTGGAGAATTATCAACGTCACGCAAGCACCTGTGGAGATGTTCCATGAGTTCGTGGACCGCTTCAGTAGTTATTGCATGGAACCTCACACCCCACTATCCGAGGAGTTCTTGATAGAAAGTTTCTACGGAGGGTTGACACCTGACGATAGAGGAATGCTAGATTCAGCTAGTGGTGGTGACGTGCTTGGTACGACACCCAATGAGGCATGAGAGATCATCTCAAAACTGGCAGAGATCACTCGGTTTCGTGCCACCTCCCAAGATGAAAGTGAGAGGCAAATTTCAGAGCAACAGCAGAAAGGTAAGTCAGAAGGAACTCCCATCGAGGTCAGTGAGCTTGAACTTAATTCTTCCTTTCATTCTGAGCCAGATTTATGTAGTGATTCGTGCATGTTAGGAGAGTTAGAAATTAGGGATGTTGAGCTAAATTCAGAGCATTTCATGCTTGTTTATTTTTCTCTTAAGAATTATAATTATGAAATGCATGATTTAGGCTTAGTTATCCTAGTAGCTGACTATTCTGATGTTAGGCTTAGGTGGCATTTGAATAATATGTTTGGGATGGTTGAGGATTATTTGATTAAAATTTCTTATGTTGTGCACTCTGTGTGCAAGTTGAGTTTTTCTGTGTAGGAGCTGGTTAAGAGAAAGAAGAAAGATCCTTTGAGGATCAAAGAAGTGGATTTCAGTTGAAGACCGCGAATCCCGTCGAGCAATTGGCGTTAAAAATTTGCGCTTCTGGGAGGCAGGCCAACAATGAAAATAATTCTCATCCCTTCTCTTTTTATTGCTATCTTCTTTTTAATTTGTTTGGTTTCTTTCTTAGGTTTGTTTATGTTTTTGTTTTGTAGGACCTTTTGAGAAAAAGGTAATTTTTCGAGGCCTTCTGGATCGTTCCCTTCCAACCGTAGAGCTTAAATTTAAGGGAGTTTTTCTTGTTTCCCTTTGGTTTTTTCCTCCTTTTTATCCTGTTTAGATACATTGAGGACAATGTAGAATTTTAGGTTGGGGGTGTAGTTGGTTTCGCATGCTTTGTTTATTTTTGGTTGAGTCTTGATGCATCTGAGCGTTAATGTTATTATGGATCATGAGTGTCTTCGCACTTTCAAACAATGTAGGAAAGGTAGGAAAGGTTGGATGACTTTAAACTTACATATGAGCAAGATGTATGATAGAGTTGAATGAGTATTTCTAGAGAAGAAAATGCTATGATTGGGTTTTTATCAAGAATGGGTTACTCGCATTATGGACTATATATTAGAACAACAAAACTTTCTATTCTACTTAATGGGGCTTCTATAAGCCATATTGTCCCGCAGCGTGGTCTCTGGCAAGATGATCCTTTATCCCTTTATCTATTTGTATTATATGTTGATGTGTTATATGCAGGGATTAAAGCCCTTGAGCAGCGGAAAATCAATCAAAGCATTAACTCAAGTTTTAATTAGAATCAAAATACAAATACGAAGGAAAAATACAGTAAGCATAAACATTTTTCAAAGTTCAAGGGTATTTTTGAAAATTTTCAAAGTTCAGGGGAATTTTTGAAACAAACCCCATAGTTCAAGGGTATTTTTTTTATAGTTTAGCCAACATTTTAATCTACTGTAAAATTAACATCTAAGCATACCAACTTTCCAGAATCAAAATAGAATCCTATTCTATAATAAATTCTACAGAGAAGAAGATTTTAGATCACATACTGACGAGTGCAAGTATACACTATCAAGTAATAAAGTGGAAAGTATTTCGGATATCGTACCTGTTGTTGGTTACGATTATGCGCAAGCGCACGGGTCGTCACAAGTATTAGTAAAACGGAAGAATTCCGAGTATCGAATCCACAGGGAGACGAAGCGAAATTTAAGCAAGCAAAAATTCTTTGAACACTAAAAGTACTTTGGGAGAAATAATATCTAGGGACCAAAACATGCAATTAAAGAGAATAAAAAAAATCAAAGCAATTAAAGAAATTAATTTGATCAATCAAGGAAAATAAAATATGGAGAAAGAGTTTTTAATGAAAAGTGGAGTCTTGAAAATCAATTATTAGCTAAACATTTATTATAATTATCCTATCTCGATGCCCAACTAATCATAATCCTAGAATCTCCGTTAATCACATAGGTTCTCCTTTCGGTCTCCCCTAATTGTAATTAATTCATTTTAACAACCTAAGTGTCCTTAGCGCCATTAAAATTCATTAATTATTACGCTCTGATTCATTTTAGGAATCTAAGTTTAATCAACTAATTTCGTTGTCACGACGGGCAATTAAACTAGTTGCATGGATTATGATCTATCCTAACTTCTCTCCGTCGAGTCTCCATTAAGAATCAGATCAATACACAACTGGCCAGATTGCATATAGCATTAAGCACATCCATACAAATAACTAGGAAAAAGGGCGAGAGATAGGCAATTATAACAATATTTTGACTATAATTTCATTTCAAGACCCCAAATTGGGGTTTAGCTATACTTAGCTAAAATATCCACAAAATTTACAATGAAAAACATAATTAAGAGCATAATAAAAGGAAAGGAATTGACCGTCGAAGACCCCTTCGCTGACGCTTGGAGTCCCTCCGAGCTCTCCTTGAGCCTCCTAGAATGCTTCCAAAATTCCCCCAAAGTTTTCCCACTAAAAGAACTCTCAAAAAGGCTAGAAAGCCTTGAGAGAGGCTCCAAAGGAGCCAAAGGAAGCAAGGAAAGAATGGAAGAAATGATGATTGATCCTCAAAAATGGATCCAAGGGGCGCTATTTATAGGCTTGGAAATGGGGTAGCGTCGCGACGCTATTGGCACAGCGTCGTGACGCTGTGACGTCATCGACTTGTCGGCCAAGAAATGGGATCAGCGTCTCGACGCTAGGCAAATTCCAGAACTTTCAGCTACGAATTTGGGCTTGAATTTGGGCCTCCCTCCATTTCTTTTGGGCCTCATCTTCATGGTTGACCTCTTTTGACTCTCCCTTGACCCAAGTATGGAAATTGGGCTTAAATAACTTCTTTTTGGGCACTTTTTCACCAAAATCCATAATTTTGCTCCTAAAGACCAATTAACAAAATATATTAAATATCTTCAATAAAAACACAATTAAAGCACTAAAAAGCTTAATATTTTAGGGCTAAAATAGCGACATTTCTGCTCGCTATCACACCCCCAAGCTTAAGCTTTTGCTAGTCCCGAGCAAAATAAATTCGAAAGATGCATGAAATAGAATCGCTCAAGCCTCAATGATTTTGGAATTCTTAAGATAGAATGGAAAACATGCAAGTGGAATAAGCAAGCACCGCATACTCATGAAGAAATCTTAAAATAGGTTGATGTTAAGATTAATGAATAGCATGCTCAAGACTTGTCTATTGATTCTTTTACTAACCTAGATTATTCTTACGGCGTTCTCCATTTGTTTTTCCCCTACACTGGCTAAGAGCCCCTAATAGGTCGGAGTTCTTCTATCATGCAAAAAAAAAAAGAAACTAGGGCACCTGTCATTTTTCTTTTTCATGGGGGAGCAAAACTCTCAATTGATTTTTCACTTTCTTTTTCTTCTTTCTTTTGCTACTCCCCCAAACTTGCATTTTGATATCTAATGGCACTAGCTTTCACACTACGGTGCAGGGACCCTTAACCCGAATTTTATTCTCTGGCTGGCCTAACTGATCACACCGTAGGTAGCTCTTTTTACCCCTAGGCTTTTTCTTTTGTGCAAGCAAAAATATTTTTCTTTTTCAACAGATTTTTCTTTTCTCTCATTTTCTTTTTGTTGCTTTTGCTTTTCTCTCAGCAGGCATAACACTTTTTTTTTCTACCTAGTTCTTTAGAACAATCAAGCATGAACTTCCTAATATTAGAAACTAAGCCTATCGGGGTGACAACAAACTTTGAAAATCATAATAAGAATCTTGATTTTCAAAGACGTCATTAGATAAGTCTATTGCATGCTCTAGACATCAAAACTAAGTATAAATTTTTTTTAAAATTTCACAATTTCTGCCATGCTCCCAGATTCCACAACATATAAACTATTTTCTCCTAAAACTTCTAAAATCACATCCTTGGCTATCATGGCTATCTATTCATGCATCCAACAGAATTCAAATATGCTCAGCACAGCGAAAGCCTCCCCCCCAAACTTAAATTAAACATTGTCCCTAATGTTTAAAAACAGTAAAGCATAAAAAGGGATACTGAGACTTCCCTGGGCTAGGAGCGATTCATTATCTTCCTTTGGATCCAGAAAAATGGGAATCATGGAGCTTTGGGATTTGCTAAGGTGATCCTGCAAAACAAAATTGGATCACGAAGCAAAGAAAATTATTTACCTCAAAAACAACTACCTAAACTTAAATCCTTGGGTTGCCTCCCAAGCAGCGCTTTCTTTAACGTCTTTAGCTAGACGATGCTCGACACGCTCACGGAGGTTCAAAATAAAAGTTTTCATCATCCTCCGGGCCCTGCAGAAAATCACGCACCGAATTGCACATTGCAAACAGGGGAGAAAAAAAACTTTCCCCTGGCCCATCGTCACTAAAGAGATTGTTATAATAACATTTCAGAAAATAAGTAGCCGCATCAAATCTCTTTTCTAGGTCTCTATTCACAAAACAATTGTTAACAGAGTCATCAAGCGTTATGATATCTACTGGCTTAGGATCTAAAGGTGGCCTATCAATCATGTCAGTCCATTCATCAGATTCAATATTTTCATGCTCAGAAAATTCCTCAGACTCAGAATTAAAAAATGAATCAACCAGGCTATCATATGACTCACTATCAGAAGAATTAAAGAATGTAAGCTCCTCTGGGTCAGTTTCTATACTATGCACAGATTCGAGCTCTTCTGGGTCAGATTCTATGCTATCTACATCATCAGAACACGAATCAAAGTTATTAACATTTTCAGGATTCATGCACTCAGGAATGTCAGGATCAGACTCGATAGGCTCAGCACTATCATGATCAGACTCATAATTATCTATCAAGTAATCCTTTCTATGCAATTCATGCTCATTATCAGACAAATCATGCTCATTCTCATAATCAGGCAATTCCATCTCATCATCAAAATCATTCAATTCAGGCAATTCCAGTTCATTTTCAAAAGAAGGTAAGTCATCAACTACAGATATTTCATTCTCAAAAGTAGGTAATTCTAATTCATTCTCAAAATCAGGCAGATCCACTTCATTCAACTCATTCTCAAACAGAGGGTTATCCAAAAATGCATTATGATTAAAATCCCCATCACTCATAAGCTCCTCTTCTAATCCTAGGCCAAGATTATACTCTACCTCTTCATCATCGTCAGTCAAGTATTCAGGACCAATAGAAAAACAAGTATGCAAGCTACAAACAGACTCATCTTGGCCAAAAAATACTAAAAACGACTTTTTCATCATCAATGTTCAAGGTAAGCTTACCTGTATGCACACTAATCTTAGCTTTACCTGTAGCTAAGAATGGTCTGCCTAGAATAATGGGTACCTCTCTGTCCTCCTGCATGTCGAGTACCACAAAGTCAACAGGGAAGATAAATTTATTAACTTTTACCAGCACGTCCTCCACAACACCCATCGGGTGGATAATCGATCTATCGGCAAGCTGGAGAGTGACGTCGGTGTCCTTCATTCCTGTTAAACCAATCTTTCTGTACACAGAATAGGGCATCAGATTTATACTAGCACCTAGATCACACAAAGCCCTATTGAAAGATGCTTCTCCTATAGTGTAGGGAACAGTAAAACTCCCTGGGTCTTTTTGTTTAGAAGGCATCTTTCCAGAAATTATGGTACTACTACTTTCAGACAATTTAAAAACTTCTTTTTTCAAACTCTTCTTCCTAGAAAGCATTTCTTTCATGAATTTCCCATAATTAGGCATGTTATACAAAGCATTTACTAAGGGAATATTCACAGATAATTTTTTAAACATCTCTAGGAATTTTTGAAACTGCTCATCTAATTTAACATTTTTAAAGCGTTGAGGAAAAGGTAACTCCCTGTAGTCAAAGGTTGGACATTCGCCCCTCCGCTTGGGCGGGCTGATGTGCGAGCCTTTGTCATGATGGTTGCATGGAACCACTTCTTCCTCGTTCAGTTTCACTTCATGCCTGTCATTCTGCTTTTCATCTTTTTCTTTACCTGTAAAAGAGTTAGAAACACCATAATTCAAATCAATAGAGTTAGGAGGATGTTGGGACCTTTCAGAGGAGGCGTTTTGTGCCTCAGCCCTTTCATCTTCATCCTTGCTCTTTTCTTCTTTCTTCTTCTTTTCTGAACTGATTTCCAACTGTCTACCACTTCTCAGTGTCACCATCTTGCACTGCTCTCTTGGGTTGGGTTCAGTGTCACTCGGGAACTTCCCCTTCTGAAGGGCATTCACCGCTGAAGCTATCTGACCAATCTGAACTTCCATATTTTTCAGAGCTGTGTCGTGGTTATTAACTGCCGTCTGGAGATTCACATTCAACACTTTTTGTACTTTGATAAACATAGCCACCATCTCTTCCAGGTTACTTTTCTTTTCTGGCGAACTAGTTGATGCAAAACCTAGCGGTGGTTGCAAAAGATTCTTCGTGTTCGAGTACGAGAAGTTCTCATGATTGCGCAGACTGGGGTGGTAGAAGTTCGTTACTCCTTGAGTAAATGGTCTGTTTCCTACATACTGGATTTCTTTCACATCTTGACCTTCCTTCTTTGAATATCCTTCAGCTAAGGTGGAAATGGACTTGACCACCTCAGATGAAGTCAGCTTGTTCAGGGCATTTGTCAAAGATGCCATATGTGCCTTCAACGAACTTGATTCATCTAATTCATAAATTCCAGCCTTTTTAGAAACTGCTTCCCTCTCGGTCTGCCATTGATAACTGGTTGCTGCCATTTCCTCTAGCAGATCCTTGGCTTCCGTCACTGTTTTGGAAAGAAAACTTCCACCTGCTGATGTGTCCAAAACTGTCTTGGTGGAGGGATTCAATCCATTGTAAAACAACTGCACTTGGAGCCAATCTGGATATCCATGCTGTGGGCACCGCCTAAGCATTTCCTTATATCTCTCCCATGCCTCGTACAACTGCTCCTCGTCAAGCTGTCTAAACGTTCCGATCTCAGTCTGGAGCTTCGTAGTCTTGGCAGACGGGAAAAATTTCGTCAGAAAAGTCTGGGCAAGCTCGTCCCATGTACTGATACTGCCCGTCTCCACTGATTCGAGCCAATCCTTAGCCTTGTCTTGCAGAGAAAATGGGAATAACCTCAATCTTATAGCGTCGGCCGGAACTCCATTCATCTTTACCGTCCCACATATTTCTAAGAATGATCGCAGATGTGAGTGTGGATCCTCAGAAGGATGTCCCATAAAAGAATTATCGCGCGCCATCTGAATCAATCCTGTCTTCAACTCAAAATTGTTAGCTTGGATTGGGGCGTAAACGATTCCAGAATTCTCGTTTGGGAGAGTTGGCTGTAAAAAGTCTCTGATTGCCTTGGGAGCTTCATCTTGATGGGCCATTGCTTCCGTTAGTCTTTTCTCTCTACGAATAGATCTGAGTGTCCTGATAATTTAAAGATCTAAAGGAAACAATTCAACCACCTTATCTCTTCGCATGCAACACTCCAAATCAATCAAAAAAACCAAACAAAAAAAAATAAATAAATAAAATGATATTCACAAAATAAAAATATTTACACCTAAATTACTATTTATCCCGTTCTTTTTTAATGTCAAGAAAAATTTAATTTCCTTAAAAATCAAGCCTCCCCGGCAACGGCGCCAAAAACTTGTTGTTGGTTACGATTATCCGCAAGCGCACGGGTCGTCACAAGTAATAGTAAAACGGAAGAATTCCGAGTATCGAATCCACAGGGAGGCGAAGCGAAATTTAAGCAAGCAAAAATTCTTTGAACACTAAAAGTACTTTGGGAGAAATAATATCTAGGGACCAAAACATGCAATTAAAGAGAATAAAAAAAATCAAATCAATTAAAGAAATTAATTTGATCAATCAAGGAAAATAAAATATGGAGAAAGAGTTTTTAATGGGAAGTGGGGTCTTGAAAATCAATTATTAGCTAAACATTTATTATAATTATCCTATCTCGATGCCCAACTAATCATAATCCTAGAATCTCCGTTAATCACATAGGTTCTCCTTTCGGTCTCCCCTAATTGTAATTAATTCATTTTAACAACCTAAGTGTCCTTAGCGCCATTAAAATTCATTAATTATTACGCTCTGATTCATTTTAGGAATCTAAGTTTAATCAACTAATCTCGTTGTCACGACGGGCAATTAAACTAGTTGCATGGATTATGATCTATCCTAACTTCTCTCCGTCGAGTCTCCATTAAGAATCAGATCAATACACAACTGGCCAGATTGCATATAGCATTAAGCACATCCATACAAATAACTAGGAAAAAGGGCGAGAGATAGGCAATTATAACAATATTTTGACTATAATTTCATTTCAAGACCCCAAATTGGGGTTTAGCTATACATAGCTAAAATATCCACAAAATTTACAATGAAAAACATAATTAAGAGCATAATAAAAGGAAAGGAATTGACCGTCGAAGACCCCTTCGCTGACGCTTGGGGTCCCTCCGAGCTCTCCTTGAGCCTCCTAGAATGCTTCCAAAATTCCCCCAAAGTTTTCCCACTAAAAGAACTCTAAGAAAGGCTAGAAAGCCTGAGAGAGACTCCAAAGGAGCCAAAGGAAGCAAGGAAAGAATGGAAGAAATGATGATTGATCCTCAAAAATGGATCCAAGGGGCGCTATTTATAGGCTTGGAAATGGGGTAGCGTCGCGACGCTATTGGCACAGCGTCGTGACGCTGTGACGTCATCGACTTGTCGGCCAAGAAATGGGATCAGCGTCGCGACGCTGTCCCTACAGCGTCTCGACCCTAGGCGAATTCCAGAACTTTTAGCTACGGATTTGGGCTTGAATTTGGGCCTCCCTCCATTTCTTTTGGGTCTCATCTTCATGGTTGACCTCTTTTGACTCTCCCTTGACCCAAGTATGGAAATTGGGCTTAAATGACTTCTTTTTGGGCACTTTTTCACCAAAATCCATAATTTTGCTCCTAAAGACCAATTAACAAAATAGATTAAATATCTTCAATAAAAACACAATTAAAGCACTAAATAGCTTAATATTTTAGGGCTAAAATAGCGACATTTCTGCTCGCTATCAGTACCCAAGGAAGATGGTGACTAGTTGAGAAAACACGAGATGCTGTAAAGACAAAAACCTCCTCTAAGTTTGCAACTACGGTGATGGTAACATAAAAAATAATTTGATTGGGGTTTGATTGTAGACAAAAATAGAGATAAACAAGTAAATGAAAATGGTAAAAACTCTATGAGATAAACGGGGGAATTCAAATAGTATCAACTTTAAGCATTAGATTGCGCCCACCTATGCGCTCGAAACTTACTCAGGCACTACGAACGGCTGCAGAATTATCTCTATTGCCCACATAGACATGGTGTAGATAGCATCCTACAGTTGCTCCTGCAATTACCCTGACAACTAGATTGTGAGTTAAGTCCTAGCTCCGCTGTAGGTGCCTTTAGAAGTCTAAGCCAACTAGACATTTATTTCTAGGGCTAGCTGAAACTTAGGTAAATAATGCTCGCGACTCTTAAAACCCTAGTGGTTCTAGTCGTATTTCTAGGATCTTTTCCACTATTGTTTTGTGAACCCGCGCATTTAACTCCAGCCTTTCAGCCGTCAGCTAAATACAAACTATGCTAACCTAAGTGATCAGTTTAAGCGAACAATGACAATTAAACTCAACAAAAACAAACAGTGCTAAGAGGGAGCAAGGCTGCTTTTGCATAGGCGGGACTTTCTTCTACTCAAGGAATCCACATAATTGAACCCCTGAGAAGAAGTTTAGCTCATGGATGAAAGTAAAGTGCACGACAATAAGTAAAAAGAACACATAATGGAGAAACAAATTGAATTCATATTAAGCGAACGACTTGAGTTCAAGACTTGCAACTTACAACTGAAATAAAAGAACAACAGAAACTTAAGAATGCCGGAAATAATAAACTGAAACAGAAAATAAAAGACAAGACTCTATTAAGGATCTTTCCCTCTCTATCTAGCTTGGTCTTGCCCTTTTTCAAGGAGAGACAAACCTTTCTCTTCTTCTTCTTTCGAATAGAAGAGCCGACAGAGGCTGAAAGACCCATAACTCGGAGGGTGATAAGGGTAAAAAATATACCTATTTTACCCTTATATTTAGCTCATTTCTTGGATAAATGTTGTATGTTGTGATCAATTTACTGTTCTCGAGCTCAAAATATGCTTAGTTTGATAAGTTAGGGTGTTGAGAATTAATTTTGTTGAATTTAACTCATTTGTGCTTAAAAAGACTTGATTTTAAGAGAATTTGACTTAGTTTGCTGCTGTGCAGAAAAACAGAGGAAAAGCTGGAATTCCCCAGAAATGCGACCGCATTTCTGGGAAGGCAAAAATGAAATGTGACCGCATTTCTGAAAACACAGAGGCCGTTCCGAGTCGCATGGGGGTCGTTGTTGACGAGTCTTCTTCGCACCTAACTGGTTGTTTTGACCCCGAAACTGACTGGGCAACCTTCGAGCACCTATTTCGCAGCTCCTCAACCACTTTCTACACTATATAAGCTCGAGATTCGAAGTCAAATTCAAGCAGAACTCACTTGGAAGAAAAGGGTGGTGACAGTACCCTGGCTCGACGCCAATGAGTAGGGATGCCCGAGGTCCTTCTTAGATGACCAAATTCTAACCCATGAGAGAGTTAGACATCAAACCTTGTGGTTCGTAGAGAGTTTCACCCATTCCTACCTTGTAAAAGTGAGAGAGTGGAGTGTCTTAGTGAACTCTAGAAGGATTGAGTAAACATAAAAACCCATAATATTTAGCTATCTCCTTTATTTCCAGCTTTTGAATCTTTTCATTATTCGATATTCTTTACATTATTATTTCAATGAAAATGTGTTCACTTGCTTTTTATCCCATCATGAGTAGCTAAATCCCGTTGAGGGGTTCAATGTGGTGAATTCCCTTATGGTTTAATGGCTTGAAAGTGTTTTATTTGCTTAAGTCCTGTTTAATGCATGTCATTCTTTATTGATTATCACTCTAATCTTGCTGAGTTTAATTTGATCACTTAGACTTTGCATGCTATGTGAGTTTGATCTCGAAAGGGACAAACGATATCGGTTCTCATAAAGGTGATATAGGAGAAAAAGCTCGAAAGAGATTGTTCGGCGGTATAGGGAAAGCTGCCTAAGGCACCCTATATCGACTATAGGGTTATAGGTTGGATTCGTGAATTATGTATGTCGGAGTTGAGTCCCAGAAATGGGCATAACGGTACTCGCTTAGCCTTCTAACGGTTTTTGGAAACAAGGGCCAAATAGAAGTTAAAGCTGACCCAATGCATTGAATACACTTAAGTTAGATATTACATAAGTATGGTTGTTACCTTAGGGATGAATCCATGTTGAATACCTCTTTTTATCTTATTGTTATTCTTTATTATTTTATTTGCTTGTTTTATTTATCTTTTCAAAAACCCAATCAATCAACTTATTTTCTTTGGTTACCTTTTTCAAAAGCAATCATTTGAGCAGTTTCTTCATCAAATCTGAATTTCCAGTTTAGTCCTCATGGGATCGATACCCTTGGAATACTTCTAAGGTTTTTTTATTACTACGTGTGACAGTGTATACTTGCACTTAAGTGTTAGCTGAATTATCCTTTATTATTTCATTTATTATCTTAACTCACATCCATCTATTCAGCTGACGACGCACCAATTTTTTAGCGCCGTTGCCGGGGACCCAAAGTGAAACCAGATTTGTTTTTGAAATTGCGATCAGATTGTGACCGCATTTCTGTCTTAAGGAAATCTAACTTTGGCTTGCAGTTTCTTTTGTAGGTTGAAGTTGGTGCATGAGCAAAAAGCATTGTCTCGTCGAGCTAGACCTTGAGATAGAAGGAAAGAGCAACAGGAGTTGAGCGCACGGGAACATCTTGAAGAAGCTTCTTACACTCGAGAACTTCTAATAGATCTACCTGGAGTCGATCCTCCTGTTGGCCGAAAAACAGAAAAAAAAAAAAAAAAAAGAAAAAGGTGATAGAAGATAAGCATAGCCAGAGGGTTTGATAGCTCAAGAAACCCACATGTGGAAGAAGACATCATCACAACATTGAGTGCACAAATCACATCAATGGCTTGTCACTCTAATTTCTTTTGTGTTTATTGTGCTAATATTCATTCTTTGTTTGAAACTTGTCCATCTAATCCTTATTATACAGGGCAACCAAACTACCAGAGTCCTATTTTCGATCCTTACTGGAAATGGGTACATTTGGAGCAAGAATGTCTGCTTACTTTTGAAGACCAATATCAAGATCAATATGCCCAACAAGAGATGCAACAAGAGATGGAACCACAAGTATCAACCAGCTTGGAAGAACTCATAAGAGAATACATGGCAAGGAATGATGCCACGATAAAGAGTTTGGAGATCCAAGTAGGGCAATTGTTAGAGGAATTGAAAAACAGTAAACAAGAAATCTTGCGTGAAACCAAAGAGAAGGTCGAACAAGAAGCACAAGAGCAATACAAGGGGATGTCATTTCAAAGTGGATTGGAGCATGAAGACCCTGAACTCCCAGTAGAAGCAAGAAGCATTCCAGCACTTGAAAATACTGAGGAGACAATAGAGAAAGAAGTAATTAAAGAAGAATCGCCTCAAAAAGTGAATAAAGAGGAGACACCAGAGAAAGAAGTTGTAGTGAGCCATGCAGATGCCACTTCACAGCAAGAGAACTTCGATGTGCTCCAGGCATTAGAACACCCTGAGGAAGTAAATGGATGTTTTGATTTTGATCCTATTGATTCTTTTACTTGTTGTAGCTTGCAGAAAATGCCATTCGAGGAAGAAATCAAAGAAGAAATCATGGAGGATGAACATTGGCAATATGTGGCAGAAGATGAGACTGCAAAGTCTACATTTAAGAGTAGATTGAGTGAGCTGATAATAGAGACTAAGCACTCCATGATTAAAACGCCTCAGTTAAGACTCAAATCTCGTCCATTGTCAAGACCTAGGGTCAAGATGAAAGTTTGTGGTGCAAGAAGTAGGAATAAAGCTTTAATCTCCCTGTTGGAGATCAGCTAAGTCATTTTGTTGCTTTGCCTAAATAAGTATTATTAAAAAAAAAAAAAAAAAGAGAAAAAAAAGGGATATGAGAGCTTTTGAACCTTTTGATTTGTTTGTTTATGTTTCAGGAAGTTAATAAGTAGAAGGAAGTTAGGAGAAAAGAGGAAGGAACTTGAGGGAGAGAAAAGGTCAGTAAGAAAAAAGAAAGAGCAAAACAAGGACCATTAGACCTATGCTCAAGAGAAGGATGAGGCTATCAAGCGGATGTTCCTGGCCAGTTCATCTGATGAAGCTTCAATTCCCCTCCATTTTTATCATCTCTCATGGAGGAGCCGATAACTCTGATATGGAGGACAAAACTTCCAAGAACTAAGAGAGTTTTCACTCTCTTTTACTTCTTACTCTTTCCTTCTAAACATCAGCATGTTTCTTTGTTTTTCATTTGCTTAGTTAGATCTTTAGTAATTTGTTTCATTAACTCATTGTTCTTTTGATTTCTTAGTTAACTTTAGCATTGTTAGTTTATTGCTTTGTTAGTATAATTGGTTGATGCTTAAAAAAAATCAGATAAATAAATATCTGGACAAGAGTAAAAACTCTGTCTAGGAAAAGGTACTTAAGATGACCATTGGGATCACCTTTTCTTGGGGATTTACCTGGGCGTTTTAAAAAGTCCATATTATTATGTTGAGCTCTGTCTTGTGTTTGAAATTAGGAAAATGAGAAAAAGTGTTAGTTTGTTATTGAATAAATGATTTTTGATCAAGAGGGAACTTTGTCTAAGGCAAGTCCTGCCTAGGCTGAGGTATTTAAGCTGACCATTGGGAACACCTCTACCTGGGGACTTACTTGGAAGTTGAATTGATCAAAACATTTCCTTAATTCTTTTTAAATTGAGAAAAATGAGAAAAATAGAAATAAATCATGATTATGCATATGAGCTTTCTAACTTGTTTATGAGTGTCTTAGAGAAAATGAGAAAGAAAAGGAAAAGATAAAAGTCAGAAAAAAATCAAAGCAGAAAAACTGGGTGAAATGCAATCGCATTTCTCCCCAGTGTATTTGGGAATGCGATCGCATTTGCCCGAATAAAAAGGGAGTCACGAATTTTCGTTCGACCTGCACGTGACCTAATTAGAAAAGTATAAATAGCTTGACTTAAGCTCTTTTTCTCTTCACCAAACACCAAACCTTTGCATTCAAGTCAAACCCTCAACTCTCCATATTCTCTCCATCGTGAAACCGAAAAACCCACAAGCAAGAAGATGAAGAACACTCAAGGATCATCATCATCATGAAAAAACACTCGTTCTCAGAGTGTTCAAGCGACCCACGAAGTTGAAGCAAGCAACCGATGGCAAGAAGAGAACCCCGAGGCGCCCATGCAAGGCACGCGAAAGACGAGACCCACGAGATTCTCGCCGGCGGTCGTGAACCAAGCACCCAACGCTCAAGCTCCATCTTCTTCAGCAATGCTGGCCACGTCGAGGGAGATGTCGAGTTCGTCTACACCAAGACGGTTCACGCGCGTCGCCGCAATCCATCAAACCCAAAAGCCCGCCACTCAACAGTTCGGAAAACGTTCGTGGGAGTGGTTTGCGATGATCCGTGAGATGGGTGCCAAGAGACGAGCTGCCCTTGAAGAAGAAGGGAATCAACAAGATGAAAAAGAAGCCGCCAAGGCAGCTGAAAGCTCTCGGCAAGAAGGAGAAGCTTCAACGGGTAAGGTTTCAAAACCTTCAACTAACCCCTCTTTATCTTGCAGGACCAAGCCTGTTGTTACTTACAGTGCAAGAAAGAGGAGCCCAAAGAAAAATGTGTCTGAAAGGCCGCTTGAAATTCAACCCCTAGAAACCGCATGGATGCCTCCCAACGTATTCGAAGGAATAATTCGCCAGACAGTGGCAAAGGCCCTTGAGATTGCTGAGGGATACAAGACTGAACAGGATGCATTAAAAGAGGTTGAAGCGGAGAGAGAGATGGAAAATCAGAAAATGGTTGAGGAAGACGAGCTTGCAAAGGAAAGAGACCGAGAAGAAGAGAAAAGTAGGAGAGAAGAAGAGCAAGAGGCCGAGAGGGCCTTAGAAGCTGAGGAAGAAAGAAAGTATGAGGAAAACCTCAGGAGGGCAGCCATGGATTTGTAACTCCTTGAGGAAGAGAAAAAGAGAAGGGAAGAAATAAACAAAGATGAAAAAAGAAGAAAGGAAACTGAAGACTTCCATGCAGCTTTTGAGCCACTCCACAAGGCTCAACAGGAAGCTGAAGCGCTGCAAGGAAGGGTAGAAGAAGAGGCCCAACAGGGGCCAACTGAAGAAAATTTTGAAAAAGAAAAAGAAAGAGAAGTAGAGAATGAAGGCCAGAATGCGACCGCATCTGGGCCGCATTCTGAAGAAGGCCTAGCCGAGGCCACTGTTGATCAGCCAGCTGAAGAGGTTTTTGAGCCTCTATTCACAAATGACCCACCATCAGCTGACAGCACCTCTTCGGGAGAGAAGAGGGTTGGAGAAGAAAAAGAAGACGAGGAGGCCGAGACCTCTAGTGATTCTGACTCTGAAACAGAATCTGATTAAGAGATTAGGGAGCTAGATGGCGACCAAGTCCCTATCTCTGCAGCGGAGAGGAGAAAAAGAAAGAGAGAGATTAAGGCTGAGAGGAGGACAAAGAACAAGAACAACCCGATATTTGCCAAGAGGCCGAGGATGAGGTCCATGGGCGCCTCTTCTGCAGTTCCTCCTACCATCTCACCCGCCAAGCCAAAGGGCAAATCCCCCAAGGTTGCATCTCCCAAGAATCCGTTCCCTGAGGTATTTAGAGATGTTAATTTTCCGGAACGAATGGAGATCATGAAGAAGAGAGATTTCCTCAATGAAAAAGGATTCTCTGATAGAGCTGGAGCACTGCCTGAGTTCGTAACAAGAGTTATCTTCCAGTACAAGTGGCAGGACTTCTGTGCTCACCCTCCGGAGGCTATTGTGCCTTTAGTGCGAGAGTTTTACGCTGGCCTAAGGGAGGAGAGTATTAGCATGGCGTTGGTGGGGGGGAAGATGGTCCGTTTCTCCTCAATCGACATTAACAGGGTGTACAGGATCAAGGCACCCCTGAATCCGAGAGCGAATGATGTGATAAAGAACCCTTCGGCCAAACAGATGAAGGATGCATTAAAACTTGTGGCCAACAAGGGGGTTCAATGGAACGAATCGCAGACGAAAGTGAAGTCTCTAGTGCCAAGCGATCTAAAGCCAAAATCGACAATTTGGCTTCACTTCATCAAGAACCGCTTGATGCCAACCACCCACGACAGCACAATTTCAGTGGATAGAGTGATGCTACTCTATTGCCTTATGAAGGGGTTGGAGATCAACGTGGGGAGCATAATTAGGGATGAGATCTTAGCCTGTGGACGGAAAAGGGCAGGCAAGCTTTTCTTTGGCTCACTCATCACCCAACTCTGTCAGAGGGTGAAGATTGTGCCAGGCAAGGACAAGGAGCGCCATTTCTTTAAACCAACCATTGACTTGTCCTTGATAGGGAAGCTTCAGCATAATAGCATCCTAGCCTCCACATCATAGGCCACTCCTCAATCAGGGCCGAACGTAGCTTCTCCATCCCAACACACTCCTTTTAGCTGGGGCTACTTTCCCTATAAGATTTCGAGTGCATATTGGTCGCATCTTCTACATCCTTAGGTCCAGATGCACGTGCAAACCTTCACTTCACTCTTTTGCTCCATTGACCTTTATTCTCTTCTTTACGGCGCATTTCCTTCGCAAAGTCCTCTACACAAAAACATTTAAGTTGGATAAATTCTTTACAAAAGTAATCTCTTTTTGTACATTTTAAACATAAAGTCTATATTTCTAAGATTTTCACAAGATTCTACTACTTTTGCTAATTTGACTTGAAATGATAAGATTTTAAACACAAAGTTCTTGCTTTCTAAACAATAACCTAGGTTTTTAAGGCTAAATAACACACATAAATGAGCGTTATCACATACCTATGTGGATGACTCTGGATTATTTCACCAACACCTTGGGAATCACGAACTCCTTCTCTGTTGTCTCACGATCAACAACAAGAAACCACAAAATCGATTTTCACTGGTATTCTCTTGATATTGAAGGCAAAAGACTGGTGGGTGTCTTTTGTTTTAGTAAAGGGAATTTTATCTTTTGGGAGAATTCTTCTGAGAGTCCATTGCAGAGAATGAGAGAATGAGAGAGATATTTTTCACCCAACTACTCTACACGCCTGATGAGGAGAAGAAGGTTTTAACTTCCTCATCATGTGGCGTTCAGTTAGGGGAGGAATAGGATCATGGATTACTATCTTTAGGCGCAACGGTGAATTACTATCTCTAGCCTCTTCTTGCTATATTGCTTTTATGAAAACCGTTTATTGTTTAATTCTCTCGATATCAAACTCAACATTGTATATTAATTTAGGTGATCAATCTAAACCGATCATAAGCTTTTCATTTAATAAAAGCAAACAATGCTAAGTGAGGAAGGTTGTGTTTATTTAGCAAGCAGTACACGTTCCTCTAGAGCATTCACATGTTTGAATCTCAAAGGAAAATTAGTTCATACTAGTAAAAACAACACCAACTATATAATAAGAGAAGTGACTTGTGGTATTAAAATAAAAATGTTCGGACATATACTGAAATTACAACAAAAAGATAAAAACAGTAAAACAAGAGTCGACTAGACTCAAATACAATGCTAAAACAGAAATGCACAGCAGCTCAAGGAACTAGTAGCTCTCCCAATCTAATCCAACTTACCTCTCTCTAGGACGTTGGATCCTTAAACCTCCTTTCTCAATTTCGGTGTCCAATTCAGGTTAAGCTCCAGGAAATACTCTCGCACTTTGCTAGTTCTAGTTAGTTGAACTGTCGACACTCGAAATGGGACCAAGCTTCAAAAATTCTTCAATAATCTCTCGGCTCGTCTCTCCCCTTTCTTGAAGTATGAAGGCCTCCTTTTATAGTCGTACGACTCCTTGAACTGTCGAGGTCAGTGTGCCAATTCAAATCCCTTTTCTTCTCCGAAATTGCAGGGATAGCCAGATTGTTTCATTTTCCCACTTGTGCTTCCTTCCTTATTTGGCATCGCTTGGTGTCGCCTTTCCATCCTTATGCTGTCGTGAATTAAGGGATTCCAAATCCTGCACAAATCCAATTATATTCAGCCGAAAACATAGAATATTCATTCCAAACTTGCCATAAATCCTAGAGTCAAAGGTATGCCTTCAATCGAAGCTTCTTTCTTATTTCCTTCTAAATATGTGTAATTAATCTTATAGAAATGATATTTGGAATACAATGAACTATGCTTTTAGAGAAAATAAACCTAAAAACGCGATTATCATAATAACCATACATCTAATGCAGTTTAATCCCACCAGAGAACCAATGCAAATTTCAAAAAGAAATTAAAAATTGAGATGACTCTGATACCAATTGTAAGGTTGAAATCCCTAATGCAGCGGAAGTCATCAAACCAAACTCAATTTAATTTCAATTTAAAATACCAAATACGTTGGCAAACAGTAAACATACAAAGACTAAAATTCTATTGTGATCAGGTTAAACATGCTGATCAATTTGGTAAATAAACCTATAATACAAAGAAAAGGAATTAAGGTTTACTTATGTTCGGTGAAGACTGATTGAATTTCACTAACTTCTTTGGAAAAATTTAATGAACTTTTCTATATCTTGCAGGGATTGTAAATGCAGAACACCACCACCAATATCTCACTGGTATTCTCTGAGAAAACTTGAGGCCAAGGCGATGGGAACCTTCTTCTCTTGATTTATGGAAAAGAGAGAGATTAGAGAGAAAATTTTTCTGGATTGACTAACACAGTGTGAGATCAACAAACTCCTCTTATCTCTTTGTGTATACATGATAGGGAGAGTGAGAGGGCTGAAATTGCGTGGGAGTTACAACTTCTCATATAATGGAAGTTCCACGTAATTTTTTATATATTTTAATTTTATAAAATAAAATTATTTTAATTAATAATGAATTAAATCTAGTTTAATTAATATATTCATTTAAATCATATTTAAATGAATATCACTCACATAACCTATAGTTTTAATTCAATCAGTTTAATTAAATTAAAGTAAATCAAACAATTAATTAATCACTAAATTAAATATCACATATTTAATTGAACCCTATAATTGAATCATATTCAATTATATTTCTCTCATAACCTATAGTTTTAATGTGCATCCAACGCGCACTAATTTTAACCAATAATTTTAATATGAACTCAATTCATATTAAATTAATATTTGAACTCCAAATATTTAATTCTCCAACAAATTAATTTTGAATCAAATCCAAAATTAAGTTTATATTATAAAGTTTAATCAAAATTTAAACTTTATATTATAATGTATCACCACACATTATATTATTTCCCTCAGTAAATTTGAAAATTTCAAAATACATTCAAGATATGATTACCTCAATACCCTTTACGAGCTACCAGTGGGACCTAATGGACCTACAGATTAGAAGCTCCAACGATATGAGACTAATTGGCTAAACTCATTAACCAAATTAATCAATATTCATTAACTGTGGGTACACTCCACTAAAGACCCACAACTGTACTCTTCTCATTTCAGATATATTTCTGTGTCCACGGATATAGACCAATGACAACAAGTTAGTCCTTCACGAGTGTTCGTAACACTAGTTGGGTCAAATTACCGTTTTACCCCTGGGTTACCTCTATATCTTTAAGTACTAGTGTTTCTCTAATGAACAACCTGTTTATGGTCCAATCATTAAACAGAAACCCCTCTCGGACCAGTGAGAGGGTTGAGCCCTTTTCGGAGACACCACTTAAGAGAACACTCATCTACTTACCCTAAAGTCAGGAAAGAGTCAATCACATCTTGTGTGATTATGTTCCCAGCTCCCCACTTGGTCTTGTCCCCAAAATGGTAGGCTTATTGAGTCGACAAACTTTCCATTCTCACCCATACAAATCAAAGGACAATCTCTCGTGAACAAGAGTCCATAAAACACTCGAGATTAAGACTAAGTTGCCTAGGTCATTCTATTGAAAAAGAAACCTAACTAGTCAACGGAGTTACATCTAGTGGTTACTATTTCGCAGTCCGATCTTATACAAACTGCTTGTGTTTGTATCAAATACAAAGTGAGTCGTATCCGTAGTGTCACCAGGATAAGGTACCCAACCTTATCTCTATACTATAGACCGTTTAGGTTGTATCTTGAACATTGATCCTATGCAGTCACAAGAGAGGCAAACACATAGAGCGAAAGTATCATCTCATCAAAGAGATCGTGCAACGAGGGGACGTGATTGTCACGAAGATTGCTTCGGAGCATAACATTGTTGATCCATTTACGAAGGCTCTCACGGATAAAGTGTTCGAGGGTCATCTAGAGGGTCTAGGTCTGCGAGATATGTACATAGAATAATCTAGGACAAGTGGGAGAAGTGTAATGGGTATTCAATGCCCTAGTTTATTGTATTTCTTTGTATTTATACTTTTCATGTATTATACAGTATTAATACAAAATCATTATTCCTACTTCGATGATTATTCATTCAATTTTTTATTGTTGATGTACATTACCCACTAGAGTTTTAGTTCAAGTGGGAGTTGTTGGGTTTTATGCCCTAAAACTCGTAGATAGTAAATGAAACAAATTAATTGATCTCAATAAAGCGTTATCTGAGTGATTCAGTAATTTGGTTTTTGAATAATCGAGTTTGCATTAATAAACCCTAAATCCAATAAACTAAGATCCAAGGTTGTTTAAATGAAACTTGGACTGTTATGTAGTGACATACGGGGATCGGTGTCCAAGTAACAACCTAAATGGCCTATAGTATATGGATAAGGTTGGGTATCTTATCCTGGAGAGACTATGTGATACGACCCACCTTGTATCCGATATAGATGCAATGATCCAAAGCATCCATGTAGGAGACATGCAAGTGGGGGTATCTATGCAATGAGTTTGCATAAGACCGGACCGCGAAATAGTAACCACTAGATGTAACGCTGTTAACTAGTTTAGGTTTCTATTTCAATAGGATGACCTAGGTAACTCAATCTCAATCCTGAGTCTGTTATGAACTCCTTTTTAGGAGGAATTGTCCTTAGATTTGTATGGGTGAGAGGGCCTGCTCGCCGACTCAATATTCCTACCATTTCAGGGGCAAGACCAAATGGGGGCTGGAAACATAACAGTACAAGATGGAATTCACTCCTTCCCCTATTGGGGCAAGTAGATGTGTGTTCCCTTAAGGGCTGATTCTGGGGCTTGAACAAAAGCGTGATGTCCTCTCCTGGCCCGAGAGGAATTTCTGTTTAGTGGTTGGACCCTAAACAGGTTGTTCATTAGAGGGATCAGAGGTACTTAAGGATCCAGAGGTAATCCAGGGGTAAAATGGTAATTTGACCCAGCTGGTGTTACGAACACACGTGAAAGATTGACTTACTGTATTGGTCGATATCCGTGGACATAGAAATATTCTACAATGAGAAAAGTGCAGCTGTGGGTCTTTAGTGGAGTGACCCACAGTTAAAATGTTGATTGACTCGGTTAATGAGTTTAACTTATCAATCTCGTATCGTTGTAGCTTCTGATCTGTAGGTCTATTAGGTCCACCTGCTAGCTCATAACGGGTTCTGAGATAATATAGTCTTGACTATTAAAAGGGAATTTAAGTTAATTGTATTTTGATGCAATTAATATAATGTATGGAGATACATTATAGTATAAGTTTAATTAATGAATTAAACTTTATAATAAAATTAATTTTGGACATAATTCAAAATTAATGAATGAGAGAATTATGAATTTAATTAAATATATGATATTTGATTAATTCATGAATTGATTAATTGGAAATTAATTAATTTAATTTAATTTGGTTAAATATGATTTAATCAAATTAATACTATAGTTTATATTAATGTACATTTTGATGCACATTAAAACTATAGGTTAAATGAGAGAGATTAAATTGAATATGATTCAATTATAAAATTAATTAAATATTTGATATTTAATTAGTGCAGGATTCAATTAATTGAGAATTAATTAAATGGCCAAATTTAATTCAATTTGAATATGATTTTATTTGAATTAAAAAACCTTATATTATAATTGATTTAATTAAATTAATTATAATTAATTATTATTTAATTAATAGACTGCCAAGATCGTTTGGATTAGATCCAAAGATTGAGATTAAGTAGGGTAATAACTCCCTCCCCACTTATCGTAAAGTGGAGAGGGGTTACCCATACGGTCTCCCTCATTCTCTCAGTTTAACGTAGAACAGAGAAGAGAATTCTCTCTAATTTCTCTTCTTCTCTCTACAACATTACAACAACTTGCTTGCTGGAATTTTTCCCTTCCAAGACAAGTTTTGGGTTCCCACTAGCCAATCTCAGAGATCCAAGAGCGTAGCGGGTGCTCTCGAGTGGTGGTGTCCATTGGAGGAGTCCTCGGAGCATTGTGCTGTGATTCGACCTTCAAATCATGTAAGTGTTCTTGGTCACAAAATTTCCAGCATGCTTAATCTTAGTAATTATAGAAATTGTTTCTGTATTTTTATTTGCCAACCTACCGGTTTTTCCTAAAATTGAAATTAAAAACGAGATCGTTCTTGATTGCTTCCGCTGCCAAAAGGAATTTTAATCCTTCAGTCTCCACATATTGTTCAAGCCTCATAAGACAACCTAGGATGTTAGTTTATTGGATTTAGGGTTATTTAAGACAAAACTAATACAATAATTCGATAACTCTTTTTGGAATAACAATCAATAATGTTTTATTGAGAACAATCAACAGTTTACATTTACTATCTACGAGTTTTAGGGCATAAAATCCGACAGACCCAACACCATATTCCCCTTTAGCAACGAAAATCCAAACTATTATGCACGAGACTTTTACAATGATTGAACATTATGGATGAAAATCATATATATTCAGATTCAATGCTTACTATACTCATGATTAATGGAGAGATGCAGACTTATTATGAAGTTCATCATTGGATAATTCAAATCCGATATTTTCGTAAGTCCTTTTCCTCTATTAGATTTGCCCATATCTCTCAAGATGGAAACACTTTATCGGATAGATTGGCAAAAGAGGTTGTTTTCTCAAAGCATTGAATTGTGTGGCTCTCTATTTTTCCAAATTGGCTTACCTCCATGGGCTCTCACACCCATGATCAGTGTAATTCAGTTTGTAACTGATTGGATTATTTGAATGCATTACTCTGTTAAAAAAAAAGTATTTTTGTTAAAATTAACTTATAATAAATTTTTTTCGAACACTAAAAAAACAGTTAAGATTATTTTGTAATTGCTTTTGCATTCTTCAAAATCAATGCCAAATGCATCCTAAAACAACAAACTGTATTTTAGAAGACTAGATCTATCATAAATGTATGAAATAATTGTCCTAAATAAAAATGTATATGTTATGAAAAAATAAATTCAAAATGGAGAATTAAAATATGGTGAGAGAATCTTAAATGAGAGTAAAATTGTAACGAAAAAAAGACAGAAACTCAAGGCAAGTTAAAGCAATTTTTTTTTAAATAAAAGTTAACATTTGTTCCAAAAGGGGCTGTTTGACATAAGTTTTTTTTTAGGAGAAATTCTTAGATATGGCCAAAATTACAGTGTACTTTTGGAAAATGGCCAAAGCGGATTTTTTAATAAAAAATGGTCAACCGTTATTTTTAACCTATTTTCGTGCAATTTAATCTTCCCTTTTTACCCTTGAGCCATTCCTCACGTCTCACCCTATATTTGTGCAGCACGTATCTGATCAAAGTTTAAAAAAAAACTCGATAACCTCTGTTGGCATAGAAAATTTTCTTCAAGTAATTGTCTAAGTTCGTGAAATTAAAATATGCTAATTTCATGAAATTAGATTGAATTGGGTTCAATTTAAACCCAAATTCATTAAGGTAATTGGGTCAGAAGCCCAAAGTTTCAAGCCCAAGCCCGTGGATGAGCCCAAGTACATTTCAGGCCCAAACCCATGGATGGGCCCAAATGCAACCAAGCCCAAGCCCAAGCCCACGAAGGCCTTTGGGAAACTCTATAAATAGGAGGCATGACTTCTCATTTGGGGGGGGACGACAGAAAGAAAGGAAGAAGAGAAAGCTCTCAGAAGAAACCGAAGATTGAAGCTCCTTCTGCAAAACCGAAGATCGAAGCTCAGATCCTCATCAAATCCAACTGCAGAACCGAAGAACAAGACTCTGATCATCTTCAAATCCCGACACAGAACTGAAGAACGAAGTTCAGATCCTCTTCAAAACCCACTGCAGAATCGAAGATCAAAGCTCAGATCCTCGCCAGATTCAGCTACAGAACCGAAGAACAAGGTTTCGATCACCCTCAAATCCTGCCGCAAAACTGAAGAACGAAGCTAAGATCCTCTTCAAATCTCGCAGCAAAGTGAAGATCAAAGCTCAGATCCTCTCCAAATCCTGTCGCATAATTGAAGAACGAAGCTCCGATCATCTTCCAATCTCACCACAAAACTGAAGATTGAAGTTCAGATCCTCTTCAAGTCCTCCTACCAAATCGAAGACTGAAGCTCTGAACCTCCTGCAGACCTGAAGACTGAAGTTTACCTCGATCCATCTAGAAGAATCCAAATCCTTCTGAAGAACAAACCTTCTAGACCGAAGCTTCTTGAAGGCTCTGTAGATCAAGCCAACTTGAAATTGTGAGAGAAAGCATCAAAGGTTGTAACTAGAGACTGTAATCCACTACACTTATACAGAAATCAATACATACAAGTAGTTTCACGAATCAAATTTCTCTCTCCGAAATCTCGTGTGAACAGTTTGGCACGCCCAGTGGGACCTCTCTACCTTTCATCTCTTTCTCTCATTCAAGATCTACGAAAAAGTTCTAAAGAAACAATGGCATCCAAGAAAGCTGCTTCCAAGACTTCAAGCGACTCCTACGTGGGACCAATTACTCGCGGACGCTCCAGGGAAATTCAGAAATCAGAAGAAGAGCAAGCATCTGTCATTGCGAATATGATATGGACTCAAATGGCAGAGCAAAACCAAGGCGAGATGGTCATGCAAGAAAATCCTTTATTTGACTATTCTACTTCGTCTTCTGAGCAGGCAAATGAGGCATCAGATCCTGACGTGATGTCTGTAATGATGGCTGACGTAGGTACAGGCGAAGAAAGAATGGCTGAACTGGAAAGAAAGATCAACATGCTAATGAAGGCGGTTGAAGAGAGAGATTATGAAATTGCATCTCTGAAGAATCACATAGAAAGTCGTGATGCCGCTGAGTCAAGCCAAACACCCGCTGCAAAGAATAATGACAAAGGGAAGGCTGTCATACAAGAAAACCAGCCTCAACATTCCACTTCAATTGCTTCGCTGTCCATTCAGCAGCTCCAAGATATGATTATGAGCTCCATTAGAGCTCAATATGGTGGACCTACTCAAAATTCTCTTATGTACTCCAAACCATACACAAAGAGAATTGACAACTTGAGAATGCCTACCGGATATCAACCTCCAAAATTTCAACAATTCGATGGAAAGAGGAATCCCAAGTAGCATGTGGTTCACTTTGTTGAGACATGCGAAAACGCTGGGACTCGTGGAGATCTCCTAGTTAGACAATTCGTCCGAACCCTAAAGGGCACGCTTTCGATTGGTATACAGACTTAGAGCCAGAGATGATCGACAGTTGGGAACAACTTGAAAGGGAGTTCCTAAATCGCTTTTATAGCACAAGACGAGTTGTCAGCATGACAGAACTCACAAGTACAAAGCAACGGAAGGGTGAGCCTGTCATTGATTATATTAATCGTTGGAGAGCTCTAAGTCTTGATTGCAAAGACCGACTCACTGAGCTATCCGCTGTCGAAATGTGCACTAAAGGAATGCACTGGGAACTTCTTTATATACTGCAGGGCATAAAACCCCGCACCTTCGAGGAATTAGCCACTCGCGCTCATGATATGGAGCTAAGTATTGCTACCAGAGGGAATAAAGACTTTCCAGTCCCCGATGTAAAGAAGGAGAAGAAAGAAGTGAAGAGCACCGAGAAGGCATTGAGGGGTGCTACAAGAGAATCCATGGTCGTCAATACGACCCCTCTGAAGTTTACTTCTAATGGAAGAGAAAAGAAAACAGAGAAGCGTCAAAATGAAGGCGAGAAACGTCGCCTAACTTTGAAAGAAAGACAAGAAAAAGTCTACCCTTTTCCAGACACTAACATTCCGGATATGTTAGAACAACTGTTGGAAAAGAAACTTATCGAGCTCCCTGAATGCAAACGACCTGAAGAGATGGGAAAGGTAAATGATCTCAACTATTGTAAATATCACCGGGTCGTGAGTCATCCCGTGGAGAAATGTTTCGTGTTAAAAGAGCTAATCTTGAAGTTAGCTCGAGAAAGGAAAATTGAGCTAGATCTCGATGAAGTAGCTCAAGCAAATCATGCTACTATAATAACCCGTCCTAGTGTCCAGTCGCCCACAAGTTTACCGTATGATCAGAGAGGAAGCTTAATCCAATTCGGCACCTTGGAACCTATTATCATTTGGTCTCAACTAGAAGACACAAGAAATGACTTCCCGGAAAGGGCCCTCTACGAAGAAGATCTTCAAGAAAAGATTAGACAACTTGAAGACGACGATGGAGGTTGGACACTCGTAACTCGACGAAAGAACCAAAAGCAAAATTGGGTTCAGAAGGAATCTCGCTTGTTTCAAGAACACAAGAGGAAAAGAATGCCTCTAAGGAAAAAAGGGAAGAAGTGTATGAGAAGGCTCAAGCCTATCTTAGAGGAAAGTGAAGAGTGTATCCAACCCCCACAATCAATAACTCTAAAAGAATTCTTCCCGAGAACTTTCCTAGCAAGAATCGATCAAACTGTTACATGCCACGTTGTCAATGTGACAGAAGATGATAATGGCACCTCGACCGTGTCAGAAGCCATCACGAAGCTGGAAGACCTACCTTCTTTTAGTATGGATGATTTACTATCACTCCCTCAAGAGGCGAAGAATACTCTTATCGAAGTGTTAAAGGATTGTAAAGCATCTACTGTTGCTCCGTGTTGCATGTCCATAGCTTTTACTGATGAAGATCTACTACTCGGATCAAAACCTCATAATAGGCCTTTGTTCGTCTCAGGCTACATCAGAGAGCAAAAGGTTAGTCGAATTCTCATTGATGATGGTTCTGCCGTTAACATAATGCCCAAGTCTACCATGAATCAGCTAGGCATTCTGATGCAAGAACTGTCGAATAGTAAGTTGGTAATTCAAGGTTTTAACCAAGGCGGGCAACGAGCGATTGGCATGATTCGCCTGGAGCTCATTATTGGAGACTTAAAAGCCAACACTCTATTTCACGTTATAGACTCTAGGACCACCTACAAGTTGTTACTAGGTCGTCCCTGGATTCATGAAAATGGAGTGGTTACTTCCACGCTACACCAGTGTTTTAAATTCTATCAAGATGGCATCAAGAAGGTTGACGCTGATACCAATCCCTTCTCAGAGGCTGAGTCTCATTATGCAGATGCAAAGTTTTATATGAAGAATGACAGTGTAGGGGAAGTTATGCCGTCAGAAGTTCCTTTGATAAAAAGTAGCAGCAAACCTGAGCAACAAACAAACACGGGAAAAGAGCTGAGTGAAAACGCAGAAACTTCTCAGGGAAGCAAGGTATCGCTTAGCCAAACAAAAGCTGAAGTGACGAAAAATGAGAAGGTACTATGCTCAGAAGAGAATAAGCCAAACGCTCCTGTCTTACGCTATGTTCCCTTATCTCGACGCAAGAAGGGTGATTCGCCATTTGCAGAATGCTCCAATAATTTAAGGGTTGGCGACATTGAAATTTTGAAAGAGAATTTTATTACACCTCTTACAAAGATATCCAAACAAGAGGTCAAAGACAAACAAGTAGAAGCAATTCTGCCCGATAGACGAACAAAAGACGGGTTTGACCCTAGAGCATACAAACTATTGGCAAAGGCCGGCTATGATTTCGCGAGTCATACTGAGTTTAAAAGCTTAGGGATCTTTGATCAAAGACCTGAACTCTCCCCAACTCAGAAGAAACTTAAAAAAGAAGGTTATGTTATACCCATCTCAAGGGCTGGACTTGGATATAAGTCTCCTGAGTCAGTTCGAATCACAAGAAAAGGGAAAGCAAAAGTTGCAGATTCGCTTCACATTACGGTGGAAGAAATTGATGATCCCAAAGAAGGTAAAGGAAGCGAAAATCATCGAACTTCTGCTTTTGATCGCATCGAACCGTCTGTTACACGATCTTCGGTTTTTCAAAGGCTGAATACAATTGCAGTAGAGGGTGAAAGTCAGCATCCAACTTCTGGCTCCACACGGCCTTCAGCCTTCCAAAGGTTAAGTATGGCTTCTGAGGAAAGAGAAAATGTGCATTCAACTCCTACCACACGACTGTCAGCTTTCCAGAGGTTGAGTGTAACTACAAAAAGACGGAACGAACGATCCCCTATACCAGTCTCTAAGATAACAAAGACTACCATCAAGCTAAAAGGTGATGAGAAAATTCGCAGCACTGTCCCCTCACGAATGAAGAGAAAATTGCTTGTTTCCGTAAATACAGAGGGTTCATTAAAAATAAAGCGACATGATATCGTCATCACAAGACCTAGAGAGAAGAGCCCTGATGATGAAGATGACACAGTTGTATGTTACCACATCACCATAGGGGAGGAATCAGAGACTGAAATGTCTGAGGAAGATGCCGAGGAGGCTCCACCGTCACTTGAAGATGGCGGCCAATCTACAGTTGATGAACTTAAAGAAATCAACCTTGGTACGATAGAAGAGCCACGTCCGACCTTTATAAGTGCATCACTTACTCCCGAGGAAGAAGGCGATTATATGAGTCTACTCACATCATACAAGGACATTTTTGCTTGGTCATATAAGGAAATGCCAGGACTTGACCCAAAAGTGGCTGTCCATCGCCTCGCAATTAAACAAGGATATCGACCAGTGAAGCAAGCTCAACGACGCTTTCGACCAGAACTCATCCCTCAAATCGAATCTGAAGTCAATAAGTTGATAGAAGCGGGATTCATCCGTGAAGTTAAATATCCAACGTGGATAGCGAATATTGTTCCCGTTAGAAAAAAGAATGGGCAACTTCGTATATGTGTCGATTTCCGTGACTTAAATAATGCATGCCCAAAGGATGACTTTCCGCTACCCATTACCGAGATCATGGTCGATGCAACCATGGGGCATGAAGCTTTGTCTTTCATGGATGGATCGTCAGGATATAACCAAATTCGGATGGCTCTCGAGGATGAGGAGAAAACTGCGTTCCGAACTCCAAAAGGAATATATTGCTACAAAGTAATGCCCTTCGGATTGAAAAACGCCGGTGCTACCTATCAGCGTGCCATGCAGAAAATATTTGATGATATGTTGCACAAACATGTGGAATGTTACGTTGACGACCTTGTGGTCAAGTCCAAACAACGACAAGATCATCTGAGGGATTTGAAGGTAGTCTTCGATCGCTTGAGAAAATATCAGTTGAGAATGAACCCTCTCAAGTGTGCATTTGGTGTGACATCAGGAAAATTCCTTGGGTTCATTGTAAGGCATCGAGGAATTGAAATTGATCAGTCCAAAATCGATGCTATTCAAAAAATGCCAAGCCCAAGAAACCTACATGAGTTGAGAAGTCTCCAGGGTCATCTGGCCTACATTAGAAGATTCATATCTAACCTCGCCGGTCGATGTCAACCCTTTCAAAGATTGATGAGAAAGAATGCAAGTTTTGAGTGGGATGATACATGTCAGAATGCTTTGGACAGTATAAAAAAGTACTTACTCAATCCCCCTGTCTTAGGTGCCCCTAAGGTAGGAAAGCCAGTGATCTTATATATTGCCGCACAAGATAGATCTGTTGGAGCACTATTGGCACAAGAAAGAGAAAACCACAAAGAACAGGCCCTTTATTACTTAAGCAGAACCTTAACAGGAGCTGAGCTAAATTACTCTCCAATTGAGAAGATGTGTCTCGCTCTTTTCTTTGCTATTGATAAACTGAGGCATTATATGCAGGCCTTCACTGTACATCTAGTGGCGAAGACCGATCCTATTAAATATATTCTATCTAGGCCTATCATTTCTGGACGCCTAGCTAAATGGGCAATCATACTTCAACAATATGATATTGTGTACGTGCCCCAAAAAGCAGTAAAAGGACAGGCACTGGCAGACTTCTTAGCCAATCATCCAATCCCATCAGATTGGAAATTATGCGAAGATTTGCCTGATGAAGAGGTGTTATATATTGAAATTGTAGAACCATGGACCATGTACTTCGATGGTGCAGCACGGAGGAGTGGGGCAGGAGTTGGCATTGTTTTCATTTCACCTGAGAAACACATGTTGCCCTATAGCTTCACACTCAATGAATCATGCTCAAATAACGTTGCTGAATATCAGGCACTCATCATTGGGCTTCAAATGGCTTTCGAATTCGGGATAAAATACATTGAAGTCTATGGTGATTCAAAGTTGATAATAAACCAAATATTACTCCAGTACGATGTAAAGCATGAAGATTTAAAGCCCTACTTCGAGTATGCAAGACACTTGCTGGAGAAGTTCGACAGTATAACACTAGAGCACGTCCCAAGATCGGAAAACAAGAAAGCTGATGCGCTAGCAAACTTAGCTACTGCCTTAACAATTTCAGATGATGTAGCTATAAACATTTCTCTCTGTCAGAAATGGATTGTTCCATCAAATGTACATCAGTGTGAAGAAGTCAATGTGACATCGGCTTATGAAATCGAAGAAGAAGATTGGCGGCAACCTATCATAGACTACTTGCAACATGGAAAGCTTCCCACTGACCTTCGACATAAAGCTGAGATACGAAGAAGGGCTGTCCAATTTGTCTACTATAAGAACACTCTTTATCGTCGCTCATATGAAGGCCTTTTTCTTTGATGCTTGGGAAAGGAAGAATCTCAAAAAGCATTGGAAGAGGCACATTCGGGCATTTGTGGTGCTCATCAGTCCGGACCAAAGTTGCAGTTCCAGTTAAAAAGAATGGGATATTATTGGCCTACAATGATTCAAGACTCCATGCAGTACGCCAAAAAATGTGAAGCTTGCCAGTTTCATGCCAATTTCATACATCAGCCACCAGAACCTCTTCACCCGACTGTAGCTTCGTGGCCTTTTGAAGCTTGGGGACTTGACCTCGTTGGCCCTATAACACCTAAGTCCTCGGCGGGACATTCTTACATCCTTGCAGGGACGGATTACTTCTCAAGATGGGCTGAAGCTGTCGCGTTAAAAGAGGCCAAGAAAGAAAACATTGTGGATTTCATCCGAACTCATATCATCTATCGGTATGGCATCCCTCATCGTATCGTGACAGATAATGGAAGACAATTCTCCAATGGCCTGATGGACAAGTTGTGTGAGAAGTTTAACTTCAAGCAATGCAAGTCCTCCATGTATAACGCCGCAGCAAATGGATTGGCGGAAGCATTCAATAAGACACTCTGCAACTTATTGAAGAAAGTGGTCTCCAAAACAAAGAGAGACTGGCAGGAAAAGATTGGTGAGGTGTTGTGGGCTTACCGAACTACTCATCGAACTCCTACAGGGGTCACACCTTACTCCCTTGTTTATGGAGTAGAAGTTGTACTCCCATTAGAACGAGAGATTCCATCACTAAGGATGGCCGTGCAAGAAGGGTTGACAACTGAAGATAATTCAAGGTTGCGCCTTCAAGAACTGGAAGCACTTGACAAAAGAAGATTAGAGGCTCAACAAGCACTGGAATGTTACCAAGCACGGATGTCTAAAGCTTTTGATAAGAACGTGAAGCTTCGATCATTTCAAGTTGGTGATCTGGTACTCGCTGTTCGAAGACCCATCATCACGACACGACACACAGGGAACAAATTCACACCTAAATGGGATGGACCCTACGTCGTCAAAGAAATCTACACAAACGGAGCATACAAGATCGTGGATAAAGACAGATTAAGAATAGGCCCGATAAATGGCAAGTTTCTTAAAAAATTTTATGCTTGAAATGTAATACTCCTTATCGTAAGAGTCTAAACTACATGATGCTCCTGGCTCGCATGAGCTTAAAAGGTGAACGGCCAAAAAAAAAAGTCGTTTTTTACTTGAACTACGTTATGACTTGATCCTTTTTTTTTATTCGAAGGGTACGTAGGCAGCTTAAGAAAAAAACTTAAGTTCAGTCAAAGCAATAAAGAAAAAAAAACTTTCGTGCGAGAAATAGAATTTCAGAACTTTATTATGACATAAATAAAGAAAGTACAGATGTCCAGTAAAAGGAATAAAAGGAATGTCTAAAACAAAAAATTCTTTTGCATAAGATAAAGTTGCAAGATAAACAAAGACGATTTCAAGGATTCCACTGAAGTTCCTTTAGCTCATCACGGGTACCCTCCAAAAGTCCACGGAGTGTCGATAGAGTTTGAGCATCTGAAGCACTGATAGTGGGGGCACACTCGACACTACCAATCTCCTCCCGTATTTGCGCAATCACTACCCTTTCTCGATCTAGGTCTTTTTCCTTCTCGGAGACCAAATTGGAAAGTTTTTCTGACTCAGCCTCTACAGTTTTCAATTTGGCCTCTAATTCTGCGACCTTGGCCTTTAACTCTGCAACCTCTGAGACAGAGCAATCAAGTCTCTTCTGAAGTACGTCCTTCTCCTCAGCAACACGACTTTCAACAGATAAGGCCTTTTCTAAGTGGAGCTTCTTTTCCTCCAATCGGCTATCTCTAATCTGTGGAGTCAGGTAAGCAGAGAGTGAAGATTGCATTCCGAGGTATTCTCTCACCTTCTGAAAGTAGCCGCCGACAAACTCTTTCAGAGGCGCCAAGTTATTTGTGCTAGTTTCGGCCATAGCATCAAATATTTTCAGCATCTCCTGCTCAAGGTCACCTACGTGCTCAAAAGAGGTACGTACGATCTTCCCGTAAATGCTTTGCCACATGGACAAAGTAGCATGTCGCCTGAAGTTAGAGATTACATTGTCAGCACAAAAATAAGAAATTTCGGGTCCTGGGATAGTTTCCTTTCCTCCAAGTTCGAAGGATCCTCCAAGTTTTCTTTCTCCCCAAGTTCGAAGGTTCTCACGTTGCTTTGCTGCAGTTCCTTCTCCCCAAGTTCGAAGGTTCTCACGTTGCTTCGCTGCAGTTTCCTTCCTCCAAGTTCGAAGGATCCTCCAAGTTTTCCTTCTCCCCAAGTTCGAAGGTTCTCACGTTGCTTCGTTGCAGTTCCTTCCTCCAAGTTCGAAGGTTCTCACGTTGCTTCGCTGCAGTCCCTTCTCCCCAAGTTCGAAGGTTCTCACGTTACTTCGCTGCAGTTTCCTTCCTCCAAGTTCGAAGGATCCTCCAAGTTTTCCTTCTCCCCAAGTTCGAAGGTTCTCACGTTGCTTCGCTGCAGTTCCTTCCTCCAAGTTCGAAGGTTCTCACGTTGCTTCGCTGCAGTTTCCTTCCTCCAAGTTCGAATGATCCTCCAAGTCGAAGGTTCTCACGTTGCTCTGCCGCAGTTCCTTCTTCCAAGTTCGAAGGTTCTCATCCGCTTCGTTGGAGTCCTTTCTCCCAAAGTTTGAAACTTCTCACGTTGCTCCGTCGCAGTTCCTTCTTCCAAGTTCGAAGGTTCTCATCTGCTTCGCTGGAGTTCTTTCTCCCCAAGTTCGAAACTTCTCAGGTGCTTCGTTGCAGCTCCTTCTCCAAGTTAGAAGGTGCTTCTCTCCACTGCTCATTCTCCAAGTTCAAAGGCGCTTCTCTCCACTGCTCATTCTCCAAGTTCGAAGGTGCTTCTCTCTACCCCTCATTTTGAAGGTTCGCCACTATGGTTCTCCTTCTCCAAGTTCGAAGGTTCATCGTTGCTCCTTTTCAAATGTTTGGCGGCGGTTGACGGGCTCGCCTCGCTTCATCTTCAAAGGTTGGCAGCATCGCTTCATCTTCAAAGGATGGAGGTTGACGGCTTCGACTTCGCTTCATCTTCAAAGGTTGGCGGTTGGCAGCTTCAACCTCGCTTCATCTTCAAAGTTGACAACTTCGACCTCGCTTCATCTTCAAAGGTTGGCAGCATCGCTTCATCTTCATTGTTGGCATCGCTTCATCTTCAAAGGTTGGCGGTTGACGGCTAACGGCTTCGGTCTCGCTTCATCTTCAAATGTTGGTAGTTGACAACTTCGACCTCGCTTCATCTTCAAAGGTTGGCAGTGCAAATGGGCAAGTGACCAGCCTGCATTCCGCCTGAATCAGGGGTTGATCACTGCCTGAGGCAAGATGAGAAGGGCGAGAGACCATCCTGAATTTCGCCTGAATCAGGGGTTGATCACTGCCTGAGGCAAGATGAGAAGGGCGAGAGACCATCCTGAATTCCGCCTGAATCAGGGGTTGATCACTGCCTGAGGCAAGATGAGAAGGGCGAGAGACCATCCTGAATTCCGCCTGAATCAGGGGTTGATCACTACCTGAGGCAAGATGTGAAGGGCGAGTGACCATCCTGAATTCCACCTGAATCAGGGGTTGATCACTGCCTGAGGCAAGATGTGAAAGACAAGTGATCATCCTGAATTTCGCCTGAATCAGGGGTTGATCACTGCCTGAGGCAAGATGTGAGGGCAAGAAACCATCCTGAATTCCGTCTGAATCAGTGGTTGATCACTTCCGCTTCATCTTCAACCTCGTTCTGCTTCATCTCCAAAGTCGGCAGTTGACGGCTTCAGCCTCGCTCCATCTTCAAATGTTGGCGGTTGACGGCCTCGTTCCGCTCCATCTTCAAAGTCGGTGGCGGTTGATGGCCTCGTTCTGCTCAATCTTCAAAGTTTGGCGGTTGAAAGAAATATCTTAGTTGTAAAAAAAAAAATAAAGAAAAAAAAGAGGAAGAAAAAGAAATTAGGAAAGAAAAGTTGAGAAAAAAAAGAGAATCAAAAGAAAAGAAATATATGGCAAAAAAAAAACCGAAAAGTAATTGAAAAAAAAAAGAAGATCAAAAAAAAAAAAAAAAAAAAAAGAAAGAAAAAAAAAAGGGAAAAGAAAGAAAATGGAATGTTATGATTGATGTTGTAAAAAAAAAAACTCAAACTGACTGACGGACATTTGAAATTGAAGTTAAAAAAAAAAAAGAAAATTGAAAGAAAAAAATTGTGAAGCAAGGTGCTGCACAAGAAAAAAAAGGGCGCCTGAAGTTGCTAAAGGGAAAGAAAAATACATACATTAATATATATATATATATATATATATATATATATATTACCACCACATCATCATGTCCTCTTCCTATCAAAAGCTTTCATCCTCTCTTTGCTATTCTACTTTCAGAGGCGGCGACGGTTCATGTTCACAGATCCAATGACGCTACTCCTAGCTCAAAACCCATGACCCCACGCCGGCGCAACACTATGAATAACAACCAGATCCAAGCAATCCACCAGCAAGTTCACAGCAACAAGTTGTTCGACCAAAACCCATACGACTTTCCTCTTGGTAGTGTCTAAAAGAACTCTAAAATCACAACTGATGATGAAACTCATCCTATTTCCCACATATATATTGCAAAATGTTGAGAGATTCTCTCATATTTTACCTGAATTTGGTTAGCTTTTGTGCCAAATTTAGATTGAATTTGAATTTCAATCTCAATATTTGCTTAATTTGATTTCAAATTGGTTTTCATCCTGCATCATCAAATCTGGTGAAATTCACAATCGGTTATGTTGGATTTTTTTTCTCTCCATGGTAAAATTTGGGTAAAATTCAATGATATTTTACTCCTAAATTAAATTTGGATAAAAAGAAAAGAATTCAACATCAACATTATTCAGCTTCAAAGTTGGATACATCAAATTCTCTCCCAAGTTAAACTTCCATCACAAATTCAAGCGAGTAAAAATCCAATTTAAGTTGCATTCAAGCTCGATTGCAGATCCAACCAAATACGACAAATTTGGAGTCAAAATCTTGGAGGAATTTAAAGTCAATTCTATCTTGAATCCAAATTGAGACACGTTCTATTTGCAATTCAAGCCATAATTTGGAATTTTATCTCAAATTAAAATTTGGGTATAATCCAAAATTTTTATCCGTAATTTATACCCAAATTTTATCAAATTCAAATTCTACTCAAACTAAATGTGGTAGAACTTTACCTCAAATTGAAATTTGGGCATACTCCAAATTTAATTTCAAACCAAAGTTTGACCAAAATTCAAACCTCGAGTTCTACTCCAAATAAAAAAATGGTAGAACTCAAAGTTTCTTCCAAAAGCAATTTGTGGTAAATCTCAAATTTTTATCTCAAATCCAATTTTTTTCCTAAAACATGAGTGAACTAGAATTCAAATTTTATTCTAAGTTCAAACTCAACCTGAAAATAACCTCAAATCCTACTCCCAGTTCAAATAAAATTTGGAGTAGCCAAGGTTATGAAGGAAAAATTATTGCCAAGTCATCTTTTTCGAGATTCACCCACACATATTTGTGCATAAATCTCGAAAAGGGGGCATTTGTTGGCATAGAAAATTTTCTTCAAGTAATTGTCTAAGTTCGTGAAATTAAAATATGCTAATTTCATGAAATTAGATTGAATTGGGTTCAATTTAAACCCAAATTCATTAAGGTAATTGGGTCAGAAGCCCAAAGTTTCAAGCCCAAGCCCGTGGATGAGCCCAAGTACATTTCAGGCCCAAACCCATGGATGGGCCCAAATGCAACCAAGCCCAAGCCCAAGCCCACGAAGGCCTTTGGGAAACTCTATAAATAGGAGGCATGACTTCTCATTTGGGGGGGACGGCAGAAAGAAAGGAAGAAGAGAAAGCTCTCAGAAGAAACCGAAGATTGAAGCTCCTTCTGCAAAACCGAAGATCGAAGCTCAGATCCTCATCAAATCCAACTGCAGAACCGAAGAACAAGACTCTGATCATCTTCAAATCCCGACACAGAACTGAAGAACGAAGTTCAGATCCTCTTCAAAACCCACTGCAGAATCGAAGATCAAAGCTCAGATCCTCGCCAGATTCAGCTACAGAACCGAAGAACAAGGTTTCGATCACCCTCAAATCCTGCCGCAAAACTGAAGAACGAAGCTAAGATCCTCTTCAAATCTCACAGCAAAGTGAAGATCAAAGCTCAGATCCTCTCCAAATCCTGTCGCATAATTGAAGAACGAAGCTCCGATCATCTTCCAATCTCACCACAAAACTGAAGATCGAAGTTCAGATCCTCTTCAAGTCCTCCTACCAAATCGAAGACTGAAGCTCTGAACCTCCTGCAGACCTGAAGACTGAAGTTTACCTCGATCCATCTAGAAGAATCCAAATCCTTCTGAAGAACAAACCTTCTAGACCGAAGCTTCTTGAAGGCTCTGTAGATCAAGCCAACTTGAAATTGTGAGAGAAAGCATCAAAGGTTGTAACTAGAGACTGTAATCCACTACACTTATACAGAAATCAATACATACAAGTAGTTTCACGAATCAAATTTCTCTCTCCGAAATCTCGTGTGAACAACCTCCAATCCCATGAATCAAGGAACGGATAGTTACATAATCAATCCTCTCTCTCTTCCATTTGCAATTCGAGTCTAGATTTTTTAAATTTTGCAATCTGGTAAACTACCCAAAATATATGTTTTTTGCTTTGATTTTCTAGTAGATTTTTACAGCATCAATCCTCTCTCTTCATCGTCTCTTCCAAGAAGGTTGATCGATTTGTTGGTTCCCGGTTTCTTCAAACACCGTAGGCTGATCATAGGTATGTTTTGCATGAGTGTATTCAGTTTTTAAAAATCATATTCATTCTTTTGTTCATTAATGTAATTCTTGCTCTTTCTTTTCAAAACTAGATTTCTTCTATTCTCCTTTCTATATGGTACAGGTTGTGGGATAATTGCAAACAATACACTGGATTCAAGGTGTCAACAGTGTGTGTGGATTCAAATTGTTCCTTCGAGCAACTCATCGATTACATAAATAGTAAGCTTACATTTCAGAATAATGAAAAAATTAATCATCTCTCCTTGTATAACAATATTTCTGGTAAACCGACAGTATTTAGGTTTTGTGAGGATAGAGACGTTGCATGACTATTATTTTCTATCTCCAACAGCACGACTAATGAAATCAGTATCGTAGTAGACTATGACCATTCTGAGACTACAAATGCTTCAAATACATCATGTATGCAACAAAATCCTGATAAGTCCCTCATTCTCTCCCAAAAAAACAAAAATTTAAGTTCATTGATTCCAGTGACATCGATTCCTTCACAGTAAACATACCTTTGGAAGAAAAGTATGTGTTCCAATCAAAGACTAATATTAAGAAAGTCGTATATCTATTTTCCCACAAACATAGTTTTTAATTTAAGACTGTGAAGTCAAACATGAAACAACTAGTGGTTAGGTGCAAAGAACCATTTTGTGATTGGTATGTTAGATCCTCCCGCTTTCAGAATGGTCAACTTTGGGGCGTTCGAAAATTTGTTGATAAACATTCATGTTCTCTTGACGTGGTAAAAAATGACCATAAGCAGGCCACATCTTTCATTGTATGTGAGATTGTTAAGTCCATGATTAACTTGAATGACAAGACAAAGTGTCGTCCTCGTGATATTGTCCTTTATTTGAGAAAGAAGCATGGAGTTAACATTAGTTATGATAAAGCTTTGAGGGCTCGTGGTCTTGCCTTGAAATCTATTGGGGGGTCTGCTGAAGATTCGTATGTCCTTATCCCCCCATTTTCTGCCTCATTGATTGAAAAGAACCTAGGTGCGTGATTTTAATTATTAAATATTAGGTTTTTACTAAAATATATACAGTTTATTTTTTGCTCTCATTCTCACATATGCAACTGTATTTTCTTTAGGAACATATATAGCTTATGAACTTGATGATGATGGAAGGTTCAAATACTTTTTCATGTCACTCTCTGCCTCCACTCATGCGTGGAAATTATTTTTTCTTGTCATATCAGTCGATGGTACGTTTTTAAAAAACAAATTTGCTGGCACTCTAATTTCTGCCTGTACATTGGATGAAAATTCTCAGATTGTTCCGTTGGCATTTTCTATAGTAGACTCAGAAAATGATGCTTCATATAATTGGTTCTTTCGTAATCTTAAATCTGTCCTTGGGGAACCGGATCAACTAGTTATTATATTTGATAGGCATAGTAGCATTCCGAAAGTTGTTTTTGATGTTTATGACTCTGCAGAACATGAGATATGTGCATTTCACTTGTTAAAAAACTTGAAACTTAAACACAAGTCCAAACCAATTGATATAATGTTTATGAAGTGTGCGAAGGCTTACACGGTTATTGAGTATGAGTATTACATGAGACAATTAGAGTCCATAGTTCCTTCAGTTAGCCCAGAGTTAGAAGAGATTGGTCGTTCTAAATGGGCAAGGGCATTTTTTGTTCGGAAAAGATATTCAATGATGACTACTAATATATCTGAAAACTTGAATTCTCGGCTGATGGATAAACGCGAGTTACCTATTATTCCTCTGCTTGAGTCAGTATGGAGATTGTTGCAAACATGGTTTTATGGTCGTCGATGTTTCTCTTCATTTCAACGAACACATCTTTCTCCAACCATTGAAACAGTTCTCAGAGACATTCTAAAAGATAGTCGAACAATGGATGTGAGTTTACGATTTATTAACTATATATGTTCCATATCATTTATTGTTTACTAATAAATGTTTTGCTTTTGTTTTTTTTTTGTAGCTATATCACGTAAATCAATACCAATTTGAGGTTCATGATCACAGTAAAAAAATTTATGTTGACATTCTCAATCGATGTAGGCAATGGGACTTGGATATGATTCCATGTAGTCATGCATGTCTTGCCTTATGTAGCCGGAACCTTGAACTACACTTGTATGTACATAAGTTTTACCATCTTTCAAATTTGAATCATCTATACGGTATAGATGTTTGTCCAATTGGTATGATCCAACAACTTGCCCAGCCTTCCCCTAGAGACGAATGCATCATCCAGCCTTCTAATGTCAAGCGTCAAGCTGGTAGGCTGAAGAAGAAGAGAATGTCGTCCCAAAATGAAAAAAGATCTAGAGTGAAGTGTGGTCGGTGTCGTCAAGTTGGACACAATCGTAGATCTTGCAAGAATCCTCTATCAAATTGAGCAGTTAAGGCTATATCTTTATATGTTAACATTTAATCGTCTTCTCTTAGAAATCGTTTAATGTTTTGAACTTCTTGATATTTTCTTATGTCTTAGTTACTTATCTAACTATAATAAATAAATATTGTACGCGTCTTTCTTAATCTTATTCTACTTATTTTTTGTTGTTTGATTCCAAAATGTATACATTGTATTTGTATTGCAAGCGTTGCATTCACACTTCCATCTACATGAATTCTTTATAACATGGTGAATACTCATTTCTTTGTACTGCTACCAAATAAAATTTGGTTCGTTTTTATACTTACACGTTAATTGTAGATGTTTGGAATAACAAATACAATATATTTGTCTTCCAACTAACAAAAACTATGCATTTTTATCTTACGTTTCCAATTTTACGTTTAGACAATAGGCAGCTAACAACCATGTTTTTCAAGTTAGCTTGGGATTAACAACAATTTTAAAGTAAGTTTACTAGCAATGTCAATCACCCCAAACTAACTAGTACAAATAGAGACACGTTTCTTTCAGTCTAAATCTTCAGTAATGATTAAGGATCACTTGGAAATACCAACAAGCATCAAACTTCTATGAGATCTTGTAAAATTAATTAAGAGCAAACATTAAACTACATTGGAACTGAATTTACATTGTATTCCAATAAATATACATCGTATTTCCATTCCAACAAATACATTATATTCTATAAACCTTATCAAAGAAATATACGTTGTCATTCCAATAAGTTAGAATATACCTAGAAAACTTTGAAACATCAATTTCGCAGAGGCAGAATCCAAAAGTCAAAAGCTTTCAAAGTTAAGATGTATTCAATACTCCCCTAAACATGAAGTCTAAACTATTACATAACCAAAGTTCATATATTCAAAATGCCAAATAGAGATCAAGTCTTACATAAGCAAAGTTCATCTATTCCTAGACAAATTCATGAGGCAGCTATTCTTGTGTCGGTTGGGTGAGATTCAGATTAAAAGATGGCTCATAGATAACCAGTGGAGGTTTCTGCGGTGCATTTGCTTCCCACGCCCCAGTCAATGCATTTATAGAAGCTCCTGTTGCCTTTAATGTCCTTTGTTTGGCATTTTTATATTTCTTTGGTCATTCCATTGGTTTTATATTTGGACTTATCTAACAAAAAGAAATATTTTTAAATACATTGTAAATATAATTCAATGTCCCTAAACATTTATAAATACACTGTAAATATACCTCTCTTAATACTGTTGTCTTCCTCCCATCAAAGGCTTTGTTTAGACTTAATGCATTCTTTGCTCTCTTCACCTGTAAATGTCGTTAATTTGACGTTATTGTTTCAATCATACGTGTTAGTATTTTTAATTAATATTCAAATTCCACTTACCTCAGGACTCTTTCCTGTAAATAATTTTCTTGGTCTTCCTAATTCATGTCATGGTGGAATGAAGTGTTTCTCTTTAGAACTTGTTTGTCCCTTATCCAATTACAATAAAATCAGTACGAGACATCATATAAGAGATAGTATTTTCAAAGTAAAAGTTGTAACCTATTTTTAAGTTTTTTTCTACCTTCGGTCCAACTTCGAATGTCAGTTTTCTTGCCCTTTTTGCAACCGGTCCTTTGTTTATCAATGTTCCAACCCCCATACATATGTCAGATTCATCCTATTACAATAAATTATTGTTAAACACATGAACAATTAAAAACAAGATCATTAAATCTTTGAACTATTTAAATTTCATTATCATACCATTACAACACCCTTTCCCTTTAGGGTTTTTATGAAGTCCTCATAAACAGCCTTCTCATCGATTGAACGTATTACATCATTCATCACCTCGTTTGTATCCTCAGTAGCATCATTTTCCTACTACATTCTCCATAAGACCGAGAATACAATGTATATATTGTAATATATAGGAAGTTTAAACATTCTTACCTTGGCATCTGTATTTTTCCCTTGGTTTTGATCATCTTTCCCTTGGTCTTTTTCTTTTCCTCCTTTAGTCTGTAAGAGGGAAATAGCAGAGGCACCTAGCACTGACGTCTGTTGTGGTTGGCCTGAAGGATCCTTATCTTCCTCATCCATTTTGCCTTTTAACTTTGGGTCGTCTGCATTTTCTGAAACCTCTTTCTCATGTTCCATCTCTTTTTGCTCTTCTTCCAAATCTTCCAGCTTATTTTCAAACTCAGTTGCTTCCTGTTCAAGTTTAAAAAATCAATATATTCATCAGACATATCACAAATACAATATATTGTTGGGGTTTATGTCCTAAAACTCGTGGATAGTAAATGTAACAAAGTTATATGTAAAACGTTATTGAAATAGTTTATATTATGGTTGTCAAAAGATTAGTTTATCTATGCATTTATTAACCCAAATCCAATAAACTAGAATCCATGACTATGATATGAAACACTCAAACTTATGTAGTGACATAAAATGGATCAAGTTCGAGTCATAGCTTAAAATGGTCTATAGTATAGGGATAAAACTGAGTACCTTATCCTAGGAAAAACTATACGATGCAGCCCACTTTGTTTTAGTACAAACGATGTGATCCTATATCGTTCATGTAGAGACATGTGAGTGGCGGCGTCCTATGCAAAAGAGTTTGTATAAGACCGGACCGCGAAATAAGTCACTTTCACTTTATAACGTCGTTTACTGTGAAACTGACTATTTCAAGCGATGACCTAGGTAACTCGATCTTAATCCTGATCTAACTATGAACTCCTGTTTATTCGGGATTGTCCTTTGATTTGCATGGGTGAGAGTGGCCAAAAAGTGCCACTCAACAACCTACCACTTTGGGGATAAGACCGGGTAGATAGTTGGGGACATAGTCCTGCAAGATGGAATTCGCTCCTACCCGTCTTTAGGGATAGTAGAGAGGTTGTTCCCTTAAGTGCTGACTCCGGAACGTGAACAAAGGCACGCCGCCCTCTCATTGGCCTGAGAGGTTTTAGGTTTAGTGGTTGGACCACAAACCAATTGTTCATTAGGGACTCAGTGAAGGCTTAAGGAACAAGAAGTGCTATAGGGGTAAAACGGACTTTTGACCTTACTATAGTTACGAACAACCTGTGAAGGATTGACTTACTGATCACGGTTATATCGGGTGGACAGAAATATATCTACAGTGAGGGGAGTTCAGCTACGGGCTATAGTGGAGTGTTTCATTAGTTAACGAATACTGGTTAACTAGATTTGGAAGAGTTCAACTGGTTAATCTCATATCGTTTGAGCCCTTGATCTGTAGGTCCATTAGGTCCCCTTGCTAGCTCAAACGGATTAACCTTAGAACAGAGTGATGTATGAATTTGAAACACGTTCAAATTCGATTAAGGGAGGTATTGTTAATTATATTCGATATAATTTAACTCGTTGGTTTAATTATGAATTAAAACTATATTTTGAGAGAGTTATTATTATTTAAATATGATTTAAATATAACTCATATGAATACAGATTCATGTTCGAGATATTCGGTTTGAATTTGAATTGTGATTCACATTCACCGGTTTTGAGAGAGAACATTATTGTTGTATTATTAATTTTAATATGTGATATTAAAATTGAATTTATTAAATAAATTAGATTTATTTAAAGTTTTCAAAATTAGTTTCATTTAAAATTAATAAGATTAATTTGAAATTGAAATTAATTGAATAAAATGAATTTTGGAAATTCATTTAAATTCATAAGTTGAAATACCCATAAAATGACACCAATTTCATGTGTTTACATTCATCAATGTGTTGTCAAATTGTGGAGATCACAAGAAGCATATAGCCACTTTATATATATATATGGAAGAGGTGGAAGATGGATGAATGCTGGAAAAACAACATGAAGAATGCTGGTGAAAAATTATGCTTTCTCTCTCTCAAAACCGAGAACTCACTTGGCATAAAAACTCATGGTTCTCTCATTTTTCTCTCCTTGAATTCATCATGCTCGGGTTCCCACAAGTCCGTTCTAAGGCCAGAGAATAGCGGGGAAGATCCCGGTGGTAGTCCATGTCGAGTTCGGGTGGAGAAACAAGCAAAGGGATCCACGAATTTGGTGCTCCAAGTGGTTAGTATGAATTGCTCTGTTTTTGTTATTTTCCAGCATGCTTTAAATCTTCAAAATTAATGAAAATCGATGCCTAAGTTCCGCTAACGCTTCCGCTCGAGTGTTCTTCACTCCATCATATATTACAAATACAGAGTATCACAAATACAATGTACCTTGTATAAATCATGTCTGGCATAGTCATCCCTCATCATCCTTTCTGTTTTTAGATAATTCACCAATGAGTTGATTGCTTCTATCACTTGATCTAATTTTCTGTTCAGGTTATTCTCTATGGAGTCTGGTCTATCCGTTATGTAGGAATTTTCAAGTATAGTTGGTGTTGATCTATTCAAAGTTAAGTCTATTAGATTGGCTCCAGACTTCTGTTTTGATAGCTCATTTTCCAACTCTCTTCTAAACTCAACTTCCTTATCAACAAAAGGCTTAAGGTAAGCCATTTCCATTTCCTCTTCAGTAGCAATCATAGGGTATATCTCCAACTATTTCAAGTAATAAGTAAAATGGATTTAGTGACGAATTTGCTGTTAAAATTTCTATAGGTTAAAATTTAATGAAGAATAAGAATTTATGTAAATTACCTCATTAGACTCGAACACCTTCCTTTCCAAATCTTTCCATTTTGGTTGCATGTCAGAAACCCAATTTAGAATTCTTGGAGCTCGCGAAGTCATTCTTCTCGCATAAAAATTTTGAGTTGAACTAAGGGTTGGGATTATTTCATATGCCCAAACTAGGATCGAGAAAATGAACCCCCCCCCCAATTGATATTGTAACGACCCGACTTCTTAATAAGTCTTTTCGGGACCGTTACGACAATGCATGCTTTGGAGGCCTTTTTTAAATAAAAATATTTTGAAACATAAACACTAATTTAAGTAAAAACTAAAAATAAAACAAAACTTTTATTTGGGATCCCTAATTTTAAAGGTTTTAAATATTCTTAAATAATTGTTAAAATATAAATATACATGGCATCTAGAAAATTTCTCAAACAAATTTTACAATTCAAATAAAGTAAAACAGAGTTCTTAAAACAGAAGAAAAATAAAATATGAAACTCAAGTCCCCTCATGGCTGTCTATCGGATTCTCATCAATCGCCTTTCATCTGCCCTTGTCTTTACCTGAAAAAAAAAATATATTTTTGAAAAGAATGAGTATTTTAAATACTCAGTAAGTGACCCTACTATTGAGGTTGGGTCACGCTTTAAAAACATTTTAAAAATCAACATCAAATATAATTTTGGTGGCTCTTAAACTTTATTTTAACTTACTAATGAAAGATGATATACACCAATTTCATGCATATCCTATACACATCAATTTCATGTGTCTCCTACAGAGGCCGTCAATTTCACGAAACCTCGAGGTCGTCAATTTCACGAACCTCGACTTAGGTACATCAATTTCATGTCTCTAAGTCCTATGTAGGCATCTCTGAATATACATCAATTTCATGTACACTTAAACTCATAAATAATTCCTTTAATGGAATTTTAAACTCATTCCTTTAATGGAATTTTGAGAAACCACCAATCAAATATTTCAAACATCAACAATGCAAGCAAAATTTCCACCAATCAAATATTTCAAACATCAACAATGCAAGCAAAAATAATAAATTTCATGCTTTCAACAATTTTCATAAACGCATACTCAATTAAAAATGATAAATTTTCATGCACAATTCTCATGCTTTTGATAATAATAATAAATTTCAAGAACAACTCAGAAGCACAAGAATTTTAGAAAATCAAACACGCGCACTCAATTAAAAAGTTCAACAGTAAGTTCACTTACTTTGGCTTAATTATCCTCGATCTAAAATTCCGATTAATTCCAGGAAAACCAACCTCGACCTTAATCAAACGTTTGTCAAAACTCCAATTAGCGGCTGGACAGACTTCAAATTCCTCCAAAATTCGGCGATTCGACTCCAAATCGCTACTCCAACCCACTGAATTTCAGAGACCCATGCTCGAATCGTCAAAATACGAATGAAGAGCTTCCCAAAGAAGACGAGAAAGAGTGGGTATTCGACTAAAAGCTGAAATCAATCAAAACGACCTTCAATCAAAATTACCCAAAGCTGAAATTGCCCAAGAACTCGATAAACACGCCCAAAATGCGATTTTTCGTGCTCTAATCTTCGCTGCAACGTTCTGTCCACGCCGGAAAACTCTCCTTTTGCCGAGACTCACGCTGCACACAACCAACCGCCGGTTGTTCGAGCTTGCTGCTGTCGGAACCTCGAGCGCTGTCGTGACCTGCTGGAACCCACACGCGGATTCCCTGAGATGACGCCAGAAATCGCCGCCCACGACTGCTTCACACGCTGGAGGAAACGCCACAGCCGCAACCAACGCGAAACGCCCGCTGCCCATCGATGCTGCGTCGCCGTGGAGCTCGTCGGAGGAGTCGTGCTCGCTGGAAGAAGATGTCGCCGCCGGAGAAGCTTCAGCTGTCGGGGAGTTTCTGGAAAACCGCTGGAGGATAAACTTGGAGGCTGCTTCGTGGGTTGCTGTCGGGTTTAAGGAAGGAAGAAGAAGATTGGAGAAAGGCTTGATGGCTTGGCTGGTGGCCTACCTAGGGTGTCGTGCAGTCTTTTAAAAGAAGGAGTTTGGGCTTGGGCTTGGCTTAAACTTCAAAATATTAACAAAAATGCTACCTTTCATCCTTTTCCTTTAAGGAAACACAAAGATCAAGATAAATCCTATTTTCCCACTAATTTTCAAATCTTTAATTTTTTTTAAAATTTCCCTCTAAATTCCAAATTAATTCCAACTTAGGAATTTTGAAATTTATCTCAAATTACGGGCGTTACAGATATCTCAGTTGCTTCTTTACTTTTTATAGCCTTTTGCATGAAATCTACTAGCAGGTCAAATGCTACTGTCCCCCAAGGATATGAACCAAACAACTCTTCATCATCCAACAAAAATTACATGTTCCATTTCAATGTTTACTGTATCTTGTTTGGCAAGTAGGAAATTCTCCAAAAAAATATAGAAGAGATACCTTTAACATTTCATCATCATTGCCACTTTTACTAATATTTAGTGCCATATTCAGAATTTTCCTATTTACCGTCTTCTCTAACTCAAAAAAAAAAAAAAAAAAAAATTCCGAGTATGTTGGTCTCCTTTTATATTTTCTGGATTAATCTTTGGAATTGGTTCACAGTTCAGTCTCGTTATGAAGGCATATTCTCTTAGTTCGAATGTACAGGTCTTTCCTCCTATCAAAAAAATTAGTTCATTCCTTTTTTGTGGCGTACATTGCCTCTGAATTAGATGCAATAGCAATTTGGAGGTTGGTTAGTTATTCCAAAGTCTAGATAATTTCCGAAACAACTTTGTCTAAACCTTTCTTGTACCCTATCTGGTAGTATTGTTTTTATTTTTTCTAATACATCATTTCTAAGCTGCAGGTTGATTCTTAAAGGCCGAGTCTTCTTTGACTTTGGCATTAAGTATTCTCCATCCTAATATATCATTAACAATAATATCCTAATATATCAGTCAAATAACAATAACATTCAATTACATTCATTGAATCTAAAATTGATCTAAATGTGCTACTTACCTCATTTTCATCATCGACAGCCTGTTTCTTTTTTCTTGTCCCTCCAATGTCACTTTTAATTCATGTCTTCTTTGTTTCCTGCCATCCATTTTTTGTTATAGACCAGTATGCAATTACAAAATGAAATGAACAAAATACCTTATTTTCTTGAATTCTCTCATTCTCTCATTCTTTTTAGAAGTTTCTTCTAAAGTTTGCATTTCAGATTTGTCTTCACCAGAGTTTTTCTTCTCAAATTCTGAACGTTTATTTGAACTTTCTTCTTCATCATTCTCAATCATTTTTTAATTATCCTTCTCCTACAAAAGGAAATAATTGTTAGAAGGCCAACCCTTAACTTTTTTCATACACACTATAATTGTTGACTTCTTATACCTCAGATTCCCCTTCTTCATCTTCTCCCTTCAAAATTAAAGTTGCAATTAGTAGATTCATTTGTTTAGTTCATTCCAAAATTCAAGGCAGTAATTTTACCTTTTCAAGTCTGGGTCTTTTATTTTTCCTTTCAGGCTTTTGATTCTCCTCGTCCCTTTTCTTTGTCTTTTTCTCTATTTTCTCCTCCGTTGAAGCACTTTGATCCGTGTTATCTTACATACATTCCCAAAAAAATACCTCACTTTAATTGGAAAAAAACAAAACTCAAAAACTACTTTACCTCTCCTTCACTATTGATTGTTATTGGTTTCGAATCCCTTTGCACATTTTTGCCTACGATTTTTCCAGCCGACCGCAGCCTTTCACTAGTTCTTGTCTTTGATTTTTCTTCTTCTTTCACCATCTCTACTATTAAAACGGGATGTATCGTTTAAAATGGTGCGTGACAGATTTTTATAAATCACAAATCAGGCAAAGTAATGATATTCATAATTCTAGGATCCCTACTTTCTCGCTTAGTTTTGTTATTAAATGTAACGCCCCAGGCCCAGGATTCGGAATCCAGATTCAAGCACGCTTAACTTCAAAGTTTCTATGATTGAGCCACCGAAAAGGAAGGTGCACCTTGTTGGTATAGGTACTATCTATAAATTCGTTTAAGCTTATCTTGACCATGCTTTCATGTCCTCAGGATCCCTCTCATTCGAATGTGATCTCAGTTCATTCATGTACCCCTCCTAACCTCAGGCGTCACATTAAAAACCTCAAGAAAGATACATCTAATAGTATATCGTCTAACAATTTCTTATTAAAATAGGTGGGCCCTAGCTTCGGGCCCTAATCGCGATTGTCCTATTTGAAAGGAAAAAATCGTTATATATCTATATAAACCAAAAATATAGAAGAAATTGAAGCATGCATACCCTGGAGTGTCGACACCACTTCTTCGAGCTTCTGAATGTCCCCTCAAATGTCCATGAAAATACAGTGTAAATCAGTCGAGGGGTTTGATTCAGCAGAGAAGAAGCTGAATGAAGTTATTTGCCGAGAAGAATCGAGTTCGAAGAAGAATCGTTTTGTGGAGGATGGTTCTGTGAAGAAGAGTTTTCGAAGAAGAAACTTTTGAAATTGTAAGCGTTTGAGGGTTTTCGAAGAAGAAGCTTAAATGTTTGAGGCTTTTTTTTTGTGTCTTTTTTTTTAAATGGAATGCAAATAGGCGTGAATATATCATATGTTGTTTTTTTTTAGGGTTTCCAAAGAAGAAGCTTAAGCGTTTGAGGGTTTCCAAATTATTCATTTTCATTTCAATTTTTTTTTTAAATTACTGAATGATAGTGATTTTTGTGTTTTCAAATCATACTTTAATTTGATTTGATGTGTTAGGTGTTGTTGATGATCAAATTTCGCTAGGTAAATTACCTTCGCTCCACGTCATAATCGACAGTGAATTTGTTTGAGAGCAGGGGAAGACGTGGCCTGCAAAAGAGTAAACCTGCACACCGGTGTGGTGCTAGCCACACCGCCTCCGATGCTTAAGTCAGAAAACGGAAGAGGAGAGCAAGAGAGTAAGAGGAGAGAGTCGAGAGTTCGGGTCCCCTTCTTCAATGGCGAAGAGGGGTATAAATACCTGCTCATGCTCTTAGGGTTTTTAGGAATTCGGAGGCGTTTTGGGACGAACCAGGCGAAACCGGGGCAGCCAGAGACATCGGGAACCAAAAGGAGGCAACCGAGCTCGGCCCGCACAAACGGGCCGACCATATGGGTCGGGCCAAGTTGGCCCGACCCTTTGGTCGGTTCTTCCTCTGGGTCGGTCTCCTAGTCCTATTTTTGCCCGGATGTCCTCGTCAGCTCCTCGTGCATCGGAGTGGTCCAAAATTACCTATAACAGGTGTAAAGCCTAATGATGGATGCCTATCACTTCTTTTTGCATGAGGGTTTGCATTTCAATTTTCTTCAAGTATATTCATTTTCATTTCAATTTGCAAATGGAATCCTAGTTGCAATGGGTCAGTTTTTTTTCAATATATTGTACTTTTTATCTTCTCCTGTTTTTTCTCCGTGGTTTGAATTTAGAATCAAATCTCTTGTTTTAATTTTTGTTTCAAGATTTATATTTTGATTTTGAAACTCAGTTATTGAATTACACATTGAATTAATCTGTAACTTTGCTAGATTCTCTCCATTTTTTATAGTGCATTTGATTTAAATAATTTCTGAATTAAGATTTTAGTCAAGGGTATGTTCGTCTATTTTGTTGCCAAAAAAAACTTACTAAAATTAGCTTTTAGCCATTTTTCAAATTGTAAATACGGATGACATTTTTTCAAAACAACTCTTTAAAAATGGTCATTTATCTGGTTGCCCCAAAAAGAATCACAAAGTTATTGGCAACAAGAAATATCCAGCAAATATGAGAAATAAAAAACTCGAAATTTCTTTATTTTCATTTCCTACATTTGTACATTTTTCTAATTAGCAAGAAAAAAACACTGTATAAATAAGAAAAAAAAATCCCACAAAGTTCTTAGCAAAAATAAAAAACCAGCAATTATTTGAAGATAAAAACCTCCAAAGTTTCTTTGCTTTCGTAATCTTAAATAGCAACGAAAAAGCCCTCACAATTAAAATTCTCAACAAGAAAAAGTCATCTAAAATAATGTTTCTCCAATATTTTATTTATAAGAAAAAAAGGAAGAAATAATCAATTATGTACGGTGGTTCAAGCAAAAAGTTAACCAAAAGTATACATTGTAATACTTACGCAAGTTTGAGGTTAAAATCGATACAATCGGATAAGTTTGAGGTTCAATTTGATGAAATTAAAAGTTCAGGGTTAAAATTGATACAACTTGTTAAGTTTAGAGTTCAATTGGATGAAATTGAAAGTTCAGGGTTAAAATTGATACAACCTCCAAAGTATAGGGTTAAAAATGATTTTTTCCCAAACAAATATGTAATTATTTGTATGCGTGTATATTTGTAATTACATCAATAACTACATATAGGTTAAGTTTAATTATGAGTACGTATGTGGATATACATACTCTCATTTCACATAAAATCAAATTAGTGACCCTCATAGAAGCTCAGCGATCGAGCTCTCCATACACTTCACCAAGAATTGGAACACGCCTTCCCTAGACACACGTGATGGAGGAGACCTTGATCACAAGAAACATATGCCTGCGCCAAAGTGAGCTTAGCTCAGCAGTAATTGGCATGTACTCTCTACCATGAGGTCAGAGGTGCGAATCCCCCACTCCCAAATGTTGATGTACTCAAAAAAAAAAAAAAAAAAAAAAAAAAAAAAAAAAAAAATATGCCTGCAGCGATAGTGGTGAATCGACTCGATTAGGAATCTTAAAAAATGAAGTGATTGGAGGAAGAAATTGATATATTTGAAAACTAGATGAGAATCTAACCAATTTAAAATTGATAAATTTAGGAAGGGTAAGTAAAATCTAAGGGAGATTGCTAAGGTTTTAGGGTTGACTGTGAATATGGATACATACACAGATATAAATGGAACAAAAAATTATTTACTCTCTTCTTCTAAAATTTTATGGTAGCCATAATTTTTAATCTCTAGTTTTTAGTCATTTTTCATTTCATTGTGGTGTTTTTTTTTTTTTATAGCTTTTACTCAGGAGCAATTTTTGTTTATGTTATTAAGTGATGTGCAATAATCAATGAGGATCCACCCCCGGCTGCGGCAATCCCGGTGGATGCTCTGTTAGCTGCTTGCTTAGGTTTGTCGTAGCGACAGCCAACTGGGCCACCGACATATCCAGTAGCCAGTCACTTCGCTTCTAATGAATGCATTACCAACTTGCTAAATCATTTTTTTTCTCTTCTCCTTAGTTTACAATTTAATTAATATGTTTTGGATCTCACACCAAACTATATTTTTATGTATATATTGATTGAGAGTTTCCCATATTTACTATTTAAAAATGGTTAATAAATGACACAGCATCCATACATTTCCTTTAACTAGCTTCATGTCTCTTCCTCCTTTATATATTTATTTACAACTTAAGCATAATTCAACAACTTGAAACAGTTAAATTAGAGACTAATACAAACGATTAACATAAGTAAAATTTACAAAAGTGAACATAGTTTAATAGTAATTGACATATACCATCAATCAAGAGATTAGAGGTTAGAATTCTCCGTTCCTAAATGTTGTTGAACTAAAACAAACAGGAGCAAAGTTCAACAATTAAGACTTGTATTTCTTTTTTGAGATTGGAAGTTCAAATTATAACCACCATATTTAGGGTCCGTTTGGAATACATTCTAATTTAAATGTTTTTCAAGAATGCATTTTTTCAAAAACATTTTGTATAAAAATTGTTTAGAATTTAAACACTCATATGTTTGGTTACATTTCCTATAAGTGTTTTTATACACAAGTTATTGTATACTTAACAACTCTTTTTAAAAAAAGTTGGTTTCAAGTGTTTCTCTTAAAATGGTTTATTTCTCAATCTCATTTTTTAATAAGTCATTTTTAGTGGTTGCCAAACTTAGAATTTATTTCAAAATAATTTATTTTCAAAATTAAACACTTGAAAGGTTAAACCAAACACACCCTTATTGTACTAAAAATATCTATTTAAGATTACTTGTAACTCCTTAGATTAAATGTTTGAATCCTCTACCCAACCTTTTGCTATGCTAAAAAAATCTTTAACGTCATATCCCCTCAACATCATATATTTTGTTTTTGCTTAAAAGTAGACATTTTTTAAAAATTGGAAAGCCCATGAGATATAGAATAAAAGGGTTAGAGATCCCTATGAAGCACTTTTGAGTTTGGAAATCTATTAGACACCATCCTTAAAAGTTTAGGTTCCGTTTGATAACCATTTGATTTTTTAGAAAAAAAAATTATGCTTGTTTTCTCATAAATTCCCTACCATGGTTTTCATCCTAGTTAAGGTTGCATTTGAATTCGTAGCCAAAATTTGAAAACCAAAACAAGTTTTTGAAAACTACTTTTTTTTGTTTCCAAAATTGGAGTTGGTTTTTGAAAACAAGGTAGAAGATTAATACTAAAACCAAGAAACTTATGGGTGGAAGTATGTGTGTATAAGCTTAATTTTCAAAAACCAAAAACCAAATGGTTATCAAACGGGACATTGGTTTTTTGTTTTTAGTTTTTGAAAATTATGCTTGTTTTCTCCTAAATTCCCTAATCATGACTTTCATTCTAGTTAAGGTTATTGCATTTGAATTCATAGCCAAATTTTAAAAACAAAAACAAACTTTTGAAAACTACTTTTTTTGTTTCCAAAATAGGAGTTGGTTTTTGGAAACAAGGTAGAAGATTGATACTAAAAACCAAGAAACTTATAGGTGGAAGTATCAAATTGTGATTGAGCTGGGTAGGTCGAATAGTAGGGTTAGACTGAGATTGAGTAAAAACAGGGGTTCTATTCTGAGTAGGGGTGACGACTGGTGTAGTGATAGACAGCCAGGTGAAATAACAGGTGGAATATCAGGAGCTGAAGATGAAGATGACGAAGATCCTTCCTCGATTGCCATTGTTGGAAAAAAAAAAATGAGCTACAGTGGCTCTGATACCATCAAAAGCTTAAAGATAGAGAGAGAATAGGAGAAATGCTTGTGTTGTATTGTATTCAATATCTTGTGTAAGAATACACAGAACAGTACCGTATATAAAGCTAAATACAGGGACACTTGGAGCATAAAGAGAGGCTGCTCACATAACAAACTAATAAGGGAAACAATCAGATAAATGACCCTAAAAAGAGCTAAAGAATAATAACACTTTATCAAAGTATGTGTGTATAAGCTTAATTTTCAAAAACCAAAAACCAAAAACCAATTGGTTATCAAAATGGGATGTTAGTGACTAAATTTGTAATCACATTCGAAAGTTTAGAGGAAGTTTGGGATAATTTTCTGGAGGATTACTTAATCAAAATATTATTTTTCTATGAGTACTTTTAAAACAGATAGAGTTAAAAGTATTTTATATTTTTTTTTTTTTTTTTTTTTGACAATGTTTATAAAAAAATTTTAGGGTGGAGTATGTTGTCAGTCTTATGTTTACTTTGACTTTTTGATAGCATTTATCATAACAATTTAGTTTTTCGTACCTAATTTTAAATATGTAATAATCAAGAATGAGTTTTTCTTTTAATAATAGTATTTTGAAATAATATTTACGTCTTCCTAAAATTTTCAAAATTATCACAATAAACTATATATATTTATATGCTCATCAAAAGCACAAAATTTTGACAAATTTCCTTTAATTAGTCAAAAATCCTTTTCACCATTGCAAAATTGAAAAAAAAAATTATACTAATACCATAGCACTTAGAGTTATTTTCCCGAAAATCACACCAAACTCTTCCTATTGATTAAGAACCTCATAAATTAAGCAATTTACATGAGAAATTAGACCAAGTTGGACTAAGCAAACAAATAGTCTACGTGTCAATCCAAACATAATTTACTAGATAAAACATCTATTATACTTTTCTTAAATTGGAAATTCGATTCCTTTCATAGCTCCTACATTTATTGAACTTAAAAAAAGAAAAAAAAAACAAAGGCTCTATATAATCCAAACTCTTAATACATTCTAATTATGTGTGCTCATTCATATATAGCTTGATTAAAATTGAATTTGTAGATTTATTGTGATAGACATGACGACATTCAATTGGTTAAAACATTAACAATTTTCCTTACACGACCAAACTTGCAAAGTAATTTTAATCATGAGAGAGACTGAGTTGTTGAACCAAAAATTGGAAAGTAATTTTAATTATGTAAATGAGAAACATGTCAAAGGACCAAAGATGAAAAAACGAAGTATAGAAGGTAATTTAAAAAAAATATAAGGGTAGCTATGCAAAGAGCAGCTAAGGAGCATGAAATCCGGCGGTTAGAAATGTGGGACCTCGTGACCTTCAGCTTCCTTAAATCAAACCCTACACTCTTCCCTTCCCCTTTACATAAATTATATAACTTCTCTACTCTTCCCTTTACTCCTTGCCCAATCTCTAATCTCTTTCTCTAGGTATCATTTCCACTTTCATCTTTCTCTAAGCCTCGCTTTTCTTTCTCTTTCTCTCTTTCCCTTCGTTTTTTCTGGCAAAATTTTACATTCTAACTTTTTAGATCAGAACTCGTAATCTTTTCAATTCTTTAGGGCTTAAATTTTTTTTTCATGCAGAAAGTTTTTGAGACAGGAGAAATAAAAATGAGGGAGGGCAATTTGGTAAATTTGGTCGTGGGAATCGTATTGGTTTGTTGTATTTTCAATGCGGATTGGGTGAATGCAGAAGACCCATATAGGTACTTCACTTTTCAGGTCACGTACGGGATACGTGCTCCCCTCGGTGTTCAACAAAAGGTTCCATTCTCAATCTTCTCTTCTAGTTTTACTTCAGTTTCTTTCCTAAATTTTTTTAAGTATGAAATTTTTGTTTGTCAACAACTTTTTTGAAAATATATTTAAAAAGTAAAGATTGTTTTTAATACAATGGACTTGTTTCGTATTACTTTTTTTTTTTTTTTTTCCTTTCTCTGGTTAAATTACAACTATAGTTGATAGCTAGCTAGGTATGTTTTGAGCTTGATTTCTTCATGGTTCTTATGTATTGAGTAGATTTTTAAGTAAGAACGAATAAATTGTGTATAAAACCGAAAGGTTTTGTTTTTTTTTGTACTAAAAAAAATATCTTCAACAACTCAAATCTTGCTCCCAAGTCTTCCATTCCATTCTTGTGCTCACCTAAAAGTTCACTAATTATTGATTTCGTTAAGTTTTTTAGCCAACTCAAATCTGAACACAACCAACCTAACTAGTTAGCTATTCTTAAACTTCACACACACACCTTACAATAATTACTAGCTCATCACATCTTCTCCAAAATCTAAAAGGAGGTGTTAGGTGAGAAAACTATTAACATTTAACAATGACAAAAATGTTTTTGGAGAAAAGTTCATTACATAATATCGCTATTGTGCAGGTAATTCTTGTGAACGGGCAGTTTCCAGCCCCAAAAATTGAATGTGTGACCAATGACAACATAATTGTAAACGTCATTAACAAGCTCGACGAGCCTTTCCTCTTTACATGGTTAGTCCTTAAAACCTAATTTTTTATAATACCAAATCTTTACACCGCTTTTGGTGAATCAATGATTAATTATTAATCTTTAAATCTGTGATTCTCATAATTATAATGAGTAAAATAATAATAATAATAATAATTTAAGTTAATCTGAACATTTATCATTTCAAAAGTCAATGGTTTACAATTTATTAATATTTACATGTCTCGATAAATTTAGGAGTGGAATCAAGCAGAGGAGGACATCGTGGCAAGATGGAGTGCTAGGAACCAATTGCCCAATCCCTCCAAACTCAAATTGGACATACAAATTCCAAGTTAAAGATCAAATTGGGACCTTCACATACTTCCCTTCCATCAATTTCCAAAGGGCCGCCGGGGGCTTTGGAGCCTTTGTGATTCAACCTAGAAGTGTCATAACAACTCCCTATCCGATCCCCGACGGTGGCGAGGTCGACCTTCTCATCGGCGATTGGTACAACACCGACCACAAGGTTATTTCCTTTTCAACCTACTTTGTTATATAACGAGAGTTGAGTTATGTTTACATTGACATTTTTCGATTAAAATTTAAGTCACTATTGTTATGTCATGTTACACAGACATTACGTAAGAAATTGGATTCCGGCATTCCGCTCCCTCTACCCAATGGTATTCTTATCAATGGCTTGCGAAGTACAACACTGGTTCTTAAAAAAGGTAGCTTTTCCTATCATCTAACAAAAAGTATTGATTTTAGTCTTCAGAACTCAAATAATAAATGGCACCGTTGTCGCATAATTGAGTTTTTCATGTTCATGTTTAGTTGCTTTTGAAAGTTTAATTTTAGAAATATTGTTAGAGCAATTAATTAGTAATTTTCTCAAAAATTGAGGATACAATTAATTTGGATGTATAAATTTATTTTATAATATAATTGTAAATATAAATTTCTATATAAGTAATTACAAATATAATATTTTTCAGAGAATACTCACAAATATAATGTTTTTTTTTTTTTTTTTTATTTAAAGTTCATTTATAATTATCTTATTCAAAGAATGACAATCCATATATACTTCTAATTTATAAGACAATCATCCATTTAAGTGACTACAATTGACATATAAGATATTAGTTAACAATAATTTCAATAACTATTAATTAATTTAGTTATCAATAAACTATGTATAACCATAAAAATAACACTTAGTAGCGGAACGTTTTCTAACTCTTTTCTTTACTCAGTTAGACAGATTTGTAGTCACCTAAACATTTTCTTTAAACTATCACTCTTGAAAGTACTATTTCAAGTATACATTAATTATGAAGTGACATTATATATTACAAAAGTGTATGTACAATAATCTTAAAAAGGACACCATGTATATCTGAGACGATTTATAAATACATTAGCTGAAAGAACCGTTAGCCAAAGCGAGCATAGTTCAGCTGTAATTGGCATGTATCCTCGACCAAAAGGTCAGAGGTTCGAATCCCCCACCTCAAATGTTAATGTACTAAAAAAAAAACTGAAAGGACTCTTAAATTGTCTAAGGAAGGATAAATAAACCACGAATGACATTGGGAGAGTCGTTATTTTCTTATTTTCAGGGCTAACGTACAAGTTGAGGATATCAAATGTTGGGATAGCAACTTCAATAAACTTCAGAATTCAAGGGCATTTGATGACACTTGTGGAGGTTGAAGGAGCTCACACCATGCAAGAGGCTTACGAGTCATTGGACATTCATCCAGGCCAATCCGCCGCCGTTTTGGTGTCCCTTAAGAACTTGCCAAAGGACTATTACTTTGTCGCCTCTTCTCGTTTCACAAAGCCTATCCTCACTACAGTTGGAATCCTTCGCTATCAAGGCTCTTCCATCCCTCCTTCCAAGCCTTTGCCCATCGGACCAACCTACCAACTCCATTGGTCTATGAAGCAGGCCCGGACCATCAGGTTCGTGCTCGAAATTTGAATGAGTAGCTAGGCCCCGTTTCATAACCATTTTGTTTTAGGTTTTTGGTTTTTGAAAATTAAGCTTATACACACATATTTCCACTTATAAGTTTCTTGATTATAGTATCAATCTGCTTCTACCTTGTTTTCAAAAACCAAGTCCAATTTTGGAAAAAAAAATAGTTTAAAAAAATTTGTTTTTGTTTTTGAAATTTGGCTAGGAATTCAAATGCAGCCTTAACTAGGATGAAAGTCATGGTAGAAAATTTAGGGGAAAATAAGCCTAATTTTCAAAAAGCAAAAACAAAAAATCAAATGGTTATCAAACGAGACCTTCATTTTCCTAACGTGTTTCTTTTTGTAAATGTTAGGTTAAAAATCACTTTTGATCCTTGAACTTTCATTAAAGTAATGATTTAGTCTCTTACCTTTGATTTGTAATTATTTAGTCCTTGTACTTTCAATTTTGTAACAAAATTAATGCTCGTTACAAAAAAATTCGTCTAAATTAAATGTCGGATTTTTATTATTTAATGATGTGTAGTTTATAAACATCTTGGATTCCAAATTAGTTTATTAATATATCTAGGTAAGAAATGTAATTAAATCTTAACTAAATTGTTGATGGTGTCTCTAGAAGTATTTATACATTCTTATCATTTTCTTACACATATGGAATATTTTGTTTACATTTGGACAGATTAAATTTGACAGCAAATGCAGCAAGGCCAAACCCACAAGGATCATTCCATTATGGGAACATAACAGTTGTGAGGAGACTGATATTGGAAAATTCATTGACAAAAATAAAAGGAGCTCTTCGTTGTGCAGTTAACAATGTGTCTTATGTTGATCCACCAACACCTTTAAAGTTGGCTGATTGGTTCAACATCCCTGGTGTTTTCGACCTCACGACGTTCACCGATAAGCCCACGTCTCGACCTGCGATGCTCGGTGTCTCCGTTGTTAACATCACTCTTCATGATTTCGTCGAGATTGTCTTCCAAAACAATGAAAAGACTGTCCAAGCTTGGCATTTTGATGGAACGAGTTTTTACGTTGTCGGGTATATCAAAATACTAAACTCCCATTTCTACGTATTCGATTTAGCCTTTGTAGGATAGCGATCTCGTTTTTAGCTTTTAGTTTTTATGATTGTGATTGCTTTCTTCTAGTTTCATTGGTAGTCAAACTTTAAACCTAAATAAAAGTTCTTACAAATAACCATTTGGTTGTTGGTTTTTTGTTTTTGAAAATTAAGCTTGTTTTTTCCTAAATTTCTTACCATTATTTTCATTTTTGTCAATGGTACATTTGAATTCCTAGCCAAATTCCAAAAACAAAAACAAGTTTTTGGAAACTATTTTTTTTAGTTTTCAAAACTTGAGTTGGTTTTTGAAAACATGGAAAGAAGGTAGGGAACAAAACAAAGAAACTTATTAGTGGAAATAATGTTTATAGGCTAAATTTTCAAAAAGCAAAAAGCAAAAACAAAATGGTTATCAAACGGGGCCTTAGTTTTCAAATTTTGGTTTAGATTTGATAACATTTTAAAATGTAAATAACAAAGCAAAGAAACATTAATGTAATCGTAGTATTTACGATTAATCTAATTAATTTTTTTTTTTTTTAAGAAAAAGAGAAAACAAAATAATGCTTATCAAACATGGTTTTATTAATTTTCCTTTGTACCAATAAATTAATAACATACAACTCATTATTCTCATTGCTTATCTTTCAGATATGGTTCTGGTGTTTGGTCATATGACATGAGAAAACGCTATAACTTAGTGGATGGTATATCAAGACACACCGTTCAGGTAATTTTAGCTTTATACATATCATTTATCTTAATTACCATCTCGCCTACTTGCTCTATCAGAGGTCCATTTTTTGTTACTATTGAATCATTTCAATATAACTTTCGATCAATCACATACTATATAAGGATTTGAACCTACAACATTAAATTATTTTGGAGATTCACATCTTACTCAATTGAACTAAATGCAACCCTAATATGTTTTAGGTGCATAAATTATCATGTAGAATATTATAAAATAAAATAAAAAATGATTGATTGGTGTATATTTGGGCAGGTATATCCAAAGTCTTGGACTGCAATATTAGTGTCATTAGACAATAAGGGCATGTGGAACTTGAGGTCAACAATATGGTGGAGAAACTATTTGGGCCAACAATTGTATTTCAAAGTTTGGAATGATGAAAAGAGTTTGTATACTGAGGCTGACATTCCACCCAATGCTCTCAAGTGTGGCAAAGCATCCAAGTATTAATATCAAGAAGATTTGATTCAAATTCATTTCTCTATTGGAAAGCTTTAATTTGTTTTCTCTTTGTTAATTAGGGGTTTAATTTAATTGTCAGTTACGAGAGGGTGACTGTTAAAATTTAGTGAGAAGAAAAGTATGAGAGGTTGAAAAATAGAGAGAGAGATGAGGGGTTTCTACTTTGTATTTTAAATTTAATCACTGTCCTTTTTTAAGTTGTAATAAATCTTTAATCAATTTCTTTCACTTGTTTAAGAAGTTATATGCCATTTTCTGAAAAAAAAAAGAGTTTTTTTAGGAGTACAAAGAAACAGAAAAGCTAAACATAAAAAGGAGAAAAAACATGAGTATGAGGCATCTAACATGCTATGAGTCCAAGGGAGACATTCTTCAAGCCACATTTTAGAGTGTTTCGATGTAACGTCCCAAATTTTTGTGATTAACTAACCTAGCTACATTACTAACTCCTATATCAAAACTAACCGAGTGCTCCGAAAATTTCGGCAGCATAACGACATACGTAGGACTAAACCAAAATTTTCTTTTACACTTGGGTTAACACAAAACAACACTTCTATATAATTCTAGCCTACTCCACCTTACTTTAGCCCAACAAAACCAATCCACAACACCATACGAGTTAGATCTCGCATTTACAGCCAATGACAGAATCACAACATGCTAGATAAAGGTATTCAACCACTACAAGAAGAATAGTCTTTCCCCAAAACACGTCGGGAGAGCCTCCCCCGACGCAAAACATAGCGTCAGCAACATCGTCGGAAGAGAATAGTCGGGGCTTCTTCTCCCGACGCGCAACATGACGACGTCGTGAGTTACATCAACTCCCGACGCATGATACCCTTAAGGATCGCCCGATGCTAGATTTTTCACCATCGGAAGTTCTTAACAACTCCCGACGCTCATAAAGCGTGCGTTGGGAGGAAGCTGATGTCGACGCCTACAACAAGCGTCAGGAGTTCCTCCCTCACCCGACGTGGCATTTTAGGCGTCGGGAGATTACCGGGAACCGTTGATGCCGACGCCCATTAGGATGGCGTCGGCAGTTATGGTAACTCCCGACGCTTTTGATGTGTCGGGAGTTTCTTTCTTTCACCCCTGAAAAATATTTATATTTTCACTCTAAACAATATAAAATAAACACTTTCACTCTAAACAATATAAATATCTCATTGAATTATTCAAATTTCATTCAAAACAATGCAAATTTCATTTAAAACAGTACAAATGATTCATTAATAATATATCAAATGTCCATACAACAAGTTTATAAGTCCAGTTTGTTCAGAAAAAAAAAAAAACTTGTAAGTCACCGAGTCCACATTCTTGTTAAGCTTTGTCAACAAAAAAAAAAAAAAAAACAAAACAGCAAGATCTTTCTGTTCAAAACATCCCTCGATCCTACAATTGAAACATCCCTCGATCCTGCAATTAAAACAAAAACGATTTATCAAAACTTCGAACAATTAACTAAAACGCTTACAAGTTCGTCAAAACTGAGTTAAACACACATAATATGAAGAAATGAAAATTGACTTAACATTGAAAGGAAAAAAAACAATTGAGTAAAGAAATTAACAAAATTTAAGAATGTCATGTATAATCCAAATAAAAACGATATAAGAAACTTTTGATCAACAATAATCCAAACAAAAACGATATAAGATACATATGAACATGAAATAGACTAGTTGTCACCCACCCCTCCCATGAATCCTAAACTTAACTAACATGAAAACGTTGGAATGAGCCCTCTAAACATATGCAACAAATCGAATGAAGCAAACATGTGGAATGAGCATGCCCTTTAAATCTAAACAAAAGCACCAAACTTAAGAAAGAGAAAGATACATAGGAGCGTGAAATAAGACTAGTTGTCACCCACCCCTCACACCAATCCTAAACTTAACTAACATGAAAACGTTGGAATGAGCCCTCTAAACATATGCAACAAATCGAATGAAGCAAACATGTGGAATGAGCATGCCCTTTAAATCTAAACAAATGCACCAAACTTAAGAAAGAGAAAGATACATAGGAGCGTGAAATAAGACTAGTTGTTACCCACCCCTCACACCAATCCTAAACTTAACTAACATGAAAACGTTGGAATGAGCCCTCTAAACATATGCAACAAATCGAATGAAGCAAACATGTGGAATGGGCATGCCCTTTAAACAAAGGAAACAAAATCTAAACAAAAACACGTGTTCAACTTAATAAAAAGACAGATACATAGGAACAAATGCTACCATAACTGCAGGATAGCAACATATCTCTTGAAGCAACATCTATCAAATGCAGACAAATTGCAGTCAACATAAGGAACGTTATGTTGCTACCATAACTGTAGGATAGCAACATATATCTTCCACTAATACGTTTATTACACAAAGGAGGAAGTTCATACCTAGTTCGATGTTCCTCCTCCTCGTGGCTGCATTAATTGCTCGACTAGACCTTGCACTCTATCCAACTGAGCTTTCGTCTCGAGTCTTTCACTCCTCTCTTCCTCGACCATTGTCGACACCTTTTGGATCTGCTCTCGTGATTCCACGAGTTCTGCCTTCAGGGTCTCTATTTGTGTTGCTTGCTCACGTTCTATCTGTGAGGTTGCAACATCAGATGATGCATTTTTTTTAGATGTAGGCTTTGGTCCCCAACCAAGGCCTTTAACATGGCCTGGTCGTTTGCCCAACACTGTCTCCATTATCACCTCCCCCGAGATTGGTTCAGACCTTTCTGGAACAGGAGCATCTTTCAACGCCAACATTTGAGTCTGCAATTATAATTGAGAAAAACAATTATTGTGTAACAGTGGAGAATAAAACATTTGACCTATACTTATAAGTAAAACTTACATGTGCATCGTTAGCAGCTTGGTTGACCCACTCTCCATTTTTTGAGTATGTTCGCTCAAATAAGTCAATTGGTCCAATTTCTCAACCTTGTTCCAGTTTTTGTAACTCAAAACACATACAAATTTAGTGAAAGTTATAGAATAATGAAGTACAAAAAAGACTTTTTAGTACTATACCATGTCTTCTCGGATGTGAAGGAAAGACTTTGACCCAGTCCTATGATTAAATGACAAAGCAGACTGATTATTCCGATTGGACTCTGCAAGTTTCTGTCAAAATGAAAAATGGGTTACTTTTGCATGCAGTGTTTGTGTGAATCTATATACCAGGAGAAATGAGAACATACCTTCCACTCAGGGGTCTCGAACTTAGTACATAGAAAATGCCAATCTTCAATGGCATCTTTAAGCCGATCTGGTGGGTTTGCAAGTGCCTCTTCAGGAGTGTCATATTTTTTGTAGTGTCTGTGTAAATCCGCCCGATACTCTTTGAATATGTTTTGCATTTGCTGTGCAAGGAACCTGATCATTGCTAGTTTGGATAGGTCCAAATCGAAATGCTCCTACATAGAGGTACATTTATTATAATACATAGGTTATAAAAAGTTTTTAGAATTAATGACGTGTTTAACTTACCATCAATCGGCTTTTGACAAGTTCCTTACAATCTGTCGGTACATCTCTGATTGATGCGCAACGAACCAGAAATGATTCTCTCACAGCTGTACCAATTGCGTTGCTAAACTTCACAGCCCAGTTGCAAACTGGCTTCTTCAAATTAGGGTCAATTTCAATGGGAATTCGCCCATGAAGTACGACATATTTATCCAACTCAATATTACTCGAATAGGAGCGTGTCGTCCTATTAGCCGTACTATTACCATCTGAATCCAAGAAAAAACAAAAAACAAAAAATTACAATAACATGTCATATGCCAATGAACATAGAAGAGAAATAATGTAAATTAACCTGAAGTCTCTCCAGCAGACGATGTCTGGCCTAACTGGCCCAAATCCTCATCATCATATTCTTCGGCAGCGTCGAGCAATTGGTCTTAACCCGTCCTCTTCCCTGTACAAACACAAAAGAAACTGTATGACATAGTAATACATCCATCGTTAAAAAAACAACTGAAATACACATTTACTTATTCGCTGTCAGGATGTTCATCAGGATTCGAGCTAATATCAGGAGATAGTGGTACATCCTCTTCTTCATCGTTTATAAAGGAATCATCGTGCTGACTAATATGTTGTGCTACAATTGTAGGGTCAATGTCAGCTCTACATAATGTGTTATCTTTAATTGAGTCATCGACACTGATTCCATTACCAACTTCTAACAAATCTAGCTGATCATTATCAAGATCTTGTTGTTCTGGCACGTCCCACAAGCGTTTACTTTGGACTACTTGCACAACTTTCCAATTATTACCGTATTTAGGGTCATCAAGATAAAAAACTTGTTGTGCTTGACTAGCAAAAATAAACGGCTCATCAGCATACCAGTATTGAGATATATTAATTGATTTGTACCCTAAATCCATGTGTGATCTCTTTTTTTTTACTATCTGTGTCGAACCATGCCAACTTGAACATAAAAACATGTCGTCTCTTTGCATACTGAAAGTCTACAACTTCTTTTAAAACACCATAAAAGTTGTGATCGTCACCTCCACCTTCACTTTCTCCAGGAACCATGATTCCACTATTATGTGTAGCCCGACGATTATCACGTTTGATACTATGAAAGCGTACTCCATTAACAATACACCCGTTGTAAGAGCGAACCTCAGAAGCTGGTCCCATCGCTAGTGAATACATATCATCTGACATATTTTCACGATCCGAGAGAACCTGTTCATTCATTATAAGTTTTTTGGACAAACATATCGTACTTATTTCAAATTTGAACAAAATCATGCTTACGCGAGACTTGAACCAATTAGGAAATGTTTGTTGATGTCTTTTATACAAGTCAGTCACGCTTTGTGCTTGAGGTCGAATTAGTCTCAAATGTTGCCTAACGACCACAAGAACAAGAGATGTGAAAAGATCCTCAAACGTGTAGTTAAAATGTTTCTTTCTTACAGGTCAATATTAGAATGTTGAAAACATACCTACGATAAGATTGTATCTCTGCACAATTGTTTAATATATACCAGTGTGCAATTCGCTTCTCATCCGTTGATAATGTCCGTAAAGTAGAGCCCCCAAATGGTCGTGCACTTTGTCTAAACATCTCAAATTCACCGCATATATCAGTCTCAGGAATACTATCGTCATTTCGTTCATCTCTACTAAACCTCGTTTCAATTCCAGTAAGGTACAACGAACAAAAGACCAAACATTCATTCATTATAAAAGCTTCGGCTATAGAACCCTCAGGTCGTGCTTTGTTTCGTACGTATTGTTTCAATGTTTTCAAGCTTCTCTCGATAGGGTACATCCAACTATAAGTAACAGGACCCACCACTTTGGTTTCATATGGCAAATGAACTGAATGGTGCACCATTACATCAAAAAATGCCGGTGGGAATATTTTTTCCAACTTACAAAGTATGATTATGATATCTGCTTGTAATCGATCCAAGTCACTGATGCGTATTGTCTTAGCACATATGTCACGAAAGAATGCACATAACTCAACAATAGTAGTGGAGACGTCTTTCCTTAAATATCCTCGGACACCAATAGGAAGAAGTCTTTGAAGCAAGACATGAGAGTCATGAGTTTTTAACCCCCATAGTTTTCCATCCTTCTCACTAACACATCGTGCTATATTTGATACAAACCCATCCAGAAATTTTACTGACTTTAAGAACTTACAAAAGTCGACTCTTTCACTGTGTGTCAATGTGTATGCAGCATGTGGCTTCACAACTTTACCCATACCTCTTGCAAATGTAAATCTTTTCTTATCTTCAAATCTTTCAGATCTAACCTTGCATTTGTTGTGTCCTTATTTTTTCCCTCGATATTCAACAATGTGCCGATCAAGTTGTCACAAATGTTTTTCTCAATATGCATGACATCCAGTTTATGTCGTAACAAAAGTTGTCTCTTTCATCCATTTCCAAGGTGGCAAATGTAAGGAACTAACACTACAGGCCACATACTGTAAGATGTACTCATATTACCGAATGGATTAAACCCATCTGAAGCTAGTCCCAATCGAACATTTCGTGGGTCTGAAGCAAACTGAGGAAATGCACGATCAAAATGCTTCCACCCTTTAGTATCAGCTGGGCGTCGTAACACACCATCTGTATCAACCCGCTTATCTTGATGCCACCTCATTTCCAATGCAACGTGTTTCGATGCAAACAACCGCTTCAACCTTGGTATCAATGGAAAATGACGTAAAACCTTATGTGGGATTTTCTTACCTTTTCCATCGTTGACTTTGTATCGAGACTCCCCACATACTGGACATTGTTGGCTATTGGAAAATTCTTTCGAATATAATATGCAATCATACTTGCAAGCATGAGTACACTCATAGCCTAATCCTAAGTCCCGCAACTTCTTCTTAGCTTCATAATATGAACTAGGTATGGATGCACCATTAGGAAGTACTTCTTTCCACAACTGTAGTAGCATATTAAACGACTTAATACTCCAACAATTAAGAACCTTAATATGCATCAATCTCACCAAAAAGTTTAACGACGAAAATTGGGTACAACCTGGGTACAACATGAGACTTCGCCATTTCAAGAAATCGGGCAACTCCTTCTATATAATCGGTCGAGAACTTATCTTTAAGTTTCATCCAGCCTTTATTCATTCTTACCTAAAAGTTAGGACTTGTATGATTTGTACAATAAGTTAGATTCAAACGTAATTGTTTACTTTGGTCCTTCAAATCCTTCAAAATATTATCGAATTTCAAGTGTAAAGAAGGCGTAAGTCTCCAGCCTAAGAGTTCTCGAGACAGACCTCAAGGCATAAGCCTCAATAACCTTTTAAAACATTGACTTTGAGTTCAAGGATTTTTGCAATTTGTTTGACTTGAAGGTCCCAAATTTGTCAACTTGAAGGACCATAAGTTTTGTAGTTTGAGTTTCTTAATAAGAGTTATGTGGCTTCTTTAATTTTTTTAAAAGGCTAAAGGTGGCCTCAAGGGCTTTTCCTCTTCAAGAGGCAATGTGCAAGCCTTAAGGCGTTATGAGGCCATAGGCCTCAATTTTAATTAAAAACGTTACGCAAATCGTAAATTTGAATAAATGAGGGAAAGAAATATTAACTAGTTAAGAACATTTTTCTACTTAGAGATAGATATTCAAATTTATATCCTCCAATTAGTCGTTAGGAATAAATATATTCACTAGTTAGGCTAAAACATAAACTTTGATACGATGGAAACCAAAATAAAGTTAAAACAACATACGATAAACCAAACATACTTTGTCGTTAAGGCGAAACCAAAATCAAGTGTTTAAAAATGTAGAGAGGAAGATTTGAAACTTCGACATCAAGAGAATGAATAAGATCTAATAAAGATCTTAACAGTTGATCTATGCTCATATTAGTAATCACTTTCTGTTATCTTAAATAGAATAACTAAGTAAAACATGACCCAAAGACTACATTTTTATATTGGCATTAAAAGTACAAATGCCTCACAATATACTACAACAAAAATTATAACAAAAATTATACAAAGAGCCTTCCTAAATTGAAAGGAAATCAATGTTTTACAACTTTTCATAAAGGATGGCAGCATATATGCCTATATAAGCAAAACAAGCAACCTTATTCAATGGTGAGAATTTTCAAAAGAACCAATTCTAGCAAGTAAAAGTAGACAAAAGGCACAAAAAAGGATATAATATCATTATAAAAATTGTTACTAAAAAGGATACATGCATCCTTTTTGGTAACCTTTTTTATAAGATCTATCTTATCTAAGTACTTATCTATATAGAGATATATATTCCTTGAGTAAATTAAGGAAATGATCTCATGTGTAATTTTTTTTATTAAATAATTTACAAAAGTTAATGAAAATATATTTTTCTCGTATGAATTGTAAGTTTAAATCTCCAATCATTCCTTTATTTGTAGCTTAATATTGAACTCTTACTAAAATAAGTTATTGCGAAATACAAACTACCTAGTTGTCCCTTTCAAAAAAAAAAAAAAAAAAAAAGAAAAAGAAAAAGAAGAAGAAAAAAAAACCTACCTAGTCATTACAACCTAATAATCTATTAAGCTTTGACCCAAATAGAGAATACCTTTATTGCTCTAAAGTCTATAAAAGGAAAGAGCAAATATGTAACAAGAGCAAGAAAAAAAAAAAAAAAAAAAAAAAAAAAAAAAAAAAAAAAAAAAAAAAAAAAAAGCAACAATTTATGGAAGGCAAAGAGCAAGAGATTTGTGAAGTTGGTGCATGTGAAACAAGCTACGAATGGCAAAGAGCAGGGGATATTCTCCTCAAACTCTCAAAATCATAATCAGGGCATAATGCATTTAACCCAAAACAAGCAAAAGAGAGACGGATTCTGTTGAGACAACTTTACATTCATAAAATGGAAGTAATGATTCCTAGCTAGTAATGGAGGACACGAGTAATCTATTAACGATTCAAGTTGAGTCGTAACCTCAAACAAATCTATCCAAATACCCATTTGAGAGCCACTATTCCAAAAAGGATTACTAATTTCCCTACCTAAGCATTTGGGCATAGAGCACGACAATAAAGATGAGCTCTTTTGTTGGGTATGACATATTCATTCAACTCTTCTATTTTAGAAAATGCACCTACCCTTTTAAATTATTCAACAATTTCATCCATCACATTAAAGACCATAACTTATAATTTACAAACTTATCAATTATGACCCAATATTCAAATTATTTCCTTAACCATTTTAAACCTTTCTTTAAAACTATTTACCAAAAGAATAAAAACCTTCCTTTGAAACTAAAAAAAAAAATAAAAAAAATGGAAAGGAATGGCTATTCAGTTCACATCACACAGACCAAGAGGGAAAGAACCAAATTAATATTAATACAAGTATAATCCACTGAGATAATTACAAATATAATCCACGAATTTTGTAGAATAATACCTCAATATCAGCATACATATACAACTCCTAAAGAACAATTTAACTCAACCTAAACATGTGATGAAAGCTACCTCATTGAGCGCAACATTCCTAGTTGTTTTGTTGCTAATCATGCAACAAAAGAAACCCACAACCCTTCCGCACCCACCTCACATTACAAGCACAATCGCATACATATACAGATCCTCTGCCGCATGACAAATTAGCTAAGTTAACCCACCTGACAACCGTAAATTAACCATTCCCCTCTACCCAAAAGACGTTTGCAAAAAAAAAATAAAATCCAAACTCCACTTTCTAAGCGACAAAACCACGTTCGCGTCCCACAATCTCACGAAACACGAGAGAGTAAGTCGAAAAATCTCCCACCTCAAAATCGACCCAAATCAGCGGACAAGAAGAAAATCCTAAAACCCTAGGTTGACCAAAATTTCAGAGACCCGTACAAGTAATGAAAAGGCATAAGAGAAAACCCAAAAAAAATAAGAAGAAGATTAGAACTTGTTGAAGAAGATTAGAACCCAAAAGAAAACCCAAAAAAAATAAGAAGAAGAAGAAGAAGCGAACCTGTTGAAGCAAGAAAAGACCACGACGGAAGCACGAGCAAAAAACCGGCGGCGGCGCGAGCGAAACGACGACGGCGACGGAGGACAACCGACGGCGCGGGAGATTTGGAGCTCAGCACGCGAAACCGACGGGGCTGGGCGATTTTCGAACGAAGAACAGAAAATGAGGGGCCTTTTTTCGATTTGGGGATTTAAACAGCCTTCTCCTGACACTACCTAAAGAGGCGTCAGGCGTTACTCTCTCTCCCGACGCCCAATACTAATAGCGTCGGGAGTTCCCCAATTTTCGCATTTTTTTCGATTTTCGTCTTCCCAACGATAGGCTGAACGCGTCGGCATCAGTTTGACTACCGACGCAATAAATATTAGCGTCAGGAGATATTTAACTTTAATTTAATTTTCGCCTTTTTTATTCCTGACGACCAACTGTAGGCGTCGGGACCTAACCCAATGCCCGACGCGTATCATTTTGGCGTCGGGAGAGTCTGTAATTGCCCACGCTATTTTTGGATTTCTTGATTGCAACTACCGACGCGACAAATGGCGTCGGGAGATGGGCTATCTCCCAACGCGTATGTTAGGTGTCGGGAGTTAGTGTTTCAGGCGATGCCTTTTTTGGGCGTCGGGAGAAAGTTCATCGGAAGAGACAAATTTTCTTGTAGTGAACTCAATTGCTAGAAACCATTTAACTTTTATTAAATAAGAAGTGTTCAAACTTCATATGAAACTAATCATAGTTAAGTCTAACTTCTCAAAATAAACCAACTAGACAAACTTCTACATGCATCAAACATAAAGCCACTACCTTATCCACCTAGATAAGTGAATTAACAACTACACTATTTATTCAGGAAAGTAAAATAATAGTTAAGCAACTAAACACTAGATGACCAAATAAACATATAACACAATGACTAGACCATTGGAGTCACTCCTTGTGCGCCTCCTCATCCACATCACCAAGCACATAAAGCTCATCATCACATGTTTCTAAAAATGTTGGGGGAAAGAAGGGGATGGGATCAGTACAACCACGGTACTGGTAAGCAGCTCACACTCGGTGAGCCACCCAACATTGAACAACATATCAACATGCTAGGCACACACATCCAACATACTTTCAAAGCGATAAACTAATATCATGCTCTTAAAGTGAGAAAACAACAACGATACACATGCTGACACAACAAGATGACTCATGCGCACACACAAACATGCTATGCACCCCCACATGGTTTTTGCTCCATGCTCTCTTTCTTAGCACATGATTTACGCGTCATGCTGTAGTAGACCATGTCGCAAGCGCACGGGCCACAAGTAATATAAAATGGTAAGTGATTACCAAGTATCGAATCCACACGCAATAGTATTTATCTTATGTGATTAAAGTGACTGAACACTAAAATTACTAAAGACAGATATTATCTAGGAACCTCATTCGCATTCAAAAGACGGGATCATAAATTGAATAACGCAATAAATCAATAGAGGCAAATGATCAAACAACTTGAAAGGAATTGGAGGAGATCACGTTTGAGAGAGGTAGGGTCTTAAATTCTTAAATATGATTAAACATTTTCTCTAATTACCCATTACTAAGTCTAATTTAATTATAAATCTAGAACCTCCTTGTTAACATAGGTTTTCCTGTCGGTTTATCCTAATTATAACTAACTCATTTTAACAACCTAAGTGTCCTTAGCATCATTAAATGGGTTAATTAATAAAGCCCTGATTCATTATTGATTTCTAGGCCTAACCAACTACTCTCGCTGTCACTACGAGCAATTAAGCCTAGTTGCATGGGTTACGTTCTAACTTAGTTTCTCTTCGTCGAGTTTCCAACTAAGTAACCAATCATCCTAGATTTGGATAGAATTTATAAAGCATTAAGAATACCCATACAAATAACTAGAGATTTAGACAGAATAATGAGCAATCAAAGTAACGTAAAATCACATCTCTTCATTCAAGATCTAAATGTTGGGAAATTAGTTACACATTGTCACTATATGCACATAAAATTCCAGCATTATCATCCTAATTATAGTATATGGACAGAAAAAGGGAAAAGGAATTAAATCGTAGACGAATCCCTTGCTTACGCCCTTAATCCGTCACAATCCAAGCCTCGATCGGAACCTGAACAAGCTCCCGATCCTCCCCAAGAATGCCCAATAACCCTCTTAGAATATTGATAGACGACTTGTCGAAGGTCGTATCAAATAAATTTATAATTCCACGACACCTAAAGCTAACTTGTAGCAATAGTGACCGGGGTTGATCACAGGGAGTCTATGCAAACAAATTCTAATTTCCTTATTTGTTTAGAGTAACTAAAAAGGGAGATTTTGGGATTGAGCAAGAAAACTAATTATGGAAAGTAAAGTGTGCAAGAAATAGAAAGCAAGAATAGCAAGAATGAAATCAATACCTTAGGGCTCATGCAATCGAGGTTGTCATAGTAAATTCAATTCAATTATATCATAAATCTCATTAAACAATCAATGACATGTCTAAGCTCGGCGTACTCCGGGAACAACCCGAAAGTTGTGATCCTACTATCACAAACATGCAAATGTCAAGTTTGATTCTAGCTTAAATTAATTAATTGGCAGGTTAACTAATCTAAACCGCATTGGGATCTAGCTGAATTAATACACATGCAACAGACAACAAACCTCAATTACAATTAATTAAATTCTTTAGTTCTAGGGATGCATGAGAAATATCAAAACGTTCTCCTATTCGCTACTTAGATTAGCAATTAAATCTAGGTAAACCGTGGTTAAAGGTTGTCAATCTTTCCCTAGCACTACCTAAACTTATATGCAAAGAATTAAATTCACATAGACATGCATTGAGAATTAAAGTGCAAGAGATTTCATTAAAAGAATTTGAACTTACATTTGACGTCCTGATTACATGAAAAAAAGGAGCCTAGCCACTCATGGAACACGAAAAAACTTGGTTTTTTCCTGGATACATCATAAGAACTCTAGAAAACTAGCCTAAGTAAGAAATATTGATGGGGAAAGTGAGGGAAATGGTTACAAGAATGTAAGATTGAGGTGATATCTAACCCTGAATCTAAGCTACATATTTATAGGACTCCTTGGCCTCAAAGTCGTGGTATTTTGGCGCTGAAACAAGCCTCCAAAGATGGGAAGAATTCGAGAAAGAAATGGAAAACTTCATTTATGGAAACTGCCTAGTGTCGAGACGCTGGTCCAGATTGTTTGCAACGTTGAGACGCTGTCCTCTCGGGTTTTTGGCTTGAATTTGCTGCAGACATAGCATTGAGACGTTGTTTTGGAGGGTCTCAACGCTGAGCTCTCGAGAATTTGGCTCTAAGACTCGTTTTGCTCGTTTTAGGTCTCGTTTGGCTCCGAACCTCCGTTATGGACTGATAACTTGCAAAAAGCAAGTTATTTCTCCCTTAAATGTTGAACTATATAAGGCTGAAAAGATCCAAGTTGCGTTGATCTAGCGCATATTAGTAAGGGAATTGCGATAGCTAATCTTAAAAGGAAATATTTTAGACGCAGTAGGAAAATTGTGTTATTTTAACCTCTAACGCATGAAATTTGTAGTTGATTCGTTGCCCAAGTTTTCTTCAGCGCAGGTGCAGATCCCAGAGCAGTCCGTACGATGAAAGCTGGAAGGGATGATCGTGCTGACGTGTGACTGATGTGCAAGCTGGCGAAAGATGACTGGGGCACGCAAGCCAATTTCTTGGAGAAGTCAGCCTCCTTAGCCTATAAGAAGCATCCAGCTGCCCAAGAGAAAGGGTAGAGAGAAGAGCACGGAGCAAAAAGAAAGAAACCAGAAGAAGGAAGATTGTCGCGGCGCAGACTTATTATTGCTATAGAATGTATTGCGTTGTGTGTTTTTTGTCTCAGCATGAGCTAATTTACTTTTATCAAGGCGTAGCTTAGGCACCCATGCGGTGATAGGTTTATCTTGTATGCGTACATTTTGATTAAATGAGAAATTAATGCTTTCTACTTAGATGCGATAATGTTTTCATTACTAACTCCCGCCTGGCCAGCCGGATGCGGTAGCAGCATGATAAATCCCTGACAGGTAACGCATGTGGAACTATCTAAGTAGAGCAAGTTAGCGCATTGCATGTAGTCTTGGTGGTGTTAAAACTAATACTGCCACAATAAGATAGTGTGAATGAGCTTAGACTGTTTTAGGACTAATGCAGTCACTTGCAAGTTATTAGAGAATAGTACCAACGCATGAGCTAATTAAACAAAACAGTTGTTAGTTCTACGTCAAACGCATGAGTAGTACCGGAAGGGAATCTCATGTTTATTTCTCACTTAGGCATTAATGGATCAATTAATCAAAGTATGCGCTGCAAGATTACTTATAAACGCATGTGGTTGCCGCAGCAATAGTCTTGATAGCCTTGTCATCTGATATTTTCTTTAATCTCATCGCATAGTTTATGTTTTGTGCACTGTTTTACCAACCATTATCAATCAACGCTTTTCTTACACCTAAAATATCATGCGTGTGAGTGTTTAGTAGATAAGTTATTAAAAGTCTTTAACCGTCCTTCCCTGTGGATTCGACCCTAGAACTCTCTAGGTACTACTTGATTGTGTGTTAATTTATACTTGGATTAACGTGTATCAGCGAAAATTCTGTGTTAAATTAATCAACCATCTGTCAAGCGATCATGGGCCTACACACATATTACACTCATTTTAAAGGATTTTTCGCAAGATATTCAATAAACATAAGGAAATTAAGAGATTCTAAATGTATAAAAATATTAGACGTATCAAATATCTCTCACTCTAAACTCTATTCTCAGCCTCCAAAGGGCTGCTTGATACTTAAAACTCGTAGCAAAACGTGATTTAAATAGTCATCCAGATTGGCGCCCACGAACATCCAAACGTAGAGATGCTGTTGCCTAGTGTCTCGACGCTGGCCTTCGGCTGAAAATTCCAAACGCGGATGTGGGTCTCGTTTTCTTTCTTCTCTTGGGCTTTGGACTTCAACACATGACCCCAATACTTTATGTCTTCAATTTTATCTCCAAGTTAGGGCCCAAATGACTTAAATTTCTCCAATTATGCATCATTTTCTCTTGTGGGACTCAATAATTTGAAATTATCAAAATTAAGCAATTAAATAACAATTAATCAAGCAAATTAACTTAAATTAAGGGATAAAAGGTTAGCATTTTTGCATGCTAATACACCCCCAAACTTAAGCTTTTTCTAGTCTCGAGCAAAATAAATTCTATGGATACATGAAAAGAACAACACTCTAGCCTCAATGATTTAGATTTTCAGGGCAATATGGAAAACATAACTGTGGACTAAGCAAGCATGTCATACTCATGAAAAACTTTAAAATACAACTTAGAATCAATGAATAACATTCTCAAAACTTATCTAAAGGTTACTAACCAAGATTAGTTTTATGGCTTTTTCCATATGTTTTCCCCCTACACTGGCTAAGAGTCCAATATTTCAGAATTCAGCAATCATGTAAAACAAAGAAGCTTAGGGCGCCTGATTTTCTTTTCTTTTTCTTACGGGGGTGGATCCTCCCCCAAACTTGCATTTTATTGATGCTAAGGACACTAGCTTTCACACACCGTTGCAGTGACCCATATCTTAAGTTTAACCCTTGGATGACCTAATTGATCACAACAGAGGTAATTCTTTTCACCCCTATCCCCCCCCCCTTTTTTGATCATTTTGCAAGAAAAAATCATTTTTATTTCCTTTTTCTTTTCAACAGATTTTCTTTTTTCATTTTGTTCTTTTTGCAGGCATAACATAATTTTTCTTTTTATATCACCTAACTCTTAAAAGCATAAATCATGCATGGATTCTTAGTATTAGAAACTAAGCCTATTGGAGTGACAACAAACTTATAAAAACCATAACACGAATCTAAGTTTTCAAAGATCACAAAAGATAAGTTCATCACATGCTTTAGACATTAACACTAAGCAAAAAAATTTAAAATTTTTCAATTTTCAACTATGCTTCCAAATTCCACTATTCATATAAACCATATTGAACTAAAAACTAAATCAAATTCTAGGTTGTCATCATCATCTAATCATGCATCCAAAGAATTTCATTTGAGTTCAACACAGCGAAGCCTGCCCCCCAAACTTAAATTAAACATTTTTCTCAATGTTTTAAACAAGAAAAGAAAAAAGGGATAACTGAAACTTCCCTAGCATCTGGAGAAATTCCAATGCCTTCAATTAGAGAGAGACTGCATCCTTGGATTTAAAGGGACTTGCTTCCTGATTCCTGAGACTCAAAATTGGATCAAGAAGCAAGGGTTTAGTGAGTTCACAAAAAGAACAACTAACCAAACTAACAATCCTTGGGTTGCCTCCCAAGAAGCGCTTCTTTAACGTCTTTAGCTAGACGGGGCTCACTGATGACCGCAAAGTGCATGGGTCGCAAGTAATAATAAAATGGTAAAGTATACCGAGTATCGAATCCACAGGGAGGATGACGGTGATTAAGCAAGATAATAAAATGAACACTAAAAGTACTAAGATAAAATATTATTTAGGAGCCAAAACACAATGAAATAAAGCAATCAAAGATTAAAGCAATTAAAGAATTCAAGTGATCAATCAAAAATAAAAAGTGGAGAAAGAATCGAATGTAAGACGGGGTCTTGAAAATCAGATTATAGCTAATCAATTATTCTAATTGTCCTATCTCATGCCCGACTAATTATAAACCTAGAATCTCCGTTTAGCACATAGGTTCTCCTTTCAGTTTCCCCTAATTGTATTTAACTCATATTAATAACCTAAGTGTTCTTAGCGCCATTAAACAAGTTAATTAATAAGCCCTGATTCATTCTCGGTCTCTAAGTCTAACCAACTACTCTCGCTGTCACTACGAGCAGTTAAACCTAGTTGAGTGGATTATGATTTATCCTAATTTCTCTCCATCGAGTTTCCCTTATGAATCTAATCATTATACAATTGGCCAGATTATATAAAGTATTAAGACCATCCACACGAATAATTAGTATTTGGACAAGAGATAGGCAATTGAGAATAATAATTAACTATAAACTTTCATTTCAAGACCCACAAATGGGATTTAGCTATACATGATCAAAATTTCCCAAATGTACATACTATTAAGCATAAAAATGAGCAAAGTAAGAGTTAGGAGAATGACCGTCGAGAACCCCTTGCTTGTGCTATGGATCCCCTTCGAAACAAGCTCCCGAGCCCTCCAAAAATGCTCGTTACAATCCCACTAATTCTCACACTCGGTCCTCAAAGAGGCTTTAAGACCCTTAAGAAAGACTAAAGGAAAGGAAATGGGTGATGATTGATGCCCAAAATGAGGGAGTGAGGCGCACCTTTTATAGGCCTAGAAATGGGGTAGCGTCGCGACGCTGACATCACAGCGTCGCGACGCTATGACGTCAGCTTGGCTTGTGCGGCAAGAATACGACAGCGTCGCGACGCTGTGACGATTCCAGAACCATCTTCAATGCGGATTGAGCAGATTTTTGGGCTTCCTCCAATTCTTTGTGCCCCAACACTTTGCATGATAAATCTTGGGCTCCTCCTTGACCCAACTTGGAGATTGTGGCTTGAAATTCACAAATTTGGCCTATTTTTCTCCAATTAACCAATTAATTCTCCTAAGGACAAAATAATAAAAATCAATAGATATATATGGTAAAATCACAATAAAAGCACACAAAAGCTTACTAATTTAGGGATAAAATAGCAGCATTTCTGCCTGCTATCACTCACTCCACTCAAGGATGTTCAAAAATGAAGTTTTCCCTCTCTAGCCCACGAGCACCACTAATGAAGTCAACTGCACTAGTATAATAAGCAAATAGGGGATAAAAAAATATTCCCCTAGGCACTCGCCAGATAACAAAGCATTCAAATAAGTTTCCACCAGCAAACTATCTATGTCAAAATTATTCTTAAGCATTCTATCCTCAAAGCAGTTATTTACAGAATCAACTAGCATCATTACATCTATCGATCTTTTAACCTGGGTTGGCTTTTCAAAAAGCACCAGCATCTCACCAGGTGTGGTATGTTGTACAGAAATATCTACAAGAGACCCATTTTTTATAACAGACTGAACGATACTAGAGTCTATCTTCTCCATATGTTCATCAAAATCTTGCAGAATAGGCAAACCATAATCCTCAAACATATCATCATAAAAAAACTCATCAGGATCAAACACCGCATCAGGCAAACCTTCTAATTCTAAGGCTAAGTCTAACTTCTCCTCATCATCAAGCAAGAAAGCATGGCCAACAGAAAAACATGTATGAATACTACTGATAACGCTCTTTTATGTACATTATTTAGCCTTAAAAACTTAGATTATTGCTAGGAAAGCAAGAACTTTGTGCTTAAATTCTCATAATTTAGAGTGAAATTAGCAAAAGTTTAAGAATCATGTTAGAAATCTTAGAAATATAGAATTTATGCTTAAAGTGTTGAAAAAGAGATTATTTTTGTAAGAATTTATCAAAGTTAATGTTTTTGTGCAGAGGTCTAATTTGCGGTGGAATTGAATCCACAAATGGAGATAAAGAAGTTAGTGGAGAAAAATAGAAGTTGAAGATTTGCACCCACATTTAGTTCTGAAGATGTGGAAAATGCGTTTGAATTGCGCCCACAAACTGATAAGGAAAGTAGCCCCAGCTGAAGACAGATTTGTCAAGGCAGTGCACTGAGGAGATTTGTGCCCGATATGCGGCCGCAACTTGGCTTTCCTACAGAATTTCGAGATTCGTGGGATTTGCACAAAATCATCAAAAAATACCAAATCTCGTATCAAATCTCCAAGGATCGTGGATTTTCACTCTCAAGGGTCCTCTTGTTGGGTTTTATGCCCTAAAACTCGTAGATAGTAAATGGTGACAAATTGTTCACTTGTCTCAATACGTTGTTATTGAGGTTTGTACAATAAAGAGTTATTGTTACTAAAATTGCACAATTTGACCCAAATCCAATAAACTAAGATCCTAGGTTGTTTAGATGAAACTTGGACTAGTATGTGGGGACATACGGGGATCAATGTTCAAGTAACAACCTAAATGGTCTATAATATAGGGATAAGGCTGGGTACCTTATCCTGGTGACACTATGTGATACGACCTACTTTGTATTCGATACAGATGCAATGATCCAAAGCATCCATGTAGGAGACATGCGAGTGGGGGTATCCTGTGCAATGAGTTTGCATAAGACCGGACCGCGAAATAGTAACCACTAGATGTAACACTGTTAACTAGTTTAGGTATCTATTTCAATAGGATGACTTAGGTAACTCAATCTAAGTCCTGAGTATGTTATGAACCCGTTTCAGGAGGGATTGTCCTTAGATTTGTATGGGTGAGAGTGGCCAGTTCGCCGACTCAATAAGCCTACCATTTCAGGGGCAAGACCAAGTGTTCCCTTAAGGGCTGATTCCGGGTCTTGAACAAGGGTGCCCATCCTCTCCTCGCCCGAGAAGAACTGCTGTTTATTGATTGGATCATAAACAGACTGTTCATTAGAGGAATCAGTGGTACTTAAGGATCCAGAGGTAACCTAGAGGTAAAACAGTAATTTGACCCAGCTGGCGTTACGAACACTCGTGAAGGATTGACTTACCGTTATTTGTCAATATCCATGGACACAGAAATATTCTACAGTGAGAAGAGTGCAGCTGTGGGTCTTTAGTGGAGTGACCCACAGTTAACGAATGTTGACTAACTTGGTTAATGAGTTTAGCGAATTAGTCTCGTATCGTTGGAGCTTCTGATCTGTAGGTCCATTAGGTCCACTTGCTAGCTCGTAAAGGGTTCTGAGGTTAAATAGTCTTGAATAGAATTTGAAATGTGTTCAAATTCAAGGGAATTATATTGTATTTGATACAATTAAGATAATGTATGCAGATACATTATAATATAAGTTTAATTGGTGAATTAAACTTTATATTATAAATTAATTTTGGATATGATTCAAAATTAATTAATGAGAGAATTAAATATTTGAAGCAGTTTAAATATTAAATATGAATTAGATTCATATTAAACTATAGGTTAAAATTAATATGAATAGGGATTCATATTAAAACTATAGTATAAGAGAGAAAATGAAATTAATTAAATATGTGATATTTAATTAGTTTACGAATTAATTAATTGGAGAATTAATTAATTTTAATTTAATTTGGTTAAATATGATTTAATCGAAATTAAAACTATAGTTTATAATTAATGTACATTTGATGCACATTAAAACTATAGGTTAAAATGAGAGAGATTTATTTGAATATGATTCAAATGTGTAATTAATTAAGTATTTGATATTTAATTAATGTGGGAACAATTAATTGAGAATTAATTGAATGGCATATTTAATTCAATTGAATATGATTGAATTAAAACTTTATGTTATAATTGATTTAATTAAAATTGGTTTAATTAAATTAATTAGAATTAATTAAATAATTATTTATTATTTAATTTAACGGTTGGGATCACGTTGATTATGATCAACGGTGGAGATCCTGTAGGGAAGTTAACCTCCCTTATTCCTATGTATCAGTTAGGGGTCAGTGAGGGACTGATCACTTTCTCACTCTCATTCTAACGCAGATTACAGAGAAGAAGGCTCTCTCACAAGATCGCTCTCTTATGAATTCTCTCTGAGAAAACAACCACTATTGTTTGATTTCTCATTCCCTATTCAAGATTGGATCCCACAATCCAAGCCTCAAGGATTCAGAGTATAGCGGCTGATCCGATTGGTGGTGTCCGTTAGAAGATCAAAGAACGTGGATAGGAGTATTGTGCTGTATTTTGCCTTCTATCACTTAAGTTTCATGCATCTAAAATTGTTTTAGATCTGTAAATGCATGCTTAATCTAGTGTAGAAAATAATTTTCTATTTTGCCCAACGTACCGGTTTTCTATTTAATTGAAATTAAATCACGATCGGTGAAAACCGCTTCCGCTAGAGGATTCAATTCCTTCACCTCTCACGCTAATCTCAGCAGCCAACCCTAACTTCCAAGGTCTACATAAGGCGACCAAGGTGCAAGAAGCAAAGTGAGCTCAAATTTTCGTCCTAACATAGTTTTTATGCTTTTCTTTCTTCTCACCTTGTAATCAATCCAAGTTTCGGTTCTTCTAGTCTCTGTCGACTCTTCCACTTGAAAGAAGAAGTGAAAGACTTGTCTCCCTTGAAAAAGGCAAGAGCAAGTTAGATAGAGAGGAGAAATAACCTTAGTTGAGTCTTGAGTCATTTACTTTCTATTTTATTTTCATGGTAAGCTGTTTTATTTTCTGTTTTATTTAAGTTTCAGTTGCAAGTTCATTCTTTTATGTACCTTTTGATTATTAATATGAATGCAATTGATTTCTTTAATTCGTGTATCATTTACTTTATGTTTTACACTTTATTTTCCTTAATGAGCTAAGCTTCTTCTCGGGGATTTGAGTATGTGGATACCTTGAGTAAGAGAAAGTCCCACCAATGCAAAGACAACCTTACTTCTGAAGGGAATAAAAGTCCCCACGCAGCGGAAGCGCATCGATTGGACCTTACGCCGTATATTAATTAACATTAAAATACCGTTACGATAACTCAAACAAAACTTTAAACTAACTTTAAAGTCGCTGTAAAACGGTTTAAACATGCTAAAATAAATCTAAATTTATTTTAAAAACTTTTCTAAAGAAGAGGGGAAGAACCGTTACAAACCTCCGTTGTAGACTTGACCGTTCTTCGCCAACGACGCTCCACAAACGAAAACGCAGCAGCCGCTTTAAGGTTTTCTTCGCTGGAAATTCCTTCTTGATTGACACAATAACCACAGAGGTTACACCGGTATGTCTCTAAGTCTAGGAGACAAAAGACTTGTGGGAGTCTTTCTCTAAGAGGGAGGCTAGAGAGAATTCTAGGTCTTGTCTTTCAAGAGTGTCAAGTGTCATGACCAATTAGGTCTAGTGTTCTATTTATAGAAGAGAGGCCATGAATAAAATATTCAATTAAATCAATCTTTTCCAAAATTGATTCAATCTTTATTCCTTAATTAATCAATCATGATCAATCAATTCCCCAATTGATTAATCTTTTCCACAAATGACTAATTACTTCCATAAGTGATTAGATCATTCCCATAAATGATTAATCACTTCCTTAAGTGATTAATTATTTACATAATTGATTAATTCATGGTTAATGAATTCTTTAATTAATTAACCACCAATTAAATATCACATATTTAATTTCCAGCCTTGAATTAATTAATTTTGCCCAAACACATTTTAGGACTTAAATTAATTAATTTATTATTTGAACTCCTTCAATCTTCCATAAATTTATATTTGAACTTCTTCAAATATTAATTTCTCTCATAATAATATATCAATATATATTATATTTGTTTCCCTTAGTAAATTGAACATTTTCAATTTACATTTATTACTTAGTTGCCTCAAATTACTTTACGAGCTACCAGTGGGACCTAATGGACCTGCAGATCATAAGCTCCAACGATGTGAGATTAATTGGTCAAACTCATTAACCACATTAATCAATATTCGTTAACTGTGTGTACATTCCACTATAGACTCACAGTTGCACTCTTCTCACTGCAGACATATTTTCTGTGTCCACGGATCTAGACCAATATCGACTAGTTAGTCCTTCACGAGTGTCCGTAACACCAGCTGGGTCAAATTACCGTTTTACCCCTGGGTTACCTCTATTTCCTTAAGTACCAATTCTCCTCTAATGAACAACCTGTTTGTGGTCCAACCATCAAACAGAAAACCCTCTCGTGCCATTGAGAGGGTAGGGCCCTTTGTTCAAGACTCGGAGTAACCACTTAAGGGAACACTCATCTGCTTCCCTAAAGTCGGGAAGGAGTGAATTCCATCTTGTACGATTATGTTCCCAGCTCCCCATTCGGTCTTGTCCCCAAAGTGGTAGGCTTATTGAGTCGGCGTATTGGCCACTCTCACCCATACAAATCAAAGGACAATCTCTCATGAGCAGGAGTCCATAATCAACTCAGGATTAAGACTAAGTTGTCTAGGTCGTCCTAGTGAAATAGAAAACCAACTAGTTAACGGTGTTATAACCAGTGGTTACTATTTTCGCGGTCCGGTCTTATGCAAACTCATTGCATAGGATACCCCCACTCGCATGTCTCCCACACGAACGCATTGGATCGCAGCGTTTGTATCAAATACAAAGTGGGCCGTATCCATAGTGTCACCAGGATAAGGCACCCAGTCTTATCCCTATACTATAGACCCTTTAGGTTGTTTCTTGAACAATGATCCCATATGTCGCTACATATAGTTCAAGACTCATATTACAACCTTGGATGTCTAGTTTATTGGATTAGGGTTATTATTATTAGGCAAAGACAAATATAAAATAACTAATAACAATTAATGGAAAAATATATCAATATTATTTCATTAATATCCGGTCAACGGTTACATTCACTATCTACGAGTTTTAGGGCATAAATCCCAACAACTTCGTCTTAGCATTGTTTGTTTTTTCTGAAGTTCAAGTTTCATTGTTAGCATAAACTGATCACTTAAGTTAGCATAGTTTGTGTGCAGCTGGTGGCTAAAAGGTTGGAGTTGAATGCAGGGGTTCGCAAAAACAATACTTGATTCTGGAGAAACTATTCATGTTTGCTCTTCTTTTCAGGAAAATAATTCCTTTCGACAGTTGAAAGATGGTGAGATGACGCTCAGGGTCGGAACGGGAGACATCGTTTCAGCCAAGGCTGGAGCTACGAAGTTTTTTTTTAGAAATAGATTTTTGCTTCTAGGAAGTTTGTTTATTGTTCGTAAGATTAAGAGCAACTTAATTTCTATTTCATGTTTGATTGAACAATTATATACAATTTCCTTTGAAATGAATGAAGCGTTCATTTATAAAAATTGAGTACTTATTTGTTCAACAAAATTAGAAAATAACTTATATATATTAAGACCAACCGAATACAAAGCACTTTTAAATCACGAATTATTTAAAACAACAGAAACTCAAAGAAAAATGCATGTCATTTTTCCCTCAATACATGATTCACAAGTAACAACACCTATCTTTGGCATTTAAGACTTGGACACATAAACATCGATAGGATCGGTCGTTTGGTAAAGAATGGACTTGTAAGTGATTTAGAAGATAATTCGCTACCTCCTTATGAATCATGTCTTGAGGGAAAAATGACCAGAAAACCTTTTACTGGAAAAAGGTTATAGGGCCAAAGAACCCTTAGAGTTAATACATTTGGATCTTTGTGGTCCGATGAATGTAAAGGCTCGAGGAGGGTACAAATACTTCATCTCATTTATAGATGATTATTCGAGGTACGATTACTTATATCTAATGGGATATAAGTCTGAGGCCCTTGAAAAGTTCAATGAGTTTAAGGCTGAAGTAGAAAACCTGTTAGGTAAAACTATTAAAACACTTCGATCTGATCGAGGTGGAGAGTATATGGACCTGAGATTCCAGGACTACAGGATAGAACATGGAATCTAGTCCCAACTCTCAGCCCCTGGTACACCTCAGCAAAATGGTGTATCAGAAAGGAGAAATGGAACCCTGTTAGACATGGTTTGCTCAATGATGAGCTATGCTCAGTTGCCTAGCTCGTTTTGGGGGTACGCAGTAGAGACTGCAGTTCACATCCTGAACAATGTTCCCTCGAAGAGTGTTTTTGAAACACCTTTTGAGTTGTGGAAGGGACGTAAACCTAGTTTACGTTTCTTCCGTATCTGGGGTTGTGCCAATTTGTTGGTTACCCAAAAGAAACAAGAGGTGGTATTTTCTACGACCTACAAGAAAATAAGGAGTTTGTATCGACAAATGCTACTTTCTTGGAGGAAAACCACATGAGAGATCACAAACCACGTTGTAAGATAGTATTAGGAGAAGCTATTGAAGAATTAACAAGAGTTGTTGATGAAGCTGGACCTTTAACAAGAGTTTATGAAGGGGCTAGTTCTTCAGGCCTGTCTCATCTTTCACAAACGTTGAGAGTGCCTCGACGCAGTGGGAGGATTGTATCACAACCTGACCGCTACTTGGGTTTAACTGAAACTCAGGTTGTCATCCCTGATGATGGCATTGAGGATCCAATGTCTTATCGACAGACAATGAATGATGTAGATAAGGATCAATAGGTCAAAGCCATGGACCTTGAAATGGAGTCGATGTACTTCAATTCAGTTTGGAAACTCGTAGATCTACTTGAAGGGGTAAAACCCATGGTGTATAAGAGAAAGAGAGATGCAGCTGGAAAGGTACAGACCTTCAAAGCTAGACTCGTAGCATAGAGGTATGGCCAGAGAGAAGGGGTTGACTATGAAGAAACATTTTCTCCTGTTGCTATGTTAAAGTCTATTAGAATTCTCTTGTCCATTGCCACTCATTATGATTATGAGATATGGCAAATGGACGTCAAGACTGCCTTTTTGAATGATAATCTTGAAGAGAACATCTTCATGTCTCAACCCGAAAGGTTCATAGCCCAAGGTCAGGAGCAAAAGGTTTGCAAGCTCAATCGATCCATTTATGGGTTGAAACAAGCGTCTAGATCTTGGAATATTAGGTTTGATACTACAATCAAATGTTTTGGTTTTGACCAAAATGTTGATGAACCTTGTGTTTACAAGAAGATCAACAAAAATAAAGTAGCTTTTCTAGTTCTGTCTGTGGATGATATCCTACTCACTGGGAATGAAGTAGGATACCTTACTGACATTAAAAATTGGTTGGCGGCCCAATTCCAAATGAAAGATTGGGAAGAGGCTCAATATGTTCTTGGGATCCAAATCATTAGGAATCATAAGAACAAAGCGCTAGCGTTGTCTCAAGCAACGATATGGACAAGATGTTGTCTCGATATTCGATGCAGAACTCTAAGAAAGGTTTGTTACCTTTCAGGCATGGGGTTCACCTGTCTAAGGAACAGTGTCCTAAGACACCTCAAGAAATTGAGGATATGAGACACATTCCCTACGCCTCAGCTGTTGGCAGCTTAATGTATGTTATGCTTTACACTAGACCTAACATATGTTATGCAGTGAGAATAGTCAGTAGGTACCAGTCCAATCTAGGGTTAGACCACGGGGTAGCGGTTAAGAATACCTCAAGTATCTTCAGAGAACGAGAGACTACATGCTGGTGTATGGAGCTAAGGATTTGATCCTTATAGGATACATCGACTCTGACTTTCAGACTAACAAGGATTCTAGGAAATCCACGTCAGGGCCAGTGTTCATTGATAACTTGCAAAAAGCAAGTTATTTCTCACCTAAAATTAAATTAAATAAGGCTAGAAAAGAGTTGTGATGCGCTGAATGGACGCATAAAAGCTGAGAATTGCGATAATTGAATCTTCAAGGTACATTTCTTTGATGCGGCAGGAAAACACATATATTTATTATCTAACACATGTTTATTGTAGTTTCTTCCCTTGCCCAAGTAATCATATGACGCAGGCGTTGAACCAAGCACGTGAAAAGTACATTGACACCATATTCGGCGCTAGACCTGACATGTGGCTGAACTGAAAGCTGGCTATGGATGATTGGAACACGCAAGCCCATTTCTTGGAGAAGTCAGCATCCCCGAGCCTATTTATTTTTCGCCCATTTGATCAGAAAGAGGGTGAGAGAAGGGAGAGAGAAGAAAGAGAGAAAAGACTAGTGGAAAGAAGGAATAGTCCTTGCCCAGTGCAGTAATTTCCTGTTGTAAAATGTATTGTGCTATGTTTTCCATTTGTAGCATGAGCTAATTTCCTTAATCAAGGCTTAACTTAGGCGTCCATGCGACGATAAACTATCCTGTATGCATTATGTTTGAATGAATGAAGTTGATGCTTTCTACTTAGATGCTTCAATATTTTCATTACTAATTCCCGCCTGGCCAACCGATTGCAGTAGCAGCATGATAAATCCCGGAAGGGTAACGCATGTGGAAATATCTAAGTAGAGCAAGTTAACGCATTGGATGTAGTCTAGGTTCTTGTTTAGATTGTTTTAGGAATAACTCAATCACTTGCAAGTAAATTAGAGAACTGCGCTAACGCATGAATTAAGTGAACAGAAACATTGTTAGTTCTACGCCAAACGCATGTGTAATACTGGAAGGGAATCACATGTTTATTTCTCGCTTAAGTATCAATAGCAACTCATTCATACTATGAGCCATAGAATAGTTCATCAACGCATGTGGTTGCTACGGTGAAAGCCTTTATAGTCTCTCTCATCTATTTTTACCTCTATCGCAACCCTTCTTAATCTTTCTTTATCGCAATATCATCAACGAATTCCTCTTTCATTATGCATCTAGTGCCATGCGTTTGAGTGTTTGTTATCTACTGGTGTTAAGATTTTCTTTCCCCTTCCTTGTGTTCTGACCCTGAATTGTCCAGGTATTACTTGGTTATGCATAATTTATACTTGGATTAGTGCATAGCAACAACATTATCTATGATTGTTTTGCATAATTTTGAGTCATTATAGTTTGAACCACTCACCCTTAACAGGGGAGGTGTAGTTTGAAGAATCATCAAACAGGGATACACTTGAGCTTTATGTAGAGACATAAAAGTGGATCAAGACATAAAAGTGGATCAGGCTCGAGTAATAGCCAAAACGGTCTATAGTATATGGATAGGGCTGGGTACCTTATCCTGGGGACACTATGAGACGTGGCCCACTTTGTAGATAGTACAGACGATGTGATCCTAAATCGTCCATGTAGGGACATGCGAGTGGGGGCGTCCTATGCAATGAGTTTGCATAAGACCAGGACCGAGAAATAAATCACTCTTGCTTTATATTATATTAATGTCAAATTTCATGTATTTTAATTTCGTGGATGATTTATTAATATAATCGATATTAATTAAATGAAATTGAAATTGCATGAAGCATGACACCACTTTAGATTAATATAATCGTTATATTATCGGCGTCATGAGCGTTATGGTGTTTAATAATTTAAATTAGATTGTTATTTGGAAACACCATAGAAGCATGTTATAGGGCTAATTATTAAAATTTTATAATAGTTATAAAATTGATTAGAAACCGTCAACCTATAACAAAGAGTTGCATGCAAACATAGGACCTTAGGTTAAAATGAATTAATTTGAAATTGTTTAAAATTAATTAGACCTAAGCTCATTTTAATTCTAATAGGATTAGAATTATACTCTTACTTAGGATTAAAATCGTTTTAATGCACTAAGTAGGAAAAACATTACTATGGTTATAAGGGAACTCTCCCGGTGAAGTTCTGTCTAGGCTGGAGGTATTTAAGTTGACGGTCACGGAACACCTCCTACCTGGGAACAGATCCGGAACCTGAGTTGAATTAATCATAGTCTAATGTTAGCATGCAATGTCACTAGGTAATTAAAAGGGTTTAATTCACCTAGACATTAGAGTAAAGACCTCTATATAAGAGTTATATACAGGCATAGACTTAGATAGATTCATTTAGCCGGAATTTACCTAAGTAATAGACCCTTAAATTATAAAAATACTTAGTGGGAGGAAATATAACAAAACAAGATTTTCATAAATCAAGTTTTGCTCTCACGTCCTCAAGAGTTCACAACGTGAGGTCCATGCTTGGCCTCGAGTCACCCTAGGAGTGACCCCCTACGGATGGTGTTTGCATGGATCAATATCAAGGTGAATGAGGGAGTATTTTATAGTAAGTGGGAGCAGGACACGTGTCAACGTATCCTACGGTCTCCTCCATTAGGTTGCACCGTGAGATTCCTATGATCTGCCTGTGAGTCGCCCTGGGAGCGATCACCCTACAGAGGGCTTGATCATGGAAATCGGAACAACGCAAACTCCAGAAATGGATAGGGTTTCTTAGGTCCATTCCCAACTTTGACTTTCCCTACGGTAGCATTGTTTGGGCCGACCTCTGGAATCTGAAAATGGAGGGTCACACTTACGGGAAATCGTTAAGGTGTTAATGATTTCCTGACCGAAAAAACGGTAGCTCAGAACTATTGGAATATGAGTTATTCTGGTAATAGGGATTGGCTGAGATTGTCTCAATTCAGAGGAGGAGTGGCTGACTGCCCTACGGTGGCTGTTGCTCTAAACCTCTGAGGTATTGTTGCAAATATGTATCATATATTTGGGTCGATGATTACTTTTGCTAAATTGATTGGATTAAAACAATATTGTTTTGTGTAATGGGTTTAGTGCAATTAGCTTATACAAGTAATTTGTTGTTTCAGTGATAATTTCTATGTGCATTGTCTTACGCCAATTTATTGATAACGGTTTTAGATACAACTAGCTTAAACGATAAACTTTTGATAAATGATTTTAGATTAGTCTTGAGTGAGGAATGTCCTCGGGCCCAAATGTCTAGTTCATCTTGAATCGTTGATGATGATTATGACATTAACTGCCTAGCCGATGTCGATGACAATGAATGTGATTTATTGGTCATTGAAACGTGCATAGTGGAAAATGAGGATACAGCCTGAATTTTTAATTCAGGTGCCACTTATCACGTTTGTTTTTCCTTGCAAGGAATAAGCTCATGGCAACAGTTGCAAATAGGTGAGATAACTCTCAGATTTTGATCTGAAGAGTATGTCTCAGCTATGGTAGAAGGAAACATTAAGTTATTATGTTCAGTGGGAGAGAATAAACATTATTAGATAATGTATATGAATTTCCTAAAGATTAACAGAAATTTGATTTCTGTATCTTCTGGAACAATGTTACTCTATACCTTTCTCTGCTAACACAGTTTTATTTTAAGAAAGGGAGTTGACATTTGTTCAGCTTTACTGGAAAATAACTTATGTGTTTTAAGACTAATCGAGAGTAAAACAAGTCATGAGCATTGAGTTGCTTAAGATTGCTTATACTCAAAGAAATAAAGGCAAAGGATATCTCCTAAAGGAAATACCTTTCTTTGGTTCTTAAGGTTAGGCTATTTTGATCTCAATATGATTGGGAGCTTAGTCTAGAGTATACTTCTAAGTTAGTTAGAAGAAGACTCTCTAATACCAATAAAGTCATGCCTTATGGGCAATATGACTGATAGATCTTTTACTGGAAAAGAGCTAAAAGAGCCAAAGAGCCCTTGGAGCTTGCACATTTGGATCCTTGTGGTCTAGTATGTTAAAGCAGTGGGAGAGTATGAATAATTTGTCTCTGTTATAGATGATTATTCATAGGTATGAATATCTCTACCTAATGCAACTTAAGTCTGAATCTCCTGAGATATTCAAAAGGGCTTAAGACTGAAGTTGAAATCTTGTTAGGTGAGATAATAAAAACACTTTGATCTGATCAATGTGTTGAGTATAGGGACTTGAGATTCTAGGACTATTTGATAGTTCAAGGGACCGCATCCTAAATCTCAGTTAGGGGAATTAGAACCCTATTGGATATGGTTCAATCCATGTTGGGCTACGCTCAATTGTCTGGCTCGTTTTGGGGTCATGAAGTGTTGACTTCATTGCATACTTTGTAGGTTACCCCAAAGGAAACGAGGAGTGGATATTTCTTCAATCCCACAAGAGAATAAAGAATTTGTATTGAAAAATGATACATTCTCGAAAGAAGACCAAATGAGCAATCATAAGCCACAAAGTAAAGTCAGTTTGAGTGTATTAACTAATGAAGCTACAGATAAATCAACAAGAGTTGTTGATAAGACTGGTTATTCAATAAGAGTTGTTGATAAGGCCAGTGTTTTTGGTCAAGACACATCCATCTCAAGAGTTGAGAATGTCTTGATGTAGTGGGAGGGTTGTTTTATAACCTGACCATTACATGGGCTTATTTGAAGCTCAAGTCATCATTCTTGATGATGACATAGAGGATTCATTGTCTTTTACAAAAGAAATGAATGATGTTGATAACGATCAGATGATTAAAGCCATTTACATGGAAATGAAATCTTTGTATTTCAATTCCATCTGGGATCTTGTACATCTGCTTGATGGGTAACACCTATTGGTTACAAGTGGATATATGTTGCACGATTTTTATACCGCAAGCATACGGGTCGTCACAAGTAATATAGTGATTTTGAGTATAGAGTATCGTCTCCACAGGGATTGGATTTATTCAATTAATTACCATGAATAATCTTGCTAAGCTTTATTTAGAGAACAAAATCTAATGCCAAAAAGATAAACTAAAAAGCTAATCTAGAAAGCAAAAGATAAATGGAGACACAATTTGGAGGGATGATTCTTAAAGGGTTGATTTCATCAATTGGACCTTTAATGCTTAATCAATTAACTAATATGGATTAACTAATCATTTGATTCATAATTCTAGAAGCCTAATGACAAGGACTCTCCTGTCGGTCTCTTCCTATCTCATACCTTTCAATAAAGAATCTCCTTTTGGTCTCTTCTTTATTTACTTAGCATGGCATTACGACCCTTCAATACAACTTCTAACGCTATTTAGTCTATCCCGCGTCACTCGGGTAAATAAACGTCAGTCATGCATTCAGTTCTAGTCTAAGCTTCTCTCCGTCGAGTCTCCACTTAGTAACGATTCATTTAATCAGTGATCAGTTGATTAAAAGCATGACGGACAAAATGCACAAATGAACAATAATGACAATTAAACCAAATAAATTCATTAATCAAGCAAAGGTTCAACATCTAAATCAATCTCATAGAATTTAGGAATTTACTACTCATAATCACTAAAATTCAATAATTCCTAATCACAACAATTCTATAAACTAAAACATAAAGGAAAAGGGAAGAGAAATGCTCATAAAAGTGTCGATCTCCTCGATCCCGCGCCGACCTCCATCGATCTCGAGCTCCAAAGATCTTCAACAAAGCTCCAAAACTCTCCCAAAAATCCCAAATTTTAGTGTGGACTCTAGAATGGGGTGAAAACCCACAAATGGCCCCTTTTTATAGGCTCCCAGCAGGCGCAGCGTCGCGACGCTCTGACGTCAGGTTGTCTTGGGCTCCAAGTTGTCGCAGCGTCGCGACGCTACGTGGACAACATCTCGACGCTACCCCATTTCTGGATCTTTCCGCCCGGCTGCCAAACGTCGAGACGCTTCGGCCTAGCGTCGCGACGCTAGGCCCTGGATCTTCTAGAATGGCCCGATTTTGACTCAATTTTTGGGCCTCCAACTTTCTTTTGGCCCAAATGCTTCATGTAATGGATCTTGGGCTCTTTTCTTGACCCAACTTGATAATTTAAGGCTTGGAATTCATGAATTTGGGCTTCTAACTCATTATTTTTGGTCTTTTGGACTTGGATGTACAATGGACTTCTCCAAATTGCTCAAAAAGTCTCCAAAATCATCCAAATTCTCTCAAAAATCTGATTTTTCTTCTTTGACTCGGTTTTCTGAAATTTAAACAGAAAATGGCATTAAAGCACACAATTCAAGCACAAAACTAGCTAAAATTAATAGGAAAATGATAGCATTTCTGCATGCTATCAATATACAAAAGGGAATGAGACATTAAGGTCTTAACCAGAAGTGTTTATACAACAAGATCAAAAGCAAAAGGGTTTGCAAGCTTAAGTGATCTATTCATGGATTGACCTGAGCATCTCGATCTTCTAATGTAAGATTTGATTCGGTGATCAGATCTTTTTGGCTTTAATAAGGACATTGATGAGTCTTGTGTCTGTAAGAAGACCGTCAATAGTTCAGTAGCTTTCTTCATGTTGTATGTGATTGATATCCTACTCATTGGGAATGAGGTAGGTTAACTTATTGACATTAAAGGTGACTAGCAGCTCATTTCCAAATAAAAGTTGGGAGAAGCTTAGTTTGTTTTATGGTTCTAGACTGTTTAGAACTGTAAGAACAAAATGCTAGCCATGTTTCGAGCGTCTTATATCTATAAATGTTATTAGATATGAGATGCAGAATTCTAAGAAGGGTTCACGACCTTTTAGGGTAGAATTCTTTTGTCTAAGGAACTGTGTTCTTAGACACCTCAAGGAGTTGAGGAATGCCCTATGCAATAGGCATTGTCAGTGAGTATTAATCTAATCTAGGATATGATCACTGGAGAGCCGTTAATTATATTCTCAAGTATCTTTGGAGAATGAGGAACTATATGTTCGTGTATGGCGCTAAGGATTTGATCCTTACAGGATACACTGACACAGATGTTTTAACTGGTAAGGATTTGATGAAATCTACATCAGTGTCTGTCTTCACTCTTAAATAGAGGAGATATAGTATGACATCGCATCAAGCTAGGATGCAATGCAGCCTCGACCTATAGGCCGAAAACTACGCTGTTTATGAAGCAGCAATCGGGGCTGTAAGACTTGGAAAGTTCAAGGCTAATTTGGAAAGTGTTCCAAATATGACCTTTCCTAATGCAAGACAAGCATGCACATTGAATTGAATGAAAGTATTGCTGATCATTCACGAAGGCTCTCTCGGCTAAAGTGTATGAGGGTCATCTAGATGGTCTAGATCTACGAGATAAGTACAAAGATGTAATCTAGGGCAAGTGGGAGAAATGTAATGGGTATAGTGGATGCCCTAGTTTATTGTATTTGTACATAGTATATATACGTTTTATGTATTATACATGTATCTATACACATTGCCATGAGAGATTATTGTACATCCCACTAAGCTAGAGTTTTAGTTCAAGTGGGAGTTATTGGGTTTTATGCCCTAAAACTCGTAGATAGTAAATGGTGACAAATTGTTCACTTGTCTCAATACGTTGTTCTTGAGGTTTGTACAATAAAGAGTTATTGTTACTAAAATTGCACAATTTCACCCAAATCCAATAAACTAAGATCCTAGGTTGTTTAGATGAAACTTGAACTAGTATGTGGGGACATACGGGGATCAGTGTTCAAGTAACAACCTAAATGGTCTATAGTATAGGGATAAGACTGGGTACCTTATCCTGGTAACACTATGTGATACGACCCACTTTGTATTCGATACAGATGCAATGATCCAAAGCATCCATGTAGGAGACATGCGAGTGGGGGTATCCTGTGCAATGAGTTTGCATAAGACCGGACCACGAAATAGTAACCACTAGATGTAACACCGTTAACTAGTTTAGGTTTCTATTTCAATAGCATGACCTAGGTAACTCAATCTAAATCCTGAGTATGTTATGAACCCCTTTTCAGGAGGGATTGTCCTTAGATTTGTATGGGTGAGAGTGGCCAGTTCGCCGACTCAATAAGCCTACCATTTCAGGGGCAAGACCGAGTAGGGGCTGGGAACATAACATTACAAGATGGAATTCACTCCTTCCCCTATTGGGGCAAGCAGATGTGTGTTCCCTTAAGGGCTGATTCCGGGTCTTGAACAAGGGCGCCCATCCTCTCCTGGCCCGAGAGGAACTGCTGTTTATTGATTGGATCATAAACAGATTGTTCATTAGAGGAATCAGTGGTACTTAAGGATCCAGAGGTAACCTAGGAGTAAAACGGTAATTTGACCCAGCTGGCGTTACGAACACTCGTGAAGGATTGACTTACTGTTACTGGTCAATATCCGTGGACACATAAATATTCTACAGTTAGAAGAGTGCAGCTGTGGATCTTTAGTGGAGTGACCCACATTTAACGAATGTTGACTAACTTGGTTAATGAGTTTAGCAAATTAGTCTCATATCGTTGGAGCTTCTGATCTATAGGTCCATTAGGTCCACCTGCTAGCTCATAAAGGGTTCTAAGGTTAAATAGTCTTGAATAGAATTTGAAGTGTGTTCAAATTCGTTAAGGGAATTTTATTGTATTTGATACAATTAAAAAAATGTATAAAGATACATTATAATATAAGTTTAATTGATGAATTGAACTTTATATTATAAATTAATTTTGGATATGATTCAAAATTAATTAATGAGAGAATTAAATATTTGAAGGAGTTCAAATATTAAATATGAATTAGATTCATATTAAACTATAGGTTAAAATTAATATGAATAGGGATTCATATTAAAACTATTGTATAAGAGAGAAAATGAAATTAATTAGATATGTGATATTTAATTAATTTACGAATTAATTAATTGGAGAATTAATTAATTTTAATTTAATTTGGTTAAATATGAGTTAATCGAAATTAAAACTATAGTTTATGATTAATGTACATTTGATGCACATTAAAACTATAGATTAAAATGAGAGATTTATTTGAATATGATTCAACTGTGAAATTAATTAAGTATTTGATATTTAATTAATGTGGGAACAATTAATTGAGAATTAATTGTATGGCCTATTTAATTCAATTGAATATTATTTAATTGAATTAAAAACTTTATATTATAATTGATTTAATTAAAATTGGTTTAATTAAATTAATTATAATTAATTAAATAATTATTTGTTATTTGATTAACGGTCTGGATCACGTTGATTATGATCAACGGTGGAGATCGCGTAGGGAGGTTAACCTCCCTTATTCCCACGTATCAGTGAGGGGTTGGAAGATCCTGACTTCATTATGTCTTTTTTCATAGAGAAGGAAAAGAACTCTCTCTATCTCAAAATTTCTCTCATCCCAAAAGAAAAACACAGCAAGGTTGGCTGTAATTTTCAGATTCCCAATTTCAAGAAGTGATCCCACAATCACAACCTCGAGAACTCAGAGATTAGTGGGTGCTCTTTGACGGTGGTGTTCGTTGGAGAGGCTCGATACGAATTGTTCGTTGAGGAGCATAGTGCTGTGGAATTGGTTCTACAATAAGTAAGTTCCTAAAATTCTAAATCGTTTAGAATTAATAATTGCATGCTTAATCTAGATTTAATTTGAGAATCGTTCTGAAATTTATTTTCCCAATGTATCGGTATTCGAAATAATCGAAATTAAATCACACTCGATTTAATTCGCTTCCGCTGAGGATTCAATTCCTTCATGTTGGACCACAAACCAATTGTTCATTAGAGGATCAGTGAGACTTAAGGAACAAGAAGTACTATAGGGGTAAAACGGACATTTGACCCAGCTATAGTTACGAACAACCTGTGAAGGATCGACTTACTAATGATGGTTATATCAGGTGGACATAAATATATCTACGGTGAGGGGAGTGCAGCTACTGGGCTATAGTGGAGTGTCCCGATAGTTAACGAATGTTGGTTAGCTAGGTTAATGAGAATAGTCAGTTAACCTCGGATCGTTGGAACCCATGATCTGTAGGTCCATTAGGTCCCCCTGCTAGCTTATACGGATGATACCTTAGAACATAGTGATAGGAAAGTTTGAATGGTTCAAAATTCGGTTTAGGGAATTAGTGTCGATTATATACGATATTATCAACACAATAGTTTAATTATGAATTAAACTATTAATAGAGAGAGTAAAGTATTTAAATATGATTTAAATACAATATATATGAATAGGGATTCATATTAGGTGCATAGTATTAATTTGATATATGATATTAAATTAATATTACATAATTGATTAAATTGTTTAATTAATTATTGTTTTAATTGAAAAATGATTATGAATTGTTTTTTAATTAAAATTGAGATAGAAATTTCAATCTTGAATTTATGGAAATTCAAGATTAGTGGATTGAATTAGGTGATATGAATTAATTTGATTAATGTCATATGATTAATTGAAATTGTTCAATTAATTGATAATTTGAAAGGCAATTGAGAATTTCATTTTAAATTAAATCCAAGAGTAGAGTTTCACTCTTTCATGGATGGAGATAGTGGAATTACACAATTAAGTCAACTCTTGCATGGATGAAGAAAGTGGAATAACACCTCCCACATGCAATCTTGCATGTAATCTCCATAGAACACCTATAATCCACTAAGGTCATTCTCCTTTCCATGTATCTTACATTGGTTTATCTAAGATTCATGAAAATCCTCTATAAGTAGGGGATTAGAAGATGGAGAAGTATGGATTTTTTGGAGTAATGTTATGCTGCCAAAATTTCTACTCAAACTCACTCTCTCAATACTCTCTAGAGCTTGAACCTGAGCACATCCCTTCCAATCCCTATCACCATAGACTCCCACAAGTCGTTCTAAGGCCAGAGGATAGCGGGAAAGAAACTAGAGGTGGTCCACACACCGTTCGTGATCCAAGGAAACAAAAGGAGTTGCTCAATTGGTCTCCAAAAGGTTGGTTACAATTCTGCTCTTTGTTTTAGTTTAAAAGACAACATGTTTTCATTTTCTAAAATTGATGTAGTTAAGTGCTTCCGTTCCTAAAATTGCTTCCGCATTTGCCATATGATCACCTACACAGAGTATGTAGCTGCTTGTGAAGTAGCTAAGCAAGCAGTTTGGCTCAGGAAGTTCCTGACAGATTTGGAAGTTGTTCCAAATATGGACTTGCCGATAACATTATACTGTGACAACAATGGGGTTGTAGCAGACTCTAGAGAACCTCGTAGTCACAAATGAGGAAAACACATTGAGAGGAAGTATCACCTGATATGGGAGATTGTGCAACGAGGAGATGTGATCGTCACCAAGATCGATTCGGAGCACAACATCGCTGATCCGTTTACGAAGGCTCTCTCGACTAAAGTGTTTGTGAAGGGAATAAAAGTCCCCACGCAGCGGAAGCGCATCGATTGGACCTTACGCCGTATATTAATTAACATTAAAATACCGTTACGATAACTCAAACAAAACTTTAAACTAACTTTAAAGTCGCTGTAAAACGGTTTAAACATGCTAAAATAAATCTAAATTTATTTTAAAAACTTTTCTAAAGAAAAGGGGAAGAACCGTTACAAACCTCCGTTGTAGACTTGACCGTTCTTCGCCAACGACGCTCCACAAACGAAAATGCAGCAGCCGCTTTAAGGTTTTCTTCGCTGGAAATTCCTTCTTGATTGACACAATAACCACAGAGGTTACACCGGTATGTCTCTAAGTCTAGGAGGCAAAAGACTTGTGGGAGTCTTTCTCTAAGAGGGAGGCTAGAGAGAATTCTAGGTCTTGTCTTTCAAGAGTGTCAAGTATCATGACCAATTAGGTCTAGTGTTCTATTTATAGAAGAGAGGCCATGAATAAAATATTCAATTAAATCAATCTTTTCCAAAATTGATTCAATCTTTATTCCTTAATTAATCAATCATGATCAATCAATTCCCCAATTGATTAATCTTTTCCACAAATGACTAATTACTTCCATAAGTGATTAGATCATTCCCATAAATGATTAATCACTTCCTTAAGTGATTAATTATTTACATAATTGATTAATTCATGGTTAATGAATTCTTTAATTAATTAACCACCAATTAAATATCACATATTTAATTTCCAGCCTTGAATTAATTAATTTTGCCCAAACACATTTTAGGACTTAAATTAATTAATTTATTATTTGAACTCCTTCAATCTTCCATAAATTTATATTTGAACTTCTTCAAATATTAATTTCTCTCATAATAATATATCAATATATATTATATTTGTTTCCCTTAGTAAATTGAACATTTTCAATTTACATTTATTACTTAGTTGCCTCAAATTACTTTACGAGCTACCAGTGGGACCTAATGGACCTGCAGATCATAAGCTCCAACGATGTGAGATTAATTGGTCAAACTCATTAACCACATTAATCAATATTCGTTAACTGTGTGTACATTCCACTATAGACTCACAGTTGCACTCTTCTCACTGCAGACATATTTTCTGTGTCCACGGATCTAGACCAATATCGACTAGTTAGTCCTTCACGAGTGTCCGTAACACCAGCTGGGTCAAATTACCGTTTTACCCCTGGGTTACCTCTATTTCCTTAAGTACCAATTCTCCTCTAATGAACAACCTGTTTGTGGTCCAACCATCAAACAGAAAACCCTCTCGTGCCATTGAGAGGGTAGGGCCCTTTGTTCAAGACTCGGAGTAACCACTTAAGGGAACACTCATCTGCTTCCCTAAAGTCGGGAAGGAGTGAATTCCATCTTGTACGATTATGTTCCCAGCTCCCCATTCGGTCTTGTCCCCAAAGTGGTAGGCTTATTGAGTCGGCGTATTGGCCACTCTCACCCATACAAATCAAAGGACAATCTCTCATGAGCAGGAGTCCATAATCAACTCAGGATTAAGACTAAGTTGTCTAGGTCGTCCTAGTGAAATAGAAAACCAACTAGTTAACGGTGTTATAACCAGTGGTTACTATTTTCGCGGTCCGGTCTTATGCAAACTCATTGCATAGGATACCCCCACTCGCATGTCTCCCACACGAACGCGTTGGATCGCAGCGTTTGTATCAAATACAAAGTGGGCCGTATCCATAGTGTCACCAGGATAAGGCACCCAGTCTTATCCCTATACTATAGACCCTTTAGGTTGTTTCTTGAACAATGATCCCATATGTCGCTACATATAGTTCAAGACTCATATTACAACCTTGGATGTCTAGTTTATTGGATTAGGGTTATTATTAGGCAAAGACAAATATAAAATAACTAATAACAATTAATGGAAAAATATATCAATATTATTTCATTAATATCCGGTCAACGGTTACATTCACTATCTACGAGTTTTAGGGCATAAATCCCAACAAACTCCCACTTGAACTAAAACACTAGTTAGTGGGATGTAAATGCAATAATCTAAAGCTGGAAATACAATGAACTAGGGCATCCTTATACCCATTATACATTTCTCCCACTTGCCCTAGATTAGATGGCATACATATCTCGTAGACCTAGACCCTCTAGATGACCCTCAAACACTTTAGCCGTGAGAGCCTTCGTAAATGGATCAGCGATGTTGTGCTCCGAGGCGATCTTAGTGACGATCACATCTCCTCGTTGCACAATCTCCCGTATCAGGTGATACTTCCTCTCGATGTGTTTACCTCGTTTGTGGCTTCGAGGTTCTTTTGAGTTGGCTACAGCCCCACTGTTGTCACAGTATAGTGTTATGGGCACGTTCATATTCGGAACTACTTCCAAATCAGTCAAGAACTTTCTGAGCCATACTGCCTCCTTAGCTGCTTCGCAAGCTGCTACATACTCAGCCTCCATGGTTGAGTCTGCTATGCATCCTTGTTTGATGCTTCTCCACACTACTGCTCCTCCATTGAGGGTGAATACTGACCCTGATGTGGATTTCCTTGAATCCTTATCAGCTTGAAAGTCAGAATCTGTGTATCCAGTAAGAATCAAATCCTTAGCTCCATACACAAGCATGTAGTCCCTCGTTCTCCGAAGATACTTGAGGATATTCTTAACCGCTCCCCAGTGGTCCAACCCTGGATTAGACTGATACCTACTGACTACTCCCACTGCATAGCATATGTCAGGCCTAGTGTAGAGCATGGCATACATTAAGCTGCCCACAGCTGAGGCGTAGGGAATGTGTCTCATGTTCTCAACTTCTTGAGGTGTCTTAGGAGACTGTTCCTTAGACATGTGTACCCCATGTCTGAAGGGTAGTAGTCCCTTCTTGGAGTTTTGCATCGAATATCGAGACAACATCTTGTCAATATACGTTGCTTGAGACAGGGCTAGCGTTTTGTTCTTACGATCCCTAATGATTTGGATTCCCAGAACATATTGAGCCTCTCCCAGATCTTTCATTTGGAATTGGGCTGCTAGCCATTTCTTAATGTCAGTGAGGTATCCTACATCATTCCCAATGAGTAGGATATCGTCTACATAAAGTATTAGAAAAGCTACTTTCCTTTTGTTGATTTTCTTGTACACACAAGGCTCATCAACATTTTGGTCAAAGCCAAAAGATTTGATTGCAGTATCAAATCTAATGTTCCATGATCTGGATGCTTGTTTCAATCCATAAATGGATCGATTTAGCTTACAAACCTTTTGTTCCTGACCTTGGGCTATGAATCCTTCAGGTTGAGACATAAAGATATTCTCTTCAAGATTACCATTCAGAAAGGCAGTCTTGACGTCCATTTGCCATATTTCATAGTCATAATATGTGGCTATGGATAAAAGAATTCTTATGGACTTTAACATGGCTACAGGAGAAAAGGTTTCCTCATAGTCAACCCCCTCCTTTTGGGTATAACCCTTTGCCACTAGTCTAGCTTTGAAGGTCTGTACCTTTCCAGCTGCATCTCTTTTTCTCTTATAGATCCATTTGCACCCTATGGGTTTTACCCCATTTGGTAGATCTGCAAGTTCCCATACAGAATTGGAGTACATTGACTCCATTTCCAGGTTCATGGCTTTGACCCATTCATCCTTATCTTCGTCATTCATTGCCTGTCGATAGGACAATGGATCCTCAATGCCATCATTAGGTATGACAACCTGAGTTTCAATTAAACCCAAGTAGCGGTCTGGTTGTAACACAACCCTCCCACTGCGTCGAGGCATTCCCAACGTTTGAGATGGACGAGATGGATCTGAAGAACTAGTTCCTTCATCAACCCTTGTTGAAGGTCCAACTTCATCAACAACTCTTGATGATTCTTCAGTAGCTCTCCTAATATTATTTTGCTTCGTGGTTTATGATCTCTCATGTGGTCTTCCTCTAAGAAAGTGGCGTTTGTCGATACAATCACCTTATTTTCTTGTGGGTCGTAGAAATAACCACCTCTCGTTTCTTTAGGGTAACCAACAAATTGGCACAGTTTTGAACGAGGTTCCAGTTTCTTAGGATTTGTCACAAGCACGTGTGCAGGACAACCCCAGATGCGAAAGTGATGCAAACTAGGTTTACGCCCCTTCAATAACTCGAAAGGTGTTTCAGAAACACTTTTCGAGGGAACATTGTTCAAGATGTATACTGCAGTCTCTACTGCATACCCCCAAAACGAGCTAGGCAATTGAGCATAGCTCATCATTGATCAAACCATGTCTAACAAGGTTCTATTTCTCCTTTCTGACACACCATTCTGCTGAGGTGTACCAGGGGCTGAGAGTTGAGATTGGATTCCATGTTCTATCATATAATCCTGGAATCTTTGATCCATATACTCCCCTCCTCGATCAGATCGAAGTACTTTAATAGATTTACCTAACAGGTTTTCAACTTCAGCCTTAAACTCCTTAAACTTTTCAAGGGCTTCAGACTTATGTCCCATTAGGTACAAGTAACCATATCTTGAATAATCATCTATAAATGAGATGAAATAGTCGTACCCTCCTCGAGCTTTTACATTCATTGGACCACACAGATCCGAATGTATTAACTCTAAGGGTTCTTTGGCTCTGTAACCTTTTCCAGTAAAGGGTCTCTTGGTCATTTTTCCCTCGAGACAAGATTCACAAGGTGGTAGTGAATCATCTTCTAACTTGCTCAGAAGTCCATTCTTTACCAAACGACCGATCCTATCGATGTTTATATGACCAAGTCTGAGATGCCAAAGATGAGTATTGTTACTTGATGGAGAAATCTTTTGCCTTTTACTTTGAGTTTCAGCAGTTTTAAATAATTCGTGATTTAAAAGTGCTTTGTTTTCGGTTGGTCTTAAAACATACAAGTTATTTTCCAATTTGGCTGAACAAATAAGTACACCATTTTTATAAATGAACGCTTCATTCATATCAAAAGTAACTGTATACGATTGTTCAATCAAACATGAAATAGAAATTAAGTTCCTCTTAATCTTGGGAACGATTAACAAACTTTCTAAAAGTAAGAATCTATTTCTAAAAAATAACTTCACAGCTCCCACTGCTTTAGCTGAAATGACTTCTCCAGTTCCGACCCTGAGTGTCATTTCCCCATCGTTCAACTGCCGAAAGGAACTATTTTCCTGAAAAGAAGAGCAAACATGATTAGTTGCTCCTGAATCAAGTATCCAGGTAAACTCATCATGTTCTACCAGGCATGTTTCTAAAACCAGTAAATCAAATTTACCTTCCTTTTCCTTCTTTTTCTCAGCAAGGTACTTTGGGCAGTTTCTCTTCCAATGTCCATCTACATTGCAGTGGAAACACTTGCCCTTGTCTGCCACAGATTTGGCTTTTCCCTTGCTTTTAGCAGCAGTACTGGGAGCTTTCCCCTTGTTTCCTTTCTTCTTCTGAGTTTTCTTTGAAGAAGTGGCTACAGATTTAGTTCCAGAGGATGAACCCTTCTCGAACTTTCTTTTAGAGTGGACAACGTTTGCCTCTCCTTCTATCTGTCCCTTATTCTTAAGAAGAGACTGATAGAGTTGTAGCTCATTCAGGAGGCTAGTCAGGTTGAATGTTATTTTATTCATCATTGCATTGCTTCGAAACTGTAGAAAACTCTTCAGAAGAGATTCTAAGATGAATGCAACCTGACTACGCTCATCTATGACCGCCCCGTTTGCCTCTGCCACGTTGAATTGGACCATCATATCCAGGACATGCTCCCGAACAGACGTGCCCTCTTTCATGCGACAGCTATAAACGTATTTGAGAGCGTCATGGTGGAGTTGGTAGGACGGTTGTCCAAACATCTCCCGGAGAGAGTTCATAATCTCCCTCGCTGTTACCATGCCCTCATGCCTTTTAGCCAAAACTTCAGATAAGCTGGCTAAGATATAGACGCGAGTCTTATCATTGGCCTTTGTCCAGCGGTCATAAGCATCCTTAACTGCTTGGGATGCATTACGAGCAGGGGCTGGAGGACAATCCTCCGTTAAGACGAACCGCAGATCATCGACAACAAGAATCGTATTCAAGTTCGACTTCCACGTAGCATAATTTTCGCCGGTTAACTTCTCATTTTTAAGCAGAGAGACAATTGAGGAAGACATTGTTGAAATTTAAACAAACAATGACCGTATTAGTTATCTTTACCTTAACCCATCATACAAGCAAACAATTGCACACAATCCAATCAATTTAGCAAAACAGACAATCACAGAACCCTAAAACTATCGATTTAGTTTTGCAACGACGTTTCAGAGGTTTAGAATATCAGCCACCGAAGGGTGATCAGGCACTCCTACTTTGAAATGAGACACTTCTCAGCTAATTCTAATTCCAGAATAACTCATATTCCTATAGACATTAGCCACCGTTGTTCGGTCAAGGATTTGTTAACACTTTTAACTCATCCTCGTAAGTGTAACCCTCCCACTTTCAGATCTCAGAGGCACGCACCAACAGGCTACCGAAGGGAAAGACAACTGTTGGTGATTAGCCTAAGAGCTCCTATCCTTTTCAGGAGTTCACGATGTTCCGAATCCTATGACCAGGCCCTCCGAAGGGATGGTTGCGCCAGGACAACCTGCAGGCGGATCATAGGACTCTCACGGTGTGAACTATGGGCGGAGACCGAGGGATACGTTGACACGTGTCCCGCTCCCACTTACTCTAGACATTTTTCCCATTCACCTTGATATTGATCCATGCAAACACTTTCCGAAGGGAGGCCGCTCCTAAGGCGACTCGAAGCCGAGCATGAATCTCACGTTGTGAATATAGGGACGTAGGAGCAAAACTTGATTTAAATCTCATTTTGTAATTTTCCTCCCACTGAAAATGTCCTAAGGTTAATATAGGGTTGTTAAACTTAGATAGTATTCGGCTAAGTCAATCTATCTAAGTCTGATCCTATTATAACAATTATGGAAAGGATTCAACTGCAATCTCTTGGGTGAATTAAACTTCTTTTAATAAACCCAACATTGCAAGTCAACATTACTATGGTTAATTCAACTCAATGTTCAGGTCAGTTCCCAGGTAGGAGGTGTTCCGTAAACCGTCAACTTAAATACCCCCAGCCTTAGACAGAACTTTACCTAGAGAGTTCCCTTATAACCTCAATAATGTAAGGTCTTTACTCTAAAGATCTAGGTGCATTAAACACTTTTAATAAACCTAGTGACATTGCATGCTAACATTTAACTATGATTAATTCAACTCCGGTATTCCAGGTCAGTTCCCAGGTAGGAGGTGTTCCGTAAACCGTCAACTTAAATACCCCCAGCCTTAGACAGAACATTACCGGTGGAGTTCCCTTATAATCATAGCAATGTTTTTCCTACTTAGTCAATTAAAACTATTTTTAATCCTAAGTAAGAAAAGATTATAATCCTATTAGAAATCGATCTAGGTCTAATTAATTTTAAACAATTTAAAATTAATCCAATTTATCCTATGATCTTATGTTTGCATGCATATCTTGATTATAGATTTACGGTTTCTAATCATTAATATTAAAGAACTATTTCAAATTTTAATGATTAATCCTATAATCAAGAATCTAGGGTTTAATTCATTCAACAATCTCATTCAAATTAAATAATTAAACCACATCGATTGCATGAATAATATAACAATTATATCATTAACTATGGATGTTTCATGCTTCATGCAATTTTGATTTTCTTTTATTATAACAATTATAAGCCTATCAAGAAAATCAATCAAGCATGCTTCATTCATCACATTAAACATAACTATTTATATTTAATTTAAGTAATGACATGCTTCATGCTTTCCAATTTTTCATATAATTAATATACACTTATATTAAAAAATATGAAAATAAATCCATGCATTTAAACATACATTATAACATTTTATAATATATAAAAATGCATGAGCAAGTTTATAACCAAAGGTGGGATTAAATATTCTATATGACATCCATAAAGCATATAAATAGCAATTGAACCGGTTAATTTTGGCCCCTAGGATAAAATAAAGCATTAAATTACATTAATTTAGCTAAATTCTATCCTAAAAATCCATGTACAGCTCCGGAATTGGTCTAGACAGCACGAACCGCCCCGAACCACCTCGAACCGGCCTCCAAAATCACGAACCATGCCAAAAATTGGCTGAACCGGACCAAATAGGTCCCAGCCCAGCCGAACCGGTCCGAACCGGACCGGTCATGTCTCGAACCGCGCCTTTTGAAACCCTAGGTCGCGCCTCCATCGTGACAGCGTCGAGACGCTGTGTTAATAGCGTCCCGACGCTGTGCGTTTTCCATATTTGGCGCCTGCGTAATCGAGACAGCGTCGAGACGCTGTTGAGGTAGCGTCCCGACGCTGTGTGCTTTCCTTACCGAGCGCCTGCGGTATCGAGACAGCGTCGAGACGCTGTTGAGGTAGCGTCCCGACGCTGTTGCGTCTGGAGGCAGAATCTGGGCGGCAGCAGCATCGATTCTCCGATTTTGGCCTCGATTTCAGCGGCGATTGCTTCGATTTTCATCTCATAAAAACCTATTCTAGACCCGGACTTACATAGGACTCGATTTTACATAAAATACCCGAAACACCGGGCCTTACATGATCAAAATCACATAAAAATAAAATCTATGGCCATAAAATTAACCCAAACAGTTCAATGCAAACTGAACATACATTATGCATAAATCCCACCTATTAGAGCCTATCGCAACTTTTTAAAATTAATTAATAGGGACAGCGATGGCTCTGATACCAATTGAAGGGAATAAAAGTCCCCACGCAGCGGAAGCGCATCGATTGGACCTTACGCCGTATATTAATTAACATTAAAATACCGTTACGATAACTCAAACAAAACTTTAAACTAACTTTAAAGTCGCTGTAAAACGGTTTAAACATGCTAAAATAAATCTAAATTTATTTTAAAAACTTTTCTAAAGAAAAGGGGAAGAACCGTTACAAACCTCCGTTGTAGACTTGACCGTTCTTCGCCAACGACGCTCCACAAACGAAAACGCAGCAGCCGCTTTAAGGTTTTCTTCGCTGGAAATTCCTTCTTGATTGACACAATAACCACAGAGGTTACACCGGTATGTCTCTAAGTCTAGGAGGCAAAAGACTTGTGGGAGTCTTTCTCTAAGAGGGAGGCTAGAGAGAATTCTAGGTCTTGTCTTTCAAGAGTGTCAAGTGTCATGACCAATTAGGTCTAGTGTTCTATTTATAGAAGAGAGGCCATGAATAAAATATTCAATTAAATCAATCTTTTCCAAAATTGATTCAATCTTTATTCCTTAATTAATCAATCATGATCAATCAATTCCCCAATTGATTAATCTTTTCCACAAATGACTAATTACTTCCATAAGTGATTAGATCATTCCCATAAATGATTAATCACTTCCTTAAGTGATTAATTATTTACATAATTGATTAATTCATGGTTAATGAATTCTTTAATTAATTAACCACCAATTAAATATCACATATTTAATTTCCAGCCTTGAATTAATTAATTTTGCCCAAACACATTTTAGGACTTAAATTAATTAATTTATTATTTGAACTCCTTCAATCTTCCATAAATTTATATTTGAACTTCTTCAAATATTAATTTCTCTCATAATAATATATCAATATATATTATATTTGTTTCCCTTAGTAAATTGAACATTTTCAATTTACATTTATTACTTAGTTGCCTCAAATTACTTTACGAGCTACCAGTGGGACCTAATGGACCTGCAGATCATAAGCTCCAACGATGTGAGATTAATTGGTCAAACTCATTAACCACATTAATCAATATTCGTTAACTGTGTGTACATTCCACTATAGACTCACAGTTGCACTCTTCTCACTGCAGACATATTTTCTGTGTCCACGGATCTAGACCAATATCGACTAGTTAGTCCTTCACGAGTGTCCGTAACACCAGCTGGGTCAAATTACCGTTTTACCCCTGGGTTACCTCTATTTCCTTAAGTACCAATTCTCCTCTAATGAACAACCTGTTTGTGGTCCAACCATCAAACAGAAAACCCTCTCGTGCCATTGAGAGGGTAGGGCCCTTTGTTCAAGACTCGGAGTAACCACTTAAGGGAACACTCATCTGCTTCCCTAAAGTCGGGAAGGAGTAAATTCCATCTTGTACGATTATGTTCCCAGCTCCTCATTCGGTCTTGTCCCCAAAGTGGTAGGCTTATTGAGTCGGCGTATTGGCCACTCTCACCCATACAAATCAAAGGACAATCTCTCATGAGCAGGAGTCCATAATCAACTCAGGATTAAGACTAAGTTGTCTAGGTCGTCCTAGTGAAATAGAAAACCAACTAGTTAACGGTGTTATAACCAGTGGTTACTATTTTCGCGGTCCGGTCTTATGCAAACTCATTGCATAGGATACCCCCACTCGCATGTCTCCCACACGAACGCGTTGGATCGCAGCGTTTGTATCAAATACAAAGTGGGCCGTATCCATAGTGTCACCAGGATAAGGCACCCAGTCTTATCCCTATACTATAGACCCTTTAGGTTGTTTCTTGAACAATGATCCCATATGTCGCTACATATAGTTCAAGACTCATATTACAACCTTGGATGTCTAGTTTATTGGATTAGGGTTATTATTAGGCAAAGACAAATATAAAATAACTAATAACAATTAATGGAAAAATATATCAATATTATTTCATTAATATCCGGTCAACGGTTACATTCACTATCTACGAGTTTTAGGGCATAAATCCCAACAGTTTGAGGGTCATCTAGAGAGTCTAGGACTACGAGACATGTATGATGTATAATCTAGGGCAAGTGGGAGATGTGTAATGGGTATAAGGATGCCCTAGTTTATTGTATTACTTGTATATTTACCTATCATGTAATATACAGTGTACATTAAATTCTCAGCTTTAGACTATTGCATTTACTTCCCATTGACTAGAGTTTTAATTCAAGTGAGAGTTTGTTGGGTTTTATGCCCTAAGACTCATAGATAGTAAATGTAACAATTGACCGAACATAAATAAAATATTATTTGATGTTTTTTTTTTAAATAAAGAGTTATTGTCTATATTATGCATATCTTGCCTAAATAACCTTAATCCAATAAACTAAACATCCTAGGCTGTGGGATGAGTCTTGAACTGTATATGGAGACTTACGGGGATCACTGTTCAAGAGACAACCTGAAGGGTCCATAGTATAGGGATAAGGTTGGGTACCTTATCCTGGTAACACTATGGATACGACCCACTTTTTATTTGATACAAACGCAATGATCCAACACGTTCGTGTAGGGGAACGCGAGTGGGAGAATTAATAACTCTCTAAAAGGGAGTTATTTATATCCAATTCTACAATGATTTATATGTTAATTGTGCCATGTGGGTGTGTTATTAAATGAATATATTATGTTTTAGCCTAATTATGAGAATTGATGCTTTGAAGTTTCTTTTGCAGAAAAATGAATGTTGATCAATTGAAAGAGCAATGTTCGTTGATCCAACAAAACTGTTAGGAAAACTGGCCACATGAACTGCATGTGATTCTTTAAATGATGTGGCGTTTCCAGCTCAGATCTCGTATTTAGAAGATTTGGAAAGTGCTCCACGTGTCATGTTTGACCTAATTAGGTTAAGCCTCACCCTATAAATGAGTGTAGTCGTATGGAGTCAATTCATTCCATTCTTTGGAGGCCGATTAGAGACCAAACCGATTGGAGACTCAAGGAGACCATTCTACGGATTCTCTCAAAGAGGATAGTACTTTCTTATAGAATTTGTAGTATGGATGTGCTTATTCAAATTGTAATGCGTGTTATGTCTATTTCTATGAACTAATTTACTTTAGGCACGAGTTAAGAACAATGTAATTGTCATTCTTTATTAATCTAGTGATTGTTATTGATCTTGATTACTTGTTGAGTTCATTTCTATTGTGTGCCCGCCTGGCCAGCCTGTATGTATAGCTTCTCTTAGTTTCAGGGATGATTTAAGAGTTGTGTGGCTTGTAATCACGTTAGACTGTTGATAGTTGGTGGACGCCAACAGTTGAGCTAGGGATAGCCAACTGCCTAACGCTTGATCGGTAGAACTTCATTGGTGTTGAAACACATTCCAAAAAATCCAGAGTTTCGGGAGGATCCTGCTAATAATACTGCGAGAGATTGCCTGATCAAAGGAATTACTAGATCATCTTTACAACAATTACAGAAGTCTTAACCAGTGCCTGTTTCCAATATGTTTCCTTTATTCGTTTACATTTCTACTTTATCATTTCTTTTGTTCCGACATTTTAAAAATCCAATCAATTTAATCAACTTTGAAATCACTAAAAAGGCAAATTAAATCGATAGAGTGAGACTATTCAAGATCTCGTGGATACGATAAATACTTATCACTTGTTGCGGATTGTGTATGTTTGTACAGTATTTTGGAGTTAATTTGTTCTATATTTTTAACCACTCCAGAAGACAACAAGTATCCTATGCAATGAGTTTGCATAAGACCAGACCACGAAATAGTAACCACTAGCTGTAAGACCGTTAACTAGTTAGGTTTCTATTTCACTAGGATGACCTAGGCAATTAGTCTCAATCCTGAGTCGGTTATGAACTCCTGTTCACGAGGAATTGTCCTTTGATTTGTATGGGTTAGAGTGTCCAGTACGCCGACTCAACATGCCTATCATTTTGGGGACAAGACCGAGTGGGGAGCTGGAAACATAATCACACAAGAAGGAATTCACTCCTTCACGACTTTTGGGAAGTAGATGAGTGTTCCCTTAAGTGGTGTCTCGGGGTCTTGAACAAAGGGTCCTACCCTCTCATTGGCCCGAGAGGGGTTTATGTTTGGTCGTTGGACCACAAACAGGTTGTTCATTAGAGGAGCACTGGTACTTAAGGAGGTAAAGGTAACTCTGAGGTAAAACAGTAATTTGATCCAGCTGGAGTTACGAAGACTCGTGAAGGACTACCTTGCTGTTATTGGTCTATATCCGTGGACACAAAATTATGTCTGCAGTCAGAAGAGTGCAGCTGTGAGTCTTTAGTGGAGAGTACCCACAGTTAACGGAAATTGATTAATTGGTTAATGAGTTTAGCCAATTAATCTCATATCGTTGGAGCTTCTGATCTGCAGGTCCATTAGGTCCCACTGGTAGTTCGTAAAGAGACTTCAGGCAATTAAGTATTAATTGTAAATTGAAAGTGTTCAATTTATTTAGGGGAATCATATAATGTATGATGATACATTATAGAATAAAGTTTATGAAACTTTATAATATAATTTTGAATTAATTTCTAAATTATTTTGGAGAAAAATAAATATTTGAAAGAGTTCAAATATTAATATGAATTGGATTCATATTAATAAAATAATTTAATAAAATCCCTAAAATTAAATATATGATATTTAATTGGGTAATTAATTAATTATTCATAAAATTAAATATGAATAAAATATTAGATTTGGTTAGATTTTATTCATGACCTTTTCCTATAAATAGGACCTCTGGGCTGGGGTGAAAGGCACTAAATCTCATTCATTCTCCTGCTCTCAGAGAATTCCCCTGAAGGCTTCCTAGGCTCCCACCAGTCTCCTGCCTCCAGAAGTCTCAAAGTCATACTGGTGTAGCTTTGGTGGTGGTGTCCCATTGAAGTGAAGTTCTTGCTGCTTTTTGGAGTCTTCCCAAAGGAGATAAGAGATCGTGATCTTCCCAAGGTGTTGGCAAAAATCATCTTAAGCCATAACGATAGTAAGATCGTTATTCTCATCATCATTAAGATTAGGAATCTTAAAATTAAGATTCTTTCCAACATGCTTTAATTCTATTTTATAGCAAATTATGTAGGATAATTGTTGTTCTTTTGCCATTCGTATTGGTATTTTAATATAGATTAAAACACAGTGTTAGATCCTTTGATAATCTTCTGTTGCGTTAGGGATTTCACCCCTACAAGTAGGACTTAACTCACAATCTAGTTGTCAGGGCATTTGCGGGCGCGAACTGGAGGATTCTATCTGCACCATGTCTATGTGGGCAATATAGATAGTGTTCTCCAGCCGTTTGCAATGCCTGAGTGAGTTGCTAGCTCAAAGGTGGGTGCAATCTAAAGCTTTTGGTTGATGCTCTTTGAATTTCCCCGCTTATCTCATATATCTTTACTGTTTTCTTTTGCTTGCGTTATTTTAGTTTTTGTCTTCAAATCAAAAAACCCCAATCAAATTATTTCTTTGATTACCATCGTCGGTTGCAAATTTAGAGGAGGTTCTTGTTTTGCAGAGTCTAGTGTTTTTCAACTAGTCACCATCTCCCTTGGGTACGATATCCGGAGTACTCTCCACTTTATTACTTGATAAACTTGCACTCACATTAGGAAGCAATCGAAGGAAAGTCGATCTGCCTTCTACCGGAGTTCAAAAACTATGCACAAGTGGATGGGGAAGACGTTCAAGGCGATGGAGTTGAATTTTCAAGAGAGCAAGCGCCAAAAAATGATGTTGTGGACGAAAATCCCGTGGAGTTGTCGACGTAAGGGTCATGAAAAGGGAGTGGAGAAGGGTAGCGAGGAAGAAACCGCAGATAAAAGTCATTATCAGTGGAAAATGCATGTGTGGCTTGAGATGAAGTCGTGGGGAAGGTGTCGATGCAAGTATCGTACGCTGACAGGTGATGAACTAGTGAGCCACGAAAACATAGAAGAGAGGTAGAAAATCAGTTGGTTGAGAAACTCTAGCCCTAATCACGTTCAATCAGAGAGGTCTAGAAAAGGTTGGGACCTGAGGCATCCTGGACAGAGGGTTGATAGGCTGAATGTTAATGGGTTGGCTGTAAATAGCTTGGAGGAGGCCCATTCCTTTTCAATGGTAGAATGTTGTATGGTTTTACTTGATGGATTTTGGACCAGGCTGTTTTTCTATTTTAAACCAAAAACCCGACCCGAAATGGAAAAACTCTACATATGAGAAGCCCTTAACCTTAGCCACCATGGTGTTTTGTGCTACAATCACGTCGTCGGCCATCTCAATTGGACAAGCTTAGGTTGACGTCACTCACATGTACGACTACTACCTTCCATCAACATCCATCAAGTTTATTTTTTTTAACCCTAATATGGGCTATCATGGGAATGAAGATAATCCTGAAAGTATGTGGGGTTATAAGCTTATTAGCAGTGGGCTGGTCTTGAATAAATTGAATAACAGACCCATTTGCAACATCATTTCTTTGGGCTGGATTGTTCTTCGGTTACACTCACCAACAGATGGCAAAATATGACACCATTGGACCCATGTGAAGTTTTCAAAGCCAACCCTACTGCCGTAAGAAACTTCCAAACATGCTTTTCACTTTCGTGGATTAGTGCTGCCCATTGTCTCTCCAATACATCGCCAACCTTCACCTCCTACTCTGTTTCTTCCAACCACAAGCCACGACACATGACTGTCGAAGCGACTACTAGTTGGGTTTTATGTTATAAAATGCTAATCTTTTTTCTTTTATGGAAGAATATTGGTCATGTGTTTTCCTTTTTCTTGGAAAAGGAATAGTTACCCAATTTTGAGATTATGTTTTGTAAGCACACCTTGAAAACAAGGTGTCTTTGAAGGACAGTGTAATATAAGGATACTAGTATGATATAATTGGAGAATAGTATTAGAAGGGTAGTAAGGGTATAATAGTAAATAGCTAGGGAGCCTTGGTTGTGTCTTGGTTATAAATAGGGAAATTAGGGAGCCTTAGAGGTGTTGAGAATTTTGAGTGTAGTCTCATAGTGAGGCTTTGGGAGAGAGTTAGCCCTCTCGTATAACATAAACCACTTGATTTCCAATTAATAAGATCGGTTTTTAGGGCTAAATAACCCTCATAAATGAGCGTTATCAAATTTCATTCTTGAATAGGTTACATGGAACTCCATCAAGTGCTTATTATGATCATCACCTGCATTGCCATGAAAGCTAGGAAGTAAGTGTATCAAACCTGATCTAAGCTCAAAATTACCTTTCATCTCGAGATAAGGGATTGTTGCCTTTCAAGATGAGGTTAAATTAACACTCAGTTTTCACCTTTCGGGTTGTGCAAGGATACACAATCATGCAACAAGGAATAAGTAAATTATCGTTTTCCACATAGATTAGTGAATGCTACTCGATTAATTAATAAACTCCTAAATGATTTCAATTTTATATAAAAATGGAATTATAGCTTTTTATGTATATAATGCTTAAACATAGAAAATAACATAAGAAAAATAGTTAAGGCTGAGAAAGGATATGAATGATAAGCTTAGCTTAGGACATGTTGTCAATCCAGTCAACTCATGATGCCCTAGAATTTCTATTGGTCGTTCAATTCACGTAGTATTATCAACGGGATCTTCTCAGAACTCTTACTTTTTATTAATGTCTCAAAATTTTGATTAAGCCATACTATTTTGTGCATTAGGCAACTGTTTGTCTCTAACCTAATTGCTAGTAGCTGCTAATTTAACTCTGAAATTTGATGTGATGTTAGGGATAAGGCTAGGTACCTTATCTTGGTAACACTATGGATACTACCCACTTTGTATTTGATACAAACGCAATGATCCAACGCATTCGTGTAGGGAACACGTGAGTGGGGGTATCCTATGCAATGAGTTTTCATAAGATTAGGCCGCGAAATAGTAATCGCTAGATGTAACTCCGTTGACTAGTAAGGTTTCTATTTCACTAGGATGACATAGGCAACTTAGTCTCAATCCTGAGTGTATTATGAACTCCTGTTCACGATGGATTATCCTTTGATTTGTATGGGTGAGAGTGGCCAAATCGTCAACTCAATAAGCCTACCATTTTGGGGACAAGACCGAGTGGGTGGATGGGAACATAATTACACAAGATGGAATTCACTTCTTTCCGACTTCAGGGTAAGTAGATGAGTGTTCCCTTAAGTGGTGTCTCCAGGTCTTGAATAAAGGGCCCTACCCTCTCACTGGCACGAGAGAGGTTTCTGTTTATTGGTCGGACCATAAACAGGTTGTTCATTGGAGGAGCACTAGTACTTAAGGACATAGAGGTAACCCAGGGGTAAAACAGTAATTTGATGCAGCTGGTGTTACGAATTCTCGTGAAGGACTAACTTGCTGTTATTAGTCTATATCCGTGGACACAAAAACATTCTGCAATGAGAAGAGTGCAGTTGTGGGTCTATGGTGGAGTGTACCCACAGTTAACGAACATTAATTAATTTGGTTAATGAGTTTAGCCAATTAATCTCATATTGTTGGAGCTTCTGATGTAGGTCCGTTAGGTCCCACTGGTAGCTCGTAAAGGGTAATTGAGGAAATTAAAATCTTGATTGATGAGGGACATAATATAATGTATAATGATACATTATAATTAATTTTAGATATGATTCAAAATTAATTAAATATTTGAATGAGTTCAAATATTAATATGAATTAGATTCATATTAAAACTATAGGATATGTGGGAAATATTCATTTAAGTATGGTTTAAATGAAATGATTTAATTAAGTAAATCCCAATCCTATTACAACTGGGAAGAGTAATTAATTATTAATTAATTAAATATGTCCCAACCTATTATGAATAGGAAAGAGATATGACACTCTATATAAGTCATAGAATGCCTCTCAGTTGAGGCATTCCATTCAATGGATTCAATTTGAATTCTTAGAATTCTCCCTAAAATCAAGATGAAGGTTCCCATTGCCTTGGGCTCAAATTCCCCAGAGAATATCAGTGTTTCCCTGTGGTAGTGTTCCAAGTAGTTCATGATTATTTCTCAAGCAATTGGCAAATTTAATTTGAGTCGTCAACGAGAGTAAGTAACTTATTTCAATATAAATTATAATTAGATTCTATAGATTTTCAACATGCTTAATGTAGTTATTCATTAGATTATGAATGTATTTATGTTGCTAGTGTATTGATATTTCATGGTTCTAAATTAATTGCAAATTATTCCTAAAATCACTTCTGCTGCGTCGGGACCCTATTCCCTACAGGCTCTATTTAATCTCGAATTGACCTCAAACCTCCATTATAGACCTACACACATATTACACTCATTTTAAAGCATTTTGCACAAGGAATTCAACAAAGATAAGCAAAATAGCTAAAAATAATCATACAGGTATTTGATGCTATCAGACGCTTATTGACGCATTTTTTGCTCTTTTGGATGTGTTTTAGGGTCAGGAAAACCTCGATTTGTTCTAATGAAACAAAGAAGATTGTTGATGCCAAAATTCGGGCATGGAGGACTCACCTGACCTTCACGTGACACCAACGGTCAACTTGTTTGAGAGGGGGAAGATGTGACCTGCAAGGCAAGGTAAACCTGCACACCGGTGTGGTGCTTGCCACATTACTCCGATGCTTAAGTTAGTAAGGAGAAAAAAGATGAGCAAACCAAAGAGTTAGAGGAAGAGAAGAGAATTTAGAGACTAGTTTTGGGATCCCTTCTTCAATGATGAAAAAGGGTTTATATACCTGTTGCCTTCTGGAGTGGTTAAAAATATGAGATAAATTAACTCCAAAACACTGTGCAAGCATACACAATTTGCAGCAAGTAATAAGTATTTATCGTATCCACGAGGTCTTGAATAGTCTCAGATCTATTTTGTTTTACTCCTTTAGTGATTTCTAGGTTGGTAAAATGATTGGGTTTTTAAAATGCTGGGACAAAAGAAATGTGATAGAATGCAATTATGCTATCTTTTTCCTAGATATTTTGGCTAGTTTTGTGCGTTATTTGTGAGCTTTAATTTCTCTTTATGTTGATTTTGTAGAAAATCGAGCTCGTGAGGCAAAACCGAGAATTTTACTAATTTCGGGAATAAAAAGAAGCCTTTGGATCATAAAAGAAGAAAAGAAAAGAGACATTTGAAGTGGAGGCCCAAAACCCCAAAGGAATGGGGAAGCAAAGGCTTAAATCCGTGAAGATGGCTTCTAGAAGGCCCAGAGTCGCGATGCTAGGGCTAGAGCATCTTGACGCTGGATGAAGTACGCGGCAAGAAATGTTAACGTCACAGCGTCACGACGCTGTGACGTCAGCGTCGCGACGCTGTGCGTCTTGGGCAGCAAGCAAGGTCTGATCCTCCTCCTATAAAAAGGCCTCCTCTCAATGGTTGAAGGCATCCTATTTTGGGGAGTTCTCCCCTAGCTCAATAGAGAGAAAAAGTGAGAAGAATTGAGAGGAAAATGGTGGAATTGATCGAGATTTCAAGGCTCGGGAATTGAGATGATCGTGATGGGAGCTTCGGATCATCACAACGGTTATTTCTTCCTTATGTCTTTGTAAATTCTTATTAATTTCTTTAGTTAGGACCATGGATCAAGACTACAGGGCCGAAGTTATTCCCATTTGGGAGTAGATCTTGAGACCTAGGGTCGTTAACTTAGCTAATATGATATTGTAGCATAATTAATTGGAGATTGTAATGAAGTTCTTCATATTTCATCTATGCAATTCGTGTTTAATGCTTTTAATCCCTTGATCACGGATTGATTGATATGTTGGTCTAAGTTGATACTCGACAGAGAGAAGTTAGATTAGATCCAAATTGCATGGCTAACGATTGCTTGGAACACGAGAGTGAAAGAGAATTGTTAGAAATTGATGATGAAGTTGTTTAATGTCATACTATGATTAACTAAGGAAATGGACACATAAATTAGTTATGTTAGTATGAGAAGTGAAGGAACTTGAAACAGAAATTCACTAAAATTACTTCTAGATTTATGGAATTGAAGAGTAGTAATTACATTTATCTAATTAATTGAGCTACAAATCCAAAAAGCTAGTGAACACCCTAGGTCAAGTCCCTTTAATAGGATATTTCCTTTAATTTGCATGATTTTTAGTTATGGTAAGTTCTTTCATTCTTAGAGTTGGAATTCTAAATAAGATTAAATATGGTGGTTCTTAGTACTTAATGGACTTAATTCAAATTCCCTGAGGATTCGATACTCGGTATTACCTACTGTTTTATATTACTTGCGGCCCGTGCACTTTGCGGTCATCAAGTTTTTGGTGCCGTTGCCGGGAAGTTTGTATTTTTTCCATTAATATTGAGAATTAAGTGTTTGATTTTAATTTAGAAATTTATTTTTGCATTTTAATTTTTTATTGTTTAAGAAGTTGTGGCAAAATTTAAGGAGCTGTAAGGTGGATAACTTGTTTCTTGAAGATTTAATCATGGCAGATCAAGAAGACAAAGCAATTCGAGATTATTTCTTGCCTGAATTACCACTGAATTACTTTGGGATAGCATATGAGCCGATTGTTGCTGAAAATTTTTTGCTCAAGGCTAGTCTCATTCAAATGGTAAGAGAAAATGCTTTCAAAGGTCATCCTTCAGAGGATCCACATAACCATTTAAGATCATTCTTGGATATCTGTGGAACGGTAAAAATAGGTGGAGTTAGCCCTGATTCTATTCGTTTACAATTATTTCCGTTTTCTTTACAAGATAGAGCTAGAGATTGGTAAGACTCCTTAACACCAAATAGTATTTTAGGTTGGAATGACTTAGTTAAGGCCTTCCTTACCAAATTTTTCCCATTAGCTAAAATTACTAAGCTTAGGACTGAAATAGGAATGTTTAAACAATTAGAGGAAGAACAATTGTATGAGGCTTGGGAGAGATATAAGGACATGTTAAGAAAATGCCCTCAACATGGATACCCTGATTGACTTCAGATTCAACTTTTCTATAATGGGTAAAATAGGGATTTTAAAACAATTCTTGACATTGCGGCGGGAGGAAACTTCTTAGCCAAAACCGTCAAAGATGCTCGAGCCCTAGTAGAGGAGTTGGCCTTGACAAGCTATCAGTGGCCATCTGAGCTACCAATGACACAGAGGGGAGTACTTATGTGCTTGAACCCTATGAAGATTCCCTACATGGCTAGAGAGAGGAGAACAGCACGAGCACCAAGTGACCTTAACACGAAATATTTCATTGCAGGAGCTAGCAGTGGATAGCCCTATTGATTCATCATATCAATACCAAAAAAATTAGTACAAAATAGAAAAAGTTACATTCGAAATCATAAGCTTTTTGTTCATTGTTTGTTCTTGTTTTTAATATATTACTGATGTCGAAGCAGAAGGGATATTAAATTTTTGCAATTTCTATTGATGATGAAACTTACTTGCTTTACTCCCATTACATTTAATAGGAATTTAGCTCCAAATGCAAGGAATACAGTTTGCAGGAGGCCCAAAACTGTCCCAAAGATCAGTGTTGTGGATGTTGAAGCAATGTGCTTCTTCTCTTTATTTTTGGGCTTGACTGTAGGGGTGCTGACAGTAGGAGTCTGACCCTTATTTGTGCTTAAATCTACCATTGAAAATCCCAAAAAGTTCAGTTCGAATATGGAAATTAGATTAATCACTTGGTTTATTTTTTTGTATAAGTAGAAAGTTTATTTTACCACATAGTTAAGATATTAGCAATCTCTCTTACACGTTAGAGGTCCAAGCCATCGCTATTTACCTTTGAACTACAAAAAAGAAAGTCATTTTTACCTTTTTCAACATTCTCAAGTGTGGCATTTTATGGCCTAGACTCTTTGGACTTCTTTTCTAGTTCCTCACTCTTTGCTTCTGATGCATTCTTTTCTAAATCTTGGTTTTTCGAGTGTCGAATTTTCAGTCCATTACTTGTAATTGAAGCACAACTGCTCTTTTTGAACATGTTTTCCTTCTTGGTTTCATCTTGTGAGTCAAATTCTCTCTTTTTTTGATATTGTCTTCTTCAGCAACAAATGATGTTGTTATGCTCACTAGTGGCCTTTATCTTGGGAGTTGGAGCAAGAGTTAATAAGTTTGTGGGACCCATACACAAAGTATTGTGATTGGTTAATAAGTTAGTGGACCCCACAATTGAGTGTTGTATGTCCTTGGATCAAACAAGAAGTTGGTAGAAGTTTAGTTAACTCCACTCAACTCCTCAATCCAAACACCCCTGAATGGTTCACCTATATCAAGTAGAAGTTTAGTTATCTATATGTGCCATATTTTCTTAAATCTTCTGTGCTTTTAGACTTAATTCTATGTGAATGTGAGGTCATGTCTCAACTAACTAAAAATTATTTGTTAGGTGTTCAAGCTGCTTACTGGGGGATTGCTTGATGAGGGAAGGATAACACAAGCTACTGCAAATATCTTGATGCAATCTGTGGATGAAGCCCTTGATCTGGTTGCAAATGAGCCCTTATGTGATTGGAAAGGTTTAAAAGCTAACGTCCATTTTCCAAATTATTATCAGTTCCTTCAGACAAGCATTTTCCCTCAGAAGTTGGTTACATATTTCATTGTGGAAAGATTGGAATCAGGATGTAAAATATGTGCTGCATTTCTCCGTGCACATAGAATTGCGAGAAGACAACTTCATGAGTTATTTATAGGTAACTGACTTCCATTTCAATGGCTAGGATAGTTTATTTGGGTTTTCATTTCCCTGCTTTCCTTTGGCTATCTTGTATACTAATCTAAAGAATGTATTTCCTACCGAGCCGAATGCCTTTTAATAATGATATATTTCCTCAAGTAGTTGCTAAAGAATTCAATTTGTGCACCTTATACGTGTCCAGAAGTTTTCTTTTTCCCTTTCCTCATTTTATCAGAACTTGGCCAATCTACTTCGGTGAATCTTGCCTTCTCGGAAGATGAAGATTTCCAAAATATGAAATGAAAAACAAATTGGTTCGAAATTCTACACCTAGTCAATTGTGTTCAGTTAAACCTGTTCTTATTAAGCAAAAGAAACCTCAAATATCAAGTATATGGAACCTGGCACAAGTAATCCCTTGATGCTACTATATGTATGGTCATCCAATGGTAATCACTAAAACAAGCATTTTTCTGTTGCAAGTCCCAATGCCTCTCCACTTCCATTTCTTCTTTAGTTATTCACTCTATTTAGAGTTGTTTTATAGATAAGAAACTCTATTTGGAGTTGTTAGTTGAATAAGATTGAACTGATGGGGTCTTCTTCTCTTCCTTTAATATGGTCTTCTTTTCGTAGGTGTATACGTCCATTGTGCAAGGAATCTTTGAGTGTGCTTTTATTATTTCAGAGAAACTTCAACAAATGAATACAATGATCTCATAGCATCACAAAGTAAAGGTATTTATAGCCCTAGCACTTTCTAACTAAATTTGAAATGGAAGCTAGTTGAGATTTATAAGTTTAACTCCCTGTGATAACTGTTAATTGTTATTTTCTCTTTTTTGACATTAAGGTGGATTTCATTCTAGCGGAGAATTGGATTAATAAGTATATGATATCATTTTAAAACTTAAGAATATGAAGAGAGAGAGATTTGCCCTGATACAAAGTTGTTTACATAGTAGTCTAGAACCATTCTATTGCTAAGTTTATTACTTCGATAGGGTTCAAATAATCAATGGTTGATTCTTAATTCTTAAGTTTTCTTTTTCTTGAAATTCTTGCATTAAAATTTAATGTTTGTCCAATCATGTTTTAGCTCCATTCCTAGGCTTCATTCAAATTTGGATAAAATTGTTTGCACATCCTCCATGAGTGAAAGGAGGGGTTTGTTGTTTGTTAGAAGATACTAATTACCTGTTCTATATATGGCGACTAACAAGCTCCTATCTCTATTTCGTTTTAACTGATTATCATAGTATAAAAGGAGATTCAATTTTGTAAATGTGTAAGAGTGTTGTGATAAATTCCCATACCTTTGTAAACTTGTGTTTCCTCTAAATTCTTTTAATAAAAAAGATTAGCAGCTCCCTTTCTATAATTGATGTAGGCAATTAGGCTGAACATTGGTGTTGCAGGCTTTTTTCTTGTTGCAGGCTTTGGATATTGTTAGGATGGACTTGATAAATATAAGGTGACAATATTCTATATTGCTCCAACATTGGTGAGGTCTCTTATAACCGAAGGAAAGGAGGTACGTCGATCATGGATCTATTCTTATATTCCTAATTGTTGGTGGAATCAATTTCAAAAGTTGTTGATTTAAGCCAATGTCCCGTTATGAGAATATCAAACTTTTGATTGAATGGAAGTGTATAAAGGATGTTGTTAGTTTTTTCCATTTTCAAGATGTTTAGGAAGTTAAAAAGTAAGAACTTTTGAAAAAGAATACATGGGTGGTAGGAGATAGGAGGAAGTAATTTTTGTTTTCATCTTTATGAGTAATGGTTGATTATTTATCCTAATATATGAAGTTAGTTTGTGACTCTAATTTGATTTTTAGTATGTATCCAAACTCTTTCCTATCAGAGTGTCTATAGCTACTATTGATTAATTCGTGATTCTTCTTGCATGTGATCCATGAATCCTTGATGAAATTAGATTTCTTTCTTGTACAAACTTTTGAAAAAATATGTGGGAGATAATAGATATGAGGACATAATTTTCTCAATACACCTTTATAGTCATTTAAGGTGGTTGGATAAAAAAGAAAGAACCCACTTGATAGAAGCTTGGAGGTGTTTAAAGATGATATAGTAAACTAAATATGTACATTTATTTGTAGATGTGTCTAATAAACTGCAACATGATAGCCTGAACAACTGTAGACACTACAATAAATATACCTTTGTCCCTTTTTTCTTATAATTTTCGATTGGCTTAATGAACTTTCAACTTTTTCCTTTCAATTGTAGTTGATTATTTCCATGTTTCTCATGACAAGATGACCTTAACACCCATTTTTCTTTAGATGGGTAGTTGAATGACAGTGATTTGGTTGTTCTTGGAGGCATGACCTTAATGTCCATTTTTGTTTCTTTGAAGTTTAATGAATCATCCTTTTACCTTAAACCAATTGTGGTATTTTCCTCACGTTCTCTCCCTTTTTTCTTTTACCTTTGCTGCCAGTGTGCAATGGAGTTAAGGAACACATAGTGGAATGTTCCAATATTTGATTAAGGTCGTTCTAAGTTTGACATTTTCGTTCAATTTTTCCTCTTCTTATTCTTCGCGTACTTTGGAGTTGACATTTACATGATGTCTAAATATTTGTAGTAGTTATTTGGTGTCTCTAATAGTTGCAATTTCATTCCTATTGTTCTGCAGATCATAAGTTTCTGTTTGTTTGGTTTTTTACGTGGGATATGCGTTTCTGAAACTTCTTTGCCGGTTGTGCATATTGTTTACAAGGATGTGAAAGGAAATGCTATTAAGTCAAATCAGGTTGAGTTGACCTTGAATGTTTCAAGTTTCTAACTTATGGATGGATAATTGTTAAGCTTGCCATTTATGATCCATATTGGAAGTGCAGTTCTCTGTAACTCAACACTTGAGGGGCATAGACGGAGAAAGCTTCAAGGCTCTTCATGGAGTTTTTTTTTCTTCAATGACCTGTCTCCTATAAAGGTGAGATCTCTATTTTTATGTCAACTTTTGTTGCAAAGTCCTTGATTTCTAATCTTTATGTAATGCTTTGGTTCAAACTCCTTAATGGCTTTTGACTTTTTTTTTTTCTTTAACGAATGGCTTTGGTTCAAGCTCCTTAATGGCTTTTGACTTTTTTTTTTTCTTTAACGAATGGCTTTTGTCTTGACAGTGGTGTTTCTTAAGCTTTTATATTCTCAAAATATGCAACCCTCCAACCAACCATAGTTGCCATCTACTTCACAAGGAAATCCACCACTTTTAACACCTTCATATAGACCACTCTAGTTTCTTAGCAAAAAAAAAAAAAAAAAAATTCATAAGCCCCTTAGCAACAACCTGCATAATCACATCAGTAGCATAATGATTTTTCACAACAATTTCAACCCTCAAAGAGCTCAAAAGGCTTACCACATCAACAATAGGCTGCAAAATGTAAGGGACTAGCAAACTAGAAGGCTTATCTTCAAATGTAATTGGCATATTTTGTTGACATCTTGGAATTTTACAACTTTCAAATATTTTGTGGCAAGCATAAATGGATGCATGTGTTTAGGCAATGAAAATGACCTACTTTGAAATTCTAGCTTAATGATAATTTTGGTCTAGATTTTTTAGTTTCGAGTGTGATCATATTTTATAATTTTGACTAAGGTTGGTTAGTTTTGAGATTTTGGTTTAATGGTTTGAGATTTTAGCTTAAATTATAGGTTGCAAGGGTAGTTTGGATTTGTCGATGTGCCTAGTGATAACTCTCCAAAAGGGAGTTATTTAGGTCTTAGTTTTATAGTGATTTGTGTGTCATTTGTGCTAAATAGGGTTGCTTTTAGATGCATATTATATATTTTAACCCATTTGTAAGAATGGATGCTTTGGAAGTTATTTTGTGCAGAATATATTGCTGAGCGACTTGAGGAAGCAAAATCTGTGATCCAGCAAAGCAAAGAGCAAAACTGCCACGTCACAGCTCGTTATCCATTTTAATGAGCCAAAGTTTGTTGAGCTATTTTCGGATTTAAGAAGCTTGGAAAGCCTGCCACGTGTCCAATTTGACCTAATTAGGGCTTGCTATCACTCTATAAAAGGAGGAGCCGTCTCAAGTCAAATTCATTCCATTCTGGGAGAAGAAAGTCCTATTCCATTCGTGGAGGCTTACTTCCCATCTTTGGGAGCCGAATAGAGGAGGAGAGATTGGAGACATCAAGAAGACCATCAATTACGGATTTGACCAAGGGAATTAATCTTTTCTTGTAATTTCTTGTAATTATGGATGCACATACTCAGATTGTAGCATGTGTTATCATGAGCTTTATGAACTAAATTTGCTTAGGTGTTGGTTAGGAGTCATGTAATTGTCGTGCTTTATTCTCTATGCAATATATGTTGATTTGAGCATCTTGATTAATTGTTGTGCATATTTACATTTTGTGCCCGCCTGGCCAGTCGGTATAAATACCACTTCTTAGTTTCAGGGATGATTTGAGAAGTGTGTGACATTTAATCACACTAGATCATTGTGTATTGGTGAACGCCAGTGACTTTGTTAGGGATAGCCAATTGCCTAGTGCTTGATCGGTAGAGCGTCATTGGAGTTGAAACTCATTCCAAAAAATCCAGAGTTCCAGGAGGATCCTGCTAATAAGATTGCAAGAGTTTTGCCTAATCAATAATATTGCTAGAGCATCTTTTAAAACAATTACTAAATCCTGACCAACGCCTGTTTCTAATATGTCTGCTTTATTTGTTTACTTTCTGTTCTGTCATTTCATTTGCTTCAGAATTATTTCAAAATCAATCATTTTAACCACTTTTGAAACCATTAAAGAGTTATACAAAATAGTCAAAGTGAGAGCTATTCAGCCCCGTGGATTCGATAAATACTTATTACTTGCTGCGGATTGTGTATGCTTGCACAGTGTTCTAGAGTCTATTTTTACTATATTTTTACCTGCTCTTGAAACCCAACAAGTTTTTGGCGCCGTTGCCGGGGACTTGAATTAGTTTTTATTTGTTCTGTTTTGTGTATGTGTTTTAGTGGTTTGGTGCTAGAACTTTTTGATTGTTTATTTTGTTTTTGCAGGTGTGAGTTTGGTGCATGAGTGATCCGCCTGGGGTGAGGTTCGATCTTGATCCAGAAATTGAAAGGACATTCAGGAGAAGAAGGAGAGAGCAGCGTAGAAATCAAAATCCAATGGATAACGTGTCGCGTCTCCCGGAAGTTCCAAAAGATCCAGTGAACCCCCAACAGAATCGTGTGCTGCAGCAAAATCCATCGCTAGAGCAAAATGGACAGCAAAATAATCAGGCTGAGAATCCTATCTTGGTAGTAAACGATAGGGCCAGAGCCATTCGAGCGTATGCTTTTCCAATGTTTGATGAGTTTAATCCAGGAATTGCATGACCTCAAATTGAGGCAGCAAATTTTGAAATGAAACCGGTAATGTTTCAGATGTTGCAAATTGTGGGTCAGTTCCATGGTTTGTCATTTGAAGACCCCTATTTACATCTTAAGTCTTTTCTAGGAGTTAGTGATTCATTTGTAATTCAAGGAGTGTCTAGGGATGCCCTTAGATTAACTTTGTTCCCGTATTCTCTTAGAGATGGAGCATAGACGTGGTTAAATTCTTTTGCTCCAGGATCAATTAGGACATGGAATGAGTTAGCAGAAAAATTTCTTAGTAAGTATTTTCCACCAACTAGGAATGCCAAATTGAGGAGTGAGATAGTAGGGTTTAGGCAACTCGAAGATGAAACTTTTAGTGAGGCTTGGGAGAGGTTTAAGGAGCTTTTGCGAAAGTGTCCCCACCATGGTTTACCACATTGTATCCAAATGGAAACATTTTACAATGGGTTAAATGGAGCAACTCAAGGTAAGGTTGATGCTTCGGCTGGAGGGGTCCTTTTGGCAAAAACCTTTAATGAAGCCCATGGAATTTTAGAAAGAATATCAACTAATAGTTGCCAATGGACAGATGTTAGAGGCTCAAATAAAAAAGTTAAGAGTGTGTTAGAGGTTGATGGTGTGTCTACCATTAGGGCTGATATTGCAATGTTAGCTAACGCTCTTAAAAATGTGACAGTGGTTAGTCATCAGCAGCCCCCAGCTGTGGAGCCTGCTGCAGTGGTGAACCAAGTTGCAGAGGAATCATGTGTTTATTGTGGTGAAGAGCACAACTACGAGTTTTGCCCCAATAATCCAGCTTCTGTGTTTTTTGTAGGTAATCAGAGGAATAACCCTTATTCTAACTTTTATAATCTAGGTTGGCGCAACCACCCCAACTTTGCATGGGGAGGGCAAGGAAGCAATTTTCAAGCCCCTCAAGCACAGCAAAAGGTGAACCAGTCAGGATTTGCTAAATCACAGGTATTGCCCCAGCAAAATAAACAGGCATTGCCCCAGCAAAATTCAGAGAGTTCTCTTGAGGCAATGATGAAAGAATATATGGCTCGTACAGATGCCACAATTCAAAGTAATTAAGCTTTAATGAGAGCCCTGGAATTGCAAGTGGGCCAGCTAGCTAATGAGTTGATGGCAAGGCCTCAAGGGAAACTTCCTTCGGATACTGAGCACCCTAGAAGGGAAGGTAAGGAGCAAGTACAGGCAGTGACTTTAAGCAGTGGTAAGCCACTATAAGAGAGAAAAGAGCCTAGTAAATCCCAGGATATAGAGAAGAATTGTAATAAAAATGATGTTGTTGAAAAAGAGTTGGAGTCTGGTAAAGGTGTTGGAGGTAGCAATAATGATGTTGGTGTAGGGAATAAAAGTCCCCACGCAGCGGAAGCGCATCGAAAGGACCTTACGCCGTATATTAATTACATTAAAATATCGTTACGAAAAGGCAAAATAAATTTAAACATGCTTTAAAGTTGCTGGAAAATAGCTATAAACATGCTGAAAAATAAATCTAAATTTATTTTCATGCTTTTCTAGAGAAACGGGAAAGAACCCTTACAAACCTTCGTTGTAGACTTGACCGTTCTTCGCCAACGATGCTCCAACGATCGAAAACGCAGCAACTCCCTCTTGATTTCTTTGCTGGAAATTTCTTCTTCAAAGACATAATAACCACAGAGGTTACATTGGTATGTCTCTAAGTCTAGGAGGCAAAAGATTTGTGGGAGTCTTTCTCTAAGAGGGAGGCTAGAGAGAATTCTATGGTCTTGTCTTGTGAGTCTAAGAGCAAGAGAAAAGTACTGAACCAATTAGGTCTAGTGTTCTATTTATAGAAGAGAGGCCATGACTAAAATATTCAATTAAATCAATCTTTTCCAAAATTGATTCAATCTTTATTCCTTTTTAATCAATCCAAGATCAATCAATTCCATAATTGATTAATCTTTTCCACAAATGACTAATTACTGCCATAAGTGATTAGATCGTTTCCATAAATGATTAATCACTTCCTTAAGTGATTAATTATTTCCATAATTGATTAATTCCCGGCTAATGAATTCTTTAACTAATTAACCACCAATTAAATATCACATATTTAATTTCCGGCCTTGAATTAATTAATTTTGCCCAAATAGATTTTAGGCCTTAAAATTAATTAATTCATATTTGAACTTTTTTAAACTTCCATAAATTTATTGTGACTCAACTTTATATTAATATTTGAATTTCTTCAAATATTAATTTCTCTCGTAATAATATATCAATATATATTACATTGTTTCCCTTAGTAAATTGAACACTTTCAATTTACATTTATTACTTAGTTGCCTCAAATTACTTTATGAGCTATTAGTGGGACCTAATGGACCTGCAGATCAGAAGCTCCAACGATGTGAGATTAATTGGTCAAACTCATTAACCAAATTAATCAATATTCGTTAACTGTGTGTACATTCCACTATAGACTCACAGTTGCACTCTTCTCATTAAAGACATATTTTCTGTGTCCACGGATATAGACCAATATCGACTAGTTAGTCCTTCACGAGTGTCCGTAACTCCAGCTGGGTCAAATTACCGTTTTACCCCTGGGTTACTTCTATTTCCTTAAGTACCAGTTCTCCTCTAATGAACAACCTGTTTGTGGTCCAACCATCAAACAGAAAACCCTCTCGTGCCATTGAGAGGGTAGGGCCCTTTGTTCAAGACTCGGAGTGACCACTTAAGGGAACACTCATCTGCTTCCCTAAAGTCGGGAAGGAGTGAATTCCATCTTGTACGATTATGTTCCCAGCTCCCCACTCGGTCTTGTCCCCAAAATGGTAGGCTTATTGAGTCGGCGTATTGGCCACTCTCACCCATACAAATCAAAGGACAATCCCTCATGAGCAGGAGTCCATAATCAACTCAGGATTAAGACCAAGTTGTTTAGGTCGTCCTAGTGAAATAGAAAACCAACTAGTTAATGGTGTTATAACAAGTGGTTACTATTTTGCGGTCTGGTCTTATGCAAACTCATTGCATAGGATACCCCCACTCGCATGTCTCCTACACGAACGCGTTGGATCATAGCGTTTGTATCAAATACAAAGTGGGCCGTATCCATAGTGTCACCAGGTAAGGCACCCATTCTTATCCCTATACTATAGACCCTTTAGGCTGTTTCTTGAACAATGATCCCCATATGTCGCTACATATAGTTCAAGACTCATATTACAGCCTCGGATGTCTAGTTTATTGGATTAAGGTTATTTTAGGCAAAGACAAATATAAAATAACTAATAACATTTAATGGGAAAATATATCAATATTATTTCATTAATATCCGGTCAACGGTTACATTCACTATCTACGAGTTTTAGGGCATAAAACCCAACAAACTCCCACTTAAACTAAAACACTAGTTAGTGGGATGTAAATGCAATAATCTAAAGCTGGAAATGTCATGTATACTAAAATAATACAATGAACTAGGGCATCGTTATACCCATTATACATTTCTCCCACTTGCCCTAGATTAGACGACATACATATCTCGTAGACCTAGACCCTCTAGATGACCCTCAAACAATTTAGCCTCGAGAGCCTTCTTAAATGGATCAACGATGTTGTGCTCTGAAGCGATCTTAGTGACGATCACATCTCCTCGTTGCACAATCTCCCGTATCAGGTGATACTTCCTCTCTATGTGTTTACCTCGTTTGTGGCTTCGAGGTTCTTTTGAGTTGGCTACAGCCCCACTGTTGTCACAGTATAATGTTATGGGCACGTTCATATTCAGAACAACTTCCAAATCAGTCAAGAACTTTCTAAGCCAGACTGCCTCCTTAGCTGCTTCACAAGCTGCTACATATTCAGCCTCATGGTTGAGTCTGCTATGCATCCTTGTTTGATGCTTCTCCAAACTACTGCTCCTCCATTGAGGATGAATACCGACCCTGATGTGGATTTTCTTGAATCCTTATCAGCTTGAAAGTCAGAGTCAATGTATCCAGTAAGAATCAAATCCTTAGCTCCATACACAAGCATGTAGTCCCTCGTTCTCCAAAGATACTTTAGGATATTCTTAACCGCTCCCCAGTGGTCCAACCCTGGATTAGACTGATACCTACTGACTACTCCCACTGCATAACATATGTCAGGCCTAGTGCAGAGCATAACATACATTAAGCTGCCCACAGTTGAGGAGTAGGGAATGTGTCTCATGTTCTCAATTTCTTGAGGTGTCTTAGGAGACTGTTCCTTAGACAGGTGTACCCCATGTCTGAAGGGTAATAATCCCTTTTTGGAGTTTTGCATCGAATATCGAGACAACATTTTGTCAATATACGTTGCTTGAGACAGTGCTAGCGTTTTGTTCTTACGATCCCTAATGATTTGGATTCCAAGAACATATTGAGCCTCTCCCAGATCTTTCATTTGGAATTGGGTTGCTAGCCATTTCTTAATGTCAGTGAGGTAGCCTACATCATTCCCAATGAGTAGGATATCGTCTACATAAAGTATTAGAAAAGCTACTTTCTTTTTGTTGATTTTCTTGTACACACAAGGCTCATCAACGTTTTGGTCAAAACCAAAAGATTTGATTGCAGAGTCAAATCTAATGTTCCATGATCTGGACGCTTGTTTCAATCCATAAATGGATCGATTGAGCTTACAAACCTTTTGTTCCTTACCTTGGGCTATGAACCCTTCGGGTTGAGACATGAAGATATTCTCTTCAAGATTACCATTCAGAAATGCAGTCTTGATGTCTATTTGCCATATTTCATAGTCATGATATGTGGCTATGGACAAGAGAATTCTTATGGACTTTAACATGGCTACAGGAGAAAAGGTTTCCTCATAGTCAACCCCTTCCTTTTGGGTATAACCCTTTGCCACTAGTCTAGCTTTGAAGGTCTGTACCTTCCCAGCTGCATCTCTTTTTCTCTTATAGATCCGATCCATTTACATCCTATGGGTTTTACCCCATCTGGTAGATCTGCGAGTTCCCATACAGAATTGGAGTGCATTGACTCCATTTCCAGGTTCATGGCTTTAACCCATTCATCCTTATCTTCGTCATTCATTGCCTGTCGATAGGACAATGGATCCTCAATGCCATCATTAGGTATGACAGCCTGAGTTTCAGTTAAACCCAAGTAGCGATCAGGTTGTAATACAACCCTCCCACTGCGTCGAGGCATTCTCAACGTTTGAGAAGGACGGGATGGATCTGAAGAACTAGTTCCTTCATCAACCCTTGTTGAAGGTCCAGCTTCGTCAACAACTCTTGGTGATTCTTCAGTAGCTTCTCCTAATATTATTTTGCTTCGTGGTTTATGATCCCTCATGTGGTCTTCCTCCAAGAAGGTGGCGTTTGTCGATACAATCACCTTATTTTCTTGTGGGTCATAGAAATAACCACCTCTCGTTTCTTTAGGGTAACCAACAAATTGGCACAGTTTTGAACGAGGTTCCAGTTTCTTAGGATTTGTCACAAGCACGTGTGCTGGACAACCCCAGATGCGAAAGTGATGCAAACTAGGTTTACGCCCCTTCCATAATTCGAAAGGTGTTTCAGAAACACTTTTCGAGGGAACATTGTTCAAGATGTGTACTGCAGTCTCTACTGCATACCCCCAAAACGAGCTAGGCAATTGAGCATAGCTCATCATTGATCGAACCATGTCTAACAAGGTTCTATTTCTCCTTTCTGATACACCATTTTGTTGAGGTGTACCAGGGGCTGAGAGTTGGGATTGGATTCCATGTTCTATCATATAATCATGGAATCTTTGATCCATATACTCCCCTCCTCGATCAGATCGAAGTACTTTAATTGATTTACCTAATAGGTTTTCAACTTCAGCCTTAAACTCCTTAAACTTTTCAAGGGCTTCAGACTTATGTCCCATTAGGTACAAGTAAACATATCTTGAATAATCATCTATAAATGAGATGAAATATTCGTACCCTCCTCGAGCTTTTACATTCATTGGACCACAGAGGTCTGAATGTATTAACTCTAAGGGTTCTTTGGCTCTGTAACCTTTTCCAGTAAAGGGTCTTTTGGTCATTTTGCTCTCGAGATAAGATTCACAAGGTGGCAGTGAATCATCTTCTAACTTGCTTAGAAGTCCATTCTTTACCAAACGACCGATTCTATCGATGTTTATATGACCAAGTCTAAGATGCCAAAGATGAGTATTGTTACTTGTTGGAGAAATCCTTTGCCTTTTTCTTTGAGTTTCAGCAGTTTTAAACAACTCGTGATTTAAAAGTGTTTTGTTTTCGGTTGGTCTTAATACATACAAGTTATTTTCTAATTTGGCTGAACAAATAAGTACACCACTCTTGTAAATGAACGCTTCATTCATATCAAAAGTAACTGTATACGATTGTTCAATCAAACATGAAATAGAAATTAAGTTCCTCTTAATCTTGGGAACAATTAATAAACTTTCTAAAAGTAAAAATCTATTTCTAAAAAATAACTTCGCAGCTCCCACTGCTTTAGCTGAAATGACTTCTCCAGTTCCGACCCTGAGTGTCATTTCCCCATCGTTCAACTGCCGAAAGGAATTATTTTCCTGAAAAGAAGAGCAAACATGATTAGTTGCTCCTGAATCAAGTATCCAGGTAAACTCATCATATCATGTTCTACTAGGCATGTTTCTAAAACTAGTAAATCAAATTTACCTTCCTTTTCCTTCTTTTTCTCAGCAAGGTACTTTGGGCAGTTTCTCTTCCAGTGTCCATCTACATTGCAGTGGAAACACTTGCCCTTGTCTGCCACAACTTTGGCTTTTCCCTTGCTTTTAGCAGCAGTCGCGGGAGCCTTCCCCTTGTTTCCTTTCTTCTTCTGAATCTTCTTCGAAGAAGTGGCTACAGATTTAGTTCCAGAGGATGAACCCTTCTCGAACTTTATTTTAGAGTGAACAACGTTTGCCCCTCTCCTTCTACTTGTCCCTTGTTCTTAAGAAGAGACTGATAGAGTTGTAGCTCATTCAGGAGGCTAGTCAGGTTGAATACTATTTTATTCATCATTGCATTGCTTCGAAACTGTAGAAAACTCTTCGGAAGAGATTCTAAGATGAATGCAACCTGACTACGCTCATCTATGACCGCCCCGCTTGCTTCTGCCACGTTGAATTGGACCATCATATCCAGGACATGTTCTCGAACAGACGTGCCCTCTTTCATGCGGCAGCTATAAACGTATTTGAGAGCGTCATGGTGGAGTTGGTAAGACGGTTGTCCAAACATCTCCTGGAGAGAGTTCATAATCTCCCTCGCTGTTACCATGCCCTCATGCCTTTTAGCCAAAACTTCAGATAAGCTGGCTAGGATATAGACGCGAGTCTTATCATTGGCCTTTGTCCAGTGGTCATAAGCATCCTTAATTGCTTGGGATGCATTACGAGCAGGGGCTGGAGGACAATCCTCCGTTAAGACGAACCGCAGATCATCGACAACAAGAATCGTATTCAGGTTCGACTTCCACGTAGCGTAATTTTCGCCGATTAATTTCTCATTTTTAAGCAGAGAGACTATTGAGGAAGACATTGCTGAAATTTAAACAAACAATGACCGTATTAGTTATCTTTGCCTTAACCCATCATACAAGCAAACAATTGCACACAATCCAATCAATTTAGCAAAACAAGCAATCACAGAACCCTAAAACTATTGATTTAGTTTTGCAACGATGTTTCAGAGGTTTAGAATATCAGCCACCGAAGGGTGATCAGGCACTCATCCTCTGAAATGAGACATTTCTCAGCTAATTCTAATTCCAGAATAACTCAGATTCCTATAGACATTAGCCACCGTTGTTCGGTCAAGGATTTGTTAACACTTTTAACTCATCCTTGTAAGTGTAACTGATAACTCTTATAAATAAGAGTTATTGGCCATGATTTTAGGGCTTTTAGGCTAAATTTTACCTTAAGTTGATGCTAATTGAGTTGGGTCTTAATGAATTTTGTGGTGTTTAATGAGAGTGTTTATTGATGGCTTTGGGTTTTTAATTTCACGCTAATTTCGTACTTAAGCTGACCTGGAGCTTCAATTTGCACAGATAATGCTACAGCGTGAGCTGGCAGAGGCAGAATGGCAGCTGGTGCTGTTTTGCACGTGGACAGATTCATTAATTGATGTGGCATTCCCAGCTGGAGGCTGAAGCTATTTTCAGCCATTAGAAGGGTTTCCAAGTGGGCAAGGCTTGTCTAATCAGCCCTGAAACTCACAATTGTGGCTGGGTATATAAGGAAAGAGGACCAAATTTGGAAAGGGAGGCTGAAAAGGGAGGAGACTCACGATTGGGAGCTGATTTTGGAGCAAAAACAGAGGAAAAACAGAGGGGAGCTGCCGAGGAGACCATATTCAGCTTGGGAAAGCTGGATTTGAGCTTGGGAGCTTCTTCTTTGGCCTTTTCTTCTTATCTTTTATCTTTCCATTGGTATTAGTTGTGTAAAAAGTTGAAAAGTATGTTGAGTATGAGCATTTTCTGCTGTATTGAACTTATTTTAGCTTTGAACATGAACTAATCCTCTTTAGGTGAGGATTAGGGATCCTATATTGTAACGAGGGGTTGTTTATAGTTGAACCATGCTATTTTCATCTTAAAGTAAAATGTTCTTCATTGTTTAAGCTGGAATTTCGACTGACCATCCATTTTCTAGCATTGTTATTGGGTGTTTGGGAAAACATTTAATAACCGATTGTTTTACTTTACCTTAGTCTTTTATGATCATGAAAATGAGTGGGTATTTAGGGATAAATCACCACCTAGGGCACTAATCAGATTGAGCTAAAAATAAGGGGTTAAATGGGAGTTTAATCGCCTTAATCTTTGGAGAATTGGAAAATTCCCGTTGAAAAATCTGGGTGAGATGAATTAGCACAGTTTTTGCTATAGCAATCCCTAGAAACAATACAGAGTATCCCTAATCCGAGCCTTACTTCTCCTCTGCATTCAGCCGTTTTTCTTGCGTTATTTGCTCTCAATTCTTCTTAATTTCACTCAATTTTATTTACATTAGTGCATCTTAGTTATTAATTAATATTTGGACTTTGGTTACTCGAATTTCATTGAGAATAGGCTTAAGAATAGTGTTTTTCGTTGCATCAATCCCTGTGGAGAACGATATAAAAATACTTATCGCTTGCTGCTGATCGTGTGCACTTGCACGTGTTTTTGTGAAGATTTCTTGCATATTGTAAATCACTTTGCACAAGGCAACAAGTTTTTGGCGCCGTTGCTGGGGAAACTTAAATACCCTCCCACTTTTAGATCTCAGAGGCACGCACAAACAGGCTACCGAAGGGAAAGACAATTGCTGGTAATTAGCCTAAGAGTTCCTATCCTATTCAGGAGTTCACGATGTTCCGAATCCTATGATCAGGCCCTCCGAAGGGATGGTTGCGCCAGGACAACCTGCAGGCGGATTATAGGACTCTCACGGTGTGACCTAGGGGGAGAGATCGAGGGATACGTTGACACGTGTCCCGCTCCCACTTACTCTAGACATTTTTCCCATTCACCTTGTTATTGATTCATGCAAACACTTTCCGAAGGGAGGCCGCTCCTAAGGCGACTCAAAGCCGAGCATGAACCTCACGTTATGAATATAGGGACGTAGGAGCAAAACTTGATTTAAATCTCGTTTTGTAATTTTCCTCCCACTGAAAATGTCCTAAGGTTAATTTAGGGTTGTTTAACTTAGATAAAATTCGGCTAAGTCAATCTATCTAAGTCTGATCCTATTATAACAATTATGGAAAGGATTCAACTGCAATGTTTTAGGTGAATTAAACTCCTTTTAATAAACCCAACATTCCAAGTCAACATTACTATGGTTAATTCAACTCAAGGTTCGGGCCAGTTCCCAAGTAGGAGGTGTTCCGTAAACCGTCAACTTAAATACCCCCAACCTTAGACAGAACTTTACCGAGAGAGTTCCCTTATAACCTCAGTAATGTAAGGTCTTTACTCTAAAGATCTAGGTGCATTAAACACTTTTAACAAACCTAGTGACATTGCATGCTAACACATTTAACTATGATTAATTCAACTCCAGTATTCCGGGTCAGTTCCCAGGAAGGAGGTGTTCCGTAAACCGTCAACTTAAATACCCCCAACCTTAGACAGAACATTACCGGTGGAGTTCCCTTATAATCATAGCAATGTTTTTCCTACTTAGTCAATTAAAACTATTTTTAATTCTAAGTAAGAAATAATTCTAATCTTATTAGAAACCGATCTAGGTATAATTAATTTTAAACAATTTAAAATTAATCCAATTTATCCTATGATCTTATGTTTTGCATGCTATTCTTGATTATAGATTGACGGTTTCTAATCATTAATATTAAAGAACTTATTTCAAATTTTAATGATTAATCCTATAATCTAGAATCTAGGGTTTAATTCATTCAACAATCTCATTCAAATTAAATAGTTAAACCATACTAATTGCATGAATAATATAACAATTATATTATTAACTATGGATGTTTCTTACTTCATGCAATTTTGATTTTCTTTTAACATAACAATTATAAGCCAATCAAGAAAATCAATCAAGCATGCTTCATTCATCACATTAAACATAACTCTTTATATTTAATTTAAGTAATGACATGTTTCATGCTTTCCAATTTTTCATATAATTAATATACACTTATATTAAAAAATATGAAAATAATTCCATGCATTTAAAACATACATTATAACAATTTATAATATATAAATAAATGCATGAGCATGTTTATAACCTAAGGTGGGATTAATAATTCTATATGACATCCATAAAGCATATAAATAGCAATTGAACCGGTTAATTTTGGCCCCTAGGATAAAATAAAGCATTAAATTACATTAATTTCAGCTTAATTCTATCCTAAAATCCTTCTGCAGCTCCAAAATCTGGTCTAGACATCACGAACCGCCCCCAACCACCTCGAACCAGCCTCCAAAATCACGAACAAAGACAAAAAGTAGCTGAACCGGACCAAATAGGTCCCAGCCCAGCTGAACCGGAGTGAACCGGACCGCCCACCAGCTTGAACCGCTCCTGTTGAAGCCCTAGGGCACGCCGCATCGTGACAGCATTGAGACGCTTGCATCGCAGCGTCCCGACGCTGTGCGCTTTCCTTACCTGAGCGCCTGCGGTATCGAGACAGCGTCGAGACGCTTTTGGAGTAGCGTCTGGAGGCAGAATCTGGGCAGAAACTCATGTTTTCTTCGGTTTTAGCTCCGATTTCAGCGGCGATTTCTCCGATTTTCATCTCATAAAAACCTATTCTAGACCCGGACTTACATAGGACTCGATTTTACATAAAATACTCGAAACACCGGGCCTTACATGATCAAAATCACATAAAAATAAAATGTATGGCCATAAAATTAACCTAAACTGTTCAACGCAAACTGAACATACATTATGCATAAATCCCACCTATTAGAGCCTATGCAAATTTTAATATTAATTAATAGGGACAGCGATGGCTCTGATGCCGATTGTAGGGAATAAAAGTCCCCACGCAGCGGAAGTGCATCGAAAGGACCTTACGCCGTATATTAATTAACATTAAAATACCGTTACGAAAAGGCAAAATAAACTTTAAACATGCTTTAAAGTTGCTGGAAAATAGCTATAAACATGCTGAAAAATAAATCTAAATTTATTTTCATGCTTTTCTAGAGAAACAGGAAAGAACCGTTACAAACCTTCGTTGTAGACTTGACCGTTCTTCGCCAACGATGCTCCAACGACCGAAAACGCAACAACTCCCTCTTGATTTCTTTGCTGGAAATTTCTTCTTCAAAGACACAATAACCACAGAGGTTACACCGGTATGTCTCTAAGTCTAGGAGGCAAAAGACTTGTGGGAGTCTTTCTCTAAGAGGGAGGCTAGAGAGAATTCTATGGTCTTGTCTTGTGAGTCTAAGAGCAAGAGAAGAGTATTGAACCAATTAGGTCTAGTGTTCTATTTATAGAAGAGAGGCCATGAATAAAATATTCAATTAAATCAATCTTTTCCAAAATTGATTCAATCTTTATTCCTTTTTAATCAATCCAAGATCAATCAATTCCATAATTGATTAATCTTTTCCACAAATGACTAATTACTTCCATAAGTGATTAGATCATTTCCATAAATGATTAATCACTTCCTTAAGTGATTAATTATTTCCATAATTGATTAATTCCCGGCTAATGAATTCTTTAACTAATTAGCCACCAATTAAATATCACATATTTAATTTCCGGCCTTGAATTAATTAATTTTGCCCAAATAGATTTTAGGCCTTAAAATTAATTAATTCATATTTGAACTCTTTCAAACTTCCATAAATTTATTGTGACTCAAAGTTATATTAATATTTGAATTTCTTCAAATATTAATTTCTCTCATAATAATATATCAATATATATTATATTGTTTCCCTTAGTAAATTGAACACTTTCAATTTACATTTATTACTTAGTTGCCTCAAATTACTTTATGAGCTACCAGTGGGACCTAATGGACCTGCAGATCAGAAGCTCCAACGATGTGAGATTAATTGGTCAAACTCATTAACCAAATTAATCAATATTCGTTAACTGTGTGTACATTCCACTATAGACTCACAGTTGCACTCTTCTCACTGCAGACATATTTTCTGTGTCCACGGATATAGACCAATATCGACTAGTTAGTCCTTCACGAGTGTCCGTAACACCAGCTGGGTCAAATTATCGTTTTACCCCTGGGTTACTTCTATTTCCTTAAGTACCAGTTCTCCTCTAATGAACAACCTGTTTGTGGTCCAACCATCAAACAGAAAACCCTCTCGTGCCATTGAGAGGGTAGGGCCCTTTGTTCAAGACTCGGAGTGACCACTTAAGGGAACACTCATCTGCTTCCCTAAAGTCGGGAAAGAGTGAATTCCATCTTGTACGATTATGTTCCCAGCTCCCCACTCGGTCTTGTCCCCAAAATGGTAGGCTTATTGAGTCGGCGTATTGGCCACTCTCACCCATACAAATCAAAGGACAATCCCTCATGAGCAAGAGTCCATAATCAACTCAGGATTAAGACCAAGTTGTCTAGGTCGTCCTAGTGAAATAGAAAACCAACTAGTTAACGGTGTTATAACAAGTGGTTACTATTTCGCGGTCCGGTCTTATGCAAACTCATTGCATAGGATACCCCCACTCGCATGTCTCCAACACGAACGCGTTGGATCATAGCGTTTGTATCAAAGACAAAGTGGGCCGTATCCATAGTGTCACCAGGATAAGGCACCCAGTCTTATCCCTATACTATAGACCCTTTAGGATGTTTCTTGAACAATGATCCCCATATGTCGCTACATATAGTTCAAGACTCATATTACAGCCTAGGATGTCTAGTTTATTGGATTAGGGTTACTTTAGGCAAAGACAAATATAAAATAACTAATAACATTTAATGGGAAAATATATCAATATTTCATTAATATCCGGTCAACGGTTACATTCACTATCTACGAGTTTTAGGGCATAAAACCCAACAGTTGGAGCATCTGGTTTTGTTCTAGATGTGGAACCACCTTATGTGCCGCCCCCACCTTATGTACCACCTCTACCTTTTCCACAAAGGCAAAGGCCTAAGAATCAGGATGGTCAATTTAAGAAGTTTTTAGAGATTCTTAAGCAATTGCATATAAATATCCCTTTAGTAGAAGCTATAGAGCAAATGCCTAATTATATGCTAAATTTCTTAAGGATATTTTAACTAAAAAGAAAAGGTTAGGTGAGTTTGAAACTGTATCTCTTACTGAGGAATGTAGTGCTATTGTTAAGAATGGGCTACCAACCAAGGCTAAGGATCCAGGGTCATTTACTATACCTGTGTCAATAGGTGGAAAAGAGTTAGGTAGATCACTTTGTGATTTAGGAGCAAGCATTAACCTTATGCCTCTTTCGGTCTATCGAAAGCTAGGTATTGGTGAAGCTAGGCCTACCACAGTCACACTCCAATTAGCTGATAGGTCTATCACATATCCTGAGGGTAAAATTGAGGATGTCTTGGTAAAAGTAGATAAATTCATATTTACTGTTGACTTTATTATCTTAGATTATGAAGCAGATAAAGATGTCCCAATCATTCTTGGTCGTCCATTTTTGGCTACTGGTAGGGCATTGATAGATGTTCAAAAAGGGGAATTAACTATGAAGGTTTATAATGAGGAAGTGAAGTTTAATGTTTTCAAGGCCATGAAATATCCAGACGAGGTATAAGATTGTTATTTCATTAGGATTTTGGAGAACACAATTGTTGAGACAGCAATGCAGGATTTGGCAAACAAGCATTTGGAAGATCATGGAGAGGTTAGTGATAACTCTTAGAAATAAGAGTTATTGGCCATGATTTTGGAGCTTTAAGGCTTAATTTTACCTTGAGAAAGTGCTATTTGGGTTGAATTTGGCTTAATTTAATGGTGTTTAGTGAAAATGTTAATTGAGGGCTTTGGGTGTTTATTTTCACGCTAATTTTGTAATTGAGCTGACCTGGAGCTTCAATTTGCATAGACAATACTACAGCGTGAGCTGGCAGAGACAGAATGGAAGCTGAAGCTGTTTCCCATGTGGAAGACTTCATTAATTGAGGTGGCAGTCCCAGCTGGAGTCTGAAGCTATTTACACCCTTTAGAATGAATTCCAAGTGGGCAAGGCTTGTCTCACCAGCCCTAAAACCCACGTTGGTGGCTAGGTATATAAGGAAAGAAGTCCAAATTTGGAAGAGTAGGTTGGGGAAGGAAGAGAGCTGCGTTTGGGAGCTGAAAATCAGAGCAAAACAGAGGATAAAGAAGAGGAGAGCTGCCGTGGAGTCATTATTTAGCTTGGGAAAATTGGATTTGATCTTGGGAGCTTCTTCTTTAGTCTTTTCTTCTCATCTTTTATCTTCCCATTACTATTAGTTTTGTAAGAAGCTGAAAAGTATGTTGAGTATGGGTGTTCTTTGCTGTACTGAATTTACTTCATCTTTGAACATGAACTAATCCTCTTTAGGTGAGGATTAGGGATCCTATATTGTAACGAGGGGTTGCTTGTAGTTGAACTGTGCTATTTTCATCTTAAAGTAAAGGGTTCTTCATTGTTTAAGCTGGAATTTCGTTTGGCCAACCATTTTCTCGTATTGTTATTGAGTGTTTGGGAAAACAATTAGCAACCGATTACTTTACTTTACCTTAGTCTTTAAAGATCATGAAAATGAGTGGGTATTTAGGGATAAATAACCACCTAAGGCACTAATCAGATGAGCTAAAAAAAAGGGGTTAAATGGGAGTTTAATCGCCTTAATCTATGGAGAATTGGAAAATTCCCGTGTTAAAATCTGGGTGAGATGAATTAGCACAGGTTTCGCTATAACAATCACTGGAAGCAATATAGAACATCCCTAATCCGAGCCTTACTTCTCCTCTGCATTCAGCCATTTTTCTTGCTTCATTTACTTCAAGTTCTCTTAAATTTCACTCAAATTTGTTTACATTTGTGCAATTTAGTTAGTGAATGATATTTTTCTCTTGGTTACTTTGAATTTCATCGAAAATCACGCTTAGAAGTAGTAAATTTCATTAATTCAATCCCTATGGAGAACGATCTTAATTTACTTATCACTTGCTGCCATGATGTGTATACTTGCAAGTTTTTGAGCTATTTGTGAGTATTTCTTGCATATTTAGAATCACATTGCACAAGGCAACAAGTGTTTGGTGCCGTTGTCGGGGATTGAGTTGATTTTTGCTATTTTTAAGTTGAAATTCGGTGAATTTGTGCTAAAACAGAATCTAACTTTGTTGTTGATTTTTTAGGTACGGGTAGTTGTGTATGAACGAGTTCCCTGATTTGGAATTCAATTTTGATCTTGAGATTGATAGAACTTTTCATAGGAGGAGAAGGGAGCAGAGAGAAAGGAACAATAGGATGGATCCACCGCCTCTTTTACCTCCAGGAATCCAAGGAAACCAGTCGCTTAATCCTGGGATAAATTAGCAACAAGGGGTAGAAATTCAAGCTGAGAACCCTGTCTTGATAGCCAATGATAGGGGAAGAGCTATCAGAGCTTATGCAGTCCCTACTTTCAATGAGTTGTATCCGGGGATAGCAAGGCCAGAGATTCAGGCACAAAATTTCGAGATGAAGCGTGGGCCAATTTCATGGATTACCTTCGAGGACCCACACCTACACCTTAAATCCTTTTTGGGAGTGAGTGATTCATTCAGAATTCAAGGAGTTTCTCAAGATGCTTTGAGGTTAACTTTATTCCCTTATTCTTTGAGAGATGGAGCTAAGGCTTGGTTGAATAACTTTGCCCCCGGTTCCATCACTACATGGAATGAGCTAGCCGAGAAGTTCCTTATTAAGTACTTCCCTCCCACTAGGAATGCCAAGCTTAGAGCGGATATAGTGTCTTTTAGGCAATTTGATGATGAATCATTTAGTGTAGCTTGGGAAAGATTTAAGGAGTTGTTGAGAAAATGCCTTCACCATGGTCTACCCCACTGTATTCAAATGGAGACTTTTTATAATGGGTTGAATATGGCTACTCAAAACATGGTAGATGCTTCAACTAATGGTGCTTTACTATCCAAGACTTATGATGAAGCCTATGCCATTTTGGAGAGAATTTCCACAAATAGTTGTCAATGGTCTGATTCAAGAAGCATGGCTGGGAAGAAAAATAAAGGTATGCTTGAGGTTGACACAGTTACATCCTTTAATGCAAGGTTTGATACCATGGAAAGTATGATGAAAAAGTTGACTTTGGGGCTTGAAAATTTGAATATGCTGAATTCTGGTGCAAATCAGAATGCTGCAGCAATCAACATCAACCAGAATTCCACAGATTCATGTGTTTATTGTGGAGAGGATCACACTTTTGTGTTTTGTCCAAGTAATCCAGCTTTAGTGTGCTATGTTTGAAACCAAAATGCCCAATGGAATAATCCCTATTCCAATACCTATAATCCGAGTTGGAGAAATCATCCTAATTTTGCTTGGGGAAGTCAAGGAAGTAATTCCAACACCTAACAAGCTCAACAAAAGATGAATGGTCCACTTGGATTTGGACAACAAAACCAATACCAAAACACCATGAACCAACATATCCCAGGTATTTCTTTAGAGAGCTTGTTTCAGGAATACATGGCCAAAACAGATGCTGTCATTCAAACTCATCAAGCTTCTTTGAGGAATTTGGAAAGTGCAAATGGGCCAAATAGCTAGTGAATTGAAAGCTAGGCCACATGGTAAACTCCCTTCGGATACTGAAAATTCGAAAAGGGAAAGAAAGGAGCAAGTTCAAGTTGTGGAATTGAGAACTGGTAGGACATTGGTTGAAAAGAAAGAACCCACCCAACCAAAGAAAGTTGGACAGCAAGTTGATGTGCAAAATGACAGTGAAAAAAGTGCAGAAAAACCAAGTGAAAAAGTGGTTGAAAATGAGGAAATTGAGGAGACACTTAGGACAACCCCTTTAGCACCAACCAAGATTGTTCCCACACCTCTCCCAGTGTTTAAACCACCCCCACCACCCTTTCCCCAAAGGCTTAAGCAGAAAAATCAAGATGGTCAGTTTAAGAAATTCCATGAGGTTTTGAAGCAACTTCATATTAATATACCACTAGTTGAGGCCTTGGAACAAATGCCCAACTATGTAAAGTTCCTCAAGGATATTTTAACCAAGAAAAGAAGATTGGGTGAGTATGAAACTATGTCTTTGACTGGGGAGTGTAGTGCCATTTTGACAAACAAAATTCCACCCAAAGTGAAAGACCCTGGGACTTTTACCATTCCCGTTTCTATTGGTGGCAAAGAATTTGGAAGAGCTTTGTGTGACCTTGGGGCTGGCATAAATCTCATGCCTTTATTCATTTTTAAGAAATTATGCATAGGAGAAGCTAGGCCAACCACAGTTACATTACAACTTGCTGATAGGTCTATCACTTATCCCGAAGGAAAGATTGAGGACATTTTGGTGCAAGTAGATAAGTTTATCTTCCCGGCTGATTTTATCATTTTGGACTATGAAGCGGACAAGGATGTCCCCATAATTCTAGGAAGGCCCTTTTTAGCAACCGGGAGAACCTTGATAGATGTCCAAAAGGGTGAGCTAACTATGAGGGTGAATGACCAAGAGGTGAAGTTTAGTGTCTTTGATGCCATAACGTCTCCCACTGATATTGAAGAGTGTTCTGTCATTCAAGTGAAAGATGAGTTTGTTGATGATCAAGTTGAGAAGGAAATGAGAGAGCAACACATACAACAGTTGGAAAAAATTAGAATTGAGGATTTGGAATTAGATAAATTGGAGCTTGAGCTTGAAAGTAGTGCAAGTGAGGTTTTTGGTTTTAATAGGACTTTTGAATCCTTAGAGCAGATTGATAAGAAAAAACCACTTATACAACCATTCAGTGCATTTGAATTGTTTCAACAACTTGAGTTTAAAATATATTTCCTTGATGAGTTGTTTTTTACAGTAGCTCACACTAAAAAAATGAAAACACTTTGGTATGTTGACCTTACCAATTACTTTGCTTTTGGAACATTGCCCCATGGTTTATCAAAGCAACAATTGAAAAAGTTTTTCCATGAGATAAAGTTTTATTTTTGGGATGATTCATTTGTGTTTAAACACTGTGTTGAAAATGATGGGAGAGAGTTTAAATTGAATGGGCAAAGGCTAAAACACCATTGGGGAGAAGAATTCCAAAGGTGTTATGCCTTTTGCAATTTGTTGGAAACTTGAAATTTGAAGAAAAAGGGCAGTGTGCTTTCAAGTTACAAATTCTATGTTGAGCCCTGAAGGTGGTCTGAATAGCAAGTTTAAATTTCTGTTGTGATGTCTTTAATTTGTAGCCATTAGTTGTTAGTTAATATTTTAAAGTTAGTTTCTCTTTTATTGATAATTTGCATTAGTTATTGAGTTTAATGCTTCTGTCAAGCTTTGGTTTTTGGTAGGGAATCTCATGCAAAATGGAAGAAAATCTTGATGCAGCAGATTTTGGGGTATTGGAAATTGACAGCCATGGGAAGAATTGATTTGATGGAAAAGGGAATCAAAATATTGCTCTATTTAAGAAGGAAAGTCTGCAGGTTGCAATTTTTCAAGGAAGGAAATTCTGATGAGCTGCAGCAGATTGACAGCAAGCTCATATCAGAAGTTGTAGCAGGCATGGCAGAAAAGGCAGTGGGCTAGTTGTGATTTGATGGGAGGAATTTTCAGATTTGGCTATAATCAAGGGAGGAAGTTTTAAGTTTGCTTGTCTGTTATCTATCATGCTTTCTGTTAGCTTTTGTTGTGGAGAAAAAGAAAATGTGTATGAATGAAAGTTCTATAGGTGTGCATGTTTTAATGTTCAAATCATTTGAATGCATATCAAATTTAGAAAATATTATGGTGCAAATAGGTGCTAGCTAGCTTCTTCATGAATGCATTGATTGATTTAGAATTCTTGAGATTCGTATGCTTGAGCCTTGGCATGAAACCTTAATCTTAATCTTGCGTGGGGGCCTTTTTGATGTTTCACAACTGTGCTCCTGTCTGACTTTCCCTTAATGAACGTTGCAGCAACCGAATACTGGTTTAAGCCTAAAAATTATGTTTTTATGTGAAATAGCATTATGTCTTTTGATCAATAGCATCTTAGCCTCTTGCCTAGTTAGATTATCCTTTTGTGTTGTAAGTCCTTAGGTTGATAAGAAGCGTCCTAATTTTCTTCTTTAGTTTAGCTCATAAATTTAGGAAAGCTTGTGCCTAGTTCTTTGCCCAAAGTTATAATCTCCCTATGCATTGGGTCATAGCTTCTCTTTCAAAAGAAAATAAGTTTGGGGGTTCTTACCTTACTTTCTCATTCATTGGGGACAATGAATAGATTAAGTTTGGGGGTGAGGTGCCCTTTTGGAAAAAAAAAATAGAAAAAGGCATCTTAGAAAGGATTCCTCTTTGTCTTAAGTTTTGCCTAAGATGTACTCCTCTCCCTTTTTGGGATTTGTTCGTTTCCGGAGCTTGCCTAGTAACCAGGGGGATTTATGATAACCATAGTTTGCCCCTGCGTCAAAAAGCAACTCTAGGAAAGTATTAAGTTCCTTTGAAAAAGAAAAAGAAATATCAAAAGGAATGATTAAGGGATGAGTGCTAGCTCGAAAGTTGCAATTTCCCCAAAGCTTAGGTGAGCTTCACCAAAAAGTGTCGCCACTCGGAGAAACAAGGAAATAGTTGCTAGATAGCTATCTTAGGTAACCTTAAGGGAAATGAATGCAGTTCTCGTTAGGTGATGAGCTTGGAGGCTAGGGTGAGCTTCACCAAAAAGTGTCGCCATTCCTGGACCAAAGAGCTATGACCTAAGAGACTTTCTAAGATGGTAAAAATCAAAAAGAGAATAAAAAGTTTGTGAGAAGTTTTGGGCTGAGCTTAGAGGTTTTATAAATTGGGCATTAGGATTTTAGGCATGCTTAGCAAGCTTAAGGATTAGATTTTTTATACTTATAGGTTGGGTGATGAGCTTGGAAAGAAAGAAAGTTAGTGGCTTGTTTGATACCTATAGGTTGGCACAATTAGATATGATAGCTTGTCAAGGTGGGCGAAGAGGGTGGATAAAAAACGTAGTGCTGATTTGGAGAAATGCCAAGTATTGTAGCCCAATGGTTTCTAGACGTTGTATTCTTTTTTTTTTTTTTTTTTTTTTTTGAGCTGTGAGCATTTGTTGAGGGAAGTTTTGAGCAAGAAGTAGCTGTGTGGCATATGAAAGGCTCTAGTGGAGTTGCTAGCTGATCTTTTCCTGCTTAGTTGAGCTTTTGGCCTAGCATTGCTCGGGGACGAGCAATGAGCTAAGTTTGGGGGTGTGATAACTCTTAGAAATAAGAGTTATTGGCCTGATTTTGGGGATTTAAGGCTTAATTTTACCTTGAGAAAGTGCTATTTGAGTTGAATTTGGCTTAATTTAATGGTGTTTAGTGAAAATGTTAATTGAGGGCTTTGGGTGTTTATTTTCACACTAATTTTGTAATTGAGCTGACCTGGAGCTTCAATTTGCACAGATAATGCTACAGCGTGAGCTGGTAGAGACAGAATGGAAGCTGAAGTTGTTTCCCATGTGGAAGACTTCATTAATTGAGGTGGCAGTCCCAGCTGGAGTCTGAAGCTATTTACACCCTTTAGAATGAATTCCAAGTGGGCAAGGCTTGTCTAATCAGCCCTGAAACCCACGTTGGTGGCTGGGTATATAAGGAAAGAAGTCCAAATTTGGAAGAGTAGGCTGGGGAAGGATAAAGAAGAGGAGAGCTGCCGTGGAGTCATTATTAAGCTTGGGAAAGCTGGATTTGATCTTGGGAGCTTCTTCTTTAGTCTTTTCTTCTCATCTTTTATCTTCCCATTGCTATTAGTTGTGTAAGAAGCTGAAACGTATGTTGAGTATGGGTGTTCTTTGCTGTACTAAATTTACTTCATCTTTGAACATGAACTAATCCTCTTTAGGTGAGGATTAGGGATCCTATATTGTAACGAGGGGTTGCTTGTAGTTGAACTGTGCTATTTTCATCTTAATGTAAAGTGTTCTTCATTGTTTAAGCTAAAATTTCGTTTGGCCAACCATTTTCTCGTATTGTTATTGAGTGTTTGGGAAAACAATTAGTAACCGATTACTTTACTTTACCTTAGTCTTTAAAGAACATGAAAATGAGTGGGTATTTAGGGATAAATAACCACCTAAGGCACTAATCAGATGAGCTAAAAATAAGGGGTTAAATGGGAGTTTAATCGCCTTAATCTATGGAGAATTGGAAAATTCCCATGTTAAAATCTAGGTGAGATGAATTAGCACAGGTTTCGCTATAGCAATCACTGGAAGCAATATAGAACATCCCTAATCCGAGCCTTACTTCTCCTCTGCATTCAGTCGTTTTTCTTGCTTCATTTACTTCAAGTTCTCTTTAATTTCACTCAAATTTGTTTACATTTGTGCAATTTAGTTAGTGAATGATATTTTGCCCTTGGTTACTTTGAATTTCATCGAAAATCACACTTAGAAGTTGTAAATTTCATTAATTCAATCCCTGTGGAGAACGATCTTAATTTACTTATCACTTGCTGCCATGATGTGTATACTTGCACGTTTTTGAGCTATTTGTGAGTATTTATTGCATATTTAGAATCACATTGCACAAGGCAACAGTTAGTGTAGAGGATTTAGAAGTTTGTTCTTTAGAAAGAAAAAATGAAAAAAAAGTGTCTAAGTGTGAGGATATTTTTGAGTCTTTAGATTCAGATGAAAGGAAAGCTCCTTCTATTAAGCCATCCCTGATTGAGGCACCCACTTTAGATTTGAAGCCCTTGCCGGATCATCTAAAGTATGTGTATCTTGGGGAGGGTGAGACGTTGCCCATTATTGTTACTTCAGATTTAATGCCGAAGGATGAAGAGGCCTTAATAAAGTTGCTATGACAATATCGTAAAGCAATAGGTTGGACATTGGCTGACATTCAGGAAGTTAGCCCATCCTTCTGTATGCATAAAATCACTCTAGAGGAGGGATCCTTTAGGAGTATTAAGCAACAGAGAAGGCTTAACCCTGCAATGAAAGAGGTTGTTAAAAAGGAGGTGATTAAATGGTTGGATGCTGGGATTATTTATCCAATTGCAAATAGCAATTGGGTAAGCCTCGTCCAATGTGTTCCTAAGAAAAGAGGTGTTACAGTGGTGACTAATAAGGACAATGAGTTGATCCCAACTAGGACAGTAACTGGCTGGAGGGTTTGCATGGATTACAAGAGGCTTAATAAAGCCACCCGTAAGGACCATTTCCCTCTACGATTTATTGACCAAATGTTGGATAGATTGGCTGGTTAGGCCTACTACTGTTTCTTAGATGGTTATTCTGGGTATAACCAGACTACCATTGCTCCTGAGGATCAGGAAAAGACCACTTTCACCTGCCCTTATGGGCCTTTGCACTGCTCCTGCAACATTTCAGAGGTGTATGTTAGCAATTTTTTCTGATATGATTGAGTCAACTGTTGAGGTATTTATGGATGATTTTTCAGTTTTTGGAGGGTCTTTTCAGAGTTGTTTGGATAATTTAGGTAAGGTATTAAAGAGATGTGAAGATACCCATCTAGTTCTTAATTGGGAGAAATGTCACTTCATGGTGAAGGAGGGCATAGTGTTAGGACATAAGATTTCAAAGAAAGGTCTAGAAGTTGATCGAACAAAAATAAAGGTTATTGAGAGATTAGAACCACCGAGTTCAGTGAAAGGGATTCGAAGTTTTTTAGGTCATGCTGGATTTTATAGAAGGTTCATAAAGGATTTTTCCAAAATTAGTAAACCTCTTTGTAATTTATTGTGCACTGATCATGTTTTTTACTTTAATGCAGATAGTAGGAAGGCTTTTGAGACTTTAAAGGCTGCTTTAGTCTCAACCCCCATTCTTTGTGCACCTAATTGGAGTTTACCATTTGAGGTAATGTGTGATGTGAGTGATGTTGCAGTAGGTGCCATGTTGGGGCAAAAGCAGGGCAAATTTATCCATCATATCTATTATGCAAGCATGGTTCTGAATAAGGCACAAATCAACTATACAACTACTGAAAAGGAGTTGTTAGCGGTTGTGTTTGCTTTTGAGAAATTCCGTCCATATTTGGTTGGATCCAAAGTCACGGTTTTCACAGATCATGCAGCAATAAAGTACTTAATGTCTAAGAAAGATGCAAAACCTAGATTGATTCGTTGGGTGTTATTATTGCAGGAATTCGACTTGGAGATAAAGGACAAGAAGGGATCAAAGGATGTCATTGCAGATCATTAGTCTCGTCTTGATCCAACATCATCTTTGCTGAAGCAATCTACCATTTCAGACTCATTTCCAGATGAACATCTATTCACTGTTGAGGTAAAGGTGGTCAAGGATGTCCCTTGGTATGTTGATATAGCCAATTTCTTAGTGAAGGGAGTCACTCCTATTGACATGGATTGGAGGCAGATGAAAAAATTTAAGCATGATGCGAAAATTTTCTATTGGGATGAGCCATTTATGTATAAACAATGCTCTGATGGTATTATTCGTAGGTGTGTTTCAAGTGATGAAGCAAAGGAAATCCTGGAGCAATGTCACTCTTCGCCGTATGGAGGCCATTTCAGCGGTCAGAGGACAGCTATGAGGATTTTGCAATGTGGATCCTTCTGGCCTTCCTTATTTAAGGACGCCCATTGGTTTTACAAGCAATGTGATGCTTGCCAAAGGAGAGGAAATTTAGGACCTAGAGATGAAATGCCTCTTACTTACATTTTGGAATTAGAATTATTTGATGTATGGGGTATTGATTTTGTGGGGCCATTTCCTCTTTCTAATGGTAATGTTTTTATCTTATTGGCAGTTGATTACGTGTCCAAGTGGGTGGAGGCCATTGCATGCCATCAGAATGATGCCAAGACAGTATCAAGGTTTCTTCAATCGCACATTTTTGCGCGGTTTGGGACACCTAGAGCTCTAGTGAGTGATGAGGGTACACACTTTGTAAATAATGTTTTAACTAAGCTTTTAGCTAAGTATGGAATTAAGCATAGGATAGCTACCCCTTATCACCCACAAGCAAATGGTCAAGCTGAAAGTAGTAATAGGGAAATCAAATCAATTTTAGAGAAAGTAGTCCATCCGTCTAGGAAAGATTAGTCTTTTCTGTTAGATGAGGCTCTTTGGGCTTATAGGACAACCTATAAGACTCCTCTAGGTATGTCTCCCTATAGGTTAGTGTATGGGAAAGCTTGCCATCTACCTTTAGAGCTTGAGCATAAAACGTTTTGGGTTTTGAAGAAATTGAATTTTGATCTGAGTCGTGCAGGGGCAACAAGAATGCTACAGCTTAACGAGTTAGAGGAATTTCGCCAATTTTCTTATGAAAATGTGAAAATGTATAAAGAAAAGACTAAGCAGTGGCATGATAAGAAAATAAAACCAAAAGAGTTTGTTAAGGGCCAGAGAGTTTTGCTTTATAACTCTAGATTAAAATTGTTTCCTAGAAAACTAAAATCCAAATGGTCTGGGCCATGAATTGTGATTGAAGTTTTTCCTCATGGAGCAACTACTTTGCGAGATGAAAAGGATGGGAGAGTATTCAAAGTCAATGGACAGCGAGTGAAACATTATTGAGGTGAGGAGTTCCAGGCAAAATATCCTTCCCTAAAGTTGGTTGATGAATAAGCGAACGAGAGTTTTGCGAAGCAGTTCACAGAGCAATATTTTTGAGTTCCCAAGATTTGTTGCGATTTTATTTTTTTCACTGATTTAATTTGATTTTAATTCGAGTTATTTTGAATTAGATTTGGTTTGTTTAAATCTTATCTGATTTATTTTAATTCATTGTTATTTTTAAATTTCGTAGATTTTATTTTTGGTGTATTTTTATTTTCCCCAGTTTAGTTTATATTTAATTTAATCTGATTAGTTTAGTTTAGATTTTATCTTAGTTTGTATTTTCGGTTATTTGAATTTATGTTTAGATTAGGTTAATATAATTTCCTGATTTATTCGGCTTAAGATAAAAAGATATGATAAAGATTCTTTTAGAAGGAGATTTTGTTGCTCAGGTTGTTTTTGCAATCTTTTGGTTAGAGCGAATGCATCAACAAAATATTACGGGATTTGGTTAAGAATTAAATATTTTACTGTTTGGATTTGAATTTCCCGTGGGCATGTAACTTGCATGAAAGATCTGATGTTTCCACGTGTCGCGCAGGGAAATCAAACGGTAGCCAGCGCATCATTGAAATCAGATTTTACCGTTTTAATTATTTAACTTTACCACGATTACACGCAAAATAAACGGTAATATTATTTAATTGGAGCAAATCTTTTCGGTCAGGATCATTAGTGCTGGAGCCCTATTTAATCAAATCCACGGTACGTTTTCCTTCACTTCATCTTCGTCCACCTTTTATTCTTTGCTTCAGTTTTTCTTTCGTTTTTCTTCCATTTCTGTGAGTAAAATACGTTGTAAGCTTGAGATGGCTAAGACTAGGGGAAGAAGGGAAAGAGATAATGAGGAAGGAGAGGTGCCAGTTACCCCTGAGGCACCAAAGACAAAAGCGAAGAAAAGGAAAACGCCGGAAGAAAGAGAGGCTAAGCGAAGAAGACGACAACAGAGGGTTGAAGTCGAAGACGTTGTACAGAAAGTTGTGGAAGACGTTGCTAATGTTGTAGTTGAGGAAGAGAACCCAAAGGAACCTGAGGAAAGTCCTGAGCAAGGTGAGCCGATTATTGAGAATCTGCAGGAAGTTAAAGAGAAGCAAGTGGAGGATACACAAGAAGAAGGAAATGGACAGGAGGTTCAAGAGCAAGAAGCTCAGGTTGAAGTCATTATGCCGGAAGTTCCGCGTCGCCGTCAGAAGCAGAAAGCCGACCGCATCAAGGTAATCCGGACAGATACTCCTTCGCGCGTCGACGTCTGATTCTGAAAATGAAAATATAGAAAAAGAAAGGCAAGAGAAAAAGGGGTCCGAGGATCAGGTAAGAGAGGAAACTGAAATGAAGGCAGAGGAAGAAATTTTGGAGAAGCAAAGAGAAGACAAGGGCAAAGGAGTTGCTCAAGCTCCAGGAGAGACAGAGGAGGATGATCCTGAGGAACCAAGACTGCCATATAACCGCTTCATCAACAATCTTGCCCGACCAAAGTATATAGAGATGCTGAAAAGAGATTTTCTGTTTGAAAGGGGATTTGGTGATGATCTATCGCATTTCTTGAGAGCTGGAATAACAAATCATGGATGGAGTCAATTCTGTGCAAAGCCGGAGTCGGTAAATTCAAATGTTGTTCGAGAATTTTACGCGAACATAGATGATCAAGAAGGATTCCAGGTCATAGTCCGAGGGGTGGCCGTTGATTGGAGCCCTGGAGCAATAAATTCTCTCTTCAACCTCCAAGATTTTCCGCACGCGAGATTCAATGAGATGGTGGTGGCACCATCTAACGACCAGTTGAACACGACTGTCAGAGAGGTTGGTATCGAAGGGGCCCAATGGAGGTTGTCGAAAACGGAAAAGCCCATGTTCCAAGCGGCATATCTGAAGAGTGAAGCCAACACATGGTTGGGCTTCGTTAAGTTGCGTTTGCTTCCAACAATTCATGATTCAACGGTGTCTCGAGACCGAGTGCTCCTGGTATTTGCTATTCTTCGTTCTTTGAGTATCGATGTTGGGAAAATAATTTCAAGTGAAATTTATGATTGCTGGTGGAAGAAGGTAGGGAAACTGTTTTTCTCGAACACAATAACTATGCTGTGTCAACGAACAAGGGTTCCCATAAATGCAGACGATGTCACTATAATGGACAAGGGAATAATAGACACGCCGAACCTAGCAAGGCTTCAGAGGACTCAAGAAGCGCGCCAAGGCGGTTTGGTGTGCGACATCTATCAAATGCAAGAACAGTTGCAAATGCATTCCAGTCGGATGGAGTTTGTCGAAAGGCAATTCCAAACCTTCTGGAATTATGTGAAGAGAAGGGATGCCGCGTTGAGGAGGGCCTTACAGTCTAATTTTTCTAAACCATATCCGGCTTTCCCAGTATTCTCTGATGACCTATTGAACCCTTGGATTCCACCGCCGCCAATAGAAAGAGAAGGAGATGAGGAGGAGGACCCTGGTCAGGAGGATTGATGAAGAAGTAGAGCTGGGCGAGCATTTATTTTGTTCTTATCTTTTTGTTTGCTCGCGTATTCCTGACCCCATTTTCTTTTGATGTTATGTTTTTGCTTGTTTTTGCTTGTTTTTATGTTCCTAGGCCACCAGTTTGTCTATTTCATGTAAATCTTTTCTATGATTTTAATGAAATTTCCAAGCATTTTTGTTCTATGAGCACTGAGCATTCCTAACTTAACTAATTTTCTTCTGAATTTTTGAAGCTTGGACTAGTTAGCTTAATTAAGTCAAGGTATTCTGATCTCCAGAAACCTTTTACTTGAGCATTTCTTCTAGCCTGGTTGTCGCTGCGGCAAGAAGATTCTGAGGTAGTGCTGACTTATTTGATCCACCTTAAGCTTAATTCTAGTCCCACGCTTAGTTTAAAATTCAGATAGAAAAATTTAAGTTTGGGGGTATAATTTATCAATTTAATGATTCATTGGAGACAATGAATAATTCAAGTTTGGTGGACTTTTTGCCACTCCGCTTGTTTTGCTCGAACATTCCTCTCTTTCATAATTATTTTTCTAGGTTGTTGAGTAACCAGGGACATTTGTGATACCCACAGTTTGTCTTTGCGTCAAAAGATGACCTAGGAAATATGAAAAAAATGAAGGAGAAAAGAATTAATTGCTGAAAAAATTTTAATTGTGAAAATTTTGCTGAGAAAATTCATAGAGCAAAAGTTTTGAAGGATGAATGATAATCTAGCAGTTTTTCTGTCTCCCAGGGCTTAGGTGAGCTTCATCATAAAATGTCGCCATTCTGAGAAGCAAGGGATAGAATAACTAAGGATTTTTTGAGCTTAACGATGAGTATTTAGCCTAGTTGGTGATGAGTTTGAGGCAAGGGTATACTGCACCATAAAGTGGGTCATCCCATGCTTAAGAACTTATGACTATAGGGCTACTTTAAGTCTGAAGAACAAAAATATAAACCCCTTAAAAATGTGTTTTAATATGTCTGATAATAGAGCTAGGCTGTGGCAAGTTCTTAGGATTGAGTTAAAGGTGGAGATTATTTGTCCATGCCGGAAGAATTATTTTGCTACAGTAGAGCTTGGTTTTACAGAATGCTCAGGTAAAGGTTGAAGGTAGTGTTGGATTATCTGTTTTGATTAAGTTATGCTTTGTCTAATGTTTTGAATTCTCAAGGGAAGGTTGGTTAGTATTGCTCGGGACGCGCAATAGTTCAAGTTTGGGGGTTGGTAACTTGCAAAAAGCAAGTTATTTATCCTTTAAACTTAAGCTAAAACAAGGCCAAAAGAAACAAAGATGCGTTGCTTTGACGCAATAAGAAAGGAAAATGTGATAATTTTATGCGGTAGGCTATATTCATGTATGCGGTGAGAAATTATAAAATATAGGGCACTAACGCAACTAATTTAGTTGTTTTCCAAAGTTTCTTCTCAGCGCAGGCACACATCCCAAGACGATCAAGAGACAGACAAGATGGATGAAAGGACAAACACTGACACAACTGATAAAACTAACGCAAGTGGGCTGAAAAAGGGCTGAAAAGTTGCAAGTTGGCTGATGATGACTGAAGCAAGTTGCTAATTGCTTGGAGAAGTTAGCTTCCCTCTCAAATAAATAGAAGCCACCTGCTCAAAGAAAAACATACGGAGACAGAAAAGAATTGAGAGACGAGAGTAGAGGACAAAGATCAAGGAGAAATCACAGAGAACTGTGATTTAGAGTAGACTTGCGTTGGCAATGTATTATTGCATGATGTATTGTTCTGCTCGCATGAGCTAATTTTCTTTTTCAAGGCTTTGCGCAAGCACCGCCTCATGCGGTGATAAGTATATTTTGTAAGCGCATATTTTGATTTAAATGAAACATTAATTGCCTTCTACTTAGTTGTGATACTCTTTTCATTACTAACTCCCGCTTGGCCAGCCGGATGCGGTAGCAGTATGCTAAATCCCTGACAGGTAATGCATGCGGACATCTCTAAGTAGAATAAGTTAGCGCATGACATGTAGTCTTGGTAGCATGAAAATACTTCCGCTAAAAGATAGTGCATGCATGAGCTTTGATTTCATTAAGACTAACACAATCCCTTGTAAGTATCAAAGAACTAAGCCCCACACATGAACTAGCCAAATAACCAATTGATAGTTTTATGCCAAACGCAGAAGGAGTACCGGAAGGGAAACTTATGATTTTTTCTCACTTAGGCATTAATGGATCAATTAACCAAAGTATGCGCTACAAGGTTCTTATAAACGCATGAGAGGTTGCAACCGCAACAACCTTGATATCATTCTTCTTAATACTTTTCCTTTCATTATTGTCGCATGTTTAGCTTTCTGCAATTTTATTTTTCAATCTTACCAACTCTATTATTTATTCTTTTATATAATATCACACGTTTTGAGTTTAGATCAGTAAATATTATTAAAACTTTGCAAATAACCTTCCCTGTGGATTCAACCCTGGACTCACCAGGTATTACTTGATTTTGTCAATTTATACTTGGATTGATTAAAATCCACTGCAGATTTGTATTGAATTGTTAAACACCCTGAAGAACCATCAGGGGTATGATAACTCTCCAAAAGGGAGTTATTTAGGCCATAGTTTTATAGTGATTTGTGTGTCATTTGTGCTAAATAGGGTTGCTTTTAGATGCATATTATATGTTTTAACCCATTTGGAAGAATGGATGTTTTGGAAGTTATTTTGTGCAGAATATATTGTTGAGCGACTTGAAGAAGTGAAATCTGTGATCCTGAAAAGCAAAGAGCAAAACTGCCACGTCACAGCTTGTTATCCATTTTAATGAGCCTAAGTTTGTTGAGCTATTTTCGGATTTAAGAAGCTTGGAAAGTCTGCCACGTGTCCAATTTGACCTAATTAGGGCTTGCTATCACTCTATAAAAGGAGGAGCCGTCTCAAGTCAAATTCATTACATTTTGGGAGAAGAAAGTCTTATTCCATTCGTGGAGGCATACTTCCCATCTTTGGGAGCCGAATAGAGGAAGAAAGATTGGAGACATCAAGAAGACCATCATTTACGGATTTGACCAAGGGAATTAATCTTTTCTTGTAATTTCTTGTAATTATGGATGCACATACTCAGATTGTAGCATGTGTTATCATGAGTTTTATGAACTAAATTTGCTTAGGTGTTGGTTAGGAGTCATGTAATTGTCGTGCTTTATTCTCTATGCAATATATGTTGATTTGAGCATCTTGATTAATTGTTGTGCATATTTACATTTTGTGCCCGCCTGGTCAGCCGGTATGAATACCACTTCTTAGTTTCAGGGATGATTTGAGAAGTGTGTGGCATTTAATCACACTAGATCATTGTGTATTGGTGAACGCCAGTGACTGAGTTAGGGATAGCCAGTTGCCTTGTGCTTGATCGGTAGAGCGTCATTGGAGTTGAAACACATTCCAAAAAATCCAGAGTTCTGTGAGGATCCTGCTAATAAGACTGCAAGAGTTTTTCCTAATCAATAATATTGCTAAAGCATCTTTTAAAACAATTACTAAATCCTGACCAATGCCTGTTTCTAATCTGTCTGCTTTATTTGTTTACTTTCTGTTCTGTCATTTCTTTTGCTTCAGCATTATTTCAAAATCAATCATTTTAACCACTTTTGAAACCATTAAAGAGTTATACAAAATAGATAAAGTTAGAGCTATTCAGCCCCGTGGATTCGATAAATACTTATTACTTGTTGCGGATTGTGTATGCTTGCATAGTGTTCTAGAGTCTATTTTTATTATATTTTTACCTACTCTGGAAACCCAACACCTAGCTATCGTATTTTCAGTGACTTGGTTTGTGATTCTGGAAGGTCAGATTAAACAACTTAAACATGATCATTTCTCCAGAAGCTATTGCTTTTCTTGAGTTATTTGACCTTAGTTTATAAAATTTCATTAGTGAATTATCAAGTTTTGTTTGTCAAGTTTGTTCATGTTCTTAGGAATTTATCAAGTTTTGTTTTCTTTGGTCTTATGGGCATACAAGTTTATAAGAATTCGAGCTTAATATGAAAGTAGAAGCATATTGTGTATTTCCTTTTATAATGCAATGTTTTAGTCAATTTTCATTTTGCTTGGTTTGGGGAAGGGGTGAAGAGTTTAGGAGACACCTTGTGACTTTGTTGTGATCTCTTACTTATAGGATGAGTAAAATTTGGTCAAAAAATGACTCAAAGATTTTTTTTTTTTTTTGGGAGGGGGGGAGGGGGGAGGGGGGGGGGGGGGAGGGGGGAGGGGAAGTTTAGTAGTGTTATGCTTGTGGTTTTGTTACAATATTTTGCAATGCATATTCTTGTAGAATAAGTGAATTTTGTTGAAAAAGACTCAAAGGGTTTTGCTTTATTATTTTGTTGGGCATCCTATAAGTGTTATGTTGGTTGCTTGTCATGTACATAAAACATGTTATATTGTGTTTGAAAAGCATGAGATTGCTCTGTTTGTTGTATGCTGTTTGATGGCTCTTCAGGTGTGAGCCACATACTTAGTACCTTGGTTTGTACTAACCTATATACCATCAAATTTTGTAGATGATGAGGATTACTACAAACCGGGTGATGCCGATGAGGAGGTCTGAGGAAGAATAACTCTCTAAGTCTTAATTTCATTGTTGTCTTTTACTTAAATAGTGGTTATTAGAAGGACGTAGTCATTTTATTTAGTTGGGTGTTATTTAATTTGAGGGATGCATCTTATTTTTGTGGTTAGCATTGTGTTAGACTTATACGTTTATTCAAGTTATATAAATGAAATTTGTTATGAGATTTGAATCGTAATTCTATTTGGAATTCTCTAGAGTTATATGTTGTCGTAGTAGGTGGTTGAAAATTTTGGGTTAGCTATAGTTATGTTGTTATGCTATTGAAATTTTTGGTAGTGTTTCAGCAAATAATATGGTAATCTCACTTATAATATGTAAATTTGGGGGGTGTTACACTATACAGGATAAGGCAAGCGACTTCGAAAGATATATATATTATTACTTGTGCAAAAGTATTTAAATATTTTATAAACTAATTTAAGTTGATTTTTTAGTATAATAAATGTTATTATATATAAATGTAAACAAAACAATATAATATATATATAAATCAATTAAAAGCCAATTAGTGTGTCTATGATAGCAAGATTAAAAATACTATGCTATATTTTCTATAGCATTATTTTAGTGTTATAAAAAATGTTATTAAAAACCGACCATAGCTTTTTTCTAACGCTATGAAAATTTTCCATAACACTAGTATTACGCAATTAAAAATGGACTTTTTATAGCATTTTTTATAGCGTTGAAAAAACGCTGTGAAAAGTTAGAGACTTTCAATAACATCAGCTACAACAACGTGAAAAAAATGCTATGATATGTCTTTATAGCGTTTTTTCACAGCTATAAAAAACTATATGAAAGAGAAATCATAGGGTTTTTTTAACGCTATGAAAAGTTTTCATAACATTAAAATTACGCAATAAAAATAGACTTTCTACAGTGTTTTGGACAGCGGTGAAAAAACGCTATTAAAAGTCCAATACTTACGATAACATCGGCTACGACAGCGTTTCATAAAACGCTATCGTAGCCTTACGATAACGCTTTTTGAATGCTATCGTATGTGATTTTTCTTATAGTGGGCCACACTATGCCAAGTTGATGAAGGAAAGCTTATCAAAGAAGAGGAAATTAGAAAATCATGAGACGGTGAACATGATTGTCGAGTGTAGTGCCATAATCCAGAAACAATTACAGAAATCCTAACCAACGCCTGTTTCCAATCTGTCTGCTTTATCCGTTTACTTTCTGCTTTGTTATTTCTTTTGCTTCAGCATTTTATCAAAATCAATCATTTTAACAATCTTGAAACCATTAAAAAGTTACATAAAATAGGTAGAGTGGAAGCTATTCAAAACCTCGTGGATACGATAAATTACTTATCACCTGTTGCAGACTATGTGCACTTGCATAGTATTCTAGAGAGCATTTTTATCATATTTTTACCCAACTCTAGAAGGCAACAAGTTTTTGGCGGCGTTGCCGGGGAATTGAATAAGTTTTTATCTGATCTGTTTTGTGTATGTGTTTTAGTGGTTTGGTGCTAGAACTTTTTTATTGTTTCTTTTGTCTTTGCAGGTGTGAGATTGGTGCATGAGCGATCCGCCTGGGTTGAGATTCGAGCTTGATCCAGAGATTGAAAGGACATTCAGGAGAAGAAGGAGAGAACAGCGAAGAAATCAAAATCCAATGGATAACGTGCCGCGTCGCCCAGAAAGTCCAGAAGATCAAGTTAATGCCTAGCAGAATCGTGTGCTGCAGCCAAATCCACCGCTGGAGGAAATGGACAGCAAAATAATTAGGCTGAGAACCCTATTCACAAGCAAATGGTCAAGCTGAAGTTAGTAATAGGAAAATCAAATCTATTTTAGAGAAAGTAGTCCATCCATCTAGGAAAGATTGGTTTTTTCTGTTAGACGAGGCTCTTTGGGCTTATAGGACAGCCTATAAGACTCCTCTAGGTATGTCTCTCTATAGGTTAGTATATGGAAAGGCTTGCTATTTACCGTTAGAGCTTGAGCATAAAACGTTTTGGGCTTTGAAGAAATTGAATTTTTATTTTAGTCGTGCAGGGGCAATAAGAATGTTGCAGCTTAATGAGTTAGAGGAGTTTCGTCAGTTTTCTTATGAAATTGCGAAAATGTATAAAGAAAAGACTAAGCGGTGGCATGATAAGAAGATAAAACCTAAAGATTTTGTTAAGGGTTAGAGAGTCTTGCTTTACAATTCTCGATTGAAATTGTTTCTTGGAAAATTAAAATCTAAATGGTCTGGGTCGTTTGTTGTGATTGAAGTTTTCTCTCATGGAGCAATTACTTTGAGAGATGGAAAAGATGGGTGAGTGTTTAAGGTTAATGGACAGCGAGTGAAGCATTATTGGGGAGAGGAATTTCGTTCGAAATATCCTTCCCTAAAACTGGTCGTATTTCATATTGCAATTTTTGTAGCTCATAGTGTTTGTGGCGATTTTATTTTATTTTATGGATTTTATTTTATTCTGATTTGAATTAATTTGAATTAGATTTTATTGATTTCAATTTTATCTGATTTATTTTAATTCGTTACTATTTTTAATTTTCTTAGATTTTTATTTTTCGGTTTGTTATTTTTATTTTGGCCGATTTAATTTTCAAATTAATCGGATTAGTTTTGTTTAGATTTAATTTTTTATTTTCGTTATTTAAATTTCTGTTTAGATTAGGTTTTTAATAATATATTTATTCGGCTAAAAATAATAAGATTTGATTTGATTTTGGTGGTTGAAATTTGATTTGAATTTTCCCGTATAAAAAGATTCTTCTAGAAGGAAATTTTTGTTGCTTAGTTTGTTTTCGCAATCTTTTGGTTAGAGCAAACGTATCATCAGAATATTTCGGATTTGGTTGAAGAATTAAATATTTTACCGTTTGGATTTTAAATTTTCTGTGGGCATGTAAAACGCGTGGGCATCTGGTGCTTCCACGTGTCGTGTAGGGAAGATCCAACGGTCTAGCCGTTGGGCAGCACATCACGCATTTATCAGGCGATTAAATTTTACCATTTATTGGAATTAATTTCCATGATTACATGCAAATTAAACGATAAATTTATTCAATTGGGATAGATCTTTTCGGTTAGGATCATTAGTGCTGGAACCCTATTTAATCAAATTCACGGTACGTTTCCTTTCACTTCATCTTCATCTTGCATTTATTCTCCACTTCCATTTTTCTTTCGTTTTTCTTTCGTTTCTATGAGTGGGAATATCCTGTAAGTCTGAAATGGTTAAAACAAGAGGAAGAAGGGAAAGAGATACTGAAGAAGAAGAGTTGCCTGTTACACCCTAGGCAACGAGGAGGAGAACGAAGAGAAGACACCAAAAGAAAGAGAGGCGAAGAGGCGAAGAAGGCAACAACGAGCTGAAGCAATAGAGGTCGTGAGGAAAGTGATCGAAGATATCACTAAAGAAGTGGCTGAGCAGCCAAAAGAACCTGAAGAAGTGGCTGGGGGAGAATAGCCGAAAGAACCTAAGGAAGGGAAAAATTCAGAACAGAGTGATCAACCTGCTGAAACTCAGCAGGAAGTTCAGGAAAAGCAAGCAGAAGATGTGCCGGAACAAGGGAATGGTCAAGGAAACCAATAGCAATAGGTTCAAGCAGAGGTTGTGTCTGAACCACCGCGCCGCCGCCGCAAGCAAGCAAAAGGCGGGACGAATGAAGGTGGTTAGGACGAACACTCCATCTCCGTCAACTATGGAATCTGTAAAAGAAAATACAGAAAAAGAGGATCAAGAGAAAGAGGAAACTGAAAAGAAGGCTGAAGAAGAGGCCCTGACAAAGCAACAAGAGGACAGGGCAAAGGAGTTGCTGAAGCAACAGTAGAAGAAGAGGAGGCTGAGACTGAGGAGCCAAGAATGTCGTATGTGCGCTTCATCAATGATCGTGCTAGAGCAAAATATCTGGAGATGTTGAAGAGAGACTTCTTGTTTGAAAGGGAATTCAGTGATGACTTGCCACATTTCTTACGTGCTGGGATTACAAATTACGGTTGGGATCAGTTCTACACGAAACCAGAGCCGGTAAATTCGAATATTGTCCTCGAGTTCTACGCGAACATAGATGAGGAGGAAGGTTTTGCAGCCACGGTTCGAGGGGTTGCTATAGACTGGAGCCTAGGTGCGATAAATTCTTTGTTTAATTTCTAGGATTTTCCACACGTCAGATACAATGAGATGGTGGTAGCACCATCTAATGATCAGTTGAACGCGGCTGTGAGAGAAGTTGGAATTGAAGGGGCTCAATGGAGGTTGTCAAAAACTAAGAAGCGCACATTTCAGGCAGCCTATTTGAAGAGTGAGGCCAACACCTGGTTGGGCTTCATCAAATTGCGTCTTCTACCGACAACCCACGATTCTACAATCTCCCGAGATGGAGTGCTCCTGGTTTTTGCGATTCTGAGATCCCTAAGTATTGATGTTCGTAAGGTAATTTTGAATGAAATCTTCAACTGCTGGCGCAAAAAGGTGGGAAAATTATTCTTCCCAAATACGATTACCATGCTGTGTAATAGGACAGGGGTCCCAACAACTCCAGACGATGTCTTTCTGCTTGACAAAGGGGATTATTGACATGCCCAACCTAGAACGACTTCAACAGACTCAAGAATCTCGACAAGGGGGACTAGTGTGTGGCATCCATCAAATCCTAGAGCAACTTCAACTTTTGGCCAGTAGGCAGGAATATGCTAAGAGGCAAGCTCAGACCTACTGGACCTATGCTAAGAGAAGGGATGCCACCCTAAGGAGGGCGCTGCAGACAAATTTTTCAAAACCATATCAGGCCTTCGCATGCAGCGCCAATATAGGCCTGATATGGTTTTGAAAAATTTGTCTAAATTTGTAGTAGTGGCAGTTTTCCTCGATGATTTGTTTAATCCTTGGATTCCACCCCTGCCAGTAGAAAGAGAGGAAGAAGAGAAGGATGATCAGGGTCAGGAAGATTGAAGAAGGAAAGAGTGTTGGACAAGCATTAATTTCTGCTTTTATGATCAGGGTCAGGAAGATTAAATGCTATCGTATGTGATTTTTCTTGTAGTGTGCCACACTGTGCCAAGTTCATGAAGGAAATCTTATCAAAGAAGAGGAAATTCGAAAATCATGAGACGGTGAACATGACTGCCGAGTGTAGTGCCATAATCCAAAAACAATTACAGAAATCCTGACCAACGCCTGTTTCCAATCTGTCTACTTTATCTGTTTACTTTCTTCTTTGTTATTTCTTTTGCTTCAGCATTTTATCAAAATCAATCATTTTAACAATCTTGAAACCATTAAAACGTTACATAAAATAGGTAGAGTGGAAGCTATTCAAAACCTCGTGGATACAATAAATTACTTATCACTTGCTGCAAACTATGTGCACTTGCATAATATTCTAGAGAGCATTTTTATCATATTTTTACCCCACTCTAGAAGGCAACAGGAGACAACCCAAGCTTTTTAATGTTTTTGTAGTTTTTATTTTAGTTTTTATGTGTTGATCCTATTGCTCCCGTGTGATCGATCCTTGTGTAGGAAGCTCATGAATGAATGCCTAACTTCTCATTCTCTCTCTGGTCGGCAATTCATGATGATTCGGATTGTTCTCTCACATTTTTTCAGGGCATTATCGATCTCTCTTTATCTGATTTTATGTTCATACATTGGGAGCAATGTATATTTTAAGTTTGGGGGGGAGATCTGCTCTGCTTCTGCTTAGGTTTTGCTTTGGTAATGCTTATGATGAATTAAATGCATGTTGATAATGATGACGTCTGATAATTTGCTTTTAGCCATGATTCTCTCTTATTGTTGCAAATTTTAAAGCATGTCTAAATTCAAGAAAATTTAAATTTTTTCCTTGAGTCCCTTGCGAGTATGATGATTCTCTTCTTTTATTATGATTTTGAAAGCCTAGATAAAATTTTATGCTTTAGAAGTTTGTTGTCACTCCGATAGGTGTAAAGTTTGTCTAGATAGCTTTCTTGCATAATAGTAAGTAATGTTGAGCTGTGGGAAAAGATATGCTTTGATTTTGCCCAAAAAAAAAAGCTAGCTGCTTGAAAAGAAAATCGTTATTTCAGCTTGCAATATGCTTAAAAGTCTAGGGGTAAAAAGAGCTACCTGCGGTGTGATCAGTTAGGCCAACCAAGAATAAAATTCGGGTTATGGGTCCCTACATCTAGTGTGAACGCTAGTGCCATTAGTGTTTACAGAAAAAATGCAAGTTTGGGGGACGACCCATGAATTATGGGCACCTCAGTAAGGTAGTGCTTGCTAGATAAGTGTGAGGGCTAAAAAGCGAGCTTTAGTGCAAGTGTAGGGGGAAGATGAATGGAGGAGTGTATAAATGATTCCGGGCTAGTAAAAATTATGATGAGGCATTTGATGATTCATTTTTGCAAGGGAGGATAGGATTAAATTTTAAACTTCTTGATGGATGTTCATGCTTACTCTTACTTATTTGTTTCAATAGTTTGCATTCATGGCTAGAAGCATTGAGGGTAGAGTTATTGATATGCAGTTTATGTTGCATTACTTTATTTTGCTCGGGACTAGCAAAACCTTAAGTTTGACGGTATTTGATAGCATGCAATTATGCTATCTTTTTCCTAGATATTTTGGCTAGTTTTGTGCATTATTTGTGAGCTTTAATGTCTCTTTATGTTGATTTTGTAGGAAACCGAGCTCGTGAGGCAAAAATGAGAATTTTACTAATTTTGGGAATAAAAAGAAGCCTTTGGATCATAAAAGAAGAAAATAAAAGAGAACGTTTGAAGTGGAGGCCGAAAAGCCCAAAGGAATGGCGAAGCAAAGGCTTAAATCCATTAAGATGGCTTCTAGAAGGCTCAGCATCACGACGCTAGGGCTAGAGCGTCTCGACGCTGGATGAAGTACGCGACAAAAAATGTTAACGTCACAGCGTCGCGACGCTGTGCGTCTTTGGCAGCAAGTAAGGTCCGATCCTCCTCCTATAAAATGGCCTCCTCTCAATGGTTGAAGGCATCCCATTTTGGGGAGTTCTCCCCTAGCTCAATAGAGAGAAAAAGTGAGAAAAATTGAGAGGAAAAGGGTGGAATTGATCGAGATTCCAAGGCTCGGGAATCGAGATGATCGTGACGGGAGCTTTGTATCATCACAATGGTTATTTCTTCCTTATGTCTTTGTAAATTCTTATTAATTGCTTGAGTTAGGACCATGGATCAAGACTATTGGGCCGAAATTATTCCCATTTGTGAGTATATCTTGAGACCTAGGGTCGTTAACTTAGCTAATTGGATATTGTAGCATAATTAATTGGAGATTGTAACGAAGTTCTTCATATTTCATCTATGCAATTCGTGCTTAATGCTTTTAATCCCTAGATCACAGATTGATTGATATGTTGGTCTAAGTTGATACTCGATAGAGAGAAGTTAAATTAGATCCAAATTGCATGGCTAACGATTGTTTGGAACACGAGAGTGAAAGAGAATTGTTAGAAATTGATGATGAAGTTGCTTAATGCCATACTATGAATAACTAAGGAAATGGACACATAAATTAGTTATGTTAGTATGAGAAGTGAAGGAACTTGAAAAAGAAATTCACTAAAATTACTTCTAGATTTATGGAATTGAAGAGTAGTAATTACATTTATCTAATTAATTGAGCTACAAATCCAAAAAGCTAGTTAACACCCTAGGTCAAGTCCCTTTAATAGGATATTTCCTTTAATTTGCATGATTTTTAGTTATTGTAAGTTCTTTCATTCTTAGAGTTGAAATTCTAAATAAAATTAAACATGATGGTTCTTAGTACTTAATGGACTTGATTAAAATTCCCTGAGGTTTTGATACTCGGTATTACCTACCGTTTTATATTACTTGTGGCCTGTGCACTTTGCGATCATCAAAATGATAAAGCAGAAATGTAAACGAATAAAGGAAACAGATTGGAAATAGACACTGGTTAAGATTTCTGTAATTGTTAAAAAGATGATCTAGCAATTCTTTTGACAAGGCAATCTCTCGCAATCTTATCAGCAGGATCCTCCTGGAACTCTGGATTTTTTGGAATGTGTTGAACTCCAATGAAGTTCTACTGATCAAGCATTAGGCAATTTTGGCTATCCCTAGCTCAACTGTTGGTGTCCACCAACTACAAAGGTCTAATGTGATTACAAGTTACACAAATCTTAAATCATCCCTGAAACTAAGAGAAGCTATCCATACCGTCTGGCTAGGCGGGCACACAATAGAATTAAGAACAACAAGTAATCAAGATGCTCAAAGATTAATAAGAATTACTAGATTAATAAGAAATTACAATTACATAATTCTTAACCAATGCATAAAGTAAATTAGTTCATGGAAATAGAAAAAACACACATTACAATCTGATTAAGCACATCCATAACTACAAACTCTACAAGAAAGAACTATCCTCCTTGAGGGAATCCGTAGAAATGGTCTTCTAAGGTCTCCAATCGTTCTTGACTCTATTCAACCTCCAAAAGATGGAATAATTTGACTTTAGACGGCTACTGATGGAAGCGTGTCGCGGGGCTCTATCGTCAAAAAAAATTATAATCCACAACACTACAACTATTTTGTAGAAATAGTGGTCGGGGTTGAACACAAGGAATGAGACCTGGCAGATGTAGAATTTCGTGCTTAAGAAAATAGGGGGGATTTTTGGAAAGCAGGATAATACAAGAAAATAAATGCAAAAAAATAAAGGAGACAGAAATAAGCATGTAGAAGAGAATTAAGATGAAATTCAATAATATAAAAAGGGATCGCTGGATTGGGATTTTTTATGCTTGATTCTATTTCGATTGGCTTCCTAGTTTTCTCTAATGATTGTTTAAAACTGATTTCATTAGTCCGGTCGGCTTCTGGGTTACTCGGAGGACCCCCTACACTAACCTGTGCTAATTATCTTGCTAATCGTGAATTTTGCAATTAACAAGATTAATAAATATATTCTTTATCGCTCTCCACCCCTCATACATAATATAGCAACCATCCGAAACCTTTGCAACGGTTACTAGTTATATCTAACTAGTTTTAGATTAAGCAATTTCGCAATCGCCTGTTAAACTAGCCGCTTTGGGATCGTGGGTCCGAAATTGTATTAACTAAATTCGAATAGAATTCAAATCTAATTCCTACAACCTTTAACATGCATCCTAGGCCTATCAAGGGTCGTCTCGCGTAGAGAGTGGCTTGCCTCAACCTAGTGACTATCTAAAAATAACTGATTAAATACACAAGCGGTAATCACATAGGGTCGTCAATCCTAATAGACTAGCCTCATGTATTGGTTTAAACGGGATAACATGCAAAACTGAATGAAGAGACAGTAAGAATAGTAAGTAATCTCCAGAAAATTCAGCCAATCTTAATATGAATCAAAACATAAATCCAATCCAACGATCTAATACCATTAGCTACTCATAGATGAAGTAAAAGCATGGATAAACAAGAAGGAATCCATAAGATATGACCTAAAAAGGTCTACAACAGTGCTGAAACATAAAAGAGGCAAAAGAAATCGTAAAATGACCAAAATTCTAACCTAACAGCGAACTAAACTGAGGCTACGTATTTATAGAAAACACGGTGGCGTCGAGACGCCAAGGGCAGCGTCGAGACACTACGAACTATACACTCCGGATGAAAATCGCGTCGGCGTCGAGACGCCAAGGGGCAGCGTCTCGACGCCGTCCCTGATCCACTTCTTGCTGTTTATTTTCTCGGTCTTGTCTCGTTTCTTCTCGGTATGGGGCTTCAATCTTCGGCTTTTGGTATCGTTCTTCAGGCCCGCTTCAAAACAATTGGGTCTTTTTGTTGGGTTTTATGCCCTAAAACTCGTAGATAGTAAATGAAACAAATTAGTCGATCTCAATAAAGCGTTATTTGAGTTATTCAGTAATTTGGTTATTGAATAATCGAGTTTGCCTTAATGAACCCTAAATCCAATAAAGTAAGATCCAAGGTTGTTTAAATGAAACTTGGACTAGTATGTAGGGACATATGGGGATCGGTGTCCAAGTAACAACTTAAAAGGTCTATAGTATAGGGATAAGGTTGGGTACCTTATCCTGGTGACACTATGTGATACAGCCCACCTTGTATTCGATACAGATGCAATGATCCAAAGCATACATGTAGGAGACATGCGGGTGGAGGTATCCTATGCAATGAGTTTGCATAAGATCGGACTGCGAAATAGTAACCACTAGATGTAACGCTGTTAACTAGTTTATGTCTCTATTTCAATAGGATCACCTAGGTAACTCAATCTCAATCCTGAGTCTGTTAGAACTCCTTTCAGGAGGGATTGTCCTCAGATTTGTATGGGTGAGAGTGGCCAGTTCAACGACTCAATAATCCTACCATTTCAGGGGCAAGATCGAATGTGGGCTGGGAACATAACAGTACAAGATGGAATTCACTCCTTCCCTTATTGGGGTAAGTAGATGTGTGTTCCTTTAAGGGCTGATTCCGAGGCTTGAACAAAGGTGCGCCATCCTCTCCTAGCCCGAGAGGAACTCCTATTTAGTGGTTGGACCCTAAACAACTTGTTCATTAGAGGGATCAGTGATACTTAAGGAACTAGAGGTAACCCAGGGGTAAAACGGTAATTTAACCCAGCTGGTGTTACAAACACACGTGAAAGATTGACTTACTGCATTGGTCGATATCCGTGGACAAAGAAATATTCTACAGTGAGAAGAGTGCAGCTGTGGGTCTTTAGTGGAGTGACCCACAGTTAACGAGTGTTGACTAACTTGGTTAATGAGTTTAGCAAATTAGTCTCGTATCGTTGGAGCTTCTGATCTGTAGGTCTATTAGGTCCCACTGGTAGCTCGTGAAGAGACTTGAGGCAATTAAGTATAAATTGTAAATTGAAAGTGTTCAATTTATTTAGGGGAATCATATAATGTATATTGATACATTATAATATAAAGTTTATGAAACTTTATAATATAATTTTGAATTAATTTCAAAAATTAATTCTTGAGAGAAAATATTTGAAAGAGTTCAAATAATTAATATGAATTGGATTCATATTAATATAAATAATTTAATAAAATCCGTAAGATTAAATATGTGATATTTAATTGGGTAATTAATTAATTATGGAATTAATTAATTATTTATTAAAATTAGATATGAATAAGATAATAGATTTGGTCTTATTCATGACGTTTTCCTATTAGGAAAAGATGTTGGCCTTTTCCTATAAATAGGACCCCTGGGTGGGGTGAAAGGCATCACATTCATTCTCCTACTCTTAGAGAATTCCCCTGAAGGCTCCCTCGAGACTTCCACCAGTCTCCTGCCTCTAGAAGTCTCAAAGTTATATTGGTGTAGCCATAGTGGTGGTGTTCGCAGTAGTTCGTGATTATTTCACAAGCAGTTGGTGAATTTAATTTGAGTCGTCAATGAGAGTAAGTAATTTGTTTTATATAAATTAGATTTAGATCTAATATTTTTGTATGTTTAGCCTTAATATTAATTTAGAATAGTTCTAAGATTATTGTCAATGTATTGGTATTTTAGATGAAACAAAATTAATTACGAATCGATCCCAATCACGCTTCTGCTTTACGGAATTACGGAATTCCAATCCTTCAATTGGTATCAGAGTCGATCGTAGATCTAATTTTGTTTCTCTAAAATTTGCATTGGCTATTGATGGGATTGATTAATGCATAATGTATGTATGGCTTTCATTGGACTGTTTAGGTTAATTTTATGGCCATAGATTTTACTGTTTTTATGTGATTTGATCATGTAAGGGCCCGGTGTTTCGGGTATTTTATGTAAAATCGAGTCCTTTGTAAGTCCGGGTCTAGATTAAGTTTTTTATGAGATGAAAAACGTTGAATTCTCGGCTGAAATCCAAGAAAAAGACGAAGAACAGACGCTGTTTTTTTGCCCAGAAAGTGCTCCAGACGCAACAGCATCGCAACGCTGTCTCAATTCATAGACGCAGACGGCGAGAAGAAGTTGCAGCGTCGCGACGCTGCGTTGCAAGCGTCGTGATGCTGTCATGATGTGCGGCGCGCGTTAGGGTTTCGCGAGGACGTGTTTCAGACGGTTCAAGGTAGCTGGCGGTCTGGTTCGCACGGTCCATCTGGGTTGGGACCGATTTGGTCCGGTTCAGCTGGAACTTGGCTCAGTTCGTGGTTTTCGTGGCTGGTTCGAAGTGGTTCGGGTCGGTTTGGGCGGTCTAGACCAGTATTTGGAGCTGCAAAAGAACTTTTAGGATAGAATTCAGCTATAATTATTGTAATTTAAGCTTTATTTTATCCTAGGGGCCAAAATTAACCGGTTCAATTGCTATTTATTTGCTTTATGGATGCCATATAGCTTAAATTCTCACCTTAGGTTAAGCATATTCATGCATATTTATTATTATAAATGTTATAATGTATGAATTTTATTTTCATAGATGTTTAATATAAAGTGTTATATTAAATGGATGAAAATTAAAATGCATTGAGCATGACATTACATTAGTTTAATATAATTGTTATATTAATATATGTCATAAATGTTATTGTATGGTTATAAATTAATTAGAATTTGATTGTTAATTTATGTCACCATAGCAGCAAGTCATAGGATTAATTCATTAAAATTTTATAAGTGTTATAAAATTTAGAATCCGTTAACCTATAACAAAAAATTGTATGCAAACATAGGATCTTAGGAGAATTAGATTAATTTTAAAATGTTTAAAATTAACTAGACCTAAGATCATATTTCTAATAGGATTAGAATTATTCATACTTAGTATTAAAAATAATTTTAATTGACTAAGTAGGAAACACATTACTATGATTATAAGGGAACTCCACAAATTAAGTTCTGTCTAAGGCTGGGGGTACTTAAGATGACGGTTTACGGAACACCTCCTACCTGGGAACTAACCTGGATTGGGTCGTGTCCCAATGATAAGGTTAAAAAATATACCTATTTTACCCTTATATTTAGCTCATTTACTTGTCTAAAGTTGCATGTTTAGATCAATTTTACTATTCCCGAGCTCAAAGTATGTTAAAGTTGATGAATTAGGGAGTTGAGAGTCACATTTGTCAAATTATGCTTATTTGTGCCTAAAAAGACTCAATTTGTTAGGAATTTGACTAAGTTTGTTGTTGTGCAGAAAAACAGAGGAAGCTAGAAACTGCCCTGAAATGCAACCTCATTTCTGGGAAGGCCAATATCAAATGAGACCGCATTTCTGGAAAAACAGAGGTCGTTCCGAGTCCGTCGCGGGTCGTTTTGAATTAGACTTTTGCTCACCTAACCGACCGTTTTGACCCCGACAATGACTGGGCTACCTACCAGTACCTATTTCGTGGCTCCTCAACCAATCCCCACACTATATAAGCTCGTGATTCGAAGTCAAATTCAAGCAGAACTCACTGGGAAGAAGAGGGTGGTGACAGAACCCTAGTGGACGCCCATGAGTAGGGATGCCCGAGGTCCTTCTTAGAAGACTGAATTCTAACCTTAGTTAGACATCAAACCTTAGGGTTTGTAGGGATTTTCACCCATTCTCACTTGTAAAAGCAAGAGAGTGGAGTGTCGAGCGAACTCTAGAAGGATTGGATAAAAGAAAAAACCCTATTATTTAGCTACTGCCATTATTTCTAGCACTTGTCACTTTTCATTCTTTTGTATTCTTTACATTTTATTTTCAATAGAAAGTTGTTCATTTGCACTTTATCCCACCATGCTTAGCTAAATTCCATTGAGGGGTTCAATATGGTGAATTCCCTTATGGTTCAATAGCTTGAAAGTGTTTATTCGCTTAATTTTCTATTCAATGCATGTCATTCTTTATTGATTATCATTCTGATCTTGCTGAGTTTAAATTGATCACTTAGACTTTGCATGCTATGTGAGTTTGATCTCAAAAGGGACACACGATATTAGTTCTCATAAAGATGATTTAGGAGAAAGAGCTCGAAAGAGATTGTTTGGTGGTATAGGGCAAGCTGCCTAAGGCACCCTATATCAACTATAGGGTTACATATTGCATTCGTGAATTATCTATGTCGGAGTCGAGTCACAGAAATGTGCATAACGGTACTCGCTTAGCCTTCTAACGGTTCTAACAGTTATTTGCCTTTGGGATGAAACTATATTGAATACCTCGTTTTATTTATTGTTGTTATTTCTTTATTTAATTGTTTTATTTATCTTCCAAAAATCAATAATCAATTATTTCTTTGGTTACCTATTTTAAGCAATCATTTGAGCAGTTTCTTCTTCAAATCTGAATTTCCAATTTAGTCCTCATGGGATCGATACCCTTGGAATACTTCTAAGGTTTTTATTACTACGTGCGATAGTGTATACTTGCACTAAGGTTGGCTGAATTAATCATTCTTCTGAATCTATCATCTTATCTCACATCCATCATTCAGCCTCTGTCACACCAACTTTTTGGCACCGTTGCTGGGGACCAGAAACCAGTTTTGTTATTGAGATTGCGATTGGATGAGCAAGGGGTGTCACATCCATCATTCAGCCTTTGTCACATCCACCATTATTTGACTTTAATTTGCAATTTTTCTTTTTGCAGGTTAGAGTTGGTGCATGAGCAAGGGGTGTCAACAACTTGATATTGATCCTGAGATAAAAAGAACCTTTCGTCGACTTAGGAAGGAGCAGAGACGAAAGAGAAGGGAACAACAAGAGTTGAACGCTTAGGAACCACTTGAAGAAGCTTCTTACATACAAGAGTTTCCGATGGAACAACCTGGAGCTGATCCTCAAGTGAACCCACAGAACCATGGAAGGGAGCAAAATGGTGGGAGAATCCCTCCAGTTCCTCCAGTTCCACCGGTGCCACAACAAGAAAACCCAATTTATATTGCTGAGGACCGCAATAGAGCAATAAGGGATTATGCTTTACCTGCTTTTCAGACCTTAAATCTCGGAACTTTGGAGCCACCGATAGATGCTCCACAATTTGAATTAAAACCAGTGATGTTCCAAATGTTGAATACCATGGGCCAATTCTCTGGACTTCCAAATGAAGATCCACATAAACACATTAAGCTATTTTTGAGAGTTTGCAATTCTTTTAAAATTACAGGAGTGCCTGAAGATACTTTGAAGCTAAAGCTTTTTCCATTTTCTTTACAGGGAGATGCTGAAGCTTGGTTGGACTCATTCCCTCCGAACTCCATCACTTCTTGGAACGATTTGGCTGAGAAACTTTTAGAGAAGTTTTTTCCTTCTAATAAAAATGCGAGATATAGAGCTAAAATTATTGCATTTAGACAATCTTATAATGAACCTCTGGATGCAGCCTGGGAAAGATTTCAAAGGCTGGTTCGGAAGTGTCCACACCACAGATTGCCTGCTTGCATCATCTTGGAGCATTTTTATAGTGGGTTAGATGAAGCTTCGAAGGCACTAGTCAATGCATCCAGCTATTAGATCTAAAGAAGTCTGCAAATGAGGCACTTGCTATCTTGGACACCATAGCCACAAACAATAGACATTGGGGAGAAACTTAGCCAACAACAATTTTGAAGAATCCAGCTAAGGCATTAGAGACAGAGGCTAATTCTACCATGCAAGCTCAAATCAAGGCTATCCACAACATTATGATGGGCATGACAATGAGCAATCAAGTGAACATATCCCCTGCCAATGTTATTTCTTCTCCCTGCTGTGAAATTTGTGGTGAGGAACATACTGCTGACCAACTGTCCACTAAACCCCACGTCTGTCTTTTATGTAGGTCAACAAGGAAACCAGAACCAGAATAGAAGGAATCCATACTTGGCTACATACAATCCATGTTGGAGACAACATCCAAACTTCTCTTGAGGAGGACAAGTCGGTCCAAGTAATTCCAATACAAATCAGTTCGGGAAACCTCCTACACAATAGCAGCCTCAAAAAACTTTCAACCAGTCCAAGTGCAGAATCAAGAGTCAAATCTAGAGACTCTTATGAAAGAGTACATGGCAAGAAATGATGCCGCTGTTAGAAATTTGGAAGTACAGATTATACAGATTACTCAAGATATTAAGAATAGACCACATGGGACGTTACCCAGCAAGACTGAAAATGCTCTATGATTTGTTTCCAGGTCGTATCCTCGGGTTGGCGTTGTGTTGTCCTACTTAGCCCCTTGAATTTCGGACTGGTCCAGAATTACCTATAACAAAGATGATTTAGGGAGGAAAGAGGGAGTGTTAGAGAGGGGAAAGAGAGTGAGAAAGTGAGAGAGTGAGGCAAGAGAAAAATAAGGGAGCAAGAAAGTGAGAGTAAGAAGGAAAACAGGGAGTGAGGGGAAAAAGAGGGAGTGAGAAAGTAAGAAAAAAAATATAGATATAGCTTTGCTAACACTGGCAAAGATTGAAAGAAACCTATTTTGAGAAAGCATGATAAATTTCATTTGGGACCAAATATTTGGGTAAATTCATAAAAAAAAAAAAAAAAAAAAAAAAAAAAAAAACTCTACTTGTCGAATAGAAAATCAATTCGCTAGAGCTAAAACAACATATAAACAAGGATAAAATAAGCTTTTGATTCCACTCTAATGAATTGCAGGTCAAAATCCAATTTATATTGTGATTATATATAGAGATATAAGCTAATCTATGCATAGCTCAATTGGTTAGGATATATTTTCGACTAGAAGATTAGAGGTTTAAATCTCCACTCTGCATGTTATTAAACTCAAATAAATAAATAAAAACACACACAAAAATAAAAATGCATAGCACAAAATATATTAAATTTTTGTAGGTTTTAGTATATTAATTATGAAGGTGCAATCTAAAATTTTTAGTGGAACAAGTTTAAAATCGATAAATATATTGATTAGTTAAAAAGGTAGTTAATACAATATTGGTGGAAATGGTTAACTTTAGATTCATTAGCTTCTCTACCTAGCTACCAACCTTAGCATAATTTAATCCATTAAGACATATATTATCAATTAGAAGATCAAGGGTTCGAATTTTACCTCCACTTGTTAAAAAACAAATAATAAAAAAAAATTAAAAAAAAAAGCTCTTGCTAGCACATACTTATCCAATGAACTCATTTAGTTGATATTTTGAATAGAATCAGATGATTTTAGGACCTGTCTTAAAAAGTCATTCCAAACAAGCTATTAAGGCTATTTGGAAAAAAAATATTATATAGATTTTATTAAACATGAGCAAGACAAAGGAATGAATTGAAAATTTAAAAAAGAAAAAAAAAATGTTTGCCCTAGGTGGCCAACCAATGACCATGCATAAGAAAAGAAAAGAGTAAGGGATTATTTGCTTACCTTAGAAAAAGAGAATAATACACATATATTACCATTCCAAAAGTTGGAATTTCTTAAAGGAACTATATCGTGACATTATCTCTCATTCTTGGCCAAGCAAAGTAGAGGATTTTTCATTACTTTTTTTTTAAGTGGTACCACACACCAAGGTTCAAAGATTATAGCCAAGAAATATTTTGAAGATTCTTCAAGTTCATGCCTTCCGAAGTAAGAGTCCCTTTGGAATAATTTTTAATTTAAGTGTTGTTCAAAAATGTATTTTTTTAATAAACATTTTGTATAAAAATTGTTTAGAATTTAAACACTTGTATGTTTGGCTATAAGTGTTTTTATACACAAGTTATGATATACTAAACACTTTTTTTGCAAAATTAGTTTCAAGTGTTTCTCTAAAAAAGGTTTATTTCTCAATCTCATTTTTTAATAAGTCATTTTTAGTGGTTGCCTAACACTAGATTTTTTTTTTTTTCAAAATTAAACACTTGACAAGATAAACCAAACATAGCTTAAGTGTTACGTAGGTGCTCATATTTTGCATGGAAAGAACTTTAGTATATCTACAAATGATCAAACAAACTTCTAAAAGATCTATAAATCTTATACTTTATGTTTTTTTTTTTTATGAATATCGTTCATTCTAATGTCAAGTATAAAGTTTTTATGTAAGGGTTTAAATATTATTTTGTTCTTTAAAAGTTTCAAATTTATTTAAGTTTAATTTTTAAATCTTCAAAATGTTTATTTTATACTTTTCAGTTTTTTTAACTTTTGAGTTATTTGTTTTAGTCTTTAAACTTTTAGAAAATTATTTCAATTATAATTATCATTTCGTTACCTATCATTCATTTAGATAATATTCATATTCATCTCATCTAATCTGCGTAAACTCCAAATATATGTCAATATCAATATATTAATACACATTCAAATCATGTTGTCCATTTATTTCAATAATGAATTGCAAACTCAATGAATGGAAAATATTGAATGATAATCTTTTTAATTTATTGTCTAAAATTGACCTTTAGAAAAGTTGGGAGAACTAAAATGGAAGAGCCCAAAAAGTTCAAAATCGAAGTAAAATTTGAAATTTTTATAAATAATAACTAGTACAAAAATTTAAAAATTATAATTTAAGTAACTTACAAGTAAAAAGGGATGAAATTATAAAGTCTCCACCTTAATATCAAGATGCAAAGACTTGTAGACAATGTAGTGAGAAACAACTTGCATTGGAACGACATATCAAGATGTCATAAAAAAGATTTGACAACTACCGCAAGACATTAGGCCTCTGTCGACAAAGAGTCTGGTCGATAAAGAAATCAACAAATATGTTGAAAGAGGTTTTTGCCGATCCGTTGAACCAACAAAGAACTTAAGAAAAATTTATCATGATAAGATAACCCACAAATCATTTAAGAACCAACAAAAAAGAAGATAAAAACCAACAAAGCAATCGATCTCTCAAAAAACATTTCAATATTCTCAATATTTTGAGGCTTTAGAACATAAGAATGTACTCCCTAACTCTCAAACAAATCAAAAAACAAAGAACATAACCAACGAATCAAGGTTCCAAGACACTCCTAACTCAAGAAACGTAGACCCCTCTAAATCAATCTCTTTGCAACATAATATACCCAATAAATAACTAAACAACATAAAAACCAACAAATCATTCCTAACAACCAATCAAACTCTCAAAAAACATATCAATGTCAATATTGAGACTTGAGAACATAATCTCCCGAACTTTCAAACAAATAACATAATGAACCCTAAGGACTCCAAGACACTCCTAACTAAAAAAACATAACCCCACCCAATAATAGAAATCAAACTCTCAAATCAATCCATTTGCACCATAATATAACCGACAAATAACTTAAGAACCAACAAATCACTCACGTTCTTCCTATAACTCAAACAATATCCCAACAAGAATATCAAAAGTGGAGACAAACAAACATCACAATCTCTAGTTCAATAGACAAATAATGGTAACGAGAAAACACATGCCGACTGAAGGTTCCAAGATACTCCAAACTCAAAAACATAATCCCCCTCTCGTTCAAACAAAATTCATTTGCTACCATAACTGTAGGATAGCAACAAATTAAACAACACAAACTCAACTTAAACTCAAATCTGAACTAAAAATGTCAAAGAATCCCTTCAAGTTCCAAACAGTGAAGTCCTACAACTTTAAACTTAAAACGTAGTTAGGATCTCATTTGTTATCATAACTGCAGGATAGCAACAAGCTCAAGCAGAAACACCTAGGAAACAAACATATACATACAAAAATGAAAATTAGCAACATAATATATGACCTCATACCTAAGTTTGGTGTATCTACTCCTTGTGAGTTCATGAACTGTGAACCTCCTCCTTGTGATTCCATGAATTGTCAGAGCATGCCTTTCAGGACGTTCATCTTTGCCCTTGTGGATCATTGAAGCATTAATCCTGTAACAACCCGACTAGAAGGAAGCTAAAAACATGTTGAAGGTCGCTACTATGTACATGAAAACGTAAAACTTTTGATACTTTACAGCGAAAAAGACCAAAAGTAAAATCTTTTAATTAATAAACTGAGCCCAAAACTAAGAGTTATTTTACAATAAAAGCAGTCAAAACATGATAGACAAATTTCACAAAGTCGAAATTTTAAAACATAAAGAAGCACGAAACTAGGAAACACGGACTTCAAGGAACATGATTTGCAGCTGCATCCCATAGCCAACCAAGTCACAACCCTGGCCAATTGCCTGATGTCATCAAGTACCACCTGAAAAGGAAAGTCATGCAAAATGGGTGAGTATATAAGAATATACTCAGTAAGTAGCCCACTTAAAAGCTGAAAATGATAGCATGAAAAACTGTTAACATGAAACTTGACTTGGGTCTTAACATCACAGGGACCTAACTGGAACAATCATTTTGGGTTTCTAACCCTAAGGCCGTAACTGGGTTCACGAAATGTTTTGTCTAGGGTGATTACCTATCTCCAACTTGTGCCAACTAGAGTGTTGTGTGGGTCAATCGGGTAAGGCAAGTAATCTAGAGACTAGCTGGCGACCTCTAGCAGAACTACACCAATCCCAACACAACACCCTTGAATCATGAATATACGGTGGAACAATCTGGTGCATGAAAACATGTTTGAGTGCCATCTGGTGCACGATCCCGTGTCTGGGCTCAACACCATCCTGAGACTAATACAACACACGATCCGGTGTCTAAAAATTGGACTCTAACAATCGACTGATGGAATGCACGATATCGTGCCTGAAAACTAGAATCTACTAGTCAATGATAGAATGCACGATCACGTACCTGAACATTGGGTTCCATCAGCCCTGAGATGGGAAGGAAACCACTCTAGCTAATGTAAGACTTAAGGATCCTTTAAGTCTATCCGAGGCCCTATAACATGATATGGTCGCTATTCCGAGTCTGTTCTCATTCATACACAAGATTACCTAAAAGCAATACTAAAACGTGCTTGGAGAACTCGTAGTCCATACTAATCAGCCAGCCAATTTCAGCACAACATAACTTTTAACTTACTGAAACGTTACCGAAAATTCGGCAGCATAACGACATGCATATAGCTAACCCCAAATTTTCTTATCAGCTGTAAACAAGAGAGTACACTTCTATATTCAAGACTGCCTAACAACAAACAAAGCGAGTCAGGTCTCGCATCCACAACTCAACCATAATTTAAACAGACATCCGACGCACATAAGTTATACAAGCAAAACATGCTTCCAAAGCCTAACAATAAACAAATAAGTTATAAATCTTAAATCAATTTCCTTAGCTCCACGACTCTTTAAGAAAGCCAATGTCAACTTTTAGCTTGCTGTTCGGGGTTCTAATTTCGCTCCAACACGACGATCCAACCCCCAACCGCTATGGGTACCTTAATTTGAGAACCAATTCTCAATGGGTACCTTAGATTAGGACCAGAACATCAATGGGCATTCGATTAAACATTAAAATCAGTCTGAAAGAACTTAAATCTCACTTACCCATCTTGGAGTCGATGGAAATCGAAGGAAGAAACTATTGTCTCGCTAGAAAATGAGATGGGAAAGAGACTCATGTTGAAACACATTAGAATCATTGGAAAAATTCCCAAAAATGTTGTTGTCGCGATCTGCTTGCACGTGGGTGTCAGAACGCCATTGCTACCAAGTCGGGGAGGTGTTGCACGAGCTGAAATCGCCGACAAACGAAGCCTCAACATGCTTGCTCACTGAAAATCGAAGGCAACGAGAAAAACATTGCCGAAAGCGTTGTTGTAGAGTGTCGCCTACTGCCACGCTGTCGAGCTGCTGCACATCGGAATAGTGGGCGAAAATCTGGACTAGTGACTGATAAGGGTAAAAAATATACCTATTTTACCCTTACCTTTAACTCATTTTCTTGTCAAAAGTTTCATGTTTAGATCAATTTTACTATTCCCGAGCTCTAAATATGTTAAAGTTGATGAATTAGGGAGTTGAGAGTCACATTTGTCAAACTATGCTTAAAAGTGCTTAAAAAGACTCAATTTGATATGAATTTGACTCAATTTGGTGTTGTGCAGAAAAACAGAAGGAATCTGGAAAAACCCAGAAATGCGAGGGAAGACACAAATAAAATGCGACCGCATTTCTTGGCAGGCATAGGTCGTTCCGAGTCCGTCGCGGGTCATTTTGAACGAGACTTTTGCTCACCTAACCGGCCGTTTTTACCCCGAAAATGACTGGGCTACCTACCAGCACCTATTTCGTGGCTCCTCAACCACTCCCCACACTATATAAGCTCGTGATTCGAAGAGAAATTCAAGCAGAACTCACTGGGAAGAAGAGGTTGGTCACAGAACCCTAGTAGACGCCCATGAGTATGGATGCCCGAGGTCCTTCTTAGATGACTAAATTCTAACCTTAGTTAGACATCAAACCTTAGTGTTTGTAGGGATTTTCACCCTATTCCCATTTGTAAAGGAGAGTACAGTGTCGAGCAAATTCTAGAAGGATTGGATAAAAGAAAAAACCTTAGTTTTAGCTACTGCATCTTATTTCCAACACTTGTTACTTTTCATTTATTTGTATTCTTTACTCTTTATTTCAACGGAAAGTTATTCATTTGCACTTTATTCCATCTTGCGTAGCTAAATACCATTGAGGGGTTCAATATAGTGAATTCCTTTATGGTTCAATAGCTTGAAAATGTTTATTTGCTTAAGTTTTATTCAATGCATGTCATCCTTTATTGATTATCATTCTGAATCTTGCCGAGTTTAAATTGATCACTTAGACTTTGCATGCTAAGTGAGTTTGATCTCGAAAGGGACGAACGATATCGGTTCTCATAAAGGTGATATAGGAGAAAGGGCTCGAAATAGTGTATTTGGTGTTATAGGGCGAGGCTGCCTAAGGCACCCTATAACAAATATAGGGTTATAGATTGCATGCTTGATTTATCTATGTTGGAGTCGAGTCACAGACATGTGCATAACAGTACTCGCTTAGCCTTCTAACGGTTCTTGGGAGCATGGCCAAATAGAAGTTAAATCTAACCCAATGCATTGAATAGACTTAGGTTAAATAAACTACGATTAGAGTTATTTTCCTTTGGGATGAAACTATATTGAACACCTCGGTTTATTTATTATTGTTTTCTTTACTTGTTTATTTTAATTATCTTCCAAAAATTATCATAAACTATTTCTTTGTTACCTTATCGAAGCAATCTTTGAGCAGTTTCTTCTTCAAATCTGTGTTTCCAATTTAGTCCTCGTGGGATCGATACCCTTGGAATACTTCTAAGGTTTTTTTATTACTACGTGCGACAGTGTATACTTGCATTAAGTTGGCTGAATTTATCATTATTATTATTCATCATCTTTTTCTCACACCCACCGTTCAGCCCAACACCGCACCAGTGACGGTGAGAGGGAGGAAGCCGACAGTGAAGAGAAGTGAAGAAGATGATGGTGGTGATGGAGGGGAGAAATCGTGAGGGAGAAGGAAGAGAGGAAGAAGATGGCTTATTTGGCTTGGCTCTTCCTTGGGCTGCACGTGGCTAAAAAGAGTTAAATGTTATGGTTTCTATGGCTTGGCTAAAAGACTCATTATTCACCAAAATGCCATTCAGCTTTAATTCTAAGAATACCCATCAAAACTAATTGAATAAAACCCTATTTTCCACCAATTAAACTCAAAATTAGAGAAATTGAGTTTTACCTTAAATGCCGACGTTACAATCTTCCTTCCTTATAAACTTTCATCCTCAAAAGTTGCTAGTCATGAAATAGCTATTGGTACTTGGTCCTCTTCTCATCTTCTCTTTCCCATGTTGCTTCCCGAATTTAATGATTCTGCTAAAACACTTTGACCAAGTCTATCTTCCTGCTACGAAGAGTCTTTTGATCTTTGGCAATGATTCGAACCGACTTCTCTTCATAACTTAGGTCCTCATTCAGTCTCAAAGGTTCAAAATTAATCACATGAGACGGGTCTGCCATGTATTTCTCAGCATGGATACATGGAATACATCATGAATTGAAGAGAGAGATGGTGGCAAACCCAACTGATAAGCCACGGGGCCAACTCTCTCCAAAATCTCAAATGACCCTATAAAACAGGGACTTAACTTCCCTTTCTTCCCAAACCTCAAGGCTTCCTTCGTTGGCGCAACTTTCAAAACACAAAGTCACCTACTGCAAATTCCAAGTCTCTTCGTCTGGCGTCTGCATAACTTTTTTTTTTGTTTGCTCTGAGCTGTTTTCATCCTTGCTCTAATCTTCTGAACTACTTCATTAGTGACTTGGACCAACTTAGGTCCTAGTTGAAGGAATTGAATCCTCTAGCGGAAGCGAATTAAATCGAGCGTGATTTAATTTCAATTAAAGAAAACCGATACGTTGGGCAAAATTAGAAACTTATTTTCTAAACTAGATTAAGCATGCAATGTAATCTAAAACAATTTTAGATTCATGAAAACTTACATGTTGGAGACCGGGATTCACTGCACGATGCTCCAATAATTGTACAGCGACATTTTCTTCCAAGAACACGACCAATCGCGAACACCCGCTATTCTCTGGATCCATGAGGTAGGGATGGTGGGATCCAAAATTAGTCTTGGAAGGGGAATTTTCAGCAAAAAGTTTGCTGGAATATTGAGAGAGAAGAGAGAAAAACCAGAGAATTCACTTCTCTGTCTTTGTTAAAACTGAGAGAATGAGAGAGACCCACTAGGTAACCCCTCTCCACTTTACGATAAGTGGGGAGGGAGTTATTACCCTACTTAATCTCGATCGTTGGATCTAATCCAAACGATCTTGACCGTCTATTAATTAAATAATAATAATCATTTAATTAATTATAATTAATTTAATTAAAACAATATTAATTAAATCAATTATAACATAAGGCATTTAATTCAATTTGAATCATATTAAATTGAATTAAATTGGCCATTCAATTAATCTCATTAATTGAGTCCACATTAATTAAATATCCAATATTTAATTAATATTACAATTAAATCATATTCAATTTTAATCTCTCTCATTTAACCTATAGTTTTAATGTGCATCATAATGTACATTAATATTGACTATAGAATTAATTTAATTAAATCACATTTAATTAAATCAAATTAATTAATTCTCCAATTAATTAATTCATTAATTAAATATCATATATTTAATTAATTTACTATTTGAATCATTATTCAAATAATTCTCTGATATACTATAGTTTTAATATGAATCTCATTCACATTAAATTTAACCTATAGTTTCAATATGAATCTAATTCATATTTAATATTTGAACTCTTTCAAATATTTAATTCTCTCATTAATTAATTTTGAATCACATCCAAAATTAATTTTATAATATAAAGTTTAATTCATCAATTAAACTTATATTATAATGTATCTTTATACATTATTTTAATTGTATCAAATACAATAAAATTCCCTTAACGAATTTGAACACACTTCAAATTCTATTCAAGACTATTTAACCTCAGAACCCTTTACGAGCTAGCACGTGGACCTAATGGACCTACAGATCAGAAGCTCCAACGATACGAGACTAATTGGCTAAACTCATTAACCAAATTAGTCAACATTCGTTAACTGTGGGTCACTCCACTAAAGACTCACAGCTGCACTCTTCTCACTGTAGAATATTTCTGTGTCCACGGATATTGACCAATAACAGTAAGTCAATCCTTCAAGAGTGTTCGTAACGCCAGCTGGGTCAAATTACCGTTTTACCCCTGGGTTACCTCTGGATCCTTAAGTACCACTGATTCCTCTAATGAACAATCTGTTTATGATCCAATCAATAAACAGCAGTTCCTCTCGGGCCAGGAGAGGATGGGCGCCCTTATTCAAGACCCGGAATCAGCCCTTAAAGGAACACACATCTGCTTACCCCAATAGGGGAAGGAGTGAATTCCATCTTGTAATGTTATGTTCCCAGCCCCCACTCGGTCTTGCCCCTGAAATGGTAGGCTTATTGAGTCGGCGAACTGGCCACTCTCACCCATACAAATCTAAGGACAATCCCTCCTGAAAGGGGTTCATAACACACTCAGGATTTAGATTGAGTTACCTAGGTCATCCTATTGAAATAGAAACCTAAACTAGTTAACGGTGTTACATCTAGTGGTTACTATTTCGCGGTCCGGTCTTATGCAAACTCATTGCACAGGATACCCCCACTCGCATGTCTCCTACATGGATGCTTTGGATCATTGCATCTGTATCGAATACAAAGTGGGCCGTATCACATAGTGTTACCAGGATAAGGTACCCAGCCTTATCCCTATACTATAGACCATTTAGGTTGTTACTTGAACATTGATCCCCGTATGTCCCCACATACTAGTCCAAGTTTCATCTAAACAACCTAGGATCTTAGTTTATTGGATTTGGGTCAAATTGTGTAATTTTAGTGACAATAACTCTTTATTGTACAAACCTCAATAACAACGTATTGAGACAAGTGAACAATTTGTCACCATTCACAATCTACGAGTTTTAGGGCATAAAACCCAACACTAGTAACTTACATTCTCCTACTTCATCCAATAAACAGGAGATCTATATCTCTTCCCATAAAGGGCTTCAAATGGTTACATGTCAATAATTGCTTGATAACTATTGTTATAGGCAAACTCCATCAAATGCAAGTGGCTATCCCCACGACCTGTAAAGTCTAATGCACACGCTCGCAACATATCCTCTAAGATCTGACTCAACCTCTCTATTTGACCATCAGTTTGGAGATGAAAGGTTGTACTAAAATTCAACTACGTGCTTAAAGCTCTCTGAAAATTGGTCCAGAAGTTAGAGGTAAAACGAGGGTCTCTATCTGAAACCATCTTAACTGGAACCCTGTGCAACCTGTCAATTTCTTCCTTGCATAATTGAGCCCACTACTCAATAGAATAGGTTGGCTTTCCTGACAGGAAATGTCCTGACTTAGTGAGCCTATCAATAATCACCTCAATCATGAGGAACCTCTGGTTGTTCTGGACAAACGAACGATGAAGTCCATGGCTACTTCTTCCCATTTCCACTGAGGCACATTTAGAGGTTGTAAAAGCCTGCTGGCTTCCTTCTTAAAGCTTTAACTTGCTTACAGACCAAACATCTACTCACAAACTCTACTTCATCCTTCTTCATACGACGCCACCAGAAGTACTACTTCAGGTCCTCATACATCTTTGTGCTACCTGGGTGCATTGAACCTTGTTCTTGAGCTCATCACACTCAGGCACGCACAATGACCCTCGAAAGAAAAGGCCATCATCTGAGGATAGGGAGAACTCATCCCCCTTGACCTGACTCTACTTGGTGGAAGAGGTTATTGAGGCTGGGATCCTTCTTCTAGAAGTCTACAATACATTGTCTCAACGTTGGCTCAACTGCTAACTAGGCCAACTGTGAGGCAACTTCTCCCACCAGAACTGTTATTCCTACACGCTCCATGCCAATCCTTATGTGAGTCTGGTCTGTGGTTAAGGCCAAAATGTGGGTTGTCTTTCTATTGAGTGCATCTGCAACCACATTCGCCTTACTTGAGTGGTAAAGAACCTCTACATCACAATCCTTCATCAACTTGATCCCTCTACGCTGCCTCATTTTCAATTCCTTTTGAGTGAAGAAATATTTTAGGCTGTTATGGTCTCTGAAGATTTGGATCTTTTCACCATACAAGTAGTGTCTCCCAATCTTTAGGGCAAAAACTACTGCTGCTAGCTCCAAACCATGAGTCGGGTAGTTGCGCTCGCAGTTCTTCAACTGGCAGAAAGCATAGGCAAAAAGCCTTCTCGTGCTGCATAAGGAAACAACCAAAACCCTTCTTAGAGCATCGTTATAAACAATAAAAAGGATCATGTTCCATCAGGGACAATGAGCACAAGTGTTGAAATTAAACTCTGCTTAAACTCCTGAAAGCTTGCTTCTCAAGCATCATTTCATACAAATGGATTACCCTTCCGGGTCAACTAAGTAGAGTAGCTATTTTGGAAAAGCTTTGAACAAAACGGCGATAGTAACCTGCCAATCCCAAGAAACTACATACTTCTGTGACAATGGTTTGGCGAGACCACTTAGTTACTGCTTCAACTTTCGTTTGATCAACTGAAACTCCACCTTTCGACACTACATGCCCTAGAAAGAACACCTGCTGAAGCAAAAATTCACACTTAGAGAACTCGACATATAATTGTTTTCTCTTATAGTTTTCAAAACTCTCCTAATGTGTGCCTTGTGTTCGGCATCTTGTTGGGGCTGGTGCCCTAAAACTCGTAGATAGTGAATGAAACAAATAGTTATATACTTGTTCGATAAAGTCGTTATTGAGTTCTTGTTCACTCAAGTTATTAAATGAGTGAATTGCACGTTAAAAAACCCAAATCCAATAAACTAGTATCCTTGGCTATGACATGAATGCTTGAACTATATGTAGTAACATAAATATGAATCAAGTTCAAGTAATAGCCTAAACGGTCTATAGTATAGGGGTAAGACTGGGTAACTTAATCCTAGGAAAAACTATGTGACACAGCCCACTTTGTTTCAGTACAAACGACGTGATCCAGGATCGTTCATGTAGGGACATGCGAGTGGAAGTGTCCTATGCAAATGAGTTTGCATAAGACTAGGACCGAGAAATAAGTCACTCTTGCTTTATAACGCCGTTTACTTACAAGGCTGACTATTTCAATGTGATAACCTAGGTAACTCGATCTTAATCCTGAGCTAACTATGAACTCCTGTTTATTCGGGCTTATCCTTAGATCTGCATGGGTGAGAGTGGCTCAACATCGCCGACTCAATAAGCCTCCCATTTCAGGGATAGGAACGAATAGATAGTCGGGGACATAGTCTTGCAAGACGAAATTCACTCTTACCCAATTTAGGGATAGTAGAGAGGTTGTTCCCTTTAGTGCTGGATCCTGCCCTCTCATTGGCCTGAGAGGTTTTAGGTTTAGTGGTCGGACCACAAACCAATTGTTCATTAGGGACTCAGCTGGAGACTTGAGGAACGAAATGTAACTTCAGGGGTAAAACAGACTTTTGACCTAGCTCTAGTTGCGAACAACTTGTGAAGGGTCGACTTACTAATCATGGTTATATCGGGTACACAGAAATATATCTACAGGGAGGGGAGTTCAATTATCGGACTATAGTGGAGTGTCTCGGTAATTAACGAAGGTTGGTTAACTAGGTTAAAAGAGTTTAGCTAGTTAATCTCGGATCGTTGGAGCCCATGATCTGTAGGTCCATTAGGTCCCCCTGCTAGCTCATACGGATTAAACCTTAGAACTTAGTGATGAGAGAATTTGAAGCGTTCAAATTCATAAAGAGTTATCGATTGAATATGTTCGATATATTCAACGTTAAAGTTTAATTTCGAATTAAACTTAGAGAGAGAGTTGGTAATATTTAAATATTACCGGTACATCATGTATTCGATACATATTGTGATTTGGATATGAATAGGGATTCGTATTCGAATGCTCGATTTTCAAGGCAATGGGATTTGTATAATTATTTAATATTGATTAGATAATCATTTAATTAAATTAAAGTGTTTAATTTAAATACAAAACTAATTGTTGAATTGGTTTTATTAAAATTAGTTAAACGAAATTCAAAATATGAATTTCATTAAATGAGTTTTGAACTCAAAATTGTGTTGGACATTTTTGGTGATTGACACCTTAATAGATGACAAAATACACTCCCCATTTGCTGTCTTCTTCTCCAAACATTTAAGTGCATGAAGATGGTCCTTAAAAGAAGAAGATAAACGTGAGGTAAAGAGATGCTGGCTGTGAACTTAGTTTCAAAAGGAAAAACTCTCTCAAACTCATGTCTCTCTCTCTCTAAAAACTCATCACAAATTCGAGTCCCACAACTCGTTCTAAGGCCGGAGATTAGTAGGGAAGATCATGGTGGTTGTTCACAACAAGATTGAGCAAAGAATTCATCCACGGATTGCTTCAATTCGTCCAAAAAGGTTGGTATCCGAATTGCTCTGTTTTCGATTTTAAGTATACATGTTTTTCATAACTAAAATTAAAAGAATTTTGAGTGTTTCGATCCAAATTGCTTCCGCTCGTGTGTTGTACACTCCTTCACATCTAATTTGGAACAACCCAAGATATCATCAGTGAACACGATCACAAAGGTGTCGCAAAACTCCTTAAACACCCTATTCATTAAATCCATGAACACTACAGGTGCATTCACTAGCCCGAAAGACATTACTGTGAACTCGTAATGCCCATACTTGGGTCCAAATGTTGTGTTCGGAATGTCTTCATCTCTTATCCTCAATTGGTGGTAGCCTGACCGCATATCAAACTTTGAAAACACTGACACTCTGACGCGACGAAGTTGTCGAGGCTCCTGTTGGTCAAATAAATTTATAATCCACTGCACTACAACTATTTTGTAGAAATAGTGGTCGGGGTCGAACACAGGGAAGGGGACCTAGCAGTACTAGAATTTCGTGCTTGTCAAAACAGGGGGGATTTTTGTAATGAAGGACAAAAAAATAATAAAATAATTAAATGCTGAATTTAAATGAAAGAAAATAAGCATGTAGAAGAGAAATTAGACGGAATCAATAACATAAAAAGGGATCGTTGGATTGATTCTAATTCGTTGGCTTCTTAGTTTTCTCTAATAATCGTACTATGTTGATTTCATTAGTCTGGTCGGCTTCTGGGTTACTCGGAGGACCCCCCCTACACTAACCTGTGTTAATTAACTTGCTAACCGTGAATTCTTCAATTAACAAGATTAATTAATATAAGCTTTATCGCTCACCACCCCTTATACATAATTTAGCAACCATCCGAGACCTCTGCAACCGTTACTAATTATATCTAACTAGTTAATTAACAAGCAATTTCGCAACTACGTATTAAAACTAGCCGCTTGGGATCGTGGGTCCGGAATTGTAAAAACCAAATTCAAATGCAATTTAAATCTAATTCCTACAACCTTTAACATGCATCCTAGGTCTATCAAGGGTCGTCTCGCGTAGAGAGTGGCTTGCCTCAACCTAGTGGCTATCGAAAAATAACTGATAGAATACACAAGCGGTAATCACATAGGGCGTGAATCCTAATAGACTAGCCTCATGTATTGGTTTAAACGGGATAACATGCAAAACTTAATGAAAATACAGCAAGAACAGCAAGTAAAACTCAGAAAACTCAGCCAATCTTATTAAGAATCAAGACATAAACCCAATCCAACGATCTAAACGAGATTAGCTACGCATAGATGAAGAAAAATCAACAATAGACATGAAAGAATCAATAAAATATGACCAATAATGGTCTACAACAATGCTGGAATGTAAAAGGAACAAAGGAAATCGTAAAAGGACCAAAATTCTAACCTAAAGACGGACTAAACCGAGGCTACATATTTATAGAAAATACGACGACGTCGAGACGCCAAGGGCAGCATCTCGACGCTAGCCATGAATCTTGACTTCCTGCTTTAACTCTCGGTCTTGTTGTTGGGTTTTATGCCCTAAAACTCGTAGATAGTAAATGTACATTTGACCAAACATTAATAAAAGTGATGTATTATTCATGTTTGTATTATATCTTGCCTTATTAACCCTAATCCAATAAACTAAACATCCAAGGCTAATAGAATGAGGCTTGAACTAGTATGTAGGGACATACGGGGATCAATGTTCAAGTTTTAGCCTAAAGGGTCTGTAGTATAGGGATAAGGTCGGGTACCTTATCCTGGTGACACTATGGATATGACCCGCTTTGTATATTGATACAAACGTATTGATCCAACGCGTTCATGTAGTTGACATGCGAGTGGGGGTATCCTGTGCAATGAGTTTGCACAAAGACCGGACCGCGAAATAGTTAATTACCACTAACTGTAACACCGTTAGTTAGCTCGGTTTCTATTTCACTAGGATGACCTAGGCAACTTGGCCTTAATCCTTAGTGGATTATGGACTCCTGTCCATGAGGGATTGTCCTTTGATTTGTACGGGTGAGAGTGGCCTGTTCGCCGACTCAAAAAGCCTACCATTTTGGGGACAAGACCGAGTGGGGAGCTGGGAACATAGTCTTACAAGATGGAATTCACTCCTTTCCAATATTAGGGTAAGTAGAGGTGTGTTCGCTTAAGTGGTGTCTCCGGGTCTTGAACAATGGGCCCTACCCTCTCTATGGCACGAGAGGAACTTCTGTTTGCTGGTTGGACCTCAAACAGGTTGTTCATTAGAGGATCACTGGTACTTAAGGTTAAAGAGGTAGCCCAGGGGTAAAACGATAATTTGACCTAGCTGGGGTACGAACACACGTGAAGGGCTAACTTGCTGTTGATGGTCGATATCCATGGACACATAAATATATCTGCAGTGAGAAGAGTGCAGTTGTGGTTCTATAGTGGAGTGAACCACAGTTAACGAATATTGATTAACTTGGTTAATGAATTTAGCCAATTAATCTCATATCGTTGGAGCTTCTGATCTGTAGGTCCATTCGGTCCCACCGGTAGCTCACTAGGGGCGTTGAGGTGAAATTCTAAGGGAGAATCAAATATTCGAAGGTGTTCAAATATTAAATTTAAATATGAATTTGATTCATATTAAAACTATAGGTTATAATTAATGCACATTAGATGTACATTATAACTATAGTTTAATTGAGAGAGATATAGTTAAATATATGATATTTAATTACAATGTTAATTAATTGTTTAATTGATTAATATTTTGTTAAATTTGATTTAATTAAATTACTTTAAAACCATAGGTTATGTGGGAATGTTTATGTAAAATATGATTTACATAAATGATAATTAGTTTAAGTATTAAATTAATTATTATTATTAATATTAATTTATTATTTATTAATATTAATATTTATCAATCAGTTAAAGTAACTGATTGAATTTTTCTTCCCCACTAACCTGTACACGTTGGGAGTGGGTTATTTTAGGGGGTTGGGTCAGTTTTTACGCTGAATCCCAGAATCCTCTCTAACCTCTCAACCCTAATTGCTCTCTCTCTCAATTGATTGAGATCAATTGTTCTTTTTGCTCTCTAGAGATACAGAGACTTTTCTCCCAAGAAATTCCTAGAGTTTTACCTTGCTCCCACAAGCAAACAGTGTTTTTCCCCGTGAGGATACTGGTGCTACTGCGTGGTAGTGTTCGTGGTAAATTTGCAGCATTAAAGGAAGATTTTGCTGCTGGAATTTTCGGTATTCGCAAGGGTTTATTGGCGAATCGATCAAGAACGTCTTCCAAAGTAAGTATTCTTGATCTTGGATCGATAGGGTCCTTCTTAGATTAGATCTAGGTGTTTATCCTTCGATCATAAGCATGCTTTATTCGTGATTATCAGTAGTTTTATTATGAATTTACTGCTATGATTTTATTCCAACGTACCGGTATTTTGATCCTAAATTAAAACGGAGTTAAGGTTCTGAAAAGTTTCCGCTGCGCAAGGGCTTTTATCCCTTCACTTGTATCGCTTCTTCTCGGTACAGGGCTTCAATCTTCGGCTTTTGGTGTCATTCTTCAGGCCCGCTTCAACACAATCGGGTCTTTTCACCTCCTCATCGTCCAAGACATCGAGATGGCTTCAAAACTCCGTAATTGGCCCGAATTAACACCAATTAGCGTGATCGACTCCCGACATAGCCTAAGCTCAATTATCCGGTAAATAAGACAAGTAAAGCATAAAATGATTCTAACAAGCTTAGATTAGAGGCGATAAAATAGGACTATTTAGGTCCTATCACGCTCCTTGAAACTGGTCGAACAGACCATCTATTTGAGGGAGTGGATACTTGTTCTTGTATCTGCACTTTGAGTTCCGCCGACTTTGTTGAAGCCATTCTGTAGGGTGCCTTGGAAATAGGGGTTGCGTCTGGCTCGAGCTCAATGTTGAAATCTACTTCTCAAACCTGAGGCAACCTTGGAAAATCTTCAAGAAAAACATCCACGAACACATTGACAACTAGTATTTAATCTACTCCCATTTTTCCATCCCGAGCATCAACCACACTAGCTAAAAAGCTCCATGCTCCTTGACTCATGAATCGTCTCGCCTTTATTGCAGATACTATCTTAGGAATAGCCTCTGATCTAGTTCCCTTAAACTTAAAGCTTGCTCCCTCTGATGGCTTGAACAACACTTCCTTCTAGTGGCTAATGCCTGCATGATTTGCATCAGAGGATCGTCTTAAGTCTGGATTTCTGAACTTAGAGCACTCCACCGCCATATGCCCACCATTACCTCATCTGAGACACACTCTCACGCCTGCGCTAGACATTTTCCATCATGGTGCTTCTCACACTTTAGGCATATGGGTTTGTCATAACTGAAATTTCTCAATCAGGTCAACCAACAGTTCTGAGAATTCTGATGTGGCCCATTGGTGTCCCAATTAAATCTCCTCTTCTGTCCTGGGCTAGATTAGCTGCTTTCAGGGTTCACATGTCTACAAATGTAGCTGCTCAAAGAGCTGCTACATAATCTATTGGGGCAAAATTTTCCATGACCCCACGAATATCCTCTCTTGGGCCCATAAGGAACCTTTTTGTGGACTCCCATCAGAGGAGGGTGTCATTCTTCAGCATGAATGCTGCTCACCGAACTTATCGTGCCTCGGGACATTTCATGTAATAAAAGATTGCCTAAATAGAAGACCACCACGCTTACCGCTGCGCTGGGGTCTACTAACAATCTGATACGTGACTGGGATCATATTTTTGGAAGTTTCGAGGGTATCTTGCTTCCTCAGTCGAGCATAACTTATTCTAGTTTGTCTGCAATGGCTACCGGGTAGATGCATTTTACATGGGAGTCTGAACAACCTCCAAGGTCGAGCTACTTGTGCTAGGAGCTCTGGATGAGTGGGCATCTAACCTAATGGTTGATTGCTCACTTGAGCATCCACGGCTGGGTTTGTTTGTTCTGGGAGCGCTTGTCCTCTACCAACCTTGCCATGACCTCGTCCTTGTCCTACTGAACCTCTTCATTGGAGGGACAATGTTTATCATATAAGAGGTATCTTATGGACTAGCTAAAATCATTTATGCTAAAAAAAATAACGAGGAAAAGCTCGCAATAACCAAAGTAACTGTAATTAACTTATTCAAGTTCTCATGCAGAACATAGATCATCATTCTTAAAATTCTTTCCTACTGGGTAGTAACATACCTGGCGATGACGAGGCATGCTTACTTGTGCTTGGCTATGGGAAATCTGATGCTTACGATGTAAGCGAGTCTACAGAACCTAAAAGCTGGGCTCTGATACCAACTGCAACGACCCGACTAGAAGGAAGCTAAAAACATGTTGAAGGTTGCTACTATGTACATGAAAACGTAAAACTTTTGATACTTTACAGCGGAAAAGACCAAAAGTAAAATCTTTTAATTAATAAATTGGGCCCAAAACTAAGAATTATTTTACAATAAAAGCGCTCAAAACATGATAGAAAAATTTCACAAACTTGATATTTTAAAACATCAGGAAGCACGAAACTAGGAAACACGGACTTCTAGGAACATGATTTGCAGCTGCATCCCAGATCCAACCAAGTCACAGCCCTTGCCAATCACCTGATGTCATCAAGTACCACCTGAAAAGGAAAGTCAAGTAGCATGTGTGACTATATAAAAATATACTCAGTAAGTAGCGCACTTAAGAGCTGAAACCGATAGCATGAAAAATTGTTAACATGAAACTTGAATTGGGTCTTAGCATCATAGGGACCTAACTGGAACAGTCATTTTGGGTTTCTAACCCTAAGTTATAACTGGGTTCACGAAATGTTCTGTTTAGGGTGATTACCTATCCCGAACTTGTGCCAACTAGAGTGTTGTGTGGGTCAGTCGGGTAAGGCAAATAATCTAGAGACTAGCTGGCGACCTCTAGCAGAACTACACCTATCCCAACATAACACCCTTGAATCATGAAAATACGGTGGAGCAATCTGGTGCATGAAAACATTCCTGAGTGCCATCTGGTGCACGATCTCGTGCCTTAACTCGACACTGTCTTGAGACTGATAGAGTGCACGATCTCGTGCCTGAAAATTGCACTCTGACAGTTGAATGATGGAATGCACGATCCCATGCCTGAAAACTGGAATCTACCAGTGAAGGATAGAATGCACGATCCCATGCCTGAAGGGTTCCATCCATCCTGAGATGGGGAAGGAAACCACTCTAGCTAATGTAAGACTTAAGGATCCTTTAAGTCTATTCGAGACCCTATAACATGATATGGTCCCTATTCCGAGTCTATTCTCATTCATACACAAGGGTCCCTAAAAGTCATACTATAACGTGCTTGGATAACCTGTAGTCCATACTAATCAACCAGCCACTTTCAGCACATCATAATCCAAGGGATATCTCTTAACATAACGTTACCGAAAATTCGGCAGCATAACGACATGCATATAGCTAACCCCAAATTTTCTTATCACTTGTGAAAAAGAAAGTACACTTCTATATTCAAGACTGCCCAACTACAAACAAAGTGAGTCAGGTCTCGCATCCACAACTCAACCATACTTTAAACAGACATCCAGCGAACATAAGTTATACAAGCAAAACATTCTTCCAAAGCAACCAAAACATCTTAGTCTAATTAAAGAAATCTCACATGCTACAATTAACTATAAATTTCCATACCATTGTTGTGGTCGATTTGCAAGCGCACGGGTCACAAGTAATAAAAGACGGTAAGTAAAATCGAATATCGTATTCCACAAGGAATGGCATGGTTTACACAAGGAAAGATTCTAACCACTAAAATTATCGAGAATGCACATTATCTAGGTAATCCAGCGCAAAGAGAAACAGATCAACGACAAACGAAATATTAAACCAATAAATGATCAAGTAGAGATTACAACACACTGACGGTTCACAGATAGGATGAGAGCTCGGGTCCTGAAATCCAATATATAATCTACTAGATATTTGACTACTTATTATTATGTCCGCTAATTATAGATCTAGAATCTACTTATTGACATAGGATCTCCTGTCGGTTTCCCCTAATTATCGTTAACTCATATTAATAACCAAAGTGTCCTTAGCGTTATTATTTGGGTTAAGTCTTAAGTCCTGATTCATTTTAGATCTCTAGGCCTAACCAACTACTCTCACTGTCACTACGAGCAGTTAAGTCTAGTCAATTGAACTATGTCCTAACTTAGTTTTTCTCCGTCGAGTTTCCACTAAGTAACAGATCAATATAAATTTGGCCAGAATTTATAAAGCATCACGACCACTCAATCAAATAATCAGTAATTGGACACAACAATAGTAGTCAAAATATCCTTCAATTATATATTCTCATTCAAGACCCGAATGTCGCGATATTAGCTATACATCGTCATATGAACAAAAAAAACTTCAAGCATATACATGTATAAACAGTAATATGAACAAGATAAAGGGTATAGAACTTACCCCGATGTCGAACCCTTGCTTATGCCTTGATCCGTCGTAGGAAAACCTCGATTGGAGCCCCGTCCCAAGCCTGAATCAACCTAAAAATGCTCACAAAACTCTCTAAAACAATTCTCTCAATTCCTCCCTCTAAGAGGCTCTAGGAGCCTTTGAAAGACGCTCCAAATGATTGCTCGATGATTGAAAATCGAGGCCAAGGGTCCCTTTAAATAGTGCTCCAGCCTTGCCTAGCGTCGAGACGTTGTAACGTCACATTCGTGTTCTCCAAGCCGCCTCGGCGTCGAGACACAGAGGGTGGCGTCCCGATGTCGTCCTTCTTTTTGGACTTCCATCTCTCAACTTGTGGGCTGGTCTTGGGCCTTTCTCACCAGATTTTTTGCCTTTGGTCTTCACTTTAAAGTCCTTGCTTTGCTCCTTTGACCCATATCTTCATTATTTGGGCCATAATTCCATCTTTTTCTCCAAAGTTCAACACAAAGCTCCTTCGAGACATAATTGCTGAAATAAACATAATTAGACATTAAATCCACAATAAAACCAAGCAAAGACACCTAAATCTAGGGATAAAATGTTAGCATTTGTGCATGCTAACACACCCTCAAACTTAAGCTTTTGCTAGTCCTGACCAAAATAAATTCTTATGGATACATGCAAAGAACTGCTCTAGCCTCAATAAATTATAACTCTTAGGGAAATATGGAAAACATGCAAGTGGACTAAGCAAGCACAACATACTCATGAAGAAATTTTAAAATGAAACTTAGCATTGATGAATAGCATGCTCAAAACTTATCTAGTGGTTCTTCTACTAACCTAGATTAATTTTACGGCTTTTTCCATTTGTCTTCCCCCTACACTAGCTAAGAGTCCTAACAGTTCAGAATTTCAGCTATCATGCAAATAAAGAAGCTAGGGCGCCTGATTCTTTTCTTTTTCTTTTTCTAGAGGGATTCCCCCCCCCCCCCCCCCAAACTTGCATGATATGATCCTAAGGGCACTAGCTTTCACACACCGCTGCAAGGACCCTTATCCCGAATTTTATCCGTAGATGGTCCTAACTGATCACAACGGAGGTAGCTCTTTTTAACCCTAGCTCTATTTTTTCTTTTGCAAGCAAAAATATTTTTCTTTTCTTCTTTTTTTCAACAAATATTTCTTTTTCTTTTGTTGCTTTTCTTTTTGCAGGCATAGCATTTTTTTTCTTTTCTTTTTCACCTGGTTCTTGAAACAGTCAAGCATGAACCCCTAGTGCTGGCGGCTAAACTTATCGGAGTGACAACAAACTTATAAAAGCCATAACAAGAATCTAGATTTTCAAAGATCTCACAGGATAAGTTTATTGCATGCTTTAGACATTAATACTAAGCAAAAAAAAAATATTTAATTTTTCAATTTTCTGCTATGCTACCGAATTCCACATTCATATAAACCATATTCCCCCAAAAAACTCTAATTCAAATCCTAGACTGTCCTCACTATCCTAAACATGCATCCAATAGAATTCAGGTAAGCTCAAAAGTAGTGAAAGCCTCCCCCGCAAACTTAAAATAAAACATTGTCACTAATGTTTTAAACAATTAAAAGCAGAGGGATACTGAGACTTCCCTGACTTCTTTTTGGAGAAATTCAACATCTTCCGGATCGGGAGACCGAACATTTGGATTTGACGGGACTTGCTTCATGGATCCTAAGACACAAAATTGGATCAAGGAGCAAGGGTTTATTTAAATCCGCAAAAAGAAATAACAACTAACTAACAATCCTTGGGTTGCCTCCCAAGCAGCGCTTCTTTAACGTCTCTAGCTAGACGAGGCTCGATCCGCCCATGGAGGCTCAAAGATAAAATTTTCGTCCTCCAACCCTTGAGAGCCCCAATGAACTGCACTGCAGTCTTACTGTAAAAGAATAGGAGAAAGAAAGAATACTCCCCTAGGCTCTCATCACAAAAGAAATAATTTTCTAAAATCCATGCATCAAGGTCAAACAACTTCTCTAAATCTCTATTTTCAAAACAATTGTAAACAGAAAAATCAATCATCATAATATCTATGGGTCTCATATCTTAGGATGGCTTTTCTAAAAGAACCAACTCTTCATCAGGCCTATTAATTTATTCAGGAATATCTGCATGAGACTCATTATCGACATTAGATTGTATGACGCTATCATCTAATTCATTCTCATTGAAATCAAGTAAAACAGGAAATTCAAACTCTTCTAACATCTCTTCATCCTCAAACATATCATCATTAAAGAACTCAACAAGATCGAATCCCATCTCAGACAAACCTTCTAATTCTAATGCTATATCTAACTCTTCATTCTCTTCATCGGGCAAAAATGCATGGCCAACAGAAAAACAAGGATGAATACTACAAATTGATTCATCTTGACCAAGAATATTAAAGACCACTTTTTTCATCATCTATGTTAAGAGTTAGTTTACCTGTATGCATGCTAATCTCAGCCTTACCTGTGGCCAAGAAAGGCTTGCCAAGAATCAGGGGTACCTCTTTATCTTCTTCCATGTCTAGCACCACGAAGTCAATCGGGAAGATGAACTTGTTTACTTTGACCAAGACGTCCTCCACAATCTCCATGGGTTGGGTCACAGATCGATCTGCCAACTGTAGGGTGATCTTGGTCTCTTTCAAACCTGTAAGTCCAATCCTCCTGACAAGAGAGTAGGGCATTAAATTTATACTAGCTCCTAGATCGCATAACGCCGTATCAAAAGATACATCTCCTATAGTGCAGGGAACAATAAAACTCCCTGGGTCCTTTCTCTTTAGAGGCATCTTTCCCTAGACTATCGTGCTACTACTCTCAGATAATCTCAAAACTTCTTCTTTTTTCAATTTATTTTTCCTAGCTAACATCTCCTTCATAAACCTACCATAGTTAGGCATATTCGATAAAGCATCAACTAAGGGGATGTTAACAGTCAACTTTCTAAACATTTCTAAAAATTTAGAGAACTGTTCATCTAATTTAACCTTTTTAAAGTGCTGAGGAAAAGGTAACTCCCTGTAATCGAAGGTCGGACACTCGCCCCTCCTCTTGGGTGGACTGATGTGAGACCCCCGATCGTGGTGGTTGCATGGTACCTTTTCGTCATACTCCTCTTGCAGCTTCTCTTCAATCTTCTCTTTCTCATCATTTTTCTTTCACTCCTGCATCAAGGATAGTCTTCAAAAAATAATCAAAGGAGCTAGAAGGATTTTGGGACCTGTCTTTGGAGGTTTTTTCTGCCTCAGCCCCTCCGTCTTCATCCTTGCTCTCTTTCTTCCTTCCTTCATCCGACACATCCTTCAGCTGCGTTCCACTCTGGAGCGTGATAACCTTACATTGCTCTCTCGGGTTAACTTCTGTGTCGCTGGGAAACTCACCTTTCTGAAGGGCATTTACCGTAGTTGCTATTTGTCCCAGCTGGACCTCCATATATTTTTAAAGCAACATCGTGGTTGTTAATAGAGGTTACCAAAGTGTTTACGGTAGACTGAAGGTTGACATTTAAGACCTTCTGTTCCTTGATGAAGAGTGCCACCATTTCCTCCAGGTTGTTCTTTTTCTCTTGTTAACCTGATGTGGATGCAAAACCTGGGGGTGGCTGCAAAACATTCTTGGAGTTAGCGTATGAAAAATTCTCATGATTGGCAAACCTGGGTGGTAAAAGTTTGACAGATTTTGGTTCTATTAAATCCTTGATTGCCTATGAACAGAGCTTGTTCCACCTCCTGGTCTTCCTTCTTTGAGTGGCTTTCAGGTAAAGTGGCAATTGACTTAACCACTTCTGAAGTTGTCAGCTTGTTCAGGGCACTGGTCAGGGAAGCCATTTGTGCTTTCAAAGAATTTGACTCATCAAACTCATAAATTCCAACCTTTTGCTTTATCGAGGTCCTCTCCATGGGCCACTGGTAACTCGTTGATCCCATTTCTTCCAACAGTTCCCTTGCATCGTTTACCGTCTTGGAAAGGAAACTTCCACCTGCAAACGTGTCTAGGACAGTTTTAGTAAAACTATTAAGCCCATTGTAGAATAATTGTACCTGGAGCCAGTCTGGATATCCGTGCTGAGGGCATCTCCTTAACATTTCCTTGTACCATTCCCACGCTTCGTAGAGTTGTTCATCATCGTTCTGCCTAAACGTCCCAATCTCCGTGCGAAGCTTGGTAGTTTTAGCAGGTGGGAAGAATTTGGCAAGGAATGCCTGGGCTAAATCATCCCAAGTATTTATGCTTCCAGGTTCCAAAGATTCCAACCAGTCATTTGCCTTGTCTTGCAGCGAAAAAGGAAAGAGTCTTAATCTGATAGCATCAGTCGTCACTCCATTCATCTTCACAGTCCCACAAATCTAAAAAAAATGACCGAAGGTGGGAATGTGGATCCTCAAAAGGATGCCCCTTGAACGAGCAGTCCCTCGCCATTTGTATGAGTCTCGTCTTCAGTTTGAAATTATTAGCTTGTATAGCAGCGTAGACAATCCCCGAATTTTCAGTAGGTAGTACAGGCTGTAGGAAATCTCGAATCGCCTTGGGCGCTTTCTCTTGTTAGGCCATATCTTCTATCAGTTTTCTTCCTCTTCTAATAGCTCTAAGAGTCTTGTTGATGCGAACAGTGGACTGAAGGGAAATATTGAAAATATAAATTAAAGATGGATTCAGTCAACCAAGTGCAAGTATACACTATCGCATGTAGTAATAAAATCGTTGGAAGTATTCCAAAGGTAACGATCCCACAGAGACTAAGATGGAAACACAGATTTGAAGAAGAAACTGCTCTTAAATTGCTTTTGAAACGTAACCAAAAGAAATAGTTGATGTTGGGTTTTGTAAAGCAAATAAACAAACAAGTAAAGAAATAACAATAATAATAAAGCGAGGTATTCAATATAGCTTCAACCCTAAGGCAAATAACTCTAATTATGGCTTATTTAACCTAACTCTACTTATGCATTGGGTCAGGTTTAACTCCTATTTGGCCTTGCTCCCAAGAACCGTTAGAAGGCTAAGCGAGTACCGTTAAACACATTTCTCTGACTCGACTCCAACATAGATTGATCATGCATGCAACCTGTTCGGACGACGACTACTATTAGCCGTTCTACGACTTTCACACCGCAAGCGCACGGGTCGTCACAAGTAATATAAAACGGTAGGTAATACCGAGTATCGAATCCACAGGGAGGCGAAGCGAAATTAAAGCAAGCAAAGATTCCTAGAGCACTAAAAATACTTGGGATAAATAATATTTAGGGACCAGATCATGCAATCAAAGAAAATTAAAAATCAAAACAATTAAAGAGAAGATTTGATCAATCGATAAAAATAAAATACGGAGAAAGAGTTTTCTAATGGGAAGAAGGGTCTTGAAAATCAATTATTAGCTAAACAATTGCTATAATTGTCCTATCTCATCGCCCAACTAATTATACTCCTGGAATCTTCGTTAATAACATAGGTTCTCCTGTCGGTCTCCCCTAATTGTAATTAATTCATTTTAACAACCTAAGTATCCTTAGCGCCATTAAAAATCATTAATTATTACGCTCTGATTCATTTTATGAATCTAAGTTTAATCAACTAATCTCGTTGTCACGACGGGCAATTAAACTAGTTGCATGGATTATGATCTATCCTAACTTCTCTCCGTCGAGTTTCCATTAAGAATCAGATCAGTACACAATTGGTCAGATTGCATAAAGCATTAAGCACATCCATACAAATAATTAGGACAAAAGGGTTAGCGATAGGCAATTATAACAACATTTGAATTATAATTTCATTTCAAGACCCCAAATTGGGGTTTAGCTATACATAGCTAAAATATTCACAATAATTACAATGGAAAGCATAATTAAGAACATAATAAAAGGGAAGGAATTGACCGTTGAAGACCCCTTCGCTGACGCTTGGAGTCCCTCCGAACACTCCTTGAGCCTCCTAGAATGCTCCCCAAAATTCCCCAAAAGTTTCCCACTAAAGAAACTCTCAAAAAGGCTTGAAAGCCTTGAGAGAGGCTCCCAAAGGAGCCAAGAAAGCAAGAAAGAAATGGAAGAATATGATGATTGATGGTAAAATGAGGCACCAAGGGGCGCCTTATATAGGCTCGGAAAGGGGGTAGCGTCGCGACGCTATACGGCACAGCGTCACGACGCTGTGACGTCATCGACTTGCCGGCCAAGAAATGGACAACGTCTCGACGCTAGGCGTTTTTCAGATCTTTCAGCTACGGATTTGGGCTTCAATTTGGGCCTCTCCACATTTCTTTTTGGACATTTTTCTTCATAGCTGACCTCTTTTGATTCCCCTTGACCCAAACATGGAAATTGGGCTTGAATGGCTTCATTTTGGGCACTTTTATCACCAAAATCCATAGTTTACTCCTAAAGACCAATTAACAAAATACATCAAATATTTTCAATAAAAACACAATTAAAGTACAAAAAAGCCTAATAAATTGGGACTAAAATAGCGACATTTCTGCTCGCTATCACACCCCCAAACTTAAGCTTTTGCTAGTCCCGAGCAAAATAAATTCTAAAGATGCCTGAAATAGAATCGCTCAAGCCTCAATGATTTTGGAATTCTTACGATAGAATGGAAAACATGCAAGTGGAATAAGCAAGCACCGCATACTCATGATGAAATCTTAAACTAGTTTGAACTTAAGATTAATGAATAGCATGCTCAAGACTTATCTATTGATTCTTTTACTAACCTAGATTAGTCTTATGGCTTTCTCCATTTGTTTTCCCCCTACACTGGCTAAGAGCCCCTAATAGGTCGGAGTTCTTCTATCATGCAAAAAAAAGAAACTAGGGTGCCTGATATCTTTCTTTTTCATGGGGGAGCAAAACTCTCAATTGATTTTTCACTTTCTTTTTCTTTTTCTTTTGCTACTCCCCCAAACTTGCATTTTGATATCTAATGGTACTAGCTTTCACGCTACGGTGCAGGGACCCTTAAGCCAAATTTTATTCTTTGGTTGGCCTAACTGATCACACCGCAGGTAGCTCTTTTTACCCCTAGGCTTTTTCTTTTGTGCAAGCAAAAAAATTTCTTTTTTCAACAGATTTTTCTTTTCTCTCATTTTCTTTTGTTGCTTTTGCTTTTCTCTCAGTAGGCATAACATTTTTTTTTTCTACCTAGCTCTTTGAAACAATCAAGCATGAACTTCCTAGTATTAGAAACTAAGCCTATCGGGGTGACAACAAACTTTAAAAATCATAATAAGAATCTAGATTTTCAAAGACGTCATTAGATAATACTATTGCATGCTTTAGACATCAAAACTAAGTATCAAAAAATTTTAAAATTTCACAATTTCTGCCGTGCTCCCAGATTCCACAATATATAAACCATTTTCTCCCAAAACTTCTAAAATCACAACATTGGCTATCATGGCTATCTATTCATGCATCCAACAGAATTCAAATATGCTCAACACAGCGAAAGCCTCCCCCCCAAGCTTAAACTAAACATTGTCCCCAATGTTTTAAAAACAATAAAGCAAGTAGAGGGATACTGAGACTTCCCTGAGCTAGGAGCGCTTCATCCTCTTCTTTTTGGATTCAAAAAATGGGATTTTTGGAGCTTTGGGATTTGCTAAGGTGATCCTGCAAAACAAAATTGGATCACGAAGCAAAGAAAATTATTTACCGTAAAAACAACTACTTAAACTTTAATCCTTGGGTTGCCTCTCAAGCAGCGCTTTCTTTAACGTCTTTAGCTAGACGAGGCTGGGCACGCTTACGGAGGCTCGAAATAAAAGTTTTCATCATCCTCCAGGCCCAGCAAAAAATCGCGCACCAAATTGCACACTGCAAACAGGGGAGAAAAAAAACTTTCCCCTGGCCCATCTTCGCTAAAGAGATTATCATAATAACATTTCAGAAAATATGCAACAGTGTCAAATTTTAAAATTTCACAATTTCTGCCATGCTCCCAGAATAAAATTCTTTGAAAAAACTTAGACTTTGTTTTAAAAAAAATGTTTATTTTCAATGATTTAAGTTTTTCAAAATTCTTTGAAAACTAAAATTTAGACTTTGTAAAAAGTTTTCTTTAAAAGGGTTTAAGTTTCTATCAAGAATAAAAATTCTCTGAAAACTAAAGTTTAGACTTTATTTGAAAAAACTTTTTTCTAAAGAGTTTAAGTTCGGTCAAGACACAAAAAAATCTTTGAAAAATAAAAGTTCATTTTTTTGTTTTGAGGAAAATTCTCTTTTAAGTAAAAGGTTTAAGTTTTTGTTTATTTATTTATTTATTTTATTTTATTTTTTAAAAAAATCTCTTTTTTTTCTCTTTTTTTTTTAGCTTAATTTTTGTTTTGAAAGAGGGTTTTCTAATAAAGAGTTAAATTTTGTCAAGACAAAAAAGTTTTTTTTTAAAAAAAAAGGATTAAAGAGTTCAATTTTTGTTTTTAAAAAAATGGGGTTTTAAGAAATTTAAATCTTGCCAAAACAAGAAACTTTCTTTAAAAAGGGAAAAGCTTGTTTTCTTAAAAAAAAAAAAGAGTCTTTCTATTTTATTTAAGTAGAAAAGTTATCCCTACATTCTTTTCATTTTTTTTCCCTTTTTATCTTCTTTTGAATCTTTGTTTTTCCTAAAAAGTAATCTATCCCAAGGAGTGTTTTTTCCCTTTCCTTTTTGATTGTTTTTTTCCCCTTTCTTACTCCATTTGAAGTCGTATTTGGTATTTAGTTTATTCATGTCATTTAGTCATGCATCATGTTTTGGAATTAGTAGTGTCGATCTTTGAGGGGATTGCGAATGCTCCCGTGTAGGCGCATGAAAGGTCCTCCTCATTTTTCATGACATTAAAGTAGTTTTCTCACATTTTTAATTTAAATTCATTTCTCCATGGCATTATCTTACTTTTTTAGATGAAGTAATGTCGACCTTCGAGGAGATTGTGAATGCTCCCGTGTAGGCGCATGAAAAATCTATTTTAATTTAAAGCGGTAGTTAATTATTATTTCCTTACATTTTCTTTTCCTCCAAAAAGGGAACAAAATGAATGCCAACGTACCCATAGAGTCGATACGGTCATCTTCCTCTGAATATGATGAGCTGAGTACTGTGCTACAATGGGCAGAGCAGACACAACTAAAACATGGGGATAATCTGCCTTATAAAAGCCTCGTGTCATCATCCTTCTCAAGTCAAGTTCAAATCATTGCTAACGAGCTAGGAGAGCTGAAGGCCATTTGGGAAGGTTTAACGCCGGAAAGAAGATTTTTGTTCTCAAAGAGATACGACCATATTGCAGACCTCATGTACATTCCAGTTAATCGATTCACCATCCAGGCTTTGTTAGAATTCTGGGACCCGGCCTACAGGTGTTTCGTATTTCAAGATTTCGACTTAGTCCCGACCATTGAGGAGTACCACACGATGCTGAACATTGAAGAAAAAGGTGGAGAAATGATCTATTGTTTCAACCCACAGTTAACTGCAAAGAGAACTTTATCCAAATTTCTAGCTGTACACCTGAAGGAAGTGCAGAAAAATGTGAAAGTGAAAGGGGTCGAAGAGTCTATATCTGCAGATTATCTAACAGAACTCGCTCGCAAACACATAAATGAAGAAAAGGGCCTGTTTCTGTTAGCTTTGTGCATCTACGGGATGGTCTTGTATCCCAGAGTTAAAGGATATGTGGATGGTGATGTCTTGAAGCTATTCTTCAGCATTGAGCAAGGGGTGGATCCAGCCATACCTCTTCTAGCGGAAACGGTTCGGGCGCTCAATTATTGCAAGTCCAACAAAGGCGGGAAGTTGAGATGTTGTGTGCCCTTACTCTATATTTGGGTGCATAGCCATTTTAAGTTCCCAGAAGATTTTGGCTGTCCAAAAATCAACTTCAGCAGCACCTGGAATCTAACAAGGAGTACAATTGTAGAATTTGGCACGGCACCATGGAATTCAAGTTTTCCAAGGAAAGAAGCATGGGTGTCATTCTTTTCGAATTCCAAGTTAGAACATGTGATTTGGAAGGCACATTGGATGCCCCTAAAAGCCTTAATCTATAGATGTGGGAGTTTCCACACAGTTCCTCTAGTAGGCCCTTGGGGATGCGTCCATTATGCTCCATTGTTGGCCTTGCGACAAAGTTGGTTTAAACAATTCATACCAACAACTCATGGTCTGCATAAATTAGAATTTTCCTACAGTTGCAGGGATTCTAACGAAAAGAAGCAACAAGTGCTGACTTCCTGGAGAACAGTTAGAAGGATAAATGACAATAGTCATTCTGAGGGAGTTACTCCAGAATATTTGCAATGGCGCATTAAGAGGTGCAAGATCCCAATTACGACTCGTGACAATGTGGGAGAATCATCTAATAGAGCAGTAGATAAGCCTAACCAGCTAGCGACAGAGCGGAAAGAGTTAGTGGGAAGAAATCAAACATTGAAGCTAGAAAATGAAAAGTTACAGCAAGAGGTCAAACGTTTGATGAACCAGGTAACTCAAGCTAGTGGCAAACTCGAAGAAGTAGAGAGAGTTTCAAAAAACCAAGCCAAGCGAGAAAGGGATTGTGATATATTGGACGAGGAGAATAGAAGGTTGATTAAGGAGAATCATGCTCTGAGGAATGAAAATGCTGCATTACGAAGGGCAACTCGTTCACAAGAGAACATGATCAAAGACCTTTCAAAAGGCAAAGAGACTCTCTTAGAGTTAGTTGCGGAATTAAATGAAACCATCAACAAGCAGAAAACGCAACTTATCGAATTTGAAGAAGCCAATACTGCTCTAAGGCGAACACTGGACAATCTACGCGTGAACATGCAGGCTCAATCAGAAGAGTCTGAAGCTTTTAAAAGTTATTCAAGCTCGTTGGAACGTCAACTCCAAGCATTTCAAAGGGCAAACGAACAATTGTCACTAGAGAGAGGACAACTAGAGGAAAAATACTCCTCATTAAGGGGAGATTATGCCATTATGAGAGAAGACATGCAAATAATTCTTGGGAAAGTAAATCAAACCATGAACACTATCAAGATCATGGCTAGGAGAGCCCGAGGATTTGCAGAATGGGCAAGGGATCTGCGAGAGAATACAGCACCTATGGCCTCTAATGCAGAAGAGTTGTTTGAGTTTTTAGGGATGATTCGTAGAGACCTTGGGTACTTTGGTCACTTTCATTAATGTTCCCTGTTCCTTGTTTTCCAATTCCCAATTGTTTATTTTGTAGATATATTCAATTTTTTTCCCTCAATAATAAAATTTCATTCATTCATGCATCTCATACTGTTCTTTCTTCTATTCCTTTTGTACTTATTCTAAGACTTTTCTTTTAAAAATAAAAACAGAACAGTAAAATAGCTCGTTCAACAAGAGTCTACCACACTTACAACACTAGGTGTAGAACAAGGATTATGGAAGAAAAGGGTGAACAAGATAAGACTAAGCGGGACATCGAGGAAATCAGGGAAAAGGTTGATGCAATCATTGCCGCTTTAGAGAAGGGCAAAATGGTGGCAGATACGACTGCACCAGACACTCCGATTGGAAACCCTCAAGCTGGCCTACCATTTCCACCCAGTTTCGCTTCACATGTTCGTACGACAGCAAAAACGTCCATGCCACAACATACTCCCTATAACCCCTTATATGACATACCTATTGGGCAATACCCTTTTCCATCATTTAAAGAAGGCCAAATCCCCCAAATACCCATGGCTAGCCAAGCTGGTGCTTCTTATTTCGAGCCAGAGTTTTCAAAAATACCTTTTGCGGTCCCTAACTTGGATGACCCAGAAGTAAAGAAGGAGTTAGCCGCGCCCTCTAATGAAAAACTTGAAGTTTTAGAGGAAAGGTTGAGGGCAGTCGAAGGCACTAGTGTTTTTGGAAACATGGATGCCACTCAATTATGCTTGGTTCCAGACGTTGTAATCCCACCAAAATTCAAACTGCCAGAATTTGAAAAATATGACAGGACAACATGCCCTAAAAGTCACATTGTTATGTACTGTAGGAAGATGGCAGCACACATTTATAATGATAAGCTGCTTATACATTGCTTTCAGGACAGCTTGAAAGGTCCAGCCGCCCGTTGGTATATGCAGTTGGATAGTTCACATGTTGTCACATGGAAGAACTTGGCTGATTCCTTCCTCAAACAGTACAAGCCCAATATTGATTTGGCTCCCGACCGACTGGACTTACAGAGGATGGAAAAGAAGAGTACTGAAGACTTTAAAGATTATGCTCAAAGGTGGCGGGATAAGGCAGCTCAAGTCCAACCCCCTTTAACGGATAAGGAGCTTTCTGCCATGTTCGTCAATACCTTAAGGTCCCCATTCTATGAACATATGGTTGGAAGTGCGTCAACCAATTTCTCCGATATCATGACAATTGGGGAAAGAATTGAGTACGGGATCAAGCATGGTAGAATAGCCAAAACTGCTGAATCCTCAAGCACAAAGAAGGGCAATACTTCAAAAAAGAAGGAGGGAGAAGTATAGATGATAGGGAAGGTGGATAAGTCCCATCGACAAATCCACCAACCCATTGCACAATATCCTGCGAATTATTTACCTACATACGGATACTATCCACACCAGGTGAATAATGCATCAGCACAGTACTCCCCATTTTATGGCCAAAATACCCGACCCCAAATGAATCAGAATTTTCAGTCTCGTAGACAACAACAAACAATCACTCCAGGATAGCAAAATAATCGAGCACCTTATAAGCAAGCCCAATTTGATCCGATTCCGATGACATATACTGAGCTCTTGCCTCAGTTAATTCAGAACCATCAGTTGGCACCCAAGCCTGTTGCTCCACTGCAACCCCCTTATCCAAGATGGTATGACCCTAATGCAAGGTGTGATTACCATGCAGGTGCTGTTGGGCATTCTACAGAAAATTGCACTGCTTTGAAGTATAGGGTGCAAGAGCTCATTAAGGCCGGATGGTTAAATTTCAAAAAAAGAGGAGGGACCCAATGTTGATAATAATCATTTACCAAATCATCAGGTGAATGCAATAGATCAATGTTAGGATATTATCAAGAAGATAGATGTTGCAGAGATCATGACTCCTAAAGAGAAGCTTTTTGAGATTCTCCTCGTTAACGGATATGTATCAATAGAGTATGCACACAAGGACCTTGTTCAAGAAGGATTCGATGATAATTTGACTTGCCTATTTCATGCTGGGGCAAAGGGGCATTCTTTGGAACAATGTCGTCATTTTCATAAGAGGTTCCAAGAACTGGTGGACTCAAAATTTCTTATGGTCACCCAAGCCCATCACCAGGAGGAGGAAATAGACGTCGTTGAAGAATTGCTGCCTAAAGAAAGTTTGAATTCATCTTTCAAACTGAAGCCACTCACGATCTATTACCGTGAGAAGACTACTACTCATGATCCAAAGTCGATCACCATTCAGGTGCCGGCTCCTTTCAAGTACAAGAGTTCTAAGGCAGTACCATGGAGTTATGAGTACAAAGTAACTATTAACTCAGAAACGCCACCACTTCCAGTTGACAACATTTCCGGAACGGGAGGCGTAACACGATGTGGAAAATGCTACACTCCAGATCAGTTATTGAAGTGCTCAAAGAATACAATAAAAGAGAAAAATGAGAAAGTTGAAGGTAATACTGATAGCAATGTCAAGCCTAAAGAAACAACAGTGATGAAGAAATCAAGGGGCAAACAGACTGTGTCCGAAGAAGAAACTCAAGAATTTCTAAAGTTGGTTAAGCAAAGTGAATACAAAGTAGTGGAACAGCTAGCTCAGACGCCTGCTAAGATTTCCATATTATCTTTGTTGCTATCCTCTGATTCGCATCGAGACACGATATTGGAAGCTTTGAATCAAGCATATGTTTCCAAGGACATCACTTCAGATGGTCTAGATAATATCGTGGGGAGTATAACTGCTCACAACACCATAACTTTCACTGATGATGAGATACCGCCCGAAGGCACAGGACACACGAAGGCACTGCATATTTCAGTCAAGTGCAAGAACTTTTTAGTAGCAAAAGTCCTGGTGGATAATGGGTCTTCTTTGAACATAATGCCAAAATCAACGTTGGAAAGATTGCCAGTGGAGATGTCCCATATGAGGCCAAGTACCGTAGTAGTAAGGGCCTTCGATGGGGCACGCAGTCAGGTGGTGGGTGACATTGAGATTCCAATACAAATCGGTCCATGCACATTTAACATAACCTTCCAAGTTATGGATATCCCCTCTGCTTACAGTTTCTTATTAGGGCGGCCTTGGATACATTCTGCAAGAGCTGTCCCATCATCGCTGCACCAGAAACTCAAGTTTTCAATTGGAATGAGCCTAATAATTGTATCTGGTCAAGAGGATATCTTGGTTTCTAGGCCAGCTTCAATGCCATATATTGATGCAGCAGAGGAAGCTTTTGAGTCGTCGTTTCAAACATTCGAGGTGGCAAGTGCCACGACGCTATATGGGGGAGGCAAGAAATCTAAATCTCGATCTTCAGCCATGATGTTCAAAGAAAGCAACAGTCGTTTAGATGACGTTTTAAGCCGATCGAAAAATACAAAAAGATTTGGGCTTGGGTATAAGCTGAATAAAGCAGATATGATCAGGGTACAGAAGCGAGAAAAAGAGAGGCGTTTGGCCAGATTTGAAAGTCGCGAACCAGAATATGGAGGAAAAGTCATCCCTCATCTCTACCACTCGTTTGAAAGTGCTGGTATAATTCGTCCAGGTGATTTTGCATTTGCAGTTGCAGTAGTGACTAAAGAGGAAGAATTGGGTCCATGGATCTACCCGTGCCCAGAAAACTTCGAGCTCAACAATTGGAGTACTATTGAATTACCGTCATTTGCTGTTAAGATGTCAAAGTAATTGACCACTTTTTATTGTTTTTTGCAATTTCAATTTTCAATTTCAAGTTAGGTTAGTCATTTTACTCATTTCATTTTCCAGACTTCTTTTTATGTGTTCAAGTAAATTTCATCATTCAATGAAGATTTTAGTTCATTTCCTTTTGCTATTGCATATTACACTCTCCATGGCAAAATATTTACTCTTCTTTTCTTCTCTTTTCTCTCTATGTCAAATTATCAACATCTTAAGCAGTAATACTGAGATTGAATGTGCAAACGATTCTCAATACGAACTTGATATTCCTATACACAATGTTGAGTCTGACGAGGAAGAAGAAGATTTTGAACCTAGTGCTGAGTTGTTAGAAATGATAGAGGAAGGGGAAAAAGCGTTGGGCCCCCATGAAGAGTTAACAAAGATAATTAACCTGGGATCACAAGCAGAAGTCAAGGAGGTTCAAATTGGCAATAATGTCTCTACAGAAACTCGCAAAAAGCTTATTGATTTTCTCACAAAATATGTCGATATTTTTGCTTGGTCCTATCAAGACATGCCTGGGCTAGACACGAATATTGTAATGCATCATTTACCACTCAAACCTGAGTGTAAACCAGTAAGGCAAAAGTTGCGAAAGATGAAGCCGGACATGTTAATTAAGATAAAGGATGAAGTCAGGAAACAAATCGATGCTGGATTTTTTACTGTGTCCAATTACCCTGAATGGGTTGCAAACATTGTTCCTGTGCCAAAGAAGAATGGGCAAGTTAGGATGTGTGTGGATTATAGGGATTTAAACAAAGCAAGCCCTAAAGATAATTTTCCACTCCCTCACATTGATGTGTTGGTAGATAACACTGCTGGTTTCTCTACCTTCTCTTTTATGGATGGTTTTTCGAGCTACAATCAAATAAAAATGGCACTTGAAGATCAGGAAAAAACTACATTTATTACATTGTGGGGAACATTCTGCTACAAAGTTATGCCGTTTGGTTTGAAAAATGTTGGGGCCACCTACCAGCGAGCCATGGTTACTTTATTCCATGATTTGATGCACAAGGAGATTGAAGTGTATGTAGATGATATGATTGCCAAGTCAAAAGAGGAGGAAGAACATACAACCGTTCTTCGCAAATTGTTCGATCGATTGAGAAAGTTCCAGCTCAAGCTCAATCCGAGCAAATGTATATTCGAGGCAACCTCTGGTAAATTGTTAGGATTTGTGGTTAGCCAAGAAGGTATCAAGGTCGACCCTGACAAAGTCAAAGCAATTCTTGAAATGCCGCCTCTGCAAACACAGAAAGAAGTTAGAGGATTTTTGGGTCGGATAAATTATATTGCTAGGTTCATAGCACAATTGACCACAACATGTGAGCCTATTTTCAAGTTGCTTCGAAAAAACAATGATGGCATTTGGAATGAAGATTGTCAAACAGCATTTGATAAAATTAAGTAGTATTTACGAAACCCACCGATCCTCGTACCACTAGTGCCTGGACGTCCACTCATTTTGTATCTCACCGTAACAGAAAGTGCAATGGGATGTGTACTGGGGCAGCATGATGACTCTGGTAGGAAAGAATGAGCTATATACTATTTGAGCAAAAAGTTTACCAATTGTGAAACCAGGTACTCCTCGATGGAAAAAACTTGTTGTGCTCTAACCTGGGCTGCACGTCGCTTAAGGCAATACATGTTGTATTACACGACATGGCTTATTTCGAAAATGGATCCAGTGAAATACATCTTCGAGAAGCCATCTTTATCGGGATGAATTGCAAGGTGGCAGGTTCTTTTATCCGAGTATGACATCACATATGTGACTCGAAAGTCAGTAAAGGGGAGTGCTCTAGCTGATTATCTGGCACAGCAACCTATAGAGGATTATGAGCCGATGAAGTTCGACTTCCCTGATGAGCATATCCTCACTATAGCAACAGAGAAAGAAATATCAAATCCAGATATGTGGACCATGTTCTTTGATGGGGCTTCGAATGAATTGGGTCACGGAATAGGCGCAATATTAATATCGCCTCGAGGAGAATTATTCCCTCTCACTGCTAAGTTGTGTTTTGATTGTACGCACAACATGGCTGAATACGAAGCTTGTTCAATGGGCATTCAAGCTGCTCTAGATATGAAGGTTGAAAGGCTCCAGGTCATGGGGGACTCTTTGCTAGTGATTCATCAATTAAGAGGAGAATGGGAAACCAGAGATGCTAAATTATTGCCTTATAAGCAACTTATAACAAGATTATCTCAGCAATTTGATCAAATTACTTTTGATTATTCCCCAAGAGAGAATAATTGGATAGCAGATGCATTGGCTACTCTAGCAGTCATGTTCAATGTGGATTTCGATGAAGGGGTCCAACCAATTAAAATCGAAAAGCGAGATATTCCCGCCTCCTGCATGAATATCGAGAATGATTCAGATGACAAGCCGTGGTTTCAAGACATCAAACAATATCTGAAATGCGGAACCTATCCTTCTAATGCATCAGAAAATGACAAGCGAACTCTGAGAAGATTGGCAGTGAAATTTTTCTTAAATGGGGAGATACTTTACAAAAGAAACTATGACATGGTACTATTAAGATGTGTGGACGCCACAGAAGCTAATCAGATTTTGAAAGAAATCCATGAGGGAATTTGTGGCACCCATACAAATGGGCATATGATGGCTAGACAAGTTTTGAGAGCTGGTTATTATTGGCTGACTATGGAAACAGATTGCATTAAGTATGCAAGAGAATGTCATAAATGTGAAATTTATGCAGACAAGACTCATGCTCCTTCATCTGAGTTACACATTTTAACTGCTCCTTGGCCTTTCTCTATGTGGGGAATGGATGTGATTGGACCCATTGATCCTAAAGCTTCAAATGGACATCGATTTATCTTGGTGGCCATAGATTACTTTACCAAATGGGTAGAGGCAGCCTCTTATCGTGATGTGACAAAAGGGGTCGTGATCAAATTCATCAAGAAGGAGATCATTTGTCGATACGGCCTCCCTGAGACCATAATATCAGATAATGCTAGAAACTTGAACAATAAGATGATGAGTGAGCTATGTGAGCAATTCAAGATTAAACATCTCAATTCCACCCCCTACAGACCAAAAATGAATGGGGCTGTTGAAGCTGCAAACAAAAACATAAAAAGAATTGTTGAAAAGATGACTGTAACGTACAAAGATTGGCATGAAATGCTTCCCTTCGCTCTACACGGCTATCGCACGTCAGTTCGTACATCTACTGGGGCAACGCCTTTTTCCTTAGTATATGGTATGGAGGTTGTGCTCCCAATTGAGGTGGAAATTCCATCACTAAGAGTTTTGATGGAAGCTAAATTGGAAGAGGCTGAATGGGTCCAGAATCGCTATGAACAACTCAATTTCGTTGAAGAGAAGAGATTAACAGCATTGAGTAGAGGCCAGCTCTATCAAAGAAGGATGATGAGAGCATATGATAAGAAAGTTCGCCCAAGAAGATTCAGAGAGGGAGATCTGGTGCTGAAAAGGATCCTTCCATTTCAAAAGGATCATCGAGGAAAATGGACTCCAAATTATGAAGGACCATTTGTGGTGAAAAAGGCTTTCTCTGGAGGGGCATTAATCTTAACCAATATGGTTCGGAAGTATTATGCATAGATTGTCTGGCTATCTTTCCTAAGGAGGTTAGATAAAGTTGCAGAGTATTCAATAAGTGTTTTGGAAAGTTTCATTTCAGTCTCAGTATTTTGTTTAAAAAAGTTGTTTATCCCTCATCATCTCCACCCTCTCAAATTGGAGATATTTCTTTTCTTCATTGTGTACTTTGGCGATTAATAAAGGATTTGTTTCCTCCATTTTTGACCAATATAGTTGTTATTTTTACGCCAATCACAAATGCAAATTATGCATGTTACATCTCAAGTTAGGGTATTTCATTGTCCAGCCTCTCCGCTCTCTTTCAAAAAAGGAAAAAGAAAAGAAAAAGAAAAAAGAAAAAGAAAAAGAAAAGAAAAGAGAAAAAGAAAAAGAAAGAAAATCGATGCTTTCACTATAATCGTTGAGGAAAATTGGTCAATTCTTGACTATTTTACCCTTCTCATGAAAAGTATGTTCGTTATTATCAACTATACTCTCAATCAACTGCAACCCTTATTTTGACCGTCGTTCATGTGAAAAGTTTCGTATAACCATTCCTCCCTAGACAAGGTTCCGATTATCACACTGGGGCAAAACACCCCCTCGGGAAGTAAGAATTCGAAATTACTTACTATAAAACCTTGAGCCTATCCCATCACACGTGATTTTTGTGGTAAACCAACTTGAATTACCGATTCATCATTGTTTCGCTAAACTCATCATGTATAGCTGCAGTGAATCTCCATATTTGTTTACCCCACTTGAGAGTCTTTTGCCAAACCTGTCACATCTAACCATGTGGCAACAATTCAAAACTACCCACCCCATGTTACCAAGAGAGTTTCGATGGTAATTAAATAGAGATGGACTCTTATGATTTACTGCTTCATAATTAAATACTTGTAGTTCTTTGAGTATTCCTATATTTCAACTTTTTTTTTCAATCTACACTTTTCATATACCATTTCTAGCTTTTGTCTTCTCTCCTTTTGGAAGGTGGCTCCAAGACTAAGGATGATAATCTTGGGAACTTGGACTTAGTAACTTGACAAATTGTCTCGAAGTCTCAAATTCTTTCATTGAGTTTTGCTTGAGAAATAACTCTATCATGGTACCGAGGAACATTGACAAAGAAACAACATGGAGTGATTATTGAAGTCGCGAAGGATGGCTTATAGGTGGTTGATCTTCTATATGTGATTGCATTATATTCAGCCAGTCATGAAAAAAATATATTTGGCCTAAAAAAAGAAAGTTATGAAAAAAGAAAAGAAAAAGAAAGGAGGAAATGAAAAAAGAAAATGAAAAAGAAATAGAAAAAGAAAAGGAAATGTACAAGGCCAAGATAATTCTTAAATTGCATGATTGGGGCAGTCAATATAGATCAAGAGGTCACAACTCCGAACGATTTGAAGATTTTCTTTGTCAATCATCAACTGAGCAAAAATCTTCATTGCTACACTGGGGCAAAGCTTTCATCATTACACTGGGACAAAGCCATCATTATTAAATTGTGACAATGGTCTTCACCACTATACTATAGCAAAGTCATTTCACCATTTATGTAAGCTTACTACACTGGGGCAAGGGCCAAGTTAAGAGAATCACACTCCTCTTACGAAGAATCTTTCAATCTCGAGCGGTTCTCTACATTCAAGAATAGAAAGCTGAATCACATTTTCATAGAAGAATCACATTCAAGAAAAGGGCGATTACAGTAATAAGGGTTTTTCATCAAAGATCGCAAGCTGACTTAAAGAAAGAACGAGATATATGAGATGATCTTTTGAGAAAGCTACTCCTCGTTCTCATAATGGTTGTCCAAAGAAATGGGGTCACCTTAGCACATATTTCCATTTGAATCGTATTCTGATTATGTGAATGTTCAAAATTATGTTCAATCTCTTATTGTTCAAGAGATTCTTTATAAAGGCATTTGTGATCCATGTTTGCCTTCTTCATTCATTTTTCTTCAAAAAAGAAACTTGGTTTCTTTCTTTGTTCGACTATCATTCTCGTTTGTCTCTAAGCCAAATTCATTTTCTTATATCCAATCTTTTTGTCCACTACAAGGCTAAGGTTATGAAGCAGTTAAATCAAGTAAGATGTTTAACGCTATGAATTACCATTGATAGTTCTCTAAACTAGCACATGAGACACTTCTAAAAAACCTGACATACCTGATGATTGAGCAATCTAAGATTGACACATATGTTTCCTTTCGGATTGAGCAATCTTTGATTAACATACATGATCTCTTTTAGGTTGAGCAACCTTGATTGACACATACAATTTCTCTCGAGTGTTGAAAGCATAAAAAAAAAAAAAAAGGAAAAGAAGAAAAATGGAAAATAAAAGAAAAAGGAAAAGAGAAAGAAAAAGAAAAAGGAAAAAAGAAAAGGAAAAGGAAAAGGAAAAGAAAGAGAAAGAGAGGCAATTAAGATCCGAAGATGTCTATTGTTATATACTTTGAAAGCTTCCTTGACTGATAAATCTTCATTTCCTCTCATTAGATTCGTGGATAGCTTAATGCCTCTATTGTCAATGCAATACCAATTGAAAGTGTTCGATGTCTGCGACATCTAAAGCAATGACGTTTATTCAGTAGACTTCGATAGAAGAGAATCTGAAGTGCAGAGGATTTAGTGGGAAGAACATTGGAAAATTTCACTCACAAGACGATTTGCTATGAAACGTTCGGAAGTCTTTAAATCAAGACCTCAAAGTATTTTGGTTCATCGTCAGCAAAATAGCCTAATTCACTTCGTTTATGTCTCTCAATTTAGAAAGGCGGAACGCAAGAAATGAGCTATTTTATAGTTCTGGTTTTCAAAATTTGCTAATTTTGAAGTTTGTGTTTTTGAAACTTGTGCCCTGCATTTTCATGCTGCATGTAAATTTGCATCTCATGCATTTAAACATACTCAACATTTTGAGATTTTGCAAGTCTATGATTCACTTATTTTTTTGGTTAAATCGAACCCTGCTAGTTAGTAGAGGTCGAAGCCTGGTTAGAGTCAGGTCCATTTCATGTTTTAGTTTGTTTGGTTAAATCGAACCCTGCTAGTCAGTAGAGGTCGAAGCCTGGTTGGAGTCAGGTCCATTTCATGTTTTATTTGGTTGGTTAAATCAAACCCTGCTAGTCAGTAAAGGTCGAAGCCTGGTTGGAGTCAGGTCCATTTCATGTTTTATTTGGTTGGTTAAATCGAACCCTGCTAGTCAGTGGAGGTTGAAGCCTGGTTGGAGTCAGGTCCATTTCATGTTTTATTTTGGTTGGTTAAATCGAACCCTGCTGGTCAGTAGAGGTCGAAGCCTGGTTGGAATCAGGTCCATTTCATGTTTTATTTTGGTTGGTTAAATCGAACCCTGCTAGCTAGTAGAGGTCGAAGCCTGGTCTGAGCCAGGTCCATTTCCCTTTTCTTTTGGTTAAATCGAACCCTATTCTTGTTTAGAGGTCGAAGCCTGGTCATAGTCAGGTCCATTTCGTTTCCTTTTGGTTAAATCGAACCTTATCTTTGATTAGAGATGAAAATCTGGTCAAGGTAAGGTTCATTTTCCTTTTCCAATTTTAGGCTATGCTTGGTTTAAGCATGAAGCCCTTCCTTTTATTTTTAACGAAAAATCTTCGCCTTCCCAATACTTTGTCTTTTTCCTTTGTTTATCCTTTCAATCCTTCAAGGATACACAACGGGGGGCAAACTGTAGACACCGTATTTGGTCCGGCTTGATTTTTAGTAATAATGTTTGAAGTTTTTCAATATTTGGTGGCAATTTGTTTTTTGTATGTCAATAAGAGTTTGGCTCAATTGGCATAAAGCTTGTAATTCGATCAAGAGGTCAGAGGTTCTAATCCCCCTCCCCACATATTATCAAAAAGTTTGTTTTTGGTTTGCATTGTTTATTTTCATTTTCATTTTACTTTTTTATTTTATTTTATTTATTTCTTTATCTTTTTATTTTATTTTATTTCATTTAAATTTTTTTTTTATTTTATTTCTTTATGTCATTTTATTATTATTATTATATTTATTTATTTATTTTATCATGTTTTATTTTTATTTTTGTTTTGTTTTATTTTTATTTACTTTATATTTTATTTTCATTCTTTTTTTATATATTTTATTATTTTATTATTTTTATTTTATTTTATTTATTTATTTATTATTGATTTATTATTTTTATTTTTATTTTTATTATTATTGTTTTTTTTCTTTTTTTTTCTTTTTTTTTCTTTTTTTTTTCCCCCACGTTTCCCTCTCCCATTTTTTTCTCCAACTCCCCACTCTCTCCTCTATTCTTTCTCCCATTCTTTCCCCCTTCTTCTCCATTCCCCCCTCATTCTCCCAACCTCCCATTCTTTCCCCCTCTTTCTCAACTCACTCCCCCCTCCTTCTCCCAACCTCCCATTCTTTCCCTCTTTTTCTCAACCCCTTCCTCCAAGCTCTACTATATGATGAGAGCTTATGGAGGATGAAAGGAGACACACAAAAAAAAAGAAGAGAGAAGAGTGAAAGAGTTTAGAGATAGAAAGTGAGGAAATTGTAGAGAGAGTGTGTGAGCTTGAGAGGGAAAAATAGAGATTTTAGAAGGATTTTCAAAGATCTAAGTTCACAACCACCGCCGCCGCTCACAGCCGCACCTCGCCGCCGCCGCCGCTTGCCCGTTGACTCCGACGAGGTTCCTAAGTGAGGTTTAAAATAAAAGAGGAGGGAAGGAAAAGAAAAAAAAGGTGGACATTTTCGTGAAGAAGAAGAAGAAGGGGAGAGTGGGAGAGAGAGAAAAGGTAAGTGGGTCCCTCCCCATTTAATTGTCTTCACATTTTTTTTATTTTTATTTTCTCTTTTAATTTTATTTTTGGTATATATTTTGCTTTCATTTTTTTTTCCTCCTTTCCTTCATTATCTTTTATTAGTTTTCAAATCCTTATTTGTCATTTCAATTAACTTGTAGTTGGGATTTCTAATTGAAGTTTTATCTCAAATTGATTTTTACTTTGAAATTCTTAAATCATGTTCAAATTTGCTTTAAAATTCAACTTCTTATCTATTTCAATTAAATTCTAATTTGAAGGCCAATTTAATAATTGCTTACCAGATTTAATTTGAAATCTAAAATTAGATGTCAATTTCTCCTCAAATGGTTTTAATTTCAAGTTCAAATGAATTTCAAGGTGATTTTGGATTTTCTCTTTCAAATGAATTTCAAGTTGTATCTATTTAGTTTGGATTTTTGAAGCAAAATTCAAAACGAGTTTTGTTTTAGAATTTAAAAATCAACGTCAATTTCGTGTTAAAGTGAGATTCCAAACCAATGTCTTATGGTTTTAAATTAAATAGTAATTTCAATTTTAATTAAATTGGAAGTTAATCAATGGCTTTTTTTTCCCCTTTTAAATTAAATTGCAAATCATTTTCAATTCCTAAAAGATTAAGTCAAATTTCAAAAGTCAAAAATCAAAATGTTTTTTTTTAAAATGAGGTTCAACCCATCTTCTTTTTTTTATCATTATTTTTTTTGGCTGCTTAATATCTTAAATTAAAAAAAGAGGATTGATTATCGAAAGTTCTAGCTAATTTTGTTTAAGAGGGTATTTAAGGAAAATAGCCTAAGGTTTTGTTTTGAGATTAATTTCAATTTACTTTGGTTTGGAATTTTAGTTTGAATTTCAATTGTCTTTCAAGAGTGAATTTTGATTTGTAATGCTTAATTGAGTTTAACTTGAAAATTTGAATTGGATGTCAATTTTTGTCTTAATTTTAAATTAAAATTTCAAAATGCTTCAAAGTATTAAATCATGATTTTGAATGATTTTATCACTTGTAAGTTGTTAATTTACATTTCTGTCGTTAAAATGTGAATTAATAAGAGACAAAATAATTCATGTAAAGCCTATGACGAAATGAAATAATTTTCAAATTCTTGAGGTGAAATATTTTCCATAATTAGGAAATTTCTACATGATAATAAAGTCATGGGTTAACCCCACTCACAAAATTAAATCCTTACTTTATTTAAAGATAAGGTGAAATTAGTGAGACATTTAATTTTTAATTTTCATTTTTTCCAAGTTTTATTTGTTATTTTTGTTAAGACATGGACCTTTGTTTAATGAATTCGAGTAATAAAATAGAATGTTTTCAAACGGGTGTTGTAGGGTGCTAATACCTTCCCTACACACAACTGACCCTCGAACCCAATTTTGGTTTCTAAGACCGGTTAATTTTTTAAAAACGGGTGACCAATCACACCCCAAGATGATTGGTGGCGACTCCAAACCTTTAACCTCGAAAGAGATCCTTAGGAAAGGACGTCGGCCGCTCCGCGTCGCGATGACGTTGCGACACATGTTATACAAAGCATCTACCAAAGGAATATTCACAGACAATTTTTTACACATTTCAAGGAATTTCTGAAACTGCTCATCTAATTTAAGATTTTTAAAGCGTTGAGGAAAAGGTAACTCCCTGTAGTCAAAGGTTGGACATTCGCCCCTCCGCTTGGACGGGTTGATGTGCGAACCTTTGTCATGGTGGTTGCATGGAACCACTTCTTCCTCGTTCAGTTTCTCCTCTTGCCTTTCTTCTTTTTCTTTTCATGCAAAAGAGTTAGAAAAACCACAATTCAAATTAACAGAGTTAGGAGGATGTTGGGACCTTTTAGAGGAGGCTTTTTGTGCCTCAGCCCTTCCATCTTCATCCTTGCTCTTTTCTTCTTCCTTCTTCTTTTCTGAACTGATCTCCAGCTTCCTACCACTTCTTAGTGTCACCATCTTGCACTGCTCTCTTGGGTTAGGTTCAGTGTCGCTTGGAAATTTCCCCTTCTAAAGGGCATTCACTGCTGAAGCTATCTGACCTATTTGAACTTCCATATTTTTCAAAGCAGTATCGTGGTTATTGACTGTCGTCTGGAGATTGACATTCAACACTTTTTGTTCTTTGATAAACATAGCCACCATCTCCTCCAGGTTATTCTTCTTTTCAGGAGCACTGGATGATGCAAAACCTGGCGGTGGCTGCAAAACGTTCTTCGTGTTTGAGTACGAGAAGTTCTCGTGATTGCGCAGACTAGGGTGGTAGAAGTTCGATATTTGAGTAAATGGTCTGTTCCCCACGTATTGAACTTCTTCCACATTTTAACCTTCCTTCTTCGAATACCCTTCAGCTAAGGTGGAAATGGATTTGACCACCTCAGATGAAGTCAGCTTGTTCAGCGCATCGGTCAGAGATGCCATCTGTGCCTTCAATGAACTCAACTCATCTAATTCATACATTCCAGCCTTCTTAGAAATCACTCCCCTCTCGGTCGGCCACTGATAACTGGTTGCTGCCATTTCCTCTAACAGACCTTTGGCTTCTGTCACTGTCTTGGAAAGAAAACTTCCACCTGCTGATGTGTCTAAAACTGCCTTGGTGGAGGAATTCAGACCATTGTAAAATAACTGCACCTGGAGCCAATCTGGATATCCATGTTGTGGGCATTGCCTGAGCATCTCCTTATATCTTTCCCATGCCTCGTACAACTGCTCCTCGTCAAGTTGTCTAAACGTTCCAATCTCAGTCCGGAGCTTCGTAGTTTTGGCAGGCGGGAATAATTTAGTTAGGAAAGCCTGGGCAAGTTCATCCCATGTACTAATACTACCCGTCTCGACTGATTCAAGCCAATCCTTAGCTTTGTCTTGCAGAGAAAATGGAAATAACCTCAATCTTATAGCGTCTGCCGGAACTCCATTCATCTTTACTGTCCCACATATTTCCAAGAATGATCGCAGATATGAGTGTGGATCCTCAGAAGGATGTCCCTTAATAGAATTATCGTGTGCCATCTGAATCAATCCCGTCTTTAACTCAAAATTTGTAGCTTGTATCGGGGCGTAAACGATTCCTGAATTTTCGGTCGGGAGAACTGGCTGTAAAAAGTCTCTGATTGCCTTGGGAGCTTCTTGTTGGGCCATTGCTTCTGCTAATCTTTTTTCTCTACGGATGGTTCTAAGAGTCCTGTCAATTTCGAGATCTAGCGGAAACAAATTAACCACCTTGTTGCTTCGCATACAATACTCCCAATCAATCAAAAGAACGAAACAAAAACAAAAATAAAACAAAATGATATGATATTCACAAGACAATAAAAGAAAAATATTTACACCTAAATTACTATTTATCCTTTTCTTTTTGATGTCAAGAAAAATTGGTTTGCTTAAAAAATCAAGCCTCCCCGGCAACGGCGCCAAAAACTTGTTAGTGGTAGACGACTACTATTAGCCGTTTTACGACTTTCACACCGCAAGCGCACGGGTTGTCACAAGTAATATAAAACGGTAGGTAATACCGAGTATCGAATCCACAGGGAGGCGAAGCGAAATTTAAGCAAGCAAAGATTCCTAGAGCACTAAAAATACTTGGGATAAATAATATTTAGGGACCAGATCATGCAATAAAAAAAAAATAAAAATCAAAACAATTAAAGAGAAGATTTGATCAATCGATAAAAATAAAATATGGAGAAAGAGTTTTCTAATGGGAAGAGGGGTCTTGAAAATCAATTATTAGCTAAACAATTGCTATAATTGTCCTATCTCATTGCCCAACTAATTATACTCCTAGAATCTTCGTTAATAACATAGGTTCTCCTGTCGGTCTCCCCTAATTGTAATTAATTCATTTTAACAACCTAAGTGTCCTTAGCGCCATTAAAAATCATTAATTATTACGCTCTGATTCATTTTAGGAATCTAAGTTTAATCAACTAATCCCGTTGTCACGACGGGCAATTAAACTAGTTGCATGGATTATGATCTATCCTAACTTCTCTCCGTCGAGTTTCCATTAAGAATCAGATCAGTACACAATTGGTCAAATTGCATAAAGCATTAAGCACATCCATACAAATAATTAGGACAAAAGGGCTAGAGATAGGCAATTATAACAACATTTGAACTATAATTTCATTTCAAGACCCCAAATTGGGGTTTAGAACATAATAAAAGCATAATTAAAATATTCACAATAATTACAATGGAAAGCATAATTAAGAACATAATAAAAGGGAAGGAATTGACCGTTGAAGACCCCTTCGCTGACGCTTGGAGTCCCTCCGAACACTCCTTGAGCCTCCTAGAATGCTCCCCAAAATTCCCCAAAAGTTTCCCACTAAAGAAACTCTCAAAAAGGCTTGAAAGCCTTGAGAGAGGCTCCCAAAAGAGCCAAGAAAGCAAGAAAGGAATTGAAGAATATGATGATTGATGGTAAAATGAGGCACCAAGGGGCGCCTTATATAGGCTCGGAAAGGGGGTAGCGTCACGACGCTATACGGCACAGCGTCGCGACGCTGTGACGTCATCGACTTGCCGGCCAAGAAATGGACAGCGTCGCGACGCTGTCCTTATAGCGTCTCGACGCTAGGCGTTTTTCAGATCTTTCAGCTACGGATTTGGGCTTCAATTTGGGCCTCTCCACATTTCTTTTTGGACCTTTTTCTTCATAGCTGACCTCTTTTGATTCTCCTTGACCCAAGCATGGAAATTGGGCTTGAATGGCTTCATTTTGGGCACTTTTATCACCAAAATCCATAGTTTGCTCCTGAAGACCAATTAACAAAATACATCAAATATTTTCATTAAAAACACAATTAAAGTACAAAAAAGCCTAATAAATTGGGACTAAAATAGCGACATTTCTGCTCGCTATCACAACCTATAACCCTATAGTTGTTATAAGGCGACCTTCCCCTATAACACCGAATACACTCTCTCGAGCCCTTTCTCCTATATCACCTTTATGAAAACCGATATTGTTTGACCCTTTCAGATACAAACTCACATAGCATGCAAAGTCTAAGTGATCAAGTTAAACTCAGCAAGATTAGAATGATAATCAATAAAGGATGACATGCAATAAATAGAACTTAGGCAAATAAGCACTTTCAAGCCATTTAAACCATAAGGGAATTCACTATATCGAATCCCTCAATGGAATTTAGCTACGCATGATGGAATATAATGCAAATGAATAACTTTTCATTAACATAATGAATAAAGAATACAGAATAATGAAAAGAAACAAGTGTTGGAAAATATTGTGCAGAAGCTAAAACTAGTGTTTTTCACTTTTATCCAATCCTTCTAGAGTTCTCACGACACTCTACTCTCCTTTTACAAGGTGGGAATAGGGTGAAATGTCTACAAACAGTCGGGTGAAATGTCTACAAACAGTCGGGTTTGATGTCTAACTAAGAGTTATAATTTAGTCTTCTAGCAAGAACCTCAGGCATCCCTACTCATGGGCGTCTACTAGGGTTTTGTCACCACCCTCTTCTTCCTAGTGAGTTCTGATTGTGTTTCCTCTCGATTGCTGGCCTTTTATATAGTAAAAAGTGGTTCGGGAGTCAAATCAGCAAGTTAGGTGCATGAAAAGCTCGTCGGTTGTTGCGGAAATTGGGGATAGGCAGTTTCTGTCTAGAAATGTTGTCGCATTTTATTTTGCCTTGGCAGAAACGCTATCATATTTCTGAAAAAATTCCCTGTTTTCTGCAAAACACCAAAATTTGATCAAATTCATATAAAATAAGTCCTTTTAAGCTCAAATAAGCATGATTTGATAAACATGACTCCCTAAGACTCATCTTACCAACTTTGACACTTTTTAGGCTCGAGATAAGGCAATTTGACTCAAAATCATACAAGTTTGGACAAGAAATAAGCTAAAAATAAGGGCAAAATATGTATATTTTTGGCACTTATCACATGTCTATCTCAAGATCTAACGGAAGAAAATTAGCCTCCTTATGCCTTCGCATGCATTGCCCAAGATTTCCAAACAAGAAAATAAAACAACAAAAACTATTCACAAAAAAAAACTCAACTATATACAACCTAGATTAACCATTCATTCTTTTCTTCTCAATGTTAGAAACTTAATTTGCCTAAATTAATTACTACTCCCCGGCAACGGCGCCAAAAACATGTTGTAGTCGATCCGCAAGCGCATAGGTCGCAAGTAATAAAAGACGGTAAGTAAAACTAAATATCGTATTCCACAGGGAGTAGCTGAAGGATTGGAATTTCATAATTCCGTAAAGCGGTAGCGTGATTGGGACCAATTCGTAATTAATTTTGTTTAATCTAAAATACCAATACATTGGCAATAATATTAGAACTATTCTAAATATATATTAAGGCTAAGCATACAAAAATATTAGATCTAAATCTAATTTATAAAGTAACAAATTACTTACTCTCGTTGACGACTCAGATTAAATTCACCAACTTCTTGTGAATTAATCACAAACTAGTGTGAACACCACCACTATGGCTACACCGGTATGACTCTGAGACTTCTAGAGGCAGGAGACTTGTGGGAGCCTTTGGAAGAATTCTCTGAGAGTAGGAGAATGAATGGGATGCCTTTCACCCCACCCTAGGGGTCCTGTATATAGTAAAGGCCAAGACCTTTTTCCTAATAGGAAAAAGTCTCTAATTTTAATAAATAATTAATTAATTCTATAATTAATTAATTTCCCAATTAAATATCATATATTTAATCTTAGGGATTTTATTAAAATTAAAATTAATATGAATCCAATTCATATTAAATTTATTTGAACTCTTTCAAATATTTTCTTTCCTAATAGGAAAAGGTCTCCAATTTTAATAAATAATTAATTAATTCCATAATTAATTAATTTACCCAATTAAATATCATATATTTAATCTTAGGGATTTTATTAAAATTAAAATTAATATGAATCCAATTCATATTAAATTTATTTGAACTCTTTCAAATACTTTCTCTCAAGAATTAATTTTTTTAAATTAATTCAAAAATTATATTATAAAGTTTCATAAACTTTATATTATAATGCATCAATATACATTATACGATTCCCCAAATAAATTGAACACTTTCAATTTACAATTTATACTTAATTGCCTCAAGTCTCTTTACGAGCTACCAGTGGGACCTAATGGACCTACAGATCAGAAGCTCCAACGATACGAGACTAATTGGCCAAACTCATTGACCAAGTTTAGTCAACATTCGTTAACTGTGGGTCACTCCACTAAAGACCCACAGTTGCACTCTTCTCACTATAGAATATTTCTGTGTCCACGGATATCGACCAAGCAGTAAGTCAATCCTTCACGTGTGTTCGTAACACCAGCTGGGTCAAATTACCGTTTTACCCCTGGGTTACCTCTGGTTCCTTAAGTACCACTAATTCCTCTAATGAACAAGTTGTTTAGGGTCCAACCACTAAACAGGAGTTCCTCTCAGGCTAGGAGAGGACGGCGCGCCTTTGTTCAAGCCCTAGAATCAGCCCTTAAGGGAACACACATCTACTTACCCCAATAGGGGAAGGAGTGAATTCCATCTTGTACTGTTATGTTCCCAGCCCCCATTCGGTCTTGCCCCTGAAATGGTAGGCTTATTGAGTCGGCGAACTGGCCACTCTCACCCATACAAATCTAAGGACAGTCCCTCCTGAAAGGGGTTCATAACAGACTCAGGATTGAGATTGAGTTACCTAGGTCATCCTATTGAAATAGAAACCTAAACTAGTTAACGGCGTTACATCTAGTGGTTACTATTTCGCGGTCCGGTCTTATGCAAACTCATTGCATAGGATACCCCCACCCGCGTGTCTCCTACATGGATGCTTTGGATCATTGCATCTGTATCGAATACAAGGTGGGTCGTATCACATAGTGTCACCAGGATAAGGTACCCAGCCTTATCCCTATACTATAGACCATTTAGGTTGTTACTTGGACACTGATCCCCGTATGTCCCCACATACTAGTCCAAGTTTCATTTAAACAACCTTGGATCTTAGTTTATTAGATTTAGGGTTTATTAATGCAAACTCGATTATTCAATAACCAAATTACTGAATTACTCAAATAACACTTTATTGAGATCGATTAATTTGTTTCATTTACGATCTACGAGTTTTAGGGCATAAAACCCAACAGTAGCGTGATTTAGACAAGGAAAGATTCTAACCACTAAAATTATCAAGAATGCACATTATCTAGGTAATCCAGCGCAAAGAGAAACAGATCAAAGAAAAACGAAATATTAAAGCAATAAATGATCAAGCATAGATTAAAACACACTGACGGTTCACAGATAGGATGAGACCAGCTTGGGTTTTGAAATCCAATATATAATCTACTAGATATTTGACTACTTATTATTATGTCCGCTAATTATAGATCTAGAATCTACTTATTGACATGGGATCTCCTGTCGGTTTCCTCTAATTATCGTTAACTCATATTAATAACCTAAGTGTCCTTAGCGCTATTAATTGGGTTAAGTCTTAAGTCCTGATTCATATTAGATCTCTAGGCCTAACAACCTACTCTCTCTGTCACTACGAGCAGTTAAGTCTAGTCAATTGAGCTATGTCCTAACTTAGTTTCTCTCCGTCTAGTTTCCACTAAGTAACAGATCAATATAAATTTGGCCAGAATTTATAAAGCATCACGACCACTCAATCAAATAATCAGTAATTGGACACAACAATAGTAGTCAAAATATCCTTCAATTATATATTCTCATTCAAGACCCGAATGTCGGGATATTAGCTATACATCGTCATATGAACAAAAAAAACTTCCAGCATATACATGTATAAACAGTAATATGAACAAGATAAAGGGTATAGAACTTATCCCGACGTCGAACCCTTGCTTACGCCTTGATCCGCCGTAGGAAAGCCTCGATTGGAACCCTGTCACAAGCTTGAATCAACCCAAAAATGCTCACAAAACTCTCTAAAACAATTATCTCAATTCCTCCCTCTAAGAGGCTCTAGGAGCCTTTGAATGATGCTCCAAATGATTGCTTGATGATTGAAAACTGAGGCCAAGGGTCCCTTTAAATAGTGCTCTAGCCTTGCCTAGCGTCGAGACGCTGACGTCACAGCATCCATTCGTGTTCTCCAAGTCGCCTCGGCGTCGAGACGCCGAGGAAGGCGTCTCAACGTCGTCCCTCTTTTTGGACTTCCATTTCTGGGCTTGTGGGCTGGGCTTGGGCCTTTCTCACCGGATTTTTGGCCTTTGGTCTTCACTTTAAAGTCTTTGCTTTGCTCCTTTGACCCATATCTTCATTATTTGGGCCATAATTCCATCTTTTTCTCCAAAATTCAACACAAAGCTCCTTCAGGACATCATTGCTGAAATTTACATAATAGGCATTAAATCCACAATAAAACCAAGCAAAGACACCTAAATCTAGGGATAAAATGTTAGCATTTGTGCATGCTAACAACCATCATCATGCTTTAAAATGAAACTCATCTTGCTCGTTTAAATCATAAAGCAAAACTCAAGGCTTTTATCCAATTCATGCTAGCATGCTTAAATTCTCAATTAAATTGGTATAAGAATAGAACTTAATCCAATGGCTACTTACAATTTCCAACAATCACGCAATGGGTCTAAATCAAGGAAATTGTATCCAAATAGCTTCTTACATGAGCTAAACAAATAAGTGATAAATCTTAAATCAATTTCCTTAGCTCCACGACTCTTTAAGGAAGCCATTGTCAACCTTTAGCTTGCTGGCCGGGGTTCTATTTTCGCTCCAACTCGACGATCCAACCTCCAACTGCCATGGGTACCTTAATTTGAGAACTAATTCTTAATGGGTACCTTAGATTAGGACCCAAACATCAATGGGCATTCGATTAAACATTAAAATCAGCCCGAAAGAACTTAAATCTCACTTAGCCATGCTTGGAATCGATGGAAATCGAAGGAAGAAACTGTTGTCTCGCCGGAAAATGAGATGGGAAAGAGACTCTTGCTAAAACACATCAGAATCGTTGGAAAAATACACAAAAATGTTGTCGCGATCTGCTTGCGTGTGGGTGCCGGAACGCCACTACTAGCACATCGAGAAGGTTCTGTTGAGAAAATGAAAAGTTTTCATTATTAAACTTTATTTGTGGCATTTAGTGTGACTTTTGGTTTTTGTGACTTTTGGCTTTTGGTTTCTTGTAACCAATAGTGACTTTTGAGTTTTGGGAGTTAGGTGAGTTATGGGAGCATTTTATGACATTTAAAAGTTTGAACCATTGGTATTCTATGGTTACTTTTGTAAGCCTATATAAAGGCATGCTTAGTTGAATGAAAAATCATCTCCATTCATACTTGTCCTCCACATTTTTCTAACAAAGTGGTATCAGAGCGAGTAGCAAAAAAATTGAGAGAAATGGCCAACGGTGGGATGGGTTCGCTTCAACTACCGATGCTTTCCAAGCTCAACTATGACAATTGGAGCATCAAGATAAAAGCGTTACTAGGAGCACAAGATGTGTGGGAGATCGTGGAGAATGGTTTCCTAGAGGCGGAAGCTGGAGCCGATCAAGCGCAAAGAGATGCGTTAAAGGAGACAAGAAAGAAGGACAAGAAGGCCCTCTATATCTTGTACCAATCGGTGGACGAAGACACGTTTGAGACCATCGCCAATGCCGAGACGTCAAAGGCGGCATGGAACAAGCTCCGATCAACTCATAGAGGAGCCGATCGTGTGAAAAAGGTACGGTTGCAAACTTTACGTGGTGAGTTTGAATCTTTACAAATGAAGGAGACGGAGGTGATCGCGGAATATCACACAAGAGTAATGACTGTCGTCAACCAATTGAGACGGAACGGTGAAGAAATCACCGATGTTCGTGTCATGGAAAAGGTTCTACAGAGCCTAAATACAAAGTTCGAGATTATTGCCACGACAATTGAGGAGACACAGGATCTCGAGATTATGACGATTGAACAATTTATAGGCTCATTGCAAGCCTATGAGGAGAAAAAGAAAAGGAGGATGGAGCAAACAGAGACCGTTGAACAACTTCTCCAACTCAAACTCAAGGAGGAGAATAGTCGTGGACGTGGAAGAGGACGTGGTGGTCGAGGCCGTGGTGGAAGAGGTGAAACCAACACCGATGTTTCTCAAAATTCGAGTGATTCCTCAAGAGGAAGAGGAGGCCGAGGTCGTGGAAGACGCGGTGGAAGATCTGGGAGAGATAAATCTCAGGTAAAATGTTATAATTGTAATAAGTATGGCCATTATGCAAATGAGTGTTACTCATCTCAATCAGAATCAAGTGATCGGAAGCATCAGGATCAGTCAGCCGCCAGCACATCCAAAGCCCATCAAGGGCAATCTAATTATGCAGAGGAGAATGGAACTTTATTTATGGTTTCAAAGGGAGAAGAAGAGAGTCAAGATAGTATGTGGTATCTTGACACCGGAGCCTCAAACCACATGTGTGGAAAACGCGAGATGTTTGCAGAGTTGAACGAGATGGAGAAAGGTAATATTGCCTTTGGAGACAATTCTTTGGCCGCCATCAAAGGAATAGGTAAAATTCTCATTTGGTTAAAAAATGGAGAAAATCAATATATTACAAATGTTTATTACATTCCCAGTATAAAAAATAATATATTGAGTGTAGGACAATTGTTAGAGAAAGGTTTTGAAGTTCAAATGAAAAACAATTGTTTGTATTTGAGGGATAATCATGAGAGACTTATTGCTAAAGTTTCCATGACAAAAAACCGAATGTTTCCTTTGAATATATGTAATGATGTTCCAAAATGCTTGAAGACGTGTTATGAGGATCTCTCCTGGTTATGGCATCTACGGTTCAGACACCTCAATTTTGGAAGTCTAGAAGACTTGTCGAAGAAGCAGATGGTGCGGGGTTTACCGCACATTCACAAGCTGAACCAAGTGTGTGAAGGATGCCTACTTGGCAAACATCATCGAAGTAGTTTTCCGAAGGAGTCTATGACAAGAGCCAAGAAGCCTCTAGAACTCATCCATGCTGATGTGTGTGGAATGATCAAACCGGAGTCTCATGGTAAAAGTAAATACTTCCTTCTGTTTATTGATGATTTTTCTAGAAAAACATGGGTGTACTTTTTGAAGGAAAAATCGGAAGTATTTGAAATCTTCAAGAGATTTAAGGCACGTGTGGAGAATGAAAGCAATCTTACAATCAAGGCCATGAGAACTGATCGAGGTGGTGAATTCACATCAAATGAGTTCAAACAGTTTTGTGATGAAAAAGGTATCCGACGTCCGTTAACAGTGCCAAGGACACCACAACAAAATGGCGTGGTGGAGAGGAAGAATCGGACAATCTTGAATATGGCAAGAAACATGCTAAAGACAAAGAAAATGCCAAGGGAATTTTGCACGGAGGTCGTAGCTTGTGCGGTCTATTTGACAAATCGAGCACCAACCAAAAGTGTGCTTGACAAGACGCCTCAAGAAGCTTGGAATGGAAGAAAGCCCGGAATTGGTCACTTCAAGGTATTTGGGAGTATTGCATATGCTCATGTGTCGGAAGAAAAAAGGACCAAGCTCGATGATCGAAGCGAGAAACTCATCTTCATTGGCTGTGATGCAAGTTCAAAGGGTTATCGCCTTTACAATCCTTTGAATGGGAAGGTAATTATTAGTCGTGATGTTGTTTTTGATGAACAAGCATCTTGGGATTGGAATATACAGGAGGAGTATGATTTCCTTCCATATTTTGAAGAAGACGATGAAAATGAGCCAACCAGAGATGAAATGGGTGAAGTTTTGCCTAGTCCAGTGCCATCATATTCAACCGATCGATCGTCATCTGAAGGTTCATCCAGCGATTCTGAGAATGAAATTGATCCAAGAGGAACCCGAAGTCTACAGGAACTTAATGAGGTAACCGAAAATCAAAATGACATAACTCTCTATTGTCTTTTTGGTGATTGTGAGCCCATTAGTTTCAAAGAAGCCATTGCAAGCAAGAAATGGAAGGATGCAATGGATGAAGAAATTCGAGCGATAGAGAAAAATGACACATGGGAGTTGACCAAGCTTCCAAAAGGGCACAAACCGATCGGAGTGAAGTGGTTATACAAGACAAAGAGAAAGGCCAATGGCGATGTTGAAAGGCACAAGGCGAGACTAGTGGTGAAAGGGTATAGTCAACGACATGGCATCGACTATGATGAGGTATTTGCCCCCGTTGTTCGCCTTGAAACTATTCGTTTGATTATTGCTTTGGCAGCTCATAATCATTGGAAAATACATCAAATGGATGTCAAATCAGCATTCTTGAACGGAATTCTTGAGGAAGAAGTCTATGTGGAGCAACCATTGGGTTATGAAGTCAAAGGTGAAGAAAACAAAGTGCTTCGATTGAAGAAGGCTCTTTACGGTTTGAAGCAAGCACCGAGAGCATGGAATTCGAAAATTGACAAGTATTTTCAAGAGAAGAAGTATATGAAGTGTCCTTATGAGCATGCCCTTTACATCAAAATGCAAGGTGAAAGCATACTAATCATTTGTTTATATGTTGATGATTTAGTATTTACCGGAAACAATCCTAGCATGTTTGATGAGTTCAAAAGAGAGATGGCAAAGGAGTTTGAAATGACGGACATTGGTCTCATGAGTTACTATCTTGGGATCGAGATCAAACAAAGCGAAGATGGGATTTTTATATCCCAAGAGGGCTATGCTAAAGAAATGCTCAAAAAGTTCAACATGGATGATGCTAATCCAGTTGGAACACCGATGGAATGTGGAGTCAAAATCACCAAGCAAGGTGGAGGAGAAAAGGTAGATTCTACATATTTCAAAAGTTTGGTTGGAAGTTTGAGATACTTGACATGCACAAGACCGGATATTCTTTATTCAGTTGGAATTATTAGTCGATTTATGGAGGAGCCGACAACTACGCATTGCAAAATGGCAAAAAGGATACTTCGCTACATCAAAGGGACGATTGGGTATGGTCTTTCCTATGTCTCTTCTAGCAATTTTGATATTGTTGGATATTGTGATAGTGATTGGAGTAGTGACTTGGATGATCGAAAGAGTACTACGGGGTTTGTGTTTTTTATTGGTGAAGCGGCGTTCACATGGATGTCAAAAAAGCAACCCATAGTCACATTATCAACATGTGAGGCGGAGTACGTCGCGGCAACTTCATGTGTATGTCATGCAATTTGGCTAAGAAACTTAGTGAAGGAGTTGAAGTTTCAAATGGAAGGTCCGATGGAGATTTTTGTTGACAACAAATCGGCCATTGCCTTAGCCAAAAATCCGGTATTTCATGGGAGGAGCAAGCACATTGGTACCCGATTTCACTACATTCGGGATTGCGTTGCGAATAAAGAAGTGGAACTCAAATATATCAAGTCACAAGACCAAGCGGCAGACATTTTCACAAAGCCCCTCAAGTTGGAAACTTTTATCAAAATGAGGAGTTTACTTGGTGTGACAAATCAAGTTTAAGGGGGGGTGTTGAGAAAATGAAAAGTTTTCATTATTAAACTTTATTTGTGGCATTTAGTGTGACTTTTGGTTTTTGTGACTTTTGGCTTTTGGTTTCTTGTAACCAATAGTGACTTTTGAGTTTTGGGAGTTAGGTGAGTTATGGGAGCATTTTATGATATTTAAAAGTTTGAACCATTGGTATTCTATGGTTACTTTTGTAAGCCTAAGGCATGCTTAGTTGAATGAAAAATCATCTCCATTCATACTTGTCCTCCACATTTTTCTAACAGGTTCTACACGAGCTGAAATCGCCGACAAAAGAAGCATCGACATGCTGGTTCACCGGAAACCGAAGGGAACGAGAAAAACACTACCGAAAACGCTGCTGTAGACTGTCGCCTACTTCCACGCCGTTGAGCTGCTGCACGTCGGAATAGTGGCCGAAAATCTTGAGTGGTGACGATGAGAGGGAGGCCAGCGGCAGTGAAGAGAAGTGAAGAAGATGATGGTGGTGATGGAGGAAGGGAAAAATCGTGAGGGAGAAGGAAGAGAGGAAGAATATGGCTTATTTGGCTTGGCTCTTCCTTAGGCTGCACGTGGCTAAAAGAGGTTAAAGGTTAGGGTTTTTATGGCTTGGCTAAAAGACTCATTATTCACCAAAATGTCATTCAGCTTTAATTCTAAGAATACCGATCAAAACTAATTCAGTAAAATCCTATTTTCCACCAATTAAACTCAAAATTAGAGAAATTGAGTTTTACCTGAAATGCTGACATTACAGATCCTTTCCTCGACCCTTGCCTCAACCCTTGATTCCATACTTGCCAACTCAGCCTTCAGGATCATTATCTCTTGTTCTTGTTCAATTTTTTCTCTCTATGTAGGTCCTAAACTTGACGACGGGCCACTCTTGTCTGATTCCGATGGCTTCAGTCCCCATATCATGGCTTTAATGTGGTTAGATTGTCTATCTAAAATTGTCTTACATATAACTAGTTCGGAGAGTAGTTTGGGAGCCTTCTTTAGTGGGAGTATCTTGCAGTTCCACTATCTTCGCATGTATTTATGATTAAAACAATTAAATCCTTATAAAATTCACAAACAAGTTCGAATTTAAATCTTTACATGTGCATCCGTGTCTCGTTGACCCACTGCCCATCTCGCACATGAGTGAGTTCGAACAGGTTAATTGGACCTATATCTTGACACTCCCTTTGTTTATGCAACTTAAAAGACTAGTAAAATTTATGACTATTTGTTGAGAACTACTAGTAATTTAATTCTTCTATTCGCATCTTACCGCTTCATGCCATATGTTAATGAATGACTTCAACCCAGTCCTGTAGTTAAATGAGTGAGACATCCAAGGCATGCAACAAGTGGTGGTGAACTAAAGCGAGGGGGGCTGTGATTCCAAATGAAGAAGATGAAAGCTGGGAATAATTGTGATTCTGCCTAGGGCATTTTAAAAGGGTTTTTATTGACGCTGTCATGAAAGGCGTCACCAGAAACACCTTCTCTCAATGTCATTATTGATGATGTTGAGATATCAATTCTCCGCCGGCATGGTCAATAACAGCGTTAACAGAAGGTTGTCTCTGACTCTTTGTCAACACCATTAAGGATGGCGTCAGCAGAACCCCGTTTTCTCCTCATCTTCTGATGCCGCGTCAGTATTATTGGTCTCTACCAACGTCATTTTTATGGCGTCGATACAGACCTTTTCTCTCGACTAAATTTTTCGAGAAGTAAATCATTTTTCTTGTAGACAACATGCTGTCAATGTTAAAGAAAAAAGGGAAATTGTGAGGAATAGCTAGGAAAAAAAACAATAACAATGAAAAACGGCTAAAAATTAGAGATATTCAAAATTATGGCTACCATAATTTTAGGAGAAGAGAATGAATAGGTTTCAATCCAATTATACCTCTTGTATGTACTCGTATTCATAGTGAACTCTCACAAACTGCAAAATAGATTTCTTTGTTTAAAAAACTATTCTTGGTATTCTCTCACTATACTCTCTCACTATATTTAACTCATCATCTAGATTTATGCTTTTTTAAATTGTCTCCTATTTTCCCAATTTCTCCATTTTCAAACATTTCATCTAAATCCTATATATCAACCTCCTTTATTTGTTATGTTTTTTTAATAATAAAATTAAGAAGGTTGGATGAGAGACAAGATGAAGCATAGGAGGCTGAGGAGAGACGAAATGGAGCTGGAGATTGAAGGAAATCGAACAATAGCAGAATTTCAAACGAAATGCGTTATTGGGGAATATGGAGAGTTTCAGACGGTGTGGTTGGTTACTTACGAAGATGAAAAGTTTTTTTTTTTTTATTGATTCAATAAATGGTGGCGGGTAATTATACTCTTGATTTTATCTCTTTTCATCGACAAATGTAAAAAGTGGTTCAACTAGTGTAGTCTAAATCTTTCAATATTGTTTGTTTTATTTTTTAGGGTTACTCATTTTCATGTTCCATAAATGATGTATATAAATATACTCATATTTAAATCTGTAATTACCATTATTGATCCGAAAAACTGTTTTCATAAATCTTTGTGCACATTTTAGTCATTCAACAGGTAGATGTATATATTCCAATATACATATTTAAACCTATCATAATATAACCATAAGTCTAATTAAGATTATATATGCCCAATATAAGTTATCTAGAGCATCATTTTTATGAGTGTGCTCATACGTAATTACTATTATTTACCCCATAAACTATTTCCATAAGTTTCTATGTACATTTTAGTTTGTAGAATCGACAAACCATTAAGCTGAGAATTAATTTGAATTAATGCCAGATATTACAATTTATTTTGGTTTGTTAAGAATGTTTTTTCTACCCCACGTATTTCTCCTTGTTATTATTTGTTAGGATTGTTTTTTGAGTAATTGCAGTGGGTGGCAAATTAATTATATATAATAGCAAATTTAACACAAGGCAAAAAGAATTGCAAATATGGCAAAAAATTTTGATAATTCCCGTTTTACCCTCCCTTATTGTTTTTTTGAAATATTCTAGAGTAACTACAGTGGGTTCTTTCTCTTGCTTTTGATTTTCCCTTTCTTCCCATGGTTTTTCTGCCGCACAATTTCTCTTTTTCGTTTTACCCTCCCTTATTGTTTTTTGAAATATTCTAGAGTAATTTTTTTTCCTTATTGTTTTGTTCATTTTCTTCTTCTTTTTTGATTTGCTTTGCTTTTTATGATGTTGAGAGGTATTGTTATGATTGTTTCTTCTTCTTTTTATTTATTTGTTTTTTTTTTTTTTTGATAATATGTGGGGAGGGAGATTCGAACCACATACCTTGTGGTTATCAGTACAACTTTATGCCAATTGAGCTAAACTCTTGTTGCAACTTTATGCCAATTGAGCTAAGCTCTTGTTGGCCTTATTTTTAATTCAAGAATGCTAAGAATACAAAAATAGCAATTTTGGTGAGTGTTTGTATTAAGTATATCAAAGTATATCACTGATATACTCCTGTTAATCGTAGTCTATCACTGATTATCACTGATTGAAGTCTATCACGGACTATAATGGATAGATAATGAAATACAAAGAATACAAGAATAGAAATTTTATGGTGGTGGTCACGAAGTTTGTGTGCTAGGCTTTAAAAATTATATTGTTGATTGAGAGTCGCTTGTTCGTAATGGTTATTTTTGGATTTTATGTTCTAATTACCACAAGAGACTTAAATTTTTTGTTCAATTTATGATTGTAGTATAATAATTTTGGATGAGTTTCTAATTACCGAGATGATTGCAATGGGAAGTACTTTACTGAAAGATTTCAATTAAATTGATTTCTATCAGTAACAATCATTGGTAGACTTCAATTAATTGATAATTAACTGATTTCTATCAGGGATAGAAACTGATAGACTTCAATCAACTGATTTTTATCCTCGATAGAAAATGATAGCTTTGAATTAAACTAATTTCTATCAGTGATACAAGTCAATATACTTCAATTAAATTGATTTCTAATAGAAATTGATAAACTTCAATTAAATTGGTTTCTATCAGTGATAGAAACTAATAGTCTTGAATTGAATTGATTTCTATCAGTGATAGAAACTAATAACCTTGAATTAAAATTGAATTGATTTCTATCAGTGATAGAAACTGATAACCTTGAATTAAACGGTTTTCTATTAGTGATTAACACTGATAGACTTAAATTAAACTGATGGATAGAAACTGATAGAGCCTTGAATTAAACTGAACTAATAGATTTGAATTAAATTGTTTTCTATCAGTGGCTATCACTGATAGGCTTGAATTAAACACGATAAAAACTTATAGATTATGATTATCAGAGTCTATCAGTGATACACACTGATAGAATTCGATTAATCAAAGTCTATCAGTGTCTATCACTAATAAACTCCGATTGATTGAAATTTATCATCAAAGTCTATCAGTATTTATCATTGATAGACTCCGATTAATCGAAGTCTATCAGTGACTATCAATAGTAGGGACTGATAGACTATTGGAGATACTAAGGGTATTTTCATAATTTAACGTATTTTTTGCTATTTCCACAAATAATTTTATTTTTTTGCTATTTTTGCAATACTTTTGTCGGTTTTTGCTATCTATGCAAAGCCCCCTTGTTTTTTCCACCTCGTATATCGCTCCACATATTTCTCTCTTCCCTAATACTCATTCCTTTCTTGTTAGAATTGTTTTTTCCATGTACTAAAAAAAAAAATTGTTTTTTCCACTACACTAATTTCTCTTTTTGCCACTGCACTTATTATTTCTCTTGCTTAATATTTTCTCTTCATTTTTTTGATAAAATTATATTTTTCACTTTCCATATTTCTCTTCCTTAATACATCTTTCAATTTTTAACCATTCATTTAGGTGAATTAAAAGTATAAATCTCAATTGAGGGTATTTTCGTCCTACACAATTTGAAAGTAGGGCACTCGCACATATAACAAAATAGGTCAAAATAATTGCAAATATAGCAAAACCTAATAACAAATCCGTGTAAAGGACTAAAAGGCCCATAAAATATGTTTTCATTGATAGAAGCCTATCAGCGACTATCAGTGATAGTCACTGATAGAAGTCTATTAGCGACTATCATTGATAGAATTCTATCAATGATATCAATGATTACACTGATAGAATTCTATATGTATTGAAGTTTATCAATGACTATCACATAAAATTTAGTTCAATTTGAGTATCTAATTACATATTAACGTATTCATTTTTTCTCTTTTTTCCTAGAATTTGAGGTATAAACATCTATTAGTGACTATCACCAATGAAATTATTTGATCTATTAAATAATAGAAGTCTACCAGTGGAGTGTCAATGATAGACTTCTATCATTGATAGAATTCTAAATGTATTGAAGTCTATAAGTGATAATCACTTATATAATTATATTTGTATTGAAGTTTTTTTAGTGACTATCAAACATAGACTTGATACAAATTTCTTCTATTTGTGCTAGTCATTGATAGACTTCAATAAATAAAATTCAGTTCAATTTGAGCATTACTAATGTTCAACTGTTAGACTATCATTGTGAGTGAAATCTTTTAGTGATAGAAATTTATTGTTGATAGACTTTAATCACAATTGCAATTATCAGTGATTAAAGTCTATCACCGATAAGTGATAACTCAACTGATAGACTTTCAATACTATCAGTGATAGTCACCGATAGACTTCAATATAGATAAAATTCTATATGTGATAGACATTGATAGATTTCAATACAAAAAAAATTAGTTCAATTTGAGCATTTCAATTTCTTTTCATTTTTTTATTTGAAACTGCAATTTCTTTTCATTTTGATTCCTCTTGCATTTGTGTTTTTCACCAGTGGTCATGACAAAAAAAATAGATAAAATTCTAATAAATGATATTAGTCTATTAGTGACTATTACATATAGACTTCTATCAGTGACTATCACGGATAAAATAAAGGGCAAAACAGGAATAATAAAAATTTATTTAACAAAAGAAATTAAATAAATAAAAAGGAAAAATGAGATAGAAAAATGAACCCGACGTGAATCGAACACGCAACCTTTTGATCTGGAGTCAGACGCGCTACCATTGCGCCACGGATCCAATTGTTAAGTGTAATCACATTTATTTATTAGTAATAAAAACAAAAATAAATTGAGCAAAAAAATGAGATTTGAACCTAACATGATTAAAGTGTATCACTGATAAGTGATAACTCAACTGATAGACTTTCAATACTATCAGTGGTAGTCATTGATAGACTTCAATACAGATAGAATTCTAGATGTGATAGTATTGATAGATTTCAAAACATAAAATTTAGTTCAATTTGAACAGTTCACTTTATTTTCATTTGAATTCCTCTTGTATTTGTGTTTTTCACTAGTGGCCATGACAAAAAACAGATAAAATTCTAATAAATAACATCAGTCTATCAGTGACTAATTATAGATAGAATTCTATCAATGATAGTTACTGATACATTTCTTTCAGTGATTGTCACTGATAAACTTCTATCAGTGACTATCACTGATTGAAATAAAGGGAAACACGAGAATAATAAAATTTATTTAATAGATTTGTCATATCTACAATTTTTTTTTTAATTTTGCTATATTTGCAAATAGAAAAACATAAATTGCTACCCAGTAAAATATAATAACTCTTTGAAAATTCTGCTAAAATTTACATTTAAGCTATATTTACAAAATCTTTTTTTTTTTTTTTTTGAGTACATCAAGATTTGGGAATTGGGGGATTTGAACCTCTAACCTCATGGTCGATAGAACATGTCAATTACCGCTTAGCTAAACTCGCTTTGGCCTATATTTACAAAATCTAATACCTTAAGGTATTTTTTGAATTGTAGTATTTAAAATCGGTCCTTTCTCGTTGACCCAAGAAAAAATGTCACTATTCTTCACAAAAAAAAAAAAAAAAAAAAAAAAAAAAAAAAAAAAGTCACTATCGTACCACCAATAAAGTGCTTTCAACTTTTTTTTTTTTTTTTTTTTTTTTTTTTTGAAACTAAGTGCTTTCAACTTGTTAGAAGTATTTTTTAACATTTTATAATATTTTGTTAGATTATAAAATATTTATTCTGGAATGTTTCGACCAACTTATTCTATATAGGTGGTAAACTTAGGGTTTCAACTCATTCTCCAAAAGTTCTTTTACATTTTCTTTAAATAATTCTTTTTAAAAAAAATTAAATAACCTTAATTAAAAAGCAGTTAAAGTAGTTTTAAGAAAAATTTTAATTACCGTCTCTTCCAAAATATTTAGATTTCATAATTTAAGATTCTGTTTGATAATCATTTAGTTTTTAAAATCAAGCTTGTTTTCTCTCAATTTTCTTAAAATGGTTTTCATCTTTGTTAAGAACGCATATGCATTCCTAACCAAATTCCAAAAACAAAAACAAAAACAAGTATTTGAAATCTAATTTTTTAATTACTTTTCAAAACTTGAGTTGGTTTTTGGAAACATAGAAAGAAGTTAGATAACAACACAAAGAAACTTATAGGTGAGAGTAATATTTTTTGTACGCTTAATTTTCAAAAACCAAAAACAAAAAATCAAATGGTTATCAAACCGACCTAACAATTTAGACATTTCTAAAAAGTGAGATAGTAGGATCTCTTTTTTTTTTTTCTGAAAACACGTAACATTGTATTTATTTCTAAAAACTATGTTTATATTACTATATTAGCTTCATCACAAATTAGAAGAGAATATTAATTAGAATAATATTATTAATATATCTCACTGCCATTATTCCTCCAATTTAATTTTCACTAATTCCAGGCCACAATTTTTACACCACACTCTAGATTAAAAAAGAGAGAGAGAGAAGTCAATGTTATAAATTCATATTCCCTCACATCATCACATCCACTCTTTCCATACAACTACTAGTAGTGGCACATAATCAACGCTAACATCACACAACAAAGAAGAAAAATAAAGAAAGAAAACAAGACCTACTTATGGCCGTAACATCAACATAATTATCCTCCTAACTATTCGATATACGTCAAAGTACGTATAGCTTAAAATTTCTTTCATACATTCAACGATACAAAAACTATTAACCTCATAAATTCTGAAACTTAAATGAATACGAACCCATGAGCTTCGAAAACTCCTTCATATCAATAAATCCATCTCCATCTGTATCCACACCCTTCACCATTTGCCTGCACGCCTTAAGGTTGGTCCGCTCGCCCAATATCTTCATGATCTCCATCACTTCCTCGGCACTTATCTTCCCATCTCCATTCGAATCGTACACTTTGAACGCGCTCTCGATGTCCCCTACCCTCACTTCCCCACCGCTCATCGTGTACAGCTCCACGAACTCCTTCAAGTCCACGAATCCATCTCCATCCACATCGACAAACTCGAACGACTTCGCAGCCTCGGCGTCGGAGATCTCTTTGCTTCCAGCCATGGCTCTGTGAGCAGCCTTGTACTCCTCAAAGGAGATCTTACCATCCTTGTTGGAGTCGAACTTGTCGAACGCCTATTAAAAGATATAAAAAATGATATTACAGGAGTTCGAACACAGGATTGGATATCGATAGCATGTTAAATGTATGAATATTTATTTGTTCATACCCATTTGACCTCCTCCAAGTTTGGGCGGAAGTGCTTTGAGGAGGTTGAGGAGTTGGACCTCGGCTTGAGTTGGGTGGATGTGGGAATTTGTTTAATTTGTCGCTTTCGTGAACAGCTTGTGAATAAGCTCAGTACGCTTCTGCCTTTGTTTGTCATCTTCTTTCTGGGTTTTGAGTAGAGAAACAATTCGTAAGTGGTGAAGTTTTTTAAGGGTTTTTGAGATCAATGGGAGACGTTGAGTTTTTGGGGGAGACCACGAACCTTATTTATAGGCAATAGAAAAAGATTTTATTTTTTATTTTTTTTTATTCTCTCGTAATACTCATCCCATCTACTCACCCGTCAATTGGTATTTATATACAGACAACTACTTTTTCTTTATGTTAAATATTTTTTTTACAACACGTGAGTGAAAATTTGAACTTTTGACTTTTTAGTTGAGGGTACAAATCTTATGCTAGTTGGCTTATGCTCTATATTTTCATTTATTACATCTCCTGTGATACTTTTCATTGTATTTATTTTATATAACATTTTTAATTTATAGCTTTAAATTATTAATTAAAAACTTAAATTTTTTGTACTACAACTAATATAAGAACCGAAATTTCAACGTTTGACCTCAAAAAGATAAACGGATGGTCTAAGTGTGTTGAACTGTGCTTATGTTTAATTGCCTACATATTACAAGTAGAGAATACCATATAAGATTCATATTCATAGTAAACAAAATATATATGACAAGGAATTAATAGAATTTATGTGACGTGTTTAGATTGTCCTTGTTAATAAAAAATTGTTTGGAATGTTGCTTTTGTAAAAGAATAAAAGTGAAGTTTCTTTTACAAAAGCTTCTTTTTAGCTATACTATTTTTTCAAAAAACAATATTTAGTGTTAAAGTAAGCACGGTTCAATGATAATTGAGATGTATGGTGTATCTTCGATCATAAGGTTAGGAGGTTTGAATCTCTCCATCCCCAAAAGTTGTTGAACTAAAAAAAGAATATTTAGTAGGAACGTAACCATACATAGTCAAAATTATCTATTATATTTTATTTTTCTATAATCATTAAAAAAATAACACGAGATGTTCTTTAAAACAAGGGGAAAAAACATTGTCTATTTATTGTTTTAGGCCTAGGATTCGAAATTCGGATTTGGCATTGACGGCAGCGGCGGATCCACCTCAGGCCGGGAGGCTCGAGCCCCATCTGAACTGACCACTATATTTATATTATTATAACAAAATTCATGCAAATTTCATAGTTAGGTTGTTGACCAGTTGGTTCATGCGCTCCCAGCCCCCCCTCACCTTGTCTATGCAGTCCCAGGTTCAAATCTGCACGCACGCGTTTTTTCAACTTTTCATTTTATTTACTTTTTATTTATGCACGCGTCAATATTTTCTTTTCATTAACACTATTCTTGATATTTTATTTACTTTTTATTTATGCAGTCCTCGGTTGGTTTGCATTAATGTTATTCTTATTTAAAAAAAAAAAAAATTCACTTCTATAATTGGAAAAAGAAAGGTTTTAAATTTGTCTTAAATTTAAATTATAGACTATATTTTCTTTTTAAAAATTATTTACAATTTTAAAATACTACCTAACAAGTTAAATTATAAATTTTGTCCCCAAATCTAGTTAGTGTGAAATACTTTTTTTAATTTTGAATTTTTTATTTAATAAGTCCCTTAATTTTTTTAAAAGGTGCCTAAATTTCAATTGTATGTCTAATAGGTTCATGAACTTTCAATTTTGTGATTAATAAGTCTTTGACATATTCAATATTTTTTAAAATTCATGAATTTATTTATTATAAAATTGAAAATTTTGTGTTCAATTAGACACAAAAATCAATGTTCTCTAATGTATTTGTTAAATTAAAAGAACGTGTAAATATGTTAGAGATTTTTTTTTAACCGATGGCAAGGACTTATTAGACACAAATTTGAAAGTTTAGAAATTAATTTGGCAATTTTAAACTTGAGAAAACCTATTGATACAAAAATTGAAAATCTAGGAGCCTATTAGGCACAAACATAGAAGTTCAAGGACTAAACTTGTTTTTTAACCTAACAAATATATAATATATTTTTTTATCTTAACTTATTGTTTAAATATCGTTTCTTTATATCAAATATAAATGAAATGGATACAAACATTTTAAAAATTTTGATATGTTGTTTTTTAAAAATTAATCCTATAATATAAAAAATTGTAGAGGACAATTGTGATGGATGAAATTAGTAGTTAAGTTTCATTTATGATTTTTTTTTAATTTCATACTTGTAAATTACTTTGACGAAATTTTATGTGAAGTCCCCCCTAAACAAAAATTCTGGATCCGCCACTGCTTGACGGTCTCGACATTCTTTCGCATCCCCTACAACCTAAATTGTCCCTACAAACCAACACATGTCATTTTAGTATGCTTTGTCCTCACTCACATGGTTCCTAGCTAGGAAATTTTCCAGAAGGTCACCTAATATAGAACTTCACCAAATCAAGCGCGCTTAACTTTAAAGTTTCTATGATTAAGTCACTGAAAAGGCAAGTGGACATTTTGTTGGTTTTGGCAGTATCTATCAATTCTTTTAAATTTTTCTTAACCATACTTTCATATCCTTAGGCTTATTAGATAAATCACTGCATTTAATATTGCCATTATTCTTGCCCTCATTATGGCCTTTGATTGTAAATAATTATAGCCTTATTTTTGGTATCTTGTACATATTATTGTGTATAAAGTCTATGATCCTCAATGAGAAATTATCAAGAGATTATACATTCTCATCTCTATTTGTGATTCTTTATGGTATCAGAGACTTTCTAAACCTTTTTGCTTTCTTCTTCATATTTTCAATTGTCCTCAATGGCAACCCATACTGATTCTTCTTCGCTGTCAACTGCTTCTCCATTGTTTCTATTATCCAATATTTGCAACCTCGTACCACTCCGTTTGGATTCAAGCAACTATGTGCTGCGAAAATTTCAAGTTTCATCAATTTTGAAGGCCCATTCTCTCTTCGGTCATATTGATGAATCTACTCCCAAACCAAACCCGTATGTTCGTACAGAATCGGGAAACAACATCACCGAGGTCAGTTCTGAATTTCTTTAATGGGTCTCTAGAGATCAAGCTCTCATCACAATAATCAATGCTACACTTTCTCCCTCTGCTCTTGCCCATGTTGTTGGTTCATCTTCTTCAAGAGATTTGTGGCTTTCACTGGAAAAACGCTACTCCTCTAACACAAGGTCAAATATTCTTGATTTACGTTCTGCCTTGTATACTATTAAAAAGTTGTCTTCAGAATCAATTGGTCAGTACACATGTCGAATTAAACAACTTGTTGACAAGCTAGCAGCAGCCTCAGTAAAAATTGAAGATGAAGAGATCTTAGTTCATACCTTGAACGGCTTACCCACTGAATATCATGCCTTTCGGACGTCTATACGAACAAGGAGCGACGCATTATCATTGGAAGAACTTCACGCCTTGCTCGTTGCTGAAGAAAAATCGACTGCTGCACATCAGATCGTTGAACCAACACCCACTACCATGGCCGCCCTTCATCGCTCGTCTCAGGATTTTTTCGGCGCAAATCTCGCTCGTGGGCGTGGTAGGCGCGGCACATCTCAACGAGGACGAAATGTAAGGGGCGGCGGTAACCCTAATAATTTGTTTCACAGCGCAGCACATGGAAACAGGGGAAACAGGCCGAATTTTGGGCTTGGGCAGCGTGGGATCCTCGGAAACGGGCCTGGGCCGAACTCACCAAATATCTGGCCTTCTAAATTTGGTCATGCGTCAATTGAACAACAGCAACGTGGATCTGGATTTTCGAATTTTGGCCCGAATTCTGCATCACAAAATATTGGATCTGGATATTCTAATATTGGAGGACGTATTTTTTGTCAAATCTGCTCAAAACCCGGTCATGGAGCTCTTGATTGTTATAACCGGATGAATTTTTCCTATCAGGACCGTCATCCTCCATCTCAATTAGCTGCAATGGCGGTAAATACTATGAATTCCAATATATCTCCTGATACTACTAATAACTTTTGGTTATCTTACAGTGGATGCAATGTTCACATGACAAATGATTTGGCTAATCTCAATCTCTCTAATACTTATAATGGAGAAGAGTCCGTCACAGTGGGTAATGGTCAACCTTTAAATATCGAAAACACTGGCAGCGGTATTATCTCTACTCCCTCCCATACTTTTAATCTATCTGAAGTTCTTCATGCTCCTACTCTAGCTGCAAATCTCTTATCTGTTCATAAGTTTTGCCTTGATAACAATTGTCTTTTTGTCTTCGACACTGACTGGTTCCTCATTCAGGATAAAGCCTCTGGAAAAATTTTATACACTGGCAAAAGTATCAATGGTCTATACCCTATTCCAAGCTCGTCTGTTTTGTCTTCTCCAGAACTGCACACCAAAAATTTTAATTTTCTTACAAAACAGGAGTGTTCCCTGTGGCATCATCGGTTAGGACATCCTGCACCAAAAATTTTACGTTCTACTTTGTCTCGTCTTGGTATTTCTTTATCTTCTTCAATCTCTACTTGCGAATGTATTAGTTGTTTACAAGCTAAAATGACTAAACTTTCCTTTCTCATATCTTCTTCTGCTTCTTTCGTACCTTTAGAACTTATTCATAGCGATGTATGGGGTCCTTCCCCAATTTTTTCTATTAATGGATATCGCTACTATGTTAGCTTTATAGATGATTTCAGCAAATTTACTTGGCTTTTTCCTATTTCTTCAAAGTCTGATGTACATACTGTTCTCTCTAAATTTGTTCCTTTTGTTGAAAATCTTCTCTCCCACAAATTAAAAATTTTTCGTTCTGATGGTGGTGGTGAATTTTGTAATACATCTCTCCGTTCCTTTTTCGACTCCAAGGGTATTTTACATCAAAAATCTTGTCCCTATACTCCTGAACAAAATGGTGTAGCTGAACGTAAACATCGTCATATAGTAGAAACTGCGAAGTCCTTGCTTTTTCACTCTTCTGTTCCTATAGAATTTTGGCCTTATTCCTTCTCTACTGCAGTTTTTCTCATAAATCGAATGCCATCTTCTTCTCTAAATATGTTTTCTCCGTTTGAAAAGCTTTTTGGTTATACTCCTGATTTGCATCATCTTAAAGTTTTTGGTTGTGCATGTTATCCTTTACTTAAACCTTACACAAAACACAAGCTTGAACCAAACACATCTCAACATATTTTCCTTGGTTACACTCTTGATTTCAAAGGATATATATGTTATAATCCTCTCACCAGAAAATCCATTGTTTCTCGCCATGTTATTTTTCATGAAACCATTTTTCCTTTTGCCAAACCAATTTCTCCCAAACCCTTTTCCCCAACCATTTCCTCCTACTAATGTCGATCAAACTCCTTTACTTACCCTTTTAAATTTACCATCCAACCCGAACCATATACCTCCTCCCTCTACCTCACCGTCACCCACTGTTGATGCTGACTCTACATTATGTATTAACCCTCCTTGTAAAAATTTGCATTCTTCTTCCTTGGTTAGTAATGCAGATCTATCGTTGGCTAGTGAAAATGTCAGAAACAACCATGGCAGTTCAGCTAATATTTCTCGTCGCACTGTTAATATTCATTCGATGCAAACACGGGGTAAATCAGGAATATTTAAGCCCAAAGCATTTGTTTCAACTGCATTACCTTCCATTCCACCAGATCCATCTTCATATACTGAGGCTTCAAAATTCTCAGAATGGAGATCTGCTATGTGCGAAGAGTTTAATGCACTTCAAGAACAAGGTACGTGGACTTTAGTACCTCGATCACCATCTATGAATATTGTTGGTTGCAAATGGGTTTTCAAAACCAAGTATCATACAGATGGATCGATTGCTCGGTATAAAGCCCGGTTAGTTGCAAAGGGTTATCACCAAGTGGAAGGTTTTGATTTTGAAGAAACATTTAGTCCAGTAGTTAAAAAGCCAACCATTCGTGTTATACTTGCTCTTGCTGCTCAGTATAAATGGTCTCTTACTCAACTGGATGTTAAAAATGCATTTCTTCATGGCCACTTGAAAGAGGAGGTTTATATGTTACAACCACCTGGCTTTCTGGACAAATCTTGCCCCAATCACGTATGCTTACTTCATAAGAGTCTTTATGGCCTTAAACAGGCTCCTTGGGCTTGGTTTGATCGCTTTACATCCTACTTATTTACCTTGGATTTTGTTGCTTCTACTGCTGACTCATCATTATTTATCCGTTCTGTTGGCTCTTCTTTAACTTATTTGTTACTTTATGTGGATGATATTATCATTACTGGAAATGACTCGTCCTATATATCTATCTTAAAGAAGCAGCTAGCCTCTGAATTTCAGATTTCAGACCTTGGGGCATTAAAATACTTCCTTGGCCTGGAAGTCCACTACTCTTCAGATGGAATCTTTGTTAATCAAGCTAAGTATCTACATGATCTTCTTCAAACATCAGGAATGTCATCTGCTAAATCTTGTCTCACTCCGATGTCGACTTCTGTTGATCTAAACGACTCTGCACCTTTATTTGGTGACACAACCCTTTATCGTCAACTTGTTGGATCCTTGCAATATCTCACATTCACTAGACCCGACATCGCCTATGCAGTAAACCGAGTGAGTCAATTCATGCATCGACCTACTGCTATACATTTTGCTGCTGTCAAACGTATCCTACGGTATCTTTGTGGATCTAAACGTTTGGGAATTATGTTTCGCCAAGGGTCTTTATCTCTTAATGCATTCTGTGATTCTGATTGGGCTGGGGATACATCTGATCGACGATCAACATCTGGTTTTATTATATTTCTTGGCTCCAATCCTGTATCCTGGTCAGCTAAGAAGCAATCTACTGTCTCACGTTCTTCAACAGAAGCTGAATACAGATCCCTTGCTACCACCACTGCTGATCTTTATTGGATACGTCAACTTCTGCGTGATCCTCATATCTCATTGAAAATTCCTCCTACTTTATGGTGTGACAATATCTCAGCAATATCTCTTGCAAACAACCCCGTCTTTCATGCTCGAACAAAGCACATTGAAATAGATTACCACTTTGTTCGTGAGAAGGTTGTTCGTAAAGATATCTCTGTTCGATTTATCTCCTCAAAGGATCAACTTGCTGATTTACTCACAAAGGCATTATCATCACAGACCTTTTCATTATTCAGAGACAAACTTTTGACTTCCACCCAGTCTTCAGTTTGAAGAGGCATATTAGATAAATCACTGCATTTAATATTTCCATTATTCTTGCCCTCATTATGGCCTTTGATTGTAAATAATTATAGCCTTATTTTTGGTATCTTGTACATATTATTGTGTATAAAGTCTATGATCCTCAATGAGAAATTATCAAGAGATTATACATTCTCATCTCTATTTGTGATTCTTTAAGGCTCTCTCTCACTTGAATGTGGTCTCATTTCATTCATGTATCCTTGTTATACTCCAACGTCACAATTTACTTTTTCTGACTTTCTATATTCAAGAAACTTATTATATATATCAGTTTATTATATTTGTACATTTATTATTACAAGTTGATTAGTTATCTGTTATAGCAGTTTAAGTTTCCGTTAAGAGTTTGTAACTATCCGCTTGTATTTAAGGAAAAGTTTACTTCAATCAATATATGGGAAAATCATTTTTCCTCTCTAATTGTGAAAAAAAAACTTTTTTTTAAGAGATAAATGAAGAAACTGTTATAATTTTATTCTTTTTAAACATTTATTTTTATAGTTAATATGCCATTATGTGTCATAAGACTCTTTTAATAGCTAGGTCAATATGTAGAGCAATTTTGTCAAATGTAATTAAATTAATTTTTTGTTTATTGTTTACCATTTTAAAAGGGGTGTATTAATTCCAACTAAGTAGAGCTCATAAAGTTTCTACTAATGACCAAGAGGTTTATGATTCGAATCTTCTACCTTCACATGTTTTCAAAAAAGAAAAAAAAAAAAAGAATATAGTAACGTTGTTTTAGTGATTTCTTAAAGTTATGAAATTAATTTTAATTTAATGAACTAAAAAAAATGTATATGATCTTGAAATGTGTAAATTAAAGTTGTTTTTGTCTTCAAAAAAAATCTCCACTACTAACATTTTTATATTGTATAGATTTCATTTTACTAGTTTTTATACATCTAAACATATTTTATTTTCTTCAACTATGATTTTGTTGTCAACAAGAGCATAGCTTAACTGGCATGAAGATGTACTGATAACCACGAGTTTTGTGGTTCGAATCCCCCACCCCCATATTGTCAAAAAAAAAAAAGTATGATTTTGTCTTAGTCCTTATACTTTTAAATTTTCAAAAACTAAAATTCAACTTTTGAAAGTAAGAAATTGGACTTACATTCAAAATATGGGGATGAAAAATTATATTTCATCTTCTATTTTTTAGTTTTAAAAAGTAGGCATCTCAATTCCCATATAAATTTTGTTTTCGATTCTGGTCGGTTTTGGTAATAATATATACTATTAGTCATGCTTTGGCTCCTATACCTATGACAGGTTGATTCTCATCATTAAAACATTCAAAGATCAACAAAGAATAAGCACGAAAATTTAGGACCAAATTTGGTTTCAAGCCTTTTAGTTGAAGGGAGGAAACTTTAAAATATTAACTTGGCTAAATTATAAAAAATACCCCTGAACTATGGGGTTTGTTTCAAAAAAACTCTTGAACTATACAAAACGTTTCAAAAATACCCTGTAGTTAATTTTTGGATGGGAACTGTTAAAACCGTCGAAAATACCATTGTCGAAAATCTAGTCAAGCTCTTGGAATGATGTGTTGAAAGAGAATAAAAGCTCCTAGTGTATGAATACGTGAAAAATAGGTAAAGCTTCTCATTAATTTTCATGGAAGAAGAATTTACGGTGGGATAAGAAAAAAAAAGCATTTTCTAATAAGGTTACTTTTTAAAATCTTTTGAAAGTTAAAAAGTATTAATGAAACTTAATTTTTTAATGGTTTCCATAAAAAAAAATTAACGACAAGGATATTTTTGAAACGTTTTTTAAAGATTAGGAGTATTTTTGAATCTTTTTAAAGTTCAGAGACATTTTTGAAACAAACCTCATAGTTCAAGGACATTTTTTTTTATAATTTAGCCTATTAACTTTATTGTACAATTTTATAACTTAAGACGGGCTACGAGGGAGATAAATTTACAAATTTCTTCTTTGCAGCAGTAAAAAGCAATTATGGAAGAATTTTAATCGATTAGTATGTTTGGTAAATATTATTATTATTATTATTTTTAATTTATCTAAAATCACTTTTTAGTTTACTGTTATATCCCATATCACGTTCGACTTTTGAATTCGATTTTCCTACAAATTTGTTATTTTCTCTAACTAAATCTTTGAAATTATGAATCTATCATTCCATGTTTTTTTTTTCACGTCTATTGTTCTCTTAAATCAACGAAATTTGGTTTGATTCAGTTTTTTATAACAATAGTGTTTATACACTTTTATCAAATAATTTAGATTAAACATATTTACTTGTAATTAAAAATATAAAATTTTAAATAATTATCTTGTAATAATTTTGATTTAAATTTCAATATAAAAACAATTGAAATAATATGTCTACTTTGATCATTATAGCTAAACCATAACAATTTAGTATTAATTTATCAAACATCACAATATACTATCCAGATTTAAAATTGAAATTTATCACACTATTTTTACACATCATGTGTCATAGCTGATTTTTATTTAAACCACAATTACCATCGACTATTTTAACAGTTATAGCAATCGGTAAGCCTAAATCCTTTAAGCTCAACTTGCTATTAAAAATTTGATTGGAAAAGCACCTCTTCATGAAATATAGGTAAGTGAGTAAAATTAATATGACTTGTATGGTCTAAAATCAAAAGTAGTACTTTTCAAAAAAAAAAAAAAAAAATCAAAAGTAGTAATTAATTAATAATATATCCATGAACATAGTTAAAAGAGCATAAAACTTGTACCTTCGACCATGAGGTAAGAGGTTCAAAACCACCACTCCACATTCTCAAATTGTTCAACTCCATTTTTGTTAACTACGAGTGTGGGATAAAAGAAAAGTACTAATTTAGTGTTAACTCTAAAAATATTTGTTGTGTAAAAAAAAAAAAAAGAAACTCTAAAAGTATTTCACTTCAGTTCCCTTTTTAAGAGTGCTTAATAAACTATTCTAAGGGTCCGTTTGGAATACATTTTAATTTAAATGTTTTTCAAGAATGCATTTTTTAAAAAACATTTTGTATATGTTTAGAATTTAAATACTCATATGTTTGGTTGCATTTCATCATATGTGTTTTTATACACAAGTTATTGTATACTAAAGACTCTTTTTTAAAAAAGTTGGTTTCAAGTGTTTCTCTCAAAATGGTTTATTTACCAATCTCATTTTCTAATAAGTCTTTTTTAGTGGTTGCCAAACACTAGAAATTTTTTCAAAATTAAACATTTGAAAAGTTAATCCAAAGACACCCTAAATCACTTTAGATTTGTGAGCAAACACCTTGTAAGTCTCAAATCCTCCTAAAAGTCATCTCTCCACTCACCATAAAATACAAAAGCTTAGTAGCGAAGATGAATGTCAAATTGTTATAAAAAAAAAAAGAAAAATCTAAGAATCAAAACATATATTATATACGAAAATTACAATAAAACAAATCTAAAAGTAGAAGAAACGCGTAAAAGAGGAGGGTGTGGTAGTTATTTTCATAAACCTAAAAGATAAAAGGTAAGCAAAAAGATGCCTATATTATATCCCTTTGGACAAAGATTTGGTAAAGTTGAATGCATATATTTGGAGGGAATAGATTCTTATGCTGAGTCCTTTTTGCAATTGTATAAACCCCACCTTCATAAAGATCACTACTTTGTAAAATGCAAAGAGAGTGTGAAAGGGAAGAGAAAGAATAGCATAATCTCTCTTGCTCTTTCACTATTGTGTGGAATATATGTCTTTATATAGTACTAAGGACCAACACATAGCCAAAAAAGATATGCCTTTTAATTTATTTTCACCATCCTACGATAATGTTGCTATGCACTTTTTTATTTATTTAACCAAAAAGCAAAAGATATCTCATTAGGACTAATTTTAGGAAAATGCTAAATTCTAATGGTTAATTGCAGATATAGCAAGTTTTATAAAAAAATTGCAAATACAGCAAAATTTTTAAATCGCTTTTTTTAATTCCAGTTTTGCCCCTGTTTTGATTTCTATCAGTGATCTATCGCTGATAGAATCACAGTGATAGAAATTCAGTGATAGATTTCTATCACTAATAAAAATTTATCGCTAATAGAAATCAATAGTGTATTTGATTACGTGATAATTTTGTACATATCTTTTGTTTTTCCTTTTTTTGTTTTGTTGAGGTTTTCCCTTCTTTAAATTTCAACTTCGTCTGTTTTGTGTTTTTCTTTTCTTCCGGTTCAATTTCCATGTTGTTTTGCTTCGACATCTATAAAAAAAAAATAAAAACAAAATCAATGACAAAGGTTTTAGAAAGAAAAATGATAGTTTTCTATCAGTGATAGAAGATTTCTATGATAGATTTCTATCACAGTGACAAAAAACCTTCTAGGACAGATAGAAAACAATAGCAACTTCCAAACAAAATGCAAAAATCTTCTATCGATTCTATCGGTGATAGAAATATAGAAATCTGTCCGTGATAGGTTTCTATCACCGATAGAAACCTATCTTTCTATTATTGATAGGAATCTATCAGTAATAGATTCTATCACTATAAAAACCTATTGTGATACTTTGATATTTGTACTATCTTTATCACTGGTAGAAACCTTTAGATCTGTATTATTGGTGTAGAGAATGCAAGAGAATCTGAAGGTTCAGCAGAGATTGAACTAAGGCCCGATGGGATACCAGGAGGGGCTTAAGCGCCATTAAAGCATTCAAAAGACTTGAGTCTAGTTTACGAATTATTATTTAACTGTAGTATTTTTAAATGTTGAGGGGGGTTTGGGCCTCACGTACGTCCGCCGATGGTTCCTTGTGAGAATTCTATTTGAGAGAGCTTCACTATTGTTTCAAAATAAAAACAAAAACAAAACCAAAAATAAAAAACAAAAAACCAAAAAAAGAGGATTAGGATTTAATAGATTGTTAGGTTGCATTTAGAATTGACTAGTTTTATTACCACGTCCAATGCACGTTATATATATTTTTACAAGGGGTGTTCATCTTCACACCGAAAAATCGATCGGTCGGTCGGTCAGTTTAGTGATTTCTTAAAGAATCGACCGATTGACCGATATATATATAATTAATAAAAAAAATAGAATTTTTAATTAGAAATAATTAAAACCCTAGTTGCAGTGCAGATTTTTTATTTCATTTCTCCTCACTCACGTCTCACGTGGTCACGCCTTCGCCTCCTCCATCGCCTATCTCAGATCTCTCTGACGGGAACGACTTGTCGAAGGTCGTATCAATAGTGGCCGAGGTCGAACACAGGAAAGGGGAATCTAACACTTATAGAATTTCGTGCTTATGAAAATAGGGGGGATTTTTGTAGAGAAGGACAAACAAAAGTAAATAAAATAATTAAATGCTGAATTTTAAAAGACAGAAAATAAGCATGAATAAGAGAAATTTGACGGGAATCAATAACATGAAAAGGGATAGTTGGATTGGGATTTATTATGCTTGATTCTAATTCGTTGGCTTCCTAGTTTTCTCTAATAATCGTTTTAAGTTGATTTCATAACTCCGGTTCGCTTCTGGGTTACTCAGAGGACCCCCCTACACTAACCTGGTCTAATTAACTTTCTAACCGTGAATTATGCAATTAACAAGATTAATTAATATTAACTTTATCGCTCGCCACCCCTTATACATAATTTAGCAACCATCTGAGACCTCTGCAACGATTACTAATTATATCTAACTAGTTAATTAACAAGCAATTTTGCAACTACCTATTAAAACTAGCCGCTTTGGGATCTTGGGTCTGGAATCATAAGAACCAAATTCAAATGCAATTTAAATCTAATTCCTACAAACTTTAACATGCATCCTAGGCCTATCAAGGGTCGTCTTGCGTAGAGAGTGGCTTGCCTCAACCTAGTGGGTATCTAAAAATAACTGATAGAATACACAAGCAGTAATCGCATAGGGCGTCAATCCTAATAGACTAGCCTCATGTATTGGTTTAAACGGGATAACATGCAAAACTTAATGAAAATACAGCAAGAACAACAAGTAAAACTCAGAAAACTCAGCCAATCTTATTAAGAATCAAGACATAAACCCAATCCAACGATCTAAACGAGATTAGGTACGCATAGATGAAGTAAAAGCAACAATAAACATGAAAGAATCCATAGAATATGACCAAGAATGGTCTACAACAGTGCTGGAATGTAAAAGAGGCAGAAGAAATCGTAAAAGGACCAAAATTCTAACCTAACGGCAGACTAAACCGAGGCTACATATATATAGAAAATACGGTGGTGTCGAGACGCCAAGGGCAGCGTCGAGACGTTGCAAACTTTTCACTCCGGGTATTTTTCGCGTCGGCGTCTCGACGCCAGCCTCAAATCTCGACTTCCTACTTTATTTCTTTGTCTTGTCTCGCTTCTTCTCGGGCCTTCAATCTTCGGCTTTTGGTGTCACTCTTCAGGCCCGCTTCAACACAATTGGGTCTTTTCACCTCCTCGCCATCCAAGACACCGAGATGGCTCCAAAACTCCGTAATTGGCCCGAATTAACACCAATTAGCGTGATCGACTCCCGATATAGCCTAAGCTCAATGATCCTATAAATAAGACAAGTAAAGCATAAAATGATTCTAACAAGCTTAGATTAGAGGCAATAAAATAGGACTATTTAGGTTCTATCAAATACCCCCAACCTAAATTTTGTTAGTCCTCGAGCAAGGCACACACAGACCAAAGAGAAAGACGTTGTGCATATAATTGAAAAGTGATTTAATCCTCAAGACTCAAATACTCCAAAAACTAAAGCAATCAAGAGACATTCGCAAGAGAGACAAATGAGGAGACAAATAAAAAATTTTCAAAGATTATCTTGCACAAGAGAGTTCCATCCCACCTAAAGAAGACTTTACTAGCCCGGGATTGACTTACTCAACCCTCATCCTATCTTCCCCCTACACTAGCACTAAGGTCTTGCTAAAAGGCCCAAATGGAACAAACTAGGTTGCTTCCTCTTGCTTAGGTGCCTGATCAAGGAATTCCCTTTTCTTTTTCTTTTTCTTTTCGTTTTTTGCTTTTTTTTTTTTTTTTTTTTTTTTTTTTTTTTTTTTGCATTTCCTTTGGATGGGGCACTAGCTTTCATACTATAGCGCAGGGACCTATAACCCGAGTTTTACTCTTGGTTGACCTAACTGATCACACCGCAGGTAGCTCTTTTTACCCCTAAGCGTTTAAGCTCAATGCAAGCATGCTTTTTCTTTCAAAATAAAAATGACAAGCATATATGATTTTTCTGTTGGCTCGCGCTCACTGACTTATTTTTCCACTCTTTTTTTTATTGCAGGAATATTTTCTTTTTCTCTCCTAAGGCAAGACTCCACACACTATTTTGCAAAAAATTTAGACTTTTTCGCTTAACCTTACACCTATCTGGGTGACAATAAGAATATGAGCCAAGTAACTCGCTCCAACAACTGCAAGACATATCCAAGAAAAGTTTTAAAGAGACTCCTTTTTTGAACACTCTCGGTCACAACTCATCGAAAGCAATAAATTTTCGAAAAATTTGAGTCAATCCTAGGAAATCATCATCACTTAAACAAACATATACACAACAAGCATGCAAGATATTCATTAAGCACAAACGCTGGCCTGACGCTCTGATGCTCAAGGCCCAACAGGAATGTAAAGTAAATTCCCCACCCCCAACCTAAAATTTACATTGCTCTCAATGTAATAAATCATGAAGAATAAGACAATGCATAGGGAAAGAATAGAACTTTCCTCAATTTCGCGCTCATGGGTGGTGAGTCATGCTTTCTTATAGATGTAGAAACTTCGCTTTGGTACTGCCAACCCTAAAGGACAAACAAAAACAAAGAAACAGGCATAAAAGCAACTGATAAAAAATAAACCTATCTAAGAATTTGAAATAACAAAAAGCAGTAAAATTATGAAGTGCAAATGTTTAAGGTCGTTTGCTCAACCACGCTCTCCTCTATTTCTTCTTAGGGAGGCTTCTCTCCACAAGTCCAGAATACATTGTTTTTAGAAATCTCTTGTTTCAGTAATTTTGGGGCCTGTAAGGAAGGATCAGTAGAAGCAGAGGTGGGCTGAAAGAAAATGCACTCAGCCCTAATCCTAGAAGATGAACACTTGGTGACTCCATCAGATTTATCAGTAAGGGTTATCTGGTGCTCATCGACTACATTAATCAATTCTCCATCTAAGTCAGGGCATCTAACAGCAGAAGAATGCATCTCATTATTGGTGACCATGCATGATTTAGAATTTAAAGTGCGATCATTCACTGGGTCAGGTTCAAGCATATAGTATTCAACAGAAGATGCATGAGGATTTTCAAAGTCATAAAAATTTTTAAAGTACAGGGTTTTATCCTGAAATCCTACTGATACAACACCCTCATCTACATCAATAACAGTCTTGGCAGTCTTCATAAAGGGACGACCAAGAAGTATCGTAGCAGAAGATGGATTGTAATCAGGGTTAGGAGTATCTAAAACATAGAAGTCAGCAGGAAAAACCAAATCCTCCACCCTAACTAAAACGTTTTCAACTATTCCTAGAGGTTTAATGCAAGACTTATCTGCTAGCTGAATGACTATGCCAGATGTTTTAGTATCAGTTAAATTCAATCTTTTATAAACAGACAAGGCATAACATTAATCGATGCTTCTAGATCTAACATGGCATATTTTATCTTGCAATCTCCGATCATATACGATAAAGTAAACATGCCAGGATTAGAACACTTTACAGGTAAGTTTTCAGAAAGTAATGCACTTACATTTTCACTAACCACTTCTTTACTTGAGGACTTTTCCTTACCTTCATACTAAGTCTTTAAGAACTCAGCATAGGCTGGGATTTTCAAGATTGCCTCAAGCAATGGGATATTCACCTTAACTTTTCTAAAAACATCTAAATCATCCAACACACTTGGAGTAACAGGGTCAATGAAGTTCACAGGTGAAGTAAAAGAATCTTTATCATTAAAATTCAAAGAAGAAAATTTGCCAGAAGAAATAGAAAACTTATCAGAGATAGTAGGGAATCCAGGGGGACAGTCAGGTTTGGCCACTCCACTCCACACTGCATTCACGTTCGCCTTAGAATTTACCTTAGGTTGGGCAGGCAACTTACCAGAGCTTTTGTTGTTCATCTTACTGACTTGGGTTGCCAGCTGAGTGATTTGGTTTCCCAAATTTGTAATGGCATTCATGGTCTCTTGCTGGAACTGTACTGAGCTGTCAGTAAGTTTTTCAAGTGCCTCATCGAAGGATGACCCTGAAGTCGAGGTGGAAGCTTGATTCTGCTTGAATATCATTGATTTTAGTTGGTTCCCATAACTAAAATTTGGATGGTCTCTCCATCCTGGATTGTAAGTGTTGTTGTATGGGTTGTACTGCCTTTGATTCCCATTGAATCCACCAATGGCATTCACCTCTCCATTGTCTTGTATCTCATGGCATGCATCGGTAGTATGGGTAGTCATTGAGCAAATTCCACAGGCTTTCGCTTGCACCTTTCCTGAACACAAAGAGCGAACAAGTTTAGTCAATTCACTCATTTCAGAGCGCATTTCGCTTACCTCACGTTTTGTGGCAGCTTGCACAACTGCAGGTGGTCCTATCGTCCCGAATTGTTGAGAGTTCTCAGCCATACTTGAAATTAGTTGTCTAGCCTCAACAGGGGTCTTATTGACTAGTGCTCCTCCACTAGCAGCATCCACCATACTTCGATCCATAGGAAGTAGCCCTTCGTAAAAATACTGGATCAACAACTGATCCGTGATCTGGTGATGTGGAAAACTGACACACAAATGCTTGAATCTCTCCCAATATTCGTGGAGTGTCTCCTTAGTGATCTGCGAAATCCCATAGATTTCTTTCCTGATGTTGGCAACTTTACTGGCAGGGAAGAATTTCTCCAGGAATTGCTTCTTCATCTCGTTCCATGTACTGATAGAGTCGGAGGGAAGGTAATAGACTCAATCTTTCGCTGAATCCTTTAGCAAAAAGGGGAATGCCCTAAGGTTCAATACTTCCTCTGTCACTCCATGAGGTCTCATACCAGAACATACTATGTGGAATTCTTGCAAATGTTTGTGCAAGTCCTCTCCTGCCCTACCACGAAAAATAGGAAGTAAGTGTATCAAACCTGACTTTAATTCAAAGTTACCTGCCGTCTCGGGGTAGGTAATACAAAGTGGCTGCTGGTTCAGATCTAGCACTGCCAGCTGCCTTAATGTCCTCTCAACCATGGTTGGTGCTTCAACCTCGCCGAGATTATTAACTCTTCACCTTCTTGCTTGCCTTCTAAATCTCGTCTTCACTCTAGAAATTTTAGGTTCAAATTTAAGATCGTTTCCCTGCGAAGAACGTGTGATCATAAACCATGCAAACAAGAATTAAAAACACAAAATCCTAAAAATACTAGAAAAACGCCCTTCCCCGGCAACGACGCCAATTTGACAGGAACGACTTGTCGAAGGTCGTGTCAAATAAAATTTAGGGAAAAATACACATTTGGTCCCTGAGGCTTAGGTTAAGTTACACTTTGGTCCCTGAGTTATAAAACTCAACAAAATTACCCTTGAGGTTTGAGATAAGGAGCAATTTGGTCCCTGCCGTCCATTTTTCCGTTAAATACTAACGGACTGCTGATGTGGCCATATTTTATAATTATTTTTTTAATTTTAAAATAAAAACAATAATTTTTTTATTATTTTTCTTTTCTCTTTCTTTTTTCTTTTTCTTTTTTCCCCATCTTCTTCCTCCCATTTTCTTCCTCCCATCTTCTTCTTCAACCTTCGTCTCCGTCTCCGTCTCCTTCTCCGGCCGCATCCACCTCCGTCGTCGGTCGCCTCCGCCGTCTCCTCCGCTCCTTCTCCGGCCGCCTTCGCCGTCTCCTCCACTCCTTCTCCGGCCGTCTCCGCCTCTGTGGGCGTTCATCTCATGAAGCCCAGATCTCCGCCATTCGACTGTTCGTGGGCGTTCATCTCGTGAAGCCCAGATCTCCATCGTCAGCCGTCGAACTCTCGAAGTTGAAGCCCAAATTTGTTCTTGACGGAGGGAGAGAACCAACACGAAGACCAGATCTATTCGTGACGGCAGCCGGAAAACCAGATCTATTTGTGACGGAGGGAGAGAACCGCAGTTGAACCAACTCGAAGCCCAGATGCGCACGACGAAGGAGCTCAAACGTCCATGGTGTTTCAGATCTATTCATGAACTTCGCAGCGGTGAGGGAGATCTGCGACTAACGGTGAAGTGAGGGAGGGAGATCTGCAACTAACGGTGAAGTGAGGGAGATTTGCAACTAATGGTGAGGGAGATCTATTCGTGACGGAGATGTTGAATGGAGATGGAGAGCCTGCGACTAGACGTTGAATGGAGGAGGAAGATGAATGAAATCCACCGGAGAGCAGTGGCGTTTCGGCGAGGCGGGGGCGACTCCGGCGAGGTGCTTGTCTGAAGAAGAAGACTCTAGAGGTAGAAGAACGAAGAAGATGGAAGAAAAAGAAAAAAGAAAAAAGAAAAATAAAAAGAAAAATAAAAAGAAAAAAAGTATTTAATATTATATTATATTATTTTAAGAAACTAATAAAAAAAATATTTTTTTTATTAAAATCTAATGCCACATCAGCATTCTGTTAGTATTTAACAGAAAAGTTAACAGAGGGACTGAGAGTGTAACTTAATCCAAACCTCAGGGGTAATTTTGTTGAGTTTTAAAACTCAGGGACCAAAGTGTAACTTAACCCAAACCTCAGGGATCAAAAGTGTATTTTCCCCTAAAATTTATAATCCACGACACTACTACTATTTTGTAGCAATAGCGACCAGGGTAGAACACAGGGAAGGGGAATCTAGCAGTTATAGAATTTCGTGGTTATGAAAACAGGGGAGATTTTTGTAGAGAAGGACAAGCAAAAGTAAATAAAATAATTAAATACTGAATATTAAAAGACAGAAAATAAGCATGCAAAAGAGAAATTTGACGGGAATCAATAACATGAAAAGGGATCGTTGGATTGAGATTTTTTATGCTTGATTCTAATTCGTTGGCTTCCTAGTTTTCTCTAATAATCTTTCTAAGCTGATTTCATTAGTCCGATCGACTTCTGGGTTACTCGAAGGACCCCCTACACTAACCTGTGCTAATTAACTTACTAACCGTGAATTCTGCAATTAACAAGAATAATTAATATTAACTTTATTGCTTGCCACCCCTAATACATAATTTAGCAACCATCAGAGACCTCTGCAACAGTTACTAATTATATCTAACTAGTTAATTAACAAGCAATTTCGCAACTACCTATTAAAATTAGCCACTTTGAGATCTTGGGTCCGAAATCGTAAGAACAAAATTCAAATGCAATTTAAATCTAATTCCTACAACCTTTAACATGCATCCTAGGCCTATAAAGGGTCGTCTCGCGTAGAGAGTGGCTTGCCTCAACCTAGTGGCTATATAAAAATAGCTGATAGAATACACAAGCGGTAATCGCATAGGGCGTCAATCCTCATAGACTAGCCTCATGTATTGGTTTAAACGGGATAACATGCAAAACTTGATGAAAATACAACAAGAATAGCAAGTAAAACTTAGAAAACTCATCCAATCTTATTAAGAATCAAGACATAAACCGAATCCAACGATCTAAACGAGATTAGCTACGCATAGATGAAGTAAAAGAAACAATAAACATGAAAGAATCCATAGAATATGACCAAGACTGGTCTGCACCAGTGCTGGAATGTAAAAGAGGCAGAAAAAATCGTAAAGGGACCAAAATTCTAACCTAACGATAGACTAAATTGAGGAACATATATATAGAAAATACAGCAGCGTCGAGACGCTGCGAACTTTTCACTCCGAGCATTTTTCACGTCGGCGTCGAGACGCCAAGGCACAGCGTCTCGACGCCAGCCTCAAATCTCGACTTCCTGCTTTATGTCTCAGTCTCGTCTCGATTCTTCTCGGTTCGGGGATTCAATCTTTGGATTTTGGTGCACTCTTCTTGCCCACTTCAACACAATTGGGTCTTTTCACCTCCTCGTCGTCCAAGACACCGAGATTGCTCCAAAACTCCGTAATTGGCTCGACATAGCCTAAGCTCAATTATCCTGTAAATAAGACAAGTAAAACATAAAATGATTCTAACAAGCTTAGATTAGAGGTGATAAAATAGGACTATTTAGGTCCCACGTGGTCGTCGTTGTCTCCCTCGGCCTCATTCCGACCACTCCTCACCGTCGTCGTCACCTCCACCAGTCCATCGTCATCTCTTTTAGTCTCTCCCTCATGCCTCTTCTTTCTCTCTCTGTAATTAAATCGATGATCGTCGTCTTTAATTTCCCCCTCAGGCCTCTGTTCTCTTCTCTCTCTGTAACAGATCGACGTCTTTTTCCCTCAAACCTTTGTTCTTAATGGAGTGTACGATACACTAGCGGAAGCAATTACGGATCTTGGACGTTTAATTTCTTTAATTTCTCTATGGAAAAACATGCTTAAAACAACCGAAAAATAGAGGCTCGGAAAATACCTCTTTATGAGCACAAATTCGAGAGTTTCTTTGGTTGATTCTCAGCACGAATACGTTGTGGACTACCACCGAGATCTTCCCCGCTATTCTCTGGCCTTAGAACGAGCTCGTGGGTACCCGAGAGTGATGAAATCGAAGGAGAAAGAACATGGGTTTTAGAGAGAGTTTATTTTCTATGAATTTTTCAAACTAAAAAAATCGAGCACCATCCACCCAAAACTTGTTGATTTCTGAAGTTATAATGCATGAAAATCTTGCATCCCATGAAGACAACTCATGTCTAATTTAGGGAGTCATTGAATTGGTGTCCAAATGATAGAATTAACCTCTTGGTTAATTTAAAGAGAAAAAGAAATAGAAAAACCATTTTTCTATTTTCCTTTTAATTAATTTTAAAACAAAATTAATTCAAACAATTAATTTTAATTAAAATTAATCTTAAATAATTTGATTAAAACATTTTTAATCCATTAATATCAAATATTAAATAATTCCACCAATTCCCAACTTTTCTCAATCGATATGAATCCCTATTCATATATGAACCGAAATATGCATTGCATACACATTTCAAATATTTAAATCTTATGTAAATATTTCCAACTCTCTCAAAAATAAGGTTTAATACATAATTAAACCGATACGTTAAATTATATCGAATATAATTAACAATATCTCCCTAAGTTGAATTTGAATGTTTTCAAATTCATTCATCACTATTGTTCTAAGGTTTAGTCGGTTTGAGCCAGCAGGAAAACCTAATGGACCTACAAATCATGGGCTCCAACGATCCGAGATTAACGGGACACTCCACTATAGCCCGTAGTTGCACTCCCCTCACTGTAGATATATTTCTGTCCACCTAATATAACCGTGATCAGTAAGTCGACCCTTCTGGTGCGACAGTGGCTGAATGATGGATATGTTAGAAAAGATGGTAGATAATGATTAAGAATGATTCAGCCAACCTAGTGCACGTATACACTATCGCACGTAGTAATAAAAACCTTAGAAGTATTCCAAGGGTATCGATCCCACGAGGACTAAATTGGACACTCAGATTTAAAGAAGAAACTGTTCAAAGATTGCTTAGAATAGGTAACCAAAGAAATAATTGATGATTGATTTTTGGAAAATAAAAAAAACAAATAAGTAAAGAAATAACAATGATAAATAAAACGAGGTGTTCAATATAGATCATCCCAAAGGCAAATAACTCTAACCATAGCTTATTCAACCTAAGCCTATTCAATGCATTGGGTCAGATTTAACTTCTACTTGGCCTTGCTCCCAAGAACCGTTAGAAGGCTAAGCGAGTTCCGTTATGAACATTTCTATGACTCGACTCCGACATAGATAAAGCAAGCATGCAATCAATAACCCTATAGTTGTTATAGGGTGCCTTAGGCAACCTCACCCTATAACACCGAATACACTCTTTTGAGCCTTTTTCTCCTATATCACCTTTATGAAAACTGATATTGTTCGTCCCTTTCGAGATCAAACTCACATAGCATTCAAAGTCTAAGTGATCAATTTAAACTCAGTAAGATTCAGAATGATAATCAATAAAGAATGACATGCATTGAATAAAACTTAAGCAAATAAACACTTTCAAGCTATTGAACCATAAGGGAATTCACTATATTGAACCCCTCAACGGGATTTAGCAACTCATGATGGGATAAAGTGCAAATGAACAACTTTTCATTGAAATAAAGAATAAGGAATACAAATAATTGAAAAGTAACAAGTGTTGGAAATAATGAGCAGTAGCTAAATACTAGGATTTTTTCTTTTATCCAATCCTTCTAGAGTTCGCTCGACACTCTACTCTCCTTTACAAATGGGAATAGGGTGAAAATCCCTACAAACACTCAGGTTTGATGTCTAACTAAGGTTAGAATTTAGTCATCTAAGAAGGCCCTCGGGCATCCCTACTCATGGGCATCAACTAGGGTTCTGTCACCACCCTCTTCTTCCCAGTGAGTTCTGCTTGAATTTCTCTTCGAATCACGAGCTTATATAGTGTGGGGAGTGGTTGAGGAGCCACAAAATAGGTGATGGTAGGTAGCCTAGTCATTTTCGGGGTCAAAAGGCCGGTTAGGTGAGCAAAACTCTCGTTCAAAACGACTCGCGACGGACTTGGAACGACCTCTGTCTGCCTAGAAATGCGGTCGCATTTCATTTTTGCCTTCCCAGAAATGCGGTCGCATTTCTGGGTTTTTCCAGACTCCTGTTTTTTTGCACAACACCAAATTGAGTCAAATTCATATCAAATTGAGTCTTTTTAAGCACAAATAAGCATATTTTGACAAATGTGACTCTCAACTCCCTAATTCATCAACTTTAACATATTTTGAGCTCAGGAATAGTAAATTTGATCTAAACATGCAACTTTTGACAAGAAAATGAGCTAAATATAAGGGTAAAATAGGTATATTTTTTACCCTTATCACCTTCACAGGTTGTTCGTAACGATAGCTAGGTTAAAAGTCCATTTTACCCCTATAGCACTTCTTGTTCCTTAAGTCTCCACTAAGTCCCTAATGAACAATTGGTTTGTGGTCCGACCACTAAACCTAAAACCTCTCGGGCCAATGAGAGGGCGGTGTGCCTTTGCTCACGCCCCAGAGTCAGCACTTAAGGGAACAACCTCTCTATTATCCCTAAAGTCGAGTAGGAGTGAATTCCATATTGCAGGACTATGTCCCTAGCTAACTACTCGGTCGTATCCCCAAAATGGTAGGAACTTGTTGAGTCGGCGATGTTGAGCCACTCTCACCCATGCAAATCAAAGGATAATCCTGAATAAACTGGAGTTCATAGTTAGCTTAGGATTAAGATCGAGTTACCTAGGTCATCACTTTGAAATAGTCAGTTTCACAGTAAATGGCGTAAGAAAGTGAATGTGACTTATTTCGCGGTTCGATCTTATGCAAACTCTTTTTCATAGGACGCCCCCACTCGCATGTCACTACATGAACGATTCAGGATCACATCGTTTGTACTAAAACAAAATGGGTCGTGTCACATAGTTTTTCCTAGGATAAGGTACGCAATCTTATCCCTATACTATAGACCGTTTAGGCTATTACTTGAACTTGATCCACTTTTATGTCACTACATAAAGTTCAAGTGTTCATATCATAGCCAAGGATTCTAGTTTATTGGATTTGGGTTAATTAATACATAATTAAAACAACTATTTGACAACCAGAAATTGAATAACCTCGATAACCCTTTATCGATTTTAATTGACTTTGTTACATTTACTATCCACGAGTTTTAGGACATAAAATCCAACAAACTCCCACTTGGACTAAAACTCTAGTGGGCTATACAAAAATCCAAAACCATAGTGGGTTTTGAAAGACAATAAACTAGGGCATCTCGTATACCCATTACATATCTCCCACTTGCCCTAGATTATCCTTTGTACATTACTCGTAGACCTAAACCATCTAGTTGTCCCTCGAACACTTTTAGCGGTGAGGGTCTTCGTAAATGGATCAGCAATGTTGTACTCAGAGGCTATCCTTGTGACAATCACATCCCTTCTGTGCATAATCTCTTGTACGTTTGCATTCTATACACTCGCCTCATATTTGGAACAACTTTCCAAATGAACTTCCTAAGTCCTACAGGCTTCTAAGATTACTTCATAAGTAGCAACATACTTGGCCTTCAAGATAAAGTCTGTAATGCATCCTTACTTGATGCTACGCCATTCTATAGCTCCCTATTAAGGGTGAATTCTCAGGCCGATGTGGATTTCCATGAATCTTGATCGGAGTGCAAGTCAGAATTAGTGTATCCTATAAGGATCAGATCCTCAGCACCATATATACACGAGCTCATAATACCTCGTTCTCCTAAGATACTTGAGGATATTTGTACTGCAGTCCAACGACCTTACCCTGGACTGAATTGGTATCTACTGACAATCCCTACTGCATACCATATGCCAAACCTGACAACTGATTGTCGAGGCATGGGGAATCTGTCTCAAATCCTCAACCTCTTGAGGCATCTTAGGATATTACTCCTGTGACAAATGAATTCCACGTCGGATATGTAACTAACGTTCATGGAATTCTAATCTTATATCTAGCCAACACTTTTGTCCATATAAGATATTTGAGACAGTACTACCGATTTTTGTTCTTGTGATTTCGAACGTTTTGTATTCTAAGAACATACTCAGCTTTTCCAAATCTATTATTTTGGAACTGGAATACTAGCTAACTTTTAATGTCAGTTTTGATAAACTATATCATTACCAGTGAGTAGGATATCAATCACATATAATACTAAGAAAAGCTACTGAACTATTGATAATCCTTCCATCGACACAAGACTCATTAATATTCTAGTCAAAACTATAAGATTTAATCGTGCATTAAGCCTTATGTTCCAGGATTGAAACTTTCAGTTCAATCTACAAATGGATCGATAAAGTTCGCAAACCTTTTAATCTAGATCCTGGACTATGAACTCTTCTGGTCAATACTAGATGAAATTGAAGTACACATACTCCATTTGAAGGTTCATAGTTTTGACTCAATTGTCTTTATCCACGTCATTCATTACCTGATAAAAGGTCATTGGATCCTCTCTATTGTCATCAGGTATGACAATCAGAGTATCAGTTAAACTCATATAGTTTTCATTAGGTTGATTAACAACCCTCCCACTACATTGAGGCTCTCTCAACAATTGAGAAGGACGGGACTGACTTAATGTGCTAGCTTGATCAACAACCCTTTGTTGAAGGATTAGTTTGGTCAACAACTCTTTGTTGATTCATTTTGTAGCTTTACTAGATAACACTATTCAATTGTGTGGTTGTGATTTCTAACATAGTCTTCTTCTAAGATAAACAACATTTGTCAATACAAATATTTTGTTTTCTTTTCGAGCAAACAAGCATCCATTTCTCGTTTCTCTTGGGATAACCTATGAATAGGTACATTTTCGAATAAGGTTCTAGTTCCCTTGGGTTTGTCTTCTATATAGGACATCCCTAAGTTCTGAAAATGACATAAACGAACTTTATGCTCTTTTCAGAGTTTAAACAATGTTTTAAAAACATTCTTTTGAGAGAACCATATTCGTATTTAAATTGCAGTCTTTACTGCATAACCCAAAACGAGTTTAGGCAACTTATTATCAAACGAACCATGTCAAACAAGGTTTTGTTTCTCCTTACCGATACCATCACTCTACTATGATGTATTAGGTGTTGAGAGTTAGGACCTAATTCCATGTTTTATCAAATAGACTTGGAATCTCAAGTTCATATACTCTCTACCTCGATCGGATCGAAGTGTCTTATCGTTTTACCTAATCTTGGTTCTTAACAAGCCTTATACTTCCTAAACATTTCAAGAATTCGAACTTATGATATATTAGGTAGTGATGATGCAACTTGAACAATTATCGATTAAAACTAATGAATTGTTCATTCACTGTTTGAGCTTTGACATTCATTGATTAAAAAATCAGAATGTATTAACTCTAAGGTTTCTTTGGCACGATAACCTTTTTCTTGTAAAAGGTCATTTAGTCAGCTTACCCTTAAGGCATGACTTATGGGGAGGTAATGAGTCATCTTCTAACCTGTTTAGAAGTTCATTTTAGGCCAATCTTCAATCCTATCGAGATTAATATGGCCTAACCTCAAGTGCCAAAGATAGGTACATTTGAGAAACATGTTGCCTTTTGGTTATAGTCTCAGCGGTTTTAAATATCTTATAATTTAAAATCGCTCTAGACTCTATCGGTCTTAAAACATATATGTTATTCTTCATGTTTGTAGAACAAACATTGACATCATTTTGAAATGAACGGTTCAAACACAAAAGGTAACAAAATAGCCTTGTTCTAGTAAACAAGATATAGAAATCAAAATTTCTTTTAACCTTAGGAACTATATACATTAAATAATATGTATCATTCCTTGGAGAAGAATAATATTATGCCTCCCATTGCTATAGTCGAGATGTACTCATCTATTTTAACTCTAAGAGTTATCTTAACTAGTACACAACTAGTGCCAAGAATTTATTCCTTGAAAAGAACATATGTGATTAGTGTGCCTTGAATAGAATATCCAGGTACAATCGCTATAGTAACGCCCCACATTTTCAGATACGAATAACTCTATTAAACTATAATTTAATTCGGAGTTTTAGTTCCTGTTTGGCTGCTTTAAGTTAATTATTATTTTTTGTGGTTGCTTGGAGTGGGTTAAATTTAATTCTCGAAGGAAAAATTGTAACGCCCCGCATTTTCAGGTTCGAATAACTCTGTTAAACTATAATTTAATTCGGAGTTTTAGTTCCTGTTTGGCTGCTTTAAGTTAATTATTATTTTTGGTGGTTGCTTGGAGTGGGTTAATTTTATTTGAGTCAAGAAATTCTTTTTCCCCCGAGAATTAAATTTAAAATTTGGCCTAAATCCTTATAGATTATCTAAGATTTGATTTGGGTTTTCTTAGAGACCTTAATTGAGTCTTTAAATATGAGTCTTAGGTCATTTATTTTGATTTAAGAAAAGGAAAATAAAAAGAAGTGAGCCCTAAAAGAAAATTAATCTCTTTCTCTATCCTTCTTTTCGTGTGGTCAGCCGCCAGCCCCCCCACTTCAGCTTCTTCTTCGCGGGCCGACAAGCTCTTCCCGTGGGTTCTCTCCGGCGTCTCTCTCTCTCTCTCTTGTGCACCACCGCCAGCAGCAGACCCGCGCCCGCCTGGCAGCTCTCTCTTCTTCGCGTGCGTCGGCCAGCTCTCGCGATTTGGGATTTTTCCCCCTCTACTTCGCATGTAAGGGCCATTTCTCTCTCGATTCTCTTTCAAGTTCCTCGAGCAGCGAGTTTAACTCTCTTTTTTCCTCTTGTTTTCGGCTAGACTCGTGGGTAGGAGGCAGAATGTTCATTGTTCTGGCATTTTAGGCGCGTTCGGGCAGATTTAAGGATCGTTTCATCGTGTTTAGGCTCTTTCGGTAAGCGTTCAACGTTACCCATGACTTATAAGCTCGAAATAAGTTTACCCACTCTTGTTCGGTGTTTAAACTGGGTTTTAGGATTGATTTCTTAATTTTCCAGCGCTGCGCAGTGCCGTCTTGGACTCGAAATCATCTTTGTTTCGTGACCCATCATCCGTTTGGCTTTAAGCTTGAACACCCATTGTCTAGGGACTCTAAACAAGTGGTTTCAAATCACTTAGTTCGTTGGAAAGCAAGTGTTTGGGGCCATTTGGACGCTGAATGGTAAATTCCAGCACCTTTCGTTTCCTTTATTAAGTCTATTAGGTGCTTTAAATTAATTCCTAACCCTTAGAAATTGTTGGTTGTAGTTCGGGCTCCTTAGGCTTTTTCGGTTTGTCCTGTTGGTTTTTAGGTTCGCTTAGGAGCGCTTTATTGTAAGTAGTTCTTATCTGATGAAGTCTGTTTGACTGCATGATGCATGCTGATTGTTTACTCGCTTTATAACTGTTCTCTTGTTTCTTGTTTCTCTGAATATATATGTATATATATGAAATCTTTGAAAAGTATGAACTGTTGTTGCGTGTTGATTGGTTGTAAAGCATGTTGGTTCTGCTATGCATTCAAGAGTTAAGCATGAGTCGAGAGCATGTTGTTGTATGTATATGCTTGGTGGGCGTAGTACATGAGTCTAGGAGCATGTTGCAGGGCATATGCATTCTAGATAGATGTGAGATAGAGGTCAGAGACCTAAATGTGAAAGAAAGGAAAGATGGGTGAATGTCAGTGCACCTCGGGTACAAATGGTCGAGGGGTGGCATGTCACCATTGGTTTTAAGAGGAGCATCGAGGCCTTGGGTACAAAAGGCTAAGTGTTGGGCGCCTGGGGAAGGGCCAATACTTTGCTAAGTCATTGGTGCGCCTTGGGTACAAATGGTCAAGGGGCGATGCACAGTTCGAGGCCTTGGATACAAATGGTCAAGGGTCGAACGTCGAGCTCCGTAGAGAGCATTATGGCCCTCGGTAAAAATGGTAAGGGGATAGTGCGACTCGAAGGATCAGTCTTGGAGAGCCATGCAAGGGCTAAGTATGAGCGTTGAGTGAGCTCGTGGAGCTTGAGTAGTTAGCGAGTTGCATGAGTTATGGCTTAGGAGGGTCATTCACTTTACTAACTTTTGAGCATGTCGTTGTGTTTACCGCTTCAAGAAGCATGTTGTTTGCGCATGAGAAGCATGTTGTTTGTTTGGTTGCTGTTTGATGGCTTCTCAGGTAGGGGTTGCTTACCAGTACCTTAGTGTACTGACCCCCTTAATGCACGAATCGCTAACTGCAAGTGAACGAGTCAAGTTATAATATAGTGAAAATAATTTCGAATGTCGTCCTCTGGATTGGGTTTCTAGCCAATTTAATTATCGGAAATACTTTTGTCCAATTTTATTTAGGGAACACACTTTAATGACAAAGAATGCAAAACTAAACACACCGAACTAAAAGAATGACAAACAATTGATGGCAAAGGTCTTAGGGATTTGATTTCACCAATTTGGATTATGGATTAATTCATGGATTATTAACATGCTATGACTCATAAATCAAGGAAACTACAATCATAAATATCTCTCCCGAGCATACATAATCCTCTCACATACAATAAACCCGATATGCCTATCTAAATTCATTAAACATGCAAGGCATTAAGGTTAGTCCTTTTTACCGATTTCTAGAATTAACTATTATCTCCCGATCTCTAGCTAAATCCTAGTTATGCATAAAGATTTCTAAGTTAAATCCTCTCTCCCGAGTAAGATTCAAACACAAACATCAATCAATTTATGGCCGGTAAATTGAAAGCATTAAGAACACAATATGCATATCAATAGTAAAAATCCATACAACCAATCCATAATGGCCCCAACGGCTACATCAATTCCTAAGGTTCAAAACTTAGCTACTCATACAACACGTTACGATATAGAAAAAGTTTAAAACGGCCATTAAAACTACTAAAGTAAAGGGAAAAGAGGAATAAAAGTCTTCAATCCCGCTTTCCTCCACTTGGTTCCGCTTCCACAACCCCCAATTCTCTGAGTTTTCGGCCACAAATTCATCAAAAGAAGTCCCCAAATCTGACCTAATCACAAAATATTTATAGGCTGAAAAAATTGTCACAGCGTCGCGACGCTGTCGCGATACTGCGGATTCTGGAATGGAAAACCTCACAGCGTCTTGACGTTGTGACCCGTTGCCGCCTAATCAGATATGGAATGCCAGCGTCGAGACGCCCAAAGAGCAGCATCCCGACGCTGGCTCTCGGATGGGCCCAATTTGTAATCTTCTAACTTGAATCTTTTTCGTTCTTTAGCCACTTTTCATGTCCCGAACACACGATTAGCTCCAATACTTATTTCCTACAAATAAGATATGAAAATGCATAAATTTGGCCAATTAATTATAAAAGACTAGCTAAATGAATTAGGGAAAACTAGCTAGCTATGCTCGCTATCAAACACCCCCAAACTTAAGCTTTTGCTAGTCCTCGAGCAAACTAAAATCAAGCATACAGTTGAAGAATGGGTGCAACAAACATGACTCAATCCTCAAGGCTCACAAGTCAATAACCAAGCAATCAAGAGACATGCACATAAGGACCAATGAGGGAGACAAATCAAAAGTTTTCCAAAATTAACTTGCACAAGCGAGATCTCACTTAACTAGATTAGACTCTACTAGCTCGGGATTGGATTACTAAACTCTCAACTCATCTTCCCTCTACACTGGCACTAAGGATTCACTAACGAGTCAATGGAACAAATTAGTTTGTTTTCATCCATACTTAGGTGCTTAAAATTAAAAATTACAATATGAATTTATATGTGGCACTAGCTTTCACACACCTATTGCAGGGACCCTTAACCCGAGTTTTACTCTTTAGTTGGCCTAACTGTTCACAACAGGGGTAACTCTTTTTTCCTAAATCAATATTAAACATTGCATTGCGCGCAAAAGTCGTGACTTTATTTTTTTTCTTTCAAATTGTAATAACAAGAATGATTTTTTTCTTTATGAGCATGATAAGCATATATTCTTTTCTTTCCTCCTAGGCAAGATTAAACAAGCTAATTTGCAAAAAAAAATAACTCTTTAGCTCTTCCCTACACCTATCGAAGTGACAAGCATATGAACCTAATAATTTGCTCCTAAGCATTCAAATCCAAATCCAGCCAAGAAAAATACTCTACTTATGCAAGACATCTCCTAGAAAAAGTTTAAAAGTCTCCCTTTTTGGGCACTCATGCTTACAACTCATCGAAAGCTTGAAAATTGACAATAAAGCCTATCCTAGGAAATCATTGTCATGCAAAAATAACATCAAGAAAACAACCATATGCTCAATTCAAAGAAAGCTCAAAACTATTGCCCGAACTCAGATGCTCAAGGGCTCCACAAACATGACATTCCACCCCCAAATTTAAAACATGCATTGTCCTCAATGTATAAAGAAAATAAGGCATAAACAAGCATGAGAACAATAAAAGAGTGGAAGGAGTGAACAATACTGTCCTGGAATGATGATGACCTTCTCATGGAAGCTTGCAAGCAAAGAAGAAACTGTGATCACAAGACCTACAAAAGAAAAACAAACAATAAATCAAAAGCAAAAAGAGAAGCTCAACTTAACTTACTTGGGTTGCCTCCCATAAGCGCTTGTTTAACGTCATTAGCTCGACGTGTTGACCGAATAGGCATCAAGGTGGTCTACTGGCAGGTGTTCCATCACTGGCGCTCTTCCTAGCACATCTTCTATAACCCACCAACATGGTCTCTGATGTGTTCTGAGGGTCCTCAAAAGCCTTTAGAATCTCCTTTTCCTGTTGAACTCTAATGATCAGCTCCTTACGCTCAATATCAATTATGACTCTCCCTGTAGCAAGGAATGGTCTCCCTAATATGATAGGCATGGCAGGATTCTCTTTAATATCTAAAACAAAGAAATCAAGAGGAAGAAAAAAGCTACCTACTTTGATCAGCACATTCTCAACAATCCCATATGGACTAACCATAGACTGGTTAGCCAACTGGAGTCTAACAGAAGTAGATGTTATTTCTCCGATGTTAAGCTTCTTGCACAATGATAGAGGAATTATGTTTATGCTAGCCCCTAGATCACATAGTGCTTTACAAGAATAAGTACCAAAATTACAAGGAATAGTAAAACTCCTTTGATCAGACAATTTCTCTGGTACTTTTTGTTGGACACGAGCACTGCATGTCGATGCGAGTTACACAATCTCCATCTGCTTTTCCTTCTTCTTTTTGTTGAGCCATTCCTTCATGAACTTCCTGTAGTGAGGCATCTGCTCCTGTGCATCTGCAAAAGGAATATTAACAGTCAAACTTGTAAAAGCATCAAGAAACTTATCAAACTGAGCTTTAGAATTCTTCTTTTTCTTTTTCTGTGATTTGGGAACTAAAACAGTAGGAGAAGGGATAGAGGGTTCAGGATTAAGCTTTTCAGCTTCGTTTGAGGTGGTGCCCTCTTCAGCTTCCTCAGTAAGTTCCTCTGGTTCAGTAGTCTCCTCCTCCTCAGCTACTTGAGTTTCCTCCTCGTGATGTACAACAATGGCCTTGCAGTACTCTAAATTGGATTTCTTTTGTTCAGCTGGGGCTTTACCTTTGTTCATATTGTTAACAACACTTACTAGTTGTCCCAGCTGAGTTTCGATGTTCTTAATTGTTGCACTATTGCCATTTACTGTGGTGTTTATAGCGATCACAACCTCCTCAAGCTTGTTCGACCTATGACTAGATTCTGCAATGAAAGCTCCAACAAGATCTTCTAACGATTTTTAACTTTCTTGATTTTGAGGGGCAAAACCAGGAGGATTTAACACATTTTTATTATTAGCATAGGAAAAATTCTCATGATTTCTATTGCTAGGGTGATAATGTGTAGGTGTAGAATTATTATTATACCCCCTAGAATTAAAATTCGAAACATACTGAACCTGCTTTAGATTTTCCTCTTGAGTCTGGGATGCAAGGGCAGTTGTAGACTGGATTGATTGAGCACTCCCTATACCTGAAAATTTCAGAAAAGCATTAGCCAGGGAAGACATCTGGGCCTGAAGTGCACCTACGTTGTCAATATCGAACACTCCAGCAACAATCTTTTTCGGTCCCGACCGCTCAGATGGCCACTGATAGCTATTGGTGGCCATTTCCTCCAACAAAGTCCTAGCATTCTCAACGGTTTTGGACAACGGAGTCCCACCTGCAGCTGCATCAACAATAGTTTTTGTACTAGGAGTTAAGCCATTATAAAATAATTAAACCCGAAGCCAGTCGGGATAGCCATGCTGAGGGCACTTCCTCAGTAGCTCTTTAAATCGCTCCCATGCCTCGAAGAGTTGCTCATCAAATTGTTGCTGGAATGTCACAGTCTCGGTCCTCAACTTGACCGTCTTGGCAGGGGGAAAGAATTTCTTCAAAAATGCCTGGACCAAAGCATCCCAAGTGGTAATGCTCCCAGGTGGAATCGATTGTAACCAGTCCCTTGCTTTGTCCTGCAAAGAAAAAAGAAATAAACGTACGCGAATGACATCTTCAAAAACTCCATTTAACTTTACCGTCCCACAGATGTCTAGGAAGGATTTCAGGTGAGAGTTTGGATCCTCTGTGGGTGATCCTCTGTAAGCACAGTCTCGAGCCATCTGTATGAGACCTGTTTTCAGCTCGAAATTGATTAGCATTGATCGGGGCATAGACAATCCCCGACTGTTGCTCCTGAAAGACTGGCTGAAAATGGTCCCTAATGGGCTTAGGCTCCTTGGGGTTAGGATTGGCCATTTGGATAAGCTTTTCTTGGTTTTCCCTTCGAAGTCTATTAAAAGTTTTTTCTATCTCCGGGTCAAAGGGAACTAAGGCCAACTCCCTAACCTTTCGCATGCACCAACTACACTAACCTAAAAATAAAAAAATAAAAGAAAAGGAAAGAAACTAAGAAAAATAAATAACTAAATCTAAATAAGGAAAATATAGCCTAGAAAAGGAAAAGATAAACAAATAAGGAAAGAAAAAGATAAATATGGCAAAAACAATTTAAGTAGCTAACAAATAAGGAAAAAAATTTAATCTAATAAGGATAAAACTAAAAAGGAAAAATCTATCAATGGAAAATTTAAACAAATATGGAAAAAAAAAACTAAAAATGGCAAGAAAGTAAATAATGAAAAAAAATGCAATCTCCGAATTATGGAATGGAAAACCTCACAACGTCTCGACGCTATGGTCACAGTGTCTCGACGCTGTGACCTGTTGCTGCCTAATCAGATATGGAATGCCAGCGTCAAGACGCCCAAAGTGTAGCGTCCCGACGCTGGCTCTCGGATGGGCCCAATTTGTAATCTTCTAACATGAATCTTTTTCGTTCTTTAGCCACTTTTCATGTCCCGAACACACGATTAGTTCCAATACTTATTTCCTACAAATAAAGCATGAAAATGCATAAATTTGGCCAATTAATTATAAAAGACTAGCTAAATTAATTAGGGAAAACTAGCTAGCTATGCTCGCTATCACCCCTCCCCTCTCTCTCCCCCCAACTACCAGATTTTGCAGGTTATGAGCACTGTGTGGACCATGGTGATGCAGAGGAGGCATATGAGGAAGGCCTATAGCTAGTCTGCGTTGTTTTCCATTTTATTTTCATGTTGGATAGCTTGTTGCTTAACTTGGTTGGACAGTTGTTGTCCTGTTAGGTTCAGTTCTGATCATTCTTGTTAAACTCTAGGTCTAGTTGTGTTTGTTTTAAAGAACTCCATTTATTCATTTAGTTAATAATAATTAAGTTTGTTTCGAATGAATTAATGTTATAAGCTTTGTTAAACTCGTGTTCCTGGTTAGATAGTAGTTGATAATGCGAGACCTGACTCGCAGCTTGTTCTGTGGAGTTTTGTTGTGTCGTAGTATGGTGGTGAAGTTGAATATGTTGTTTAGAAGTGTAGTTTTGTTCTAGCAGGTGTTTGAAATTTTTGGATTAGTCCGTTGTATGCCGTTATGCTGCCGAAATTTTCAGAGCACCCGGTTAATTTGTCAAGTTGTAGTTAGTAGTTTGCTAGGTTATTAAGTTTTAAAAACCTGGGGCGTTACAGTTGGTATCAGAGCGGAGTTGTTCTTGTAGACTGGCCTAGGAAATCTAGGTTGTTTTGGTATTTAGGGTTATGGTCTTTCTCGTTTCTCCTATCCATCACCAGGTACGTTGGTCTGTTTGTGATATTATTATGTTGCCTGTATGTTTGAATTATCTGTTGGCATGATTATTTTTTATTTACTTGATTGTTTTGCATAATTATTGTTGCTTGCTTGAATTCCTATTGTGTGACTTGGTTGCCTTGTCTAAACATGTTGTTTTCCTGTAATTTCTTTATTATATGGTAGCTAGGCTTAGGATGCTCCCTTTAGGTGGTTAGTTAGCTTGTTTTGATTGCATGATTATTGCATGATAGTAGGATTAGGTTGCCGCCTAGTTTTAGGTTAGAGCTTTAATCCTGGTTGTATTTGTTCTTTGACCTTAGCACCGTCTTCCCAGTCGATGGCTCGTGGTCGTGGTCGTGGACCTAGAATCCCAACTAATAGGCAAGAGAATCAGGCGGGTGATATCGATGCTCAGCAAGGGGCCAATCCTCCGATTCCCCCTTTATAGGAAGTTAATCCCCCGATTCCTCCTGTTCAGCCCGGAGTTGACCTTCCTCCCCCTCCTCCAGCTCCTATGTTGATCACTCCGGAAGCCCTCCAGACCATGTTCCATAACATGGCCAAAAGAAATGCCAGGCCACCTCGGAACCCTAATTGGGTACCTGAGATCGTAGAGGAATCCCAGTTGATTAGGGACTTCAAGCGTTATGGGCCTCCCTCTTTTGACGGGCAATCCGAGAATCCTGTGGCAACAGAGCGGTGGGTTGCTCATTTAGAGGCACTGTTTGACCTCATGAACGTAATGTTCCCCTGAAGATTAGAGGAGCAGTCTTCATGCTCAAGGATGATGCTCGCATGTGGTGGAAGTCTGTGGTAGCCGCCGAAGATCATGCTAATCAGCCGATTTCATGGGAAAGGTTCAAAGACCTGTTGTACTATTATTACTTCCTGGAGACAGTCAAAGATGACAAAGAAGCTGAGTTCCTCCATTTGACCCAGGGAAGTATGACCGTAGTGCAGTATGAGAGGAAGTTCACTGCGTTGTCTCGCTTCGCTCCTGACCTTGTCAGTGTTGGGTTTTATGCCCTAAAACTCGTAGATAGTAAATGAAACAAATTAATCGATCTCAATAAGTCGTTATTTGAGTGATTCTGTAATTTGGTTATTGAATAATCGAGTTTGCATTAATAAACCCTAAATCCAATAAACTAAGATCCAAGGTTGTTTAAATGAAACTTGGACTAGTATGTAGGGACATACGGGGATCAATGTTCAAGTAACAACCTAAATGGTCTATAGTATAGGGATAAGGCTAGGTACCTTATCCTGAAGACACTATGTGATACGGCCCACCTTGTATCCGATACAGATGCAATGATCCAAAGCATCCATGTAGGAGACATGCGGGTGGGGGTATCCTATGCAATGAGTTTGCATAAGACTGGACCGCGAAATAGTAACCACTAGATGTAACGCCGTTGACTAGTTTAGGTTTCTATTTCAATAGGATGACCTAGGTAACTCAATCTCAATCCTGAGTCTGTTATGAACTCCTTTTCCGGAGGGATTGTCCTTAGATTTGTATGGGTGAGAGTGGCCTGCTCGTCGACTCAATATTCCTACCATTTCAGGGGCAAGACCGAATGGGGGCTGGGAACATAACAGTACAAGATGGAATTCACTCCTTCCCCTATTGGGGCAAGTAGATGTGTGTTGTCTTAAGGGCTGATTCCGGGGCTTGAACAAAAGCGTGCTGTCCTTTCCTAGCCCGAGAGGAATTTCTGTTTAGTGGTTGGACCCTAAACAGGTTGTTCATTAGAGGGATCAGTGGTACTTAAGGATCTAGAGGTAACCTAGGGGTAAAATGGTAATTTGACCCAGCTGGTGTTACGAACACACGTGAAGGATTGACTTATTGCATTGGTCAATATCCATGGACACAGAAATATTCTACAGTGAGAAGAGTGCAGCTGTGGGTCTTTAGTGGAGTGACCCATAGTTAACGAATGTTGATTGACTCGGTTAATGAGTTTAGCTGATCAATCTCGTATCGTTGGAGCTTCTGATCTATAGGTCCATTAGGTCCACCTGCTAGCTCATATCGGGTTTTGAGATAATATAGTCTTGATATTAAAGGGAATTTAAGTTAATTATATTTTGATACAATTAATATAATGTATGGAGATATATTATAGTATAAGTTTAATTATTGAATTAAACTTTATAGTAAAATTAATTTTGGATGTGATTCAAAATTAATTCTCTCGAGTTTTTCAAAGATGCCAAGAGACTAACCTTGTTATGAATTGGGAAAAATGTCATTTTATGGTAAAAGAGGGGATAGTCTTAGGCCACAAGGTGTCTGAAAAAGGTTTGGAGGTTGATAAAGCCAACATTTCTGCTATTGAACAACTTCCTCCACCCATTAATGTTAAGGGAGTTCGTAGTTTCTTAGGCCACGCAAGGTTTTACAGGCGTTTTATAAAAGATTTTTCAAAAATTGCTAAACCCCTATGCCATTTGTTTGAAAAGGATGCTCCATTTGTGTTTTCAAACGATTGTTTGCTAGCTTTTAATCTTTTAAAAGAAAAGTTGATTTCCCTATCATTGTTATGCCTGATTGGAGTCAACCGTTTGAAATCATGTGCGATGCTAGTGACTATGCTTTAGGAGCTGTCTTAGGGCAACGTCGTGATAAGTTCTTTAGGGCTATATATTATGCAAGTAGAACTCTAGATAGTGCTCAGCAGAACTACACCACTACGGAAAAGAGATGCTTGCCGTTGTGTTTGCTTTCGATAAGTTTGGGCCCTATTTGTGTGGAACAAAGGTTATAGTGCACACTGACCACGCTGCTATTCGTTATTTGAGCAGTAAGAAAGATTCCAAACCCAGACTTATAAGATGGATTCTTTTACTACAAGAGTTTGACTATGAGATCAAGGATAGAAAAGGTTGTGAGAATGTAGTCGCAGACCACTTGTCTAAGATAGAGCATGAAAAGAATATCGCAACCTTTCCTATTAAAGAAGCTTTTCCGGATAAAAGGTTATATGCTATTAAAACTTCTTTTCCTTGGTACGCCGATTTTGTAAACTTTCTTGCAGGAAAAGAAATACCTCCTGACTTGAATGCTCAGAAAAGAAAGAAAAATTTCCATGATGTGAAATCCTATCTGTGGAATGATCCATTTCTCTTCAAGGTATGTACTGACCAAATAATCCGAAGGTGCATTCTAGCAGAAGAAGTAGGTAAGATTATACATGATTGTCATGCCTCTCCTTATGGTGGTCATTTTGGACTACCCGTACTGTGGCAAAGGTACTTCAATCTGGTTTTTATTGACCTACTTTATTTAAAGATTGTTATACTTTTATGAAAACATGTGATAGATGCCAGAGGACAGGTAATATTTCTAGATGCCAGAAATGCCCCTAAACCCTATTCTTGAAGTAGAACTTTTTGATGTGTGGGGCATGGATTTTATGGGCCCTTTTCCCTCTTCCAATGGATACTCGTACATCTTAGTTGCTGTCGATTACGTATCTAAATGGGTAGAGGCAATAGCTACTAAGACTAATGATGCACGTGTTGTGTTGTGTTTTTTGCATAAAAATATTTTCACTAGATTTGGCACACCACGGGCTATAATTAGTGATGAGGGGTCCCATTTTTGTAATAAATTGTTTGAATCATTACTTAGAAAATATGGCGTAAAGCATAAAACTTCTCTCGCTTATCATCTCCAAACTAATGGTCAAGCTGAGATTTCTAAAAGGGAGATTAAAGCAAATTCTGGAGAAGACAATTCGAATCAACAGGAAAGACTGGGCATACAAGTTGGGCGATGCTTTGTGGGCCTATCGGACGACTTTCAAAACTCCAATCGGTACATCCCCGTATCGATTGGTGTATGGTAAAGCCTGTCATCTGCCTGTGGAGCTCGAGCACAAAGCGTATTGGGCTATCAAGAAGTTGAACTTGGACGCAGAAAAAGCTGGGGAACAACGACTACTACAGCTCAATGAACTAGAAGAATTTAGGAACCAGGCATATGAAAATGCTAAGCTCTACAAGGAAAGAATGACAAGATGGCATGATCGTATAGTTCAGAAACGTTCTTTTGAGCCAGGGCAGCAGGTTCTTCTGTTCAATTCACGACTGCGATTGTTCCCTGGAAAATTGAAGTCAAAATGGTCCGGGCCATTCATAATCAAGGAAGTATCCTCGTATGGTTCAATCGTGCTGATGGATAGCAGCGGGTTGACTTTTAAAGTCAATGCTCAAAGAGTGAAGCACTATTGTGGATTCGAAGAGCGGAAAGTCGAAAAAGTGATGTTAGACGATCCAGGGTGACCAAACCTCGTCTAGCTTCGGACGTTAAACAAGTGCTTCTTGGGAGGCAACCCAAGTGTTGAAAGTTTTTGTAAGATTTCAATTTAGTTTTTGTGTTGATCCTCATGCTCCCGTGTGATCGATCCTTGTGCAGGAAGCTCGTGAATTCGTGCCTAACTTCTCATTCTCTCCTCGGACGACAATTCAAGACGTTTCAGATTCTCTCGCTTTTTCAGGGCAGTATCGATCTCTCCTTATCTGATTAAATGTTCATACATTGGGGACAATGTATATTTTAAGTTTGGGGGGGAGATTTGCTCTGTTTAGGTTTTGAGGTAGTAATGCTTACGATGAAATAATTGCATGCCGATGATGATGACGTCTGATGAATTGCTTTTAGCCATGAATCTCTCTAGTTGTTGCAAATTTGAAAGCATGTCTAAATTCAGGAGAATTTAAAAAATTTTCTCTTTGATTCCCTTGCAAAATATGACGATTCGCTTGTTTTATTATCATCTTGAAAGACTAGATGAAAGTTATATGCCTTAAAAGTTCGTTGTCACTCCGATAGGTGTAAAGTTTGTCTAGATAGCTTCCTTGCGTAATAGTAAGTAATGCTGAGCTTTGGGAAAAAGAAATGCTTTGATCACCAAAAATAATAATAATAATAATTTTTTGCTCCACTTTCTTGAGAGCGTTAGTAACCAGGGGCATTCATGACACCCATCGTTTTCCTTTGCATGAAAGCGCTGGAAGAAATGAGCATGCCTCGGCGACCTGAAAGACGAGGCGTTCGTAGTTGGATGCTTTCATCACCAATGTTGGCAAGCTAGAACGAAGGCGCCACATCTAAAAGGTTTAAAAAAAAAAGTGGGCACCTTAGTAAGGTAGTGCTTGCTAGATAAGTAAGATAGCTAAAAGGGCGAGCTTTAGTGCCAGTGTAGGGGGAAGATGAATGGATAAGCGTATAAATGATTTCGGGCTAGTAAAAATTGTAATAAGGCAAATGATGAGTTGTTTTTGCAAGGGAGGATAGGATTAAAATTTTTAAATATCTTGATGATTGACTGTGCTTGCTTGTTTGTTTCGATAAGTTTGCATTCATGGCTAGTAGCATGGAGGATAGAGTTATTAGCATGCAAGTTATGATTCATATGCATTACTTTATTTTGCTTGGGACTAGCAAAACTTTTAAGTTTGGGGGTGTGATAGCATGCAAAAATGCTATCTTTTTCCTAGTTGTTTTGGCTGGTTTTGTGCGTTAATTGTGAGCTTTAATGCTATTTTATGTTTAAATTTCAGAAATCCGAGTTCGTGAAGCAAAACCGTAAATTTTATGAATTTCATGACCAAATTGAAGACTTTTGGGCCATAATTGATGAATTGGAGATAAGACATTTGAAGAGGAGGCCCAAAAAGCCCAAAAGGAAGAAGAAAGGAGGCCGAAATCCGCACATGGGGCTTCTAGAAGACCTAGCGTCTCGACGCTAGGCAAACAGTGAAGAAAGATCTGCAATCGCGACAGCGTCGCGACGCTGCGACAGCTTCTGCGCCAAGAAAAGAGTGACGTCACAGCGTCGCGACGCTGCCGACTTGTTCAGCAAGAAACCCCTCCGTCCAGCACCTATAAATAGCCCCCTCTCCTAAGGTTCAAATCATCCCATTTTTGGGGAGCTCTCCCCTAGCTCAATAAAGAGAAAAAGTGAGAAGAATTGTGAGGAAAAAGGTGGAATTGAGCGAGATTCCAAGGCTCAAGAGTCGAGATGATCGTGACGGAATCTTGGGATCAACTTATCGGTTATTTCTTCCTTACTTCTTTATAATTCCTTGTTGTAATTGTTGGGTTTTATGCCCTAAAACTCGTAGATAGTAAATGAAACAAATTAATTGAACTCAATAAAGCGTTATTTGAGTAATTCAGTAATTTGGTTATTGAATAATCGAGTTTGCATTAATAAACCCTAAATCCAATAAACTAAGATCCAAGGTTGTTTAAATGAAACTTGAACTAGTATGTGGGGACATACGGGGATCGGTGTTCAAGTAACAACCTAAAAGGTCTATAGTATAGGGATAAGGTTGGGTACCTTATCCTGGTGACACTATGTGATACGGCCCACCTTGTATTCGATACAGATGCAATGATCCAAAGCATCCATGTAGGAGACATGCAGGTGGGGGTATCCTATGCAATGGGTTTGCATAAGACCGGACCGCGAAATAGTAACCACTAGATGTAACGCCGTTAACTAGTTTAGGTTTCTATTTCAATAGGATGACCTAGGTAACTCAATCTCAATCCTGAGTCTGTTATGAACCCCTTTCAGGAGGGATTGTCCTTAGATTTATATGGGTGAGAGTGGCCAGTTCGCCGACTCAATAATCCTACCATTTCAGGGGCAAGACCGAATGAGGGCTGGGAACATAACAGTACAAGATGGAATTCACTTCTTCCCCTATTGGGGTAAGTAGATGTGTGTTCCCTTAAGGGCTAATTCCGGGGCTTGAACAAAGGCGCGCCGTCCTCTCCTGGCCCAAGAGGAACTCCTGTTTAGTGGTTGGACCATAAACAACTTGTTCATTAGAGGAATCAGTGGTACTTAAGGAACCAGAGGTAACCTAGGGGTAAAACGGTAATTTGACCCAGCTGGTGTTACGAACACACGTGAATTATTGACTTACTGCTTGGTCGATATCCGTGGACACAGAAATATTCTACAGTGAGAAGAGTGCAGCTGTGGGTCTTTAGTGGAGTGACCCACAGTTAACGAATGTTGACTAACTTGGTTAATGAGTTTGGCCAATTAGTCTCGTATCGTTGGAGCTTCTGATCTGTAGGTCCATTAGGTCCCACTGGTAGCTTGTAAAGAGACTTGAGGCAATTAAGTATAAATTGTAAATTGAAAGTGTTCAATTTATTTGGGGAATCGTATAATGTATATTGATGCATTATAATATAAAGTTTATGAAACTTTATAATATACTTTTTGAATTAATTTCAAAAATTAATTCTTGAAAGAAAATATTTGAAAGAGTTCAAATAAATTTAATATGAATTGGATTCATATTAATTTTAATAAAATCCCTAAGATTAAATATATGATATTTAATTGGGAAATTAATTAATTATGAAATTAATTAATTATTTATTAGAGACCTTTCCCTATTAGGAAAAGGTCTTTCTTTTCCTATTAGGAAAAAGGTCTTGGCCTTTACTATATATAGGACCCCTGGGGTGGGGTGAAAGGCATCCCATTCATTCTCCTACTCTCAGAGAATTCCCCTCAAGGCTTCCTCTAGACTCCCACCAGTCTCCTGCCTCTAGAAGTCTCAGAGTCATACCGGTGTAGCCATAGTGGTGGTGTTCGCACTAGTTCGTGATTAATTGACAAGCAGTTGGTGAATTTAATCTGAGTCGTCAACGAGAGTGAGTAATTTGTTACATTATAAATTAGATTTAGATCTAATATTTTTGTATGCTTAGCTTTAATATATATTGAGAATAGTTCTAATATTATTGTCAATGTATTGGTATTTTAGATTAAACAAAATTAATTACGAATCGGTCCCAATCACGCTTCCGCTTTACGGAATTACGGAATTCCAATCCTTCAATTGGTATCAGAGCCGATCGTAGATCTAATTTTGTTTCTCTAAAATTTGCATTGGCTATTGGTGGGATTGATTAATGCATAATGTATGTATGGTTTGCATTGAACTGTTTAGGTTAATTTTATGGTCATTGATTTAACTGTTTTTATGTGATTTGATCATGTAAGGGCCCGGTGTTTCGGGTATTTTATGTAAAATCGAGTCCTATGTAAGTCCGGGTCTAGAATAGGTTTTTTATGAGATAAAAATCGGAGAAATCGCGACGCTCTCACGATTACAGCACGCGTTAGGGATTCACAACAGGACGGTTTAAGGCGGTTGGGCGGTCCGGTTCATGCGGACTGGCTGGGCTGGGACCGATTTTGTCCGGTTCAGCTGGAAATAGGCTTGGTTCGTGGTTTTCGTAGCTGGTTCGAAGTGGTTCGGGTCGGTTCGGACGGTCTAGACCAGTATTTTGAGCTGCAGAAGGACTTTTAGGATAGAATTTAGTTATAATTATTGTAATTTATGCTTTAGTTTATCCTAGGGGCCAAAATTAACCGGTTCAATTGCTATTTATTTGCTTTATGGATGTCATATAGCTTAAACTCCCACCATAGGTTAAGCAAGTTTTCATGCATATTTATGTTATAATTGTTATAATGTATGGTAATTATGCATGAATTTAATTTCATGAGTTATTTAATATAATCGTTATATTAAATATATGAAATTGGTGAAGCATGATGCATGACATTAATTTAGCTAAATATAATTGTTATATTTTATTAATGTAGCATGCATGCTTAGGATTATTTTCATGAGAATTAATATAATTAGTTATATTATGAATGAAAATAATCAATATATATCAATGCTTGTTTTCATGTATGATTTAATATAAAATGTTATATTAATTAAATGAAAATGGAATAGCATTGAGCATGACATTAATTAGATTAATATAAGAGTTATATTATATTAATGTCAAATTTCATGTAATTTAATTTCGTGGATGTTTAATTAATATAATCGATATTAATTAAATGAAATTGAAATTGCATGAAGGATGGCACCACCTTAGATTAATATAATCGTTATATTATCGTTATCGGCGTCATTATAATATGGTGTTTAATAATTAGAATATGATTGTTATTTTTCCAACACCATAGAAGCATGTTGTAGGGCTAATCATTAAAATTTTATAATAAGTTATAAAATTGATTAGAAACCGTCAACCTATAACAAAGAGTTGCATGCAAACATAGGACCTTAGGTTAAAATATATTAATTTTAAAATGTTTAAAATTAATTAGACCTAAGCTCATTATAATTCTAATAGGATTAGAATTATTTTATTACTTAGAATTAAAAATAGTTTTAATTAACTAAGTAGGAAAAACATTACTATGATTATAAGGGAACTCCACCGGTTAAGTTCTGTCTAAGGTTGGGGGTACTTAAGATGACGGTTTATGGAACACCTCCTACCTGGGAACTAACCCGGAATATCGGAGTTGAATTAATCATAGTTAATGTTAGCATGCAATGACACTAAGTTTATTAAAAGAGTTTAATTCACCTAGATCTTTAGAGTAAAGATTTATCATAACTATTGGTTATAAGGGAACTCTACCGGTAAAGTTCTGTCTAAGGCTGGAGGTACTTAAGATGACGGTTTACGGAACACCTGCTACCTGGGAACTGAGCCGGAACTTGAGTTGAATTAACCATAGTTATATTAGCATGCAATGTCTCTAGGTAATTAAAAGTGTTTAATCCACCTAGACATTAGAGAAATGACCTATATATTTAAAAGTTATATACAGGCATAGACTTAGATAGATTCACTTAGCCGGAATTTACATAAGTAATAGACCCTACAATTATAAAAATACTTAGTGGGAGGGAATATGTCAAAACAAGATTTTCATAAATCAAGTTTTTCTCTCACGTCCTCAAAAGTTCACATCGTGAGGTCCATGCTTGGCCTCGAGTCACCCTGGGAGTGACCCCCTACAAATGGTGTTTGCATGGATCAATATCAAGGTGAATGAGGGAGTATTTTATAGTAAGTGGGAGCAGGACACGTGTCAACGTATCCTACGGTCTCCTCCATTAGGTTGCACCGTGAGATCCCCATGATCTGCCTGCGAGTCGCCCTGGGAGCGATCACTCTACGGAGGGCTTGATCATGGGAATTAGAATAATGCAAACTCCAGAAATGGATAGGGTTTCTTAGGTCCATTTCCAACTTTGACTTTCCCTATGGTAGCATTGTTGGGACCGACCTCTGAAATCTGAAAAATGGAGGGTCACACTTACGGGAAATTGTTAAGGTGTTAATAATTTCCTGACCGAAAAAAACGGTAGCTAAGAACTATTGGAATATGAGTTATTCCGGGAATAGGGATTGGCTGAGATTGTCTCAATTCAGAGGAGGAGTAGCTGACTACCCTACGGTAGCTGTTGTTCTAAACCTCTGAAGTATCGTTGCAAAATGAATGTTTATTCTACGGGTCGATCATTACTTTTGCTAAATTGATTGGATTAAAATAATAATATTATTTTGTGTAATGGGTTAATGCAACAATACTTATTAAGTTAATTTGTTTGTTCTCAACAATGAAACGTTCATTGTATGCCTCGAATAACGCCAACTACAAAACTGATATTTCTAATACAACTAAGAAAATGAACTTAAACATTAATTGCGTGGAATTGGTCTTAACTGAGGACGGTCCTCAAGCTCATATGTCTAATTTATCTGAAATTGTTCATGATGAATATGACATAGACTGCTTAGCACATCTCAATGAAAATAAATTTGATTGATTGATCATTGAAACGTGTATAGTGGAAAATGATGATACAGCCTGGATCCTTGATTCAGGTGCCACTCATCACGTATGCTCTTCCTTTGAGGGAATGAGCTCCTGGCAACAGTTAGATGCTGGGGAAATGACTCTCAGAGTTGGGACTGGGGAGCTCATTTCAGCTAAAGCAGTGGGAGATATTAAAATGTTCTTCTCCAGGGAACGCTACATGTTATAAGATAACGTATATATAGTTCCCAAAATAAAAAGAAATTTGATTTCTATTTCTTGTTTGCTAGAACAAGGGTATTCAGTGTCCTTTTCTGTGAATGAAGCTTTCATTACTAAAAGGGTGCTGATATATGTTCTACAAAAATGGAGAACAATTTGTATGTCTTAAGACCAATAGAGTCTAGGGCTATTTTGAACAATGAAATGTTTAAAACAGCTGAGACTCAACCAAAAAGGCAAAAAGTTTCTCAAAGTACCTATCTTTGGCACTTGAGACTTGGCCACATAAATCTCAATAGGATTGAGAGATTGGTTAAGAACGGACTTCTAAGGCAGTTAGAAGATGGTACTTTACCTCCATGTGAGCCATGTTTCGAAGGTAAGATGACCAAACGACCTTTTACTGGAAAAGGTTATCGTGCCAAGGAGCCCTTAGAACTCGTACATACGGATCTCTGTGGTCCAATGAATGTAAGAGCTCGAGGAGGGTATGAATATTTCATCTCTTTCATAGATGATTATTCAAGGTATGGTTATTTATACCTAATGAGTCATAAGTCTGAAGCCCTTGAAAAGTTCAAGGAGTATAGGACTGAAGTTGAGAACTTGTTAGGTAATACCATCAAAACACTTCAATCTGATCGAGGTGGAGAGTATTTGGACTTAAAATTCCAGAACTATTTGATAGAACATGGAATCTCGTCTCAACTCTCAGCACCAGGTACACCTCAACAGAATGGTGTATCTGAAAGGAGAAACAGAACCTTGTTAGACATGGTTCGATCTATGATGAGCTATGCTCAACTGCCTAGTTCTTTTTGGGGTTATGCAGTAGAGACTGCAGTTTATATTTTGAATATAGTTCCCTCAAAGAGTGTTTCTGAAACACCATTTGAGCTCTAGAGAGGGCGTAAAGCTAGTTTACGTCATTTCAGAATTTGGGGTTGTCCTGCACATGTGCTAGTGGCAAACCCAAAGAAATTGGATTCACGTTCAAAATTATGCCTATTCGTAGGCTACCCAAAAGAAACAAGGGGTGGATACTTCTTCGATCCACAAGAAAATAAAGTGTCTGTTTCGACAAATGCTACTTTCTTAGAAGAAGACCACGTTCGAGAACACAAGCCACACAGTAAAATGGTGTTAAGTGAACTTTCTGGTGAAGCTACGAATGAATCAACAAGAGTTGTTGATAAGGTCGGACCTTCAACAAGGGTTGTTGATGAGCCCAGTACACGGCCTGGACCTTCAACAAGAGTTGTAGATGAGCCCAGTACATCTGGTCAAGCCCATCTTTCTTAACAGTTGAGAATGCCTCGACGTAGTGAGAGGGTTGTTACTCAACCTAAACGCTATCTGGGTTTAGCAGAAACTCTAGCTGTCATATCTGATGATGGAATCGAGGATCCATTGACCTTTAGACAGGCAATGAATGATGTGGACCATGACCAGTGGGTCAAAGCTATGGACCTAGAGATGGAGTCTATGTACTTCAATCAAGTCTGGGATCTTGTAGACCTACCTGAAGGGGTTAAACCCATAGGGTACAAATGGATCTACAAGAGAAAACGAGACGCAGCTGGGAAAGTGCAGACTTTCAAAGCTCGACTGGTGGCAAAGGGTTATACCCAAATGAAGGGGTGGACTATGAGGAAACCTTCTCCCCAGTTGCCATGTTAAAGTCAATAAGGATTCTCTTGGCCATTGCCACGTTTTATGATTATGAGATTTGGCAAATGGACGTCAAGACTGCTTTTCTGAATGGCAATCTTGATGAGAACATCTTTATGTCTCAACCAGAGGGGTTCATTGCTCAAGATCAGGAGCAAAAAGTTTGCAAGCTTAGACGATCCATTTATGGGTTGAAGCCAGCTTCCAGATCTTGGAATATAAGGTTTGACACTACTGTCAAATCTTATGGTTTTAACCAGAACGTTGATGAACCTTGTGTTTACAAAAGGATTATCAACAGTTTAGTAGCTTTTCTGGTGTTGTATGTAGATGATATTTTACTCATTGGAAATGATGTAGAATATCTAGCTGACATTAAAAAATGGCTATCGACTGAGTTCCAAATGAAAGATTTGGGTGAAGCTCAATATGTTCTAGGGATTCAAATTATCAGGAATCGTAAGAACAGAACGTTAGCCCTGTCTCAAGCATCATATATAGACAAGATGTTGTCTAGATATAAGATGCAGAATTCCAAGAGGGGTTTACTACCCTTCAGGCATGGAGTTCATTTGTCTAAGGAACAGTGTCCTAAGACACCTAAAGAAATTGAGGATATGAGACGGATCCCTTATGCTTCAGCTGTGGGCAGTCTTATGTATGCCATGTTGTGTATTAGGCCTGACATTTGCTATGCAGTTGGGATAGTCAGCAGGTACCAGTCCAATCCAGGGTTAGACCACTGGACTGCAGTTAAAAACATCCTCAAGTATCTTTGGAGAACGAGGGACTATCAGCTTGTGTATTGCTCTAAGGATTTGATCCTTACAGGATACACAGACTCTGACTTTCAAACTGATAAGGATTCTAGGAAATCCACATCAGGGTCAGTATTTACCCTCAACGGGGGAGTTGTAGTCTGGCGTAGCATCAAGCAAGGATGCATTGCAGACTCCACCATGGAGGCCGAATATGTTGCTGCTTGTGAAGCAGCTAAGGAGGCTGTATGGCTACGGAAGTTCTTGATGGATTTGGAAGTTGTTCCAAATATGAACTTGACAATCACCCTTTACTGTGATAATAGTGGTGCAGTGGCAAATTCTAAAGAACCTCGCAGTCACAAAAGAGGCAAGCACATAGAGCGCAAATATCATCTCATCAGAGAGATCGTGCAACGAGGAGACGTGATCGTCACGAAGGTAGCATCTGCGCACAATATTGTTGATCCATTTACGAAGGCTCTCACGGCTAAAGTGTTCGAGGGTCATCTAGACGGTCTAGGTCTGCGAGATATGTTCATAGAATAATCTAGGGCAAGTGGGAGAAGTGTAATGGGTATTGTGAATGCCCTAGTTTATTGTATTTATCTGTATTTGTACTTTTCATGTATTATACAGTATTAATACAAACTACTATTCCTACTTCAATGATTATTCATTCAATTTTGATTGTTGATGTACATTGCCCACTAGAGTTTTAGTTCAAGTGGGAGTTGTTGGGTTTTATGCCCTAAAACTCGTAGATAGTAAATGAAACAAATTAATCAAACTCAATAAAGCGTTATTTGAGTAATTCAGTAATTTGGTAATTGAATAATCGGGTTTGCATTAATAAACCCTAAATCTAATAAACTAAGATCCAAGGTTGTTTAAATGAAACTTGAACTAGTATGTGGGGACATACGGGGATCGGTGTTCAAGTAACAACCTAAAAGGTCTATAGTATAGGGATAAGACTGGGTACCTTATCCTGGTGACACTATGTGATACGACCCACCTTGTATTCGATACAGATGCAATGATCCAAAGCATCCATGTAGGAGACATGCGGGTGGGGGTATCCTATGCAATGGGTTTGCATAAGACCGGACCGCGAAATAGTAACCACTAGATGTAACGCCGTTAACTAGTTTAGGTTTCTATTTCAATAGGATGACCGAGGTAACTCAATCTCAATCCTGAGTCTGTTATGAACCCCTTTCAGGAGGGATTGTCCTTAGATTTGTATGGGTGAGAGTGGCCAGTTCGCCGACTCAATAATCCTACCATTTCAGGGGCAAGACCGAATGGGGGCTGGGAACATAACAGTACAAGATGGAATTCACTTCTTCCCCTATTGGGGTAAGTAGATGTGTGTTCCCTTAAGGGCTAATTCCGGGGCTTTAACAAAGGCGCGTCGTCCTCTCCTGGCCCGAGAGGAATTCTTGTTTAGTGGTTGGACCCTAAAAAACTTGTTCATTAGAGGAATTAATGGTACTTAAGGAACCAGAGGTAACCCAAGGGTAAAACGGTAATTTGACCCAGCTGGTGTTACGAACACACGTGAAGGATTGACTAACTACTTGGTCGATATCCGTGGACACAGAAATATTCTACAGTGAGAAGAGTGCAGTTGTGGGTCTTTAGTGGAGTGACCCACAGTTAACGAATGTTGAATAACTTGGTTAATGAGTTTGGCCAATTAGTCTCGTATCGTTGGAGCTTCTGATCTGTAGGTCCATTAGGTCCCACTGGTAGCTTGTAAAGAGACTTGAGGCAATTAAGTATAAATTGTAAATTGAAAGTGTTCAATTTATTTGGGGAATCGTATAATGTATATTGATGCATTATAATATAAAGTTTATGAAACTTTATAATATAAGTTTTGAATTAATTTCAAAAATTAATTCTTGAAAGAAAATATTTGAAAGAGTTCAAATAAATTTAATATGAATTGGATTCATATTAATTTTAATAAAATCCCTAAGATTAAATATATGATATTTAATTATGAAATTAATTAATTATTTATTAGAGACCTTTCCCTATTAGGAAAAGGTCTTCCTTTTCCTATTTGGAAAAAGGTCTTGGCCTTTACTATATATAGGACCACTGGGGTGGGGTGAAAGGCATCCATTCATTCTCCTACTCTCAGAGAATTCCCCTCAAGGCTTCCTCTAGACTCCCACCAGTCTCCTGCCTCTAGAAGTCTTAAAGTCATACCGGTGTAGCCATAGTGGTGGTGTTCACCCTAGTTCGTGATTAATTCACAAGCAGTTGGTGAATTTAATCTGAGTCGTCAACGAGAGTAAGTAATTTGTTACATTATAAATTAGATTTAGATCTAATATTTTTGTATGCTTAGCCTTAATATATATTTAGAATAGTTCTAATATTATTGCCAATGTATTGGTATTTTAGATTAAACAAAATTAATTACGAATCGGTCCCAATCACGCTTCCGCTTTACGGAATTACGGAATTCCAATCCTTCAATAATTTGAGTTAGGCCTATGGATCAAGATCACTTGTGCAAAATTATTTCCATTTGTGAGTAGATCTTGGGACCTAGGATCGTTATTCTAGCTAAATGGATATTGTAGTTTAAATTTATTGGATAATGTGACGAGGTTCTTCATATTTCGTCTATGCAATTTATTTTTAATGCTTTTAATCTCTTGATCACAGATTAATTGTTGTGTTGGTCTAAATTGATGCTCGACAGCGAGAATTTAGATTAGATCCAAATTGCATGGCTAATAATTGCTTGGAGCACGAGAGTGAAAAAGAATTATTAGAAATTGATAACGAAGTTGCTTAATGCCATACTATGATTAACTAAGGAGATGGACACATGAATTAGTTATGTTAGTATGAGATGTGGAGGAGCTTGAAAGAGAAATCCGCTTAAAATTACTTCTAGATTTATGGAATTGAAGATTAGAAAGTACATTCATCTAATTAATTGAGTTACATATCCAAAACGCTAGATAACACCCTAGGTCAAGTCCCCTTAATAGGAAAGTTTCTGTAATTTCATGATTTCTTTAGTTTCTTGTTAATTCTTGGTTCTTAAAAGTTGAGCTTCTAAATAAAATTAAAACATGATGGTTCTCGGTATTTAATGGAATTAATTCAATTTCCCTGAGGATTCGATACTCGGAATACTTTCCGTTTTAATGTTACTTGGGCAACCGTACGCTTGTGAAAAATTGCACAACAAAAGCAGCCCTACAGTCATAAGCTCTTAAGCATGGGATGACCCACTTTATGGTGCAGTATACCCTTGCCTCAAACTCATCACCAACTAGGCTAAATACTCATTGTAAAGCTCAAAAATCCTTAGTTATTCTATCTCTTGATCCTCAGAATGGCGACATTTTATGTTGAAGCTCACCTAAGTTCTGGGAGACAGAAAACTGCTGGATTATCATTCATCCTTCAAAACTTTTGCTTCATGAATTTTCTCAACAAAATTTTCAACAATCAACTTTTTTTAGCAAATAATTTCTTCATTTTTCATATTTCCTAGGTCATCTTTTGAAGCAAAGACAAACTGTGGGTATCACAAATGTCCCTGGTTACTCAACAACCTAACAAATTATTTAGTGAAGGAGAGGAATGCTCGAGCAAAACAATTGGAGTAGCAAAAAGTCCCCCAAACTTGAATTATTCATTGTCCCCAATGAATCATTAACATCACAAATTATACCCCCAAAATTAAATTTTTGTATCTGAATTTTCAAACAAAGTGTGGGACTAGAACTAAGCTTAAAGTGGATCAAATAAATCAACACTACCTCAGAATCTTCTTGCCGCCGCAACGACCAGGCCAGAAGAAATGCTCAAGCAAAAGGTTTCTGGGGATCAGAATACCATGATCTAATTAAGCTTAACCAGTCCAAGCTTCAAAATTTCAGAAGAAAATTAGTTAAGTTAGAATTACTCAGTGCCATAGAACATAAACAACTCCGGAAATTTCATTAAAAACAAAGAAAGAAATTACATAAGCAAATATTTTGATGGCCTAAAGACAGAAGATTTAAAAACAAGAAAACACAACATCAACAGAAAGTGGGGTCAAATATACGCGAGCAATCAAAAATAGAGAAACAAAAATAATGCTCGCTCAAGATCATCACTTCCATCAATCTTTCTAACCCTGCTCTTCATCATCCTCTTCTTCTCTTTCAACAGGCGGCGGCGGAATCCAGGGGTTCAAAAAATCATCAGGGAATACCGGAAGGGCTGGGTATGGGTTGGAAAAATTTTCCTGTAGCGCCTTCTTCAGGTTGGCATCACGATGTTTAACATAGTTCCAGAAAGTTTGAGATTGCCTCTCGGCAAACTCTTGCCTGTTGGCCGACAGTGCAAGTTGTTCTACAATCTTGTGAATGCCATAAACAAGCCCACCCTGACGTGCGTCTTGTGTACGCTGAAGTCGCGCCAAGTTAGGCGTATCAATGATTCCCTTGTCAAATAATATCACATCTCCTTCATTCTCCGGAACCCCTGCTCGCTTGCAAAGCATTGTAATTGTATTCGGGAAAAAAAACTTCCCCACTTTCTTCCTCCAGCATCCAGATATCTCGCTCGCAATAATCTTACCCACATCAATACTGAGAGACCTTAAAATCGTGAAAGCCAGAAGAACACGTTCCCTAGAAACCGTCGAGTCATGAGTCGTTGGAAGCAACCTTTGTTTGATGAATCCAATCCATGTATTTGCTTCCTTCTTAAGATAGGCTAACTGAAATGTCATTTTCTCTGTTTTCGAAAGTCTCCACTGTGCCCCTTCAACATCAACTTCCCAAACAGCATCGCTTAATTGCTCATTAGATGGCGCCACAGCCATCTCATTGTATCCTGCGTGGGGGAAATCTTGAAGGTTATGCAGGGCGTTAATGACATCAGGACTCCAGTCAACTGTTACTCCTCGAACGATAACTTGGAAACCCTCTTCCTCATCAATGTTTGCATAAAACTCGCGCACTACCTGCGCGTTCACAGATTTAGGCTTGGAGCAAAATAATTCCCAGTCGTGGTTCGTAATGCCGTCCCTCAGAAAATGTGGAAGATCACCACTAAATCCTCTCTCAAACAGGAAGTCTCTCTTCAGCAGCTCAACATACTTTGCTATGGCAAGATTGTTGACGAAGAGATTATACGGCAACCTTGGTTCCTCTGTTTCGCTATCTTCTGGTTCCAGCGATGCTTCAGCAATGCCCTTGCCCTTGTCTTCCCTTTGTTTGAGCAACATTTCTTCTTCAACCTTTTTCTATGCTTCCTCTCTTGCTTTGGCTTCGGCCTCTTTTTTCTCCTGTTCCTCTCTCTCTGCATTTTCTCTTTCAGAATCAGTGGTTGGCGGCGAGGGAGTATCAGTTTGGACTACCTTAACACGACCAGCTTTTTGCTTCCAGCGACGACGTTTTGGCACTTCCAGCATGATCAGCTCCACTCGAGCCTCCTGCTCTTGTTCATTACCTTTTTCAGGTGCAACCTCTATCCGTTCTTCTTGCGCATCCTCAGTCTGCTTTTCTTGAACTTCCTCCGTATTTTCCTCTTGAATTCCCTCCGTATCTGCAACTATCGGGTCAGTCTGCTCTGGATTTTGCACTTCTGGTTCCCTCGGATTCTCTTCCTCAACTGTCTCGGCAGGAACATCCTCTACTACCTTCTGCACTATTTCTTGATCCTCAACCCTTTGCTATCTTCTTCTCCTCTTCGCTTCTTTCTCTTCTGGTGTCTTCTTTTTCTTTGCCTTAACTTTCAGTGCTTCGGGGGTAACAGGCACCTCCTCTTCCCCATTATCTCTCTCTTTTCTTGCTCTCGTTTTCGCCATTGGAGACTCAAAGGAATTTACCGCACACAGAAGCAAAAAGAAGAAAAATACAAACGACAAGGGATGAACAAGAAGATGAAGTGAGAAAAACTTACCGAAGGCTGTGAATAAATAGGGCTTCAGCAAAAAGAATCATAACCGAAAGATTTTGCCCCTCATTAATGGGCATTACCATTCAAATCTCATGCAATCTGTAAATTAAATCTATCAACGGTAAAATCTGAATTTAAATCGCCCATGGTAAATAATTATGTGCTGTCAAACGGCTAAACCGTTGGATTACCCCTGCGTGACACGTGGCAGCATCCATGCAATTTACCTGCCCATAGAAAATTCAAAATCGAATGGTAAAAGTAATTAATTCACAACAAATCCCTTCCTATTCGGACGAAAGATATGCTTCAGCCATAAAATTGTCGCAACAACCTTCTGAACAAAGATTATCTTTCAGACGAATCTCGGATACAGAAGATTTAAAATTCAAATAAAATCAAATTAGGAAATTTAAATTTAAATTAATCGCTCAAATCAAATCTCTTTTATTTTTATTTGAAGCCGAATAAATCAGAAAGGCTCTTTATTAAATTCTAAACCTAACCAGAAATTTAAATAACCGAAAATAAAAACTGAATTAAAATCTAACTAAATCTAATCGGAATAAATAAAAACTAATACTACCAAAAATAAAAAATACTCAAGAATAAAATCTACTGAATTAAAAATAACAACGAACTTAAAATAAATCATGCAAAATTTAAACAAACCAAATCACTTGAATTAAAATCAAATCAAAATTAGCGAGAAATAAAATCAAAACAACCACTGGGAGCTCAAAATATTGCTCTGTGAAATGCTCCCGCAAAAATCTCGCTCTCTTATTCATCAACCAACTTTAGGGAAGGATATTTCGTCTGGAACTCCTCTCCCCAATAATGTTTCACATGTTGTCCATTAACTTTGAACCCTCTCCCATCTTTTTCATCCTGCAAAGTAATTCACTACAGGAAAAAAGGTCTACCATAGCTTCAGAAAAACGCTATAATAGACTTTTTATAGCGTTTTACAAAAAGTCATGACAGCCCATACTATAAAAAGTCTGTAACTTTTTACAGCGTTTTATAAAAGCTATAAAAAGTTCTACTTTTTATAGCGTTCCATAAAGGTCATAGAAATATTCTTATAATACCATAATTTTCTTTTCATAAAATTTACGTTAGCGTTTTATAAAAGCTATAAAAAGCTTTCAATAGCGAATATAAAAAGTTATTATTTGTTAATAATAGCATTTATTTACTGTTATAAATATTTATTTATATCTTTTAATAAAAGCTATAATAAGCTAGTGAATGCTTAAATTCTTTTTCTATTTATAGCATTTATAAACTTTTTTAGAGTGTTTGATGAATGTTGTTATTGCATCCTTCGTAACTTTTATAATATGTTTATAATGTTATTGTATATGTTCTATACCTAGTTATGAAAATAAAAATCAAATAATAAATGTGATTAATAAAAATAGATACAATTAAAATATATATTTATCTAAATAAATATTCATACAATATTCATATTGACCCACAAAAAAAGATAAAGTCATTAATATCATCAATCTAGAGATTATACAAAACATAAACTTTATCAACATTACCATCCATTAATTACAAAATGTGTTGTCACAAAAAATCTAAATAACTTAAGCTAGTTGTGTTGTGAGCAAAGACATTCCTTGGTGTAAATAGTCCTTTTTATCAACCTACAAAAAGTTGTCAACAAAAAAAATGAATGAATATAAAATTATTCAAATAAATAATTTAATTGACAAAAAAATAGTTTTAATTAATAATAAATAAATGTACATACTTATCATAACTTTGTCAAAAGGCCACGCAACTGTACTACCAACAGCAACCTCAATGTATGTCATTTCTGAGTTAGGCCTCCATAAAAATGCATCGGGCTTCTTTGGTAAGTCTACCCAAACTCTCACGGCGTGTGGACCGAGGGGAACATGATGAACAATAACTTTGGGGTCATTCGAAGACCATCGACCTTCAGCAACTACCTCTCCTGTACCACACCAATCTACCAACATGCACTTGCGGAGAGCATTATTATTGTTAATACTCTTTACCAACAAGGCAATATAAAATGCAATACATAACATAATTAGCAACTTGTAAGAGTTATCTTCTAAAATAGTTTAGCAAACTACTATTATTAAAATAGAATTATCTCTTGAGTAATGAATACTTTACCGAAGGTGAAGATACAATTGGGTTAATGGCAGTGTTATTAACCATGGGATCATTTGTAGCATTAGAAAGTTGTTCACTTGCATTACCCTAAAATTAAAAGAATTCGACCAGAAAAAATGTATACACGTTAAACAAAAAGAAAATATGAAGATAAATCTATGTTAATTCCACAAATACTACATACTTGAGATTTGAGTATGTGAGACATCAAAGATTTCATCTCAAACATTTGTCCCTCCATCTTCTTATACTTTTCTTCAAGTTTGGCATAATTGCTATCTCTTTGAGACAATAAAGACAGCTTTGATAAGGTTACTCCAAATCCAAGTCCTCTAATATGACCACGATCATGACCAAGAACTTTACTTATTGCATCATTGGCCACGTTATTTGAAGTAGTGTTTGTCCCTTCATTGTCAATTTTTTCAATACGCTCCTAAAATTACATCAATTAGCAAAATAAAAGTGCTCAAGTATTTTCAAATTGGTAATACCACTTTGTAAGATGTTTTACAAGAAAAGTAAAAGTCGAACAAAAACTAACAACAACAATGACCACAAGAATTCAAGAATCTTCAATTTGTCATAACCTTTCCACCTTCCACCCCCCCCCCCCAATCCACCTCACACATATATCAATCTATCTTTTGCTACTCCAATTTCAAAGAACCTCAACATTACACTTAAGACCTAAGACCCTACAATACAAAACTTACACATATGTATAGCTAGGTAAATAGGCTCTACCACTTTGTAAGATGCATTTACAAGAAAAGTAAAAGTCGAACAAAAGCTAATAACAACAATGACCACAAGAATTCAAGTATCTTCAATTTGGTAACAACAGTAACAACCAAAAGATTTCAAAACATTCCCCTCCCCCCTCCAAATCAAACAAATACATATCAATATCTTTTGTTGCTCCAATTTCAAGAACCTAAACATTACACTTAAGACCTAACATCCTACCCAAACAAACTTACACATATTTATAGCTAGCTATATAGGCTCTACTACTTTGTAAGATGCTTTACAAGAAAAGTAAAACTCGAACAAAAGCTAACAACAACAATGACCACAAGAATTCAAGTATCTTCAATTTGGTAACACTTGCCCCCTTCCACCCTCCCCCCCCCCCTCCCCCGCAATAGTACAATTAAGATCCTCCAAATCAAACTTACACAAAAGTATACCTAGGCTTTACTGCTTTGTAAGATGCATTTATAATAAAAAGGAAAGACCAAAAGAGGTTAACAACAATAACACCCACAAGAATTCCAACATCCAAATCAAACTAATACATATCAATATCTTTTGTTGCTCCAATTTCAAGAACCTCAACATTAAATTAATACTCTCAAAATCAAACTCAAATATGTATAGCTAGTTACATAGGTTCTACCCTTTTGTAAGATGCATATACATGAAAAAAGAAAAGACATACAAAAACTAACAATGACCCTAAGGATTCAAGTATCTTCAATTTATCAGTAGACTCCACCCCTCATCCCCAAAAAGAACAACCTTATACATATGTGGAAAATGATAAAGCCCCTGCATGTGTCCAACACATTAATTACTTTAATATTTAACTAAAAATAGAGATTTTGTAACCATACCAGTGTTTCTGCAACTTGTGAGTTAATAGGATTTCCATCCTTCTTCCTATGTGCCTTTGCCCATAATGCGACTCTTGTCACTGATGATGAATCTGAACAACTTTTTTTCTATAACACATAATATTCATATTTAGTTAGTAAGAAATTCAAACAATGAATATAGTTTTAAGTATTTCATATAATGATCAATACCATTTCTTCTGCCAATCGAGCATAACCCTTACGACTACATGTATGTGGAAGTTGCTTCTTCTTCATGGATTTGAACTTTTCACTTCTTGCCTAATCAAATATATATGCACCAACTAAATTTATCATTGGAGATATTAGTTGTAATATTATGCATTTAACACAAATGATAGTGAATTACCTTGAATCTTGCACTGTTCTTTTCTTTCACAAAGTCAATCCAATCGTGTGTAGATTGTATATTTGCTGGCTTCATTTTAAGAACCTCCTCATCGTTGGAGGCATTTTGAATTTGTGACACGATTCGAGATTTTCCAGCTCTCCACAATCTACCCATCTTTTGAAAAATAAATTTTCTTTGCCAATCTTCATTCATGTTATATCTTGACTATAATAATATTTCAAATAATTATGAGTTTATAAGATTAAAAAGATACAAATATGAATCAAAATATGAAATATGAAATACTTACTTGAATTGATGTCCATAAAATTTCTTTGAATCTTGTTGACAATTTTCTCCAATCATTTAAAGTCACAGGCACCACCTCTCTCACAAGTGGACCTAAAAATGATGCCATGCCAATCGAAGCCTCCTCAATCGGTTGTCCATACTCATTGAAGGTTATATCTACTTTATTACCAATTGCAATGGTTTTCATTTTTGTAGGGCCTCTTCGTTTCTTAAGGACTTGTTGCATAATTGGTTCAGAAACATTGGTATTTTCTCCTACATCCTGTGACCTATCTACAATTGGTGAGGCTTGACATCTAGAAGCTAACTTTCGAAGAGCTCCTCTTGTACGAGATGCTGGCGAATCTGATGGTAAAGGTGATCTTGGAGTTGTATGTGTACAATCAAGATTCTCTCTAATATTAGGTGACTCATCTCTTTCCTTCTCACCCATTGTTCCATTACCCCCCTCCTCCATTGTTGTTATGCCTACTGAAGGTGATTTCAAGCGTTTAGAGCGTCGCTTTCGTGGTGCATCTGGATCGAACCCAAGACACCTTTTGGCAGTAGTATTTCTTATTTTCTTCTCCATTTCCTAATAAAATATTATAACACTATGTTAGTATTAAGTTATCAAACATATAAATATAAATAAATCTAGTGATATGTAATGTGAAAAAAAACATAGAAATGAAATGAAGTACTTACTATATTCTTGTCAATGGCAGCAATGTAGATGAGAAAAAAATCTGTAAAGAACTAAAGTACCGTACGTGCATAATATGTCAAGTCCAAGTATATAGGCTATATCATGTCCATTTAATTCTTATAAATTACATGTAGATATCAAAACAAGTTAAATTGATGACTTACATCAATTTACTTGCAAGATCAATGGCCACAAATGGTTGACATTTTTATACCTTCAAATCAGATATTCAACCCTAAAATACACCCCAAAACATGGCAGTAAATTCAAAAATATAAATTTCAAAACAAGAGCCCCTCGCAATCCTCTCTTGCATAACTACATTCTTCATTGTCTTCATCTATATTCTTGAATGGAGTAGAATCTGTTTCACCAACAAATGTATCATATTCTCCCTCATAAATCTCCAAATCATGAAATCTTCTAGGTGGTGCCTTCAATACAACATACCAATTGGACGTATCATTCTCTCTTGAGTAAAATACTTGCTTTGCTTGTGATGCAAGTATGAACGGCTCCTTGATAAATTGATGTTGACTTTGATGTAAATTCACAAGTGTAAAACCATCGTCAATTTTTACTCCATTTGGAACATTCACCCAATCACATCTAAACAAAGGAATTTGATGCACATAGTAGTCTAACAAAATAATTTGAGTCAAGACACCATAATAAGTAACCATATCAACAACTTGAGCTTCAACTCTAGAACTTGATCTACATAATGTATTTGCTTGAATGGAGACACCACTATTTTGGGTTGATCTTTCAATGCTCTTCACATGGAATCTTTGACCATTGACAATAAAACCAGTGTAAGATACCGCATATTTTCTAGGTCCATTTGCTAGCCACTTTAGTAACTTTGATTCTCTAGTATTAGATGAATCAACTTCAATCTGTGAAATCCAAATATGAGTGAGTTGCTTTTTACTTATATCAATCCTTATTCTTTTGGAGCTTATCACAAAGGCATAAAAACAATAATTACCTACCTTTGATTTCAACCATGATGGAAATTGATCAGAGTGCATTTTCCACAATAAGCTACTATCTTTGGCAAGTCTTCTATTTGAAACAAGTAGCTCATTCATATGCATCCTATAAAATTACTTAGTTACATGTTTATTCTATAATAAAAGAAAACAGTTATAGATTTCAACTTAAAATACGTACTCTACAAATGGTTGAATTTCTGCAGTGTTAAATAACACATATCGATGTGCATTATTTAAGTCATCGTCATCCATTGTAATTGATATCCCTGCTGATATTGGACGATCCTCAAGAATGACACTACTATTCAACTCTTCGTTACGATGTTCTTTTTGAAAGAAGTCTAGTGGCTCTTTAAAAAATCCAGTTGAAAAGTTGACACATTCATCTGCTAAATAACATTCAGCAATACACCCTTCTGGTCGTGCTCGATTCCTAACATATGCTTTGAGTACCTTCATGTATCTAAATTAATAAATGGATCATAATTAGATCTAAAGTTACCTTGAACTTTTATATAAGTATAAACACACTACCTTTCAAAAGGATACATCCAACGAAACTGGATTGGTCCACATAATCGAGCTTCACGACCCAAATGAACAACCAAGTGTGTCAAGATGTCGAAAAACGAAGGAGGAAAAAATCTCTCAAGAAGGCACAATGTTTCAACAACTTCATTTTCCATCTCTACCAATTTCTCTCTATCAATCACTCGTTGACAAAGTCTATTGAACATTGAACACAATCTCATTATTGTATTTCTTGGACCTTTTGGTAGTAACCCTCTTAATGCCACGGGTAAGAGTTGTTGCATTAACACATGACAATCATGTGACTTCAATCCCATAATTTTGCAGTCATCAAGAGATATACAATTTGAAATGTTTGAACTATATCCATCAGGTAACTTTAAATTGTATAATCTTTTACAAAAAGATTGTTTCTCTGACTTGGATAATGTGTGTGGAGCTGCGGGAAGGTATATTTGTTTTCCTCTCAGTTGTGGGTGTAAATCAACTCTTATGCCCATTAACTCCAAATCTTTTCGTGCATTAACTCCATCCTTAGATTTCTTTTCGATGCCTAATAAAGTGCCCACAATGCTCTCGCAAACGTTCTTCTCAACATGCATGACATCAATATTATGACGTAATACTAGCTCCTATGTCAAGATAAAAAAGGGTAAATTGTTAGTCAAATAAAAGTTTACTTACCCAATGTACCCAAATGGAAGTCAAATAAAACACGACAAAGTAGGGAGAGAATTTACCTTCCAATATGGTAAATCAAAGAATATTGATCTTTTTTTCCACATATCCTTCATTTTTGTATTTTGCTTCCTCTTATCACACTTTCCCCAACGATTTTCAAACTTTGCAAGACGTAAATAAATCTTATTTCCATTCATCAACTTGGGTGGTAATCCTTCTTCTAGTTTTCCATCAAACCAAGATTTCTTTCTTCTATATGGATGAGAAGACGACAAAAATCGTCGATGACCCATATACGAAAATTTCCTACTATTTTTCAACCAAACTGCATGTGTATCATCTCCACATGTGGGACATGCAGTTTTTCCTTTTGTGGTACACCCAGCAAGATTTCCATATGCTGGAAAATCATTTATTGTCCACATGAGAACTGCTCTTAAATTGAAAGAAGTTTGGCTAACGATATCATAACATGGTACTCCTTTCCACAATTCTTCCAAATCTTCAACAAGGGGTTGCAAATAAATGTCAATGTCATTACCAGGTTGTTTGGGACCTGGAATTAGCAATGTCAACATTATGTTCTCCTTTTTCATACATAACCACGGTGGTAAATTGTATGTAACAAGCATTACTGGCCAACAACTATACCTGCTACTTAAACTAGAAAATGGGTTAAAACCATCCGTAGCAAGCCCAAACCTTAAATTACGTGGCTCCATAGAGAAATCTGGCCATTTCATGTTGATTAGTTCCCATGCCACTGAATCAACAAGATGATGCATCTTTCCATCATTGCTTTTGTTGTTTGAATGCCATGTTAAATTCTTAGCAACTTCATAAGTATTAAACATGCGCTTCAACCTTGATATGATAGGAAAATATCTTAACACTTTAGCAGGCACACCTTGTCTAATTCGTTTAGTACGAGCATTCATCAACCATCTAGACGAACCACAATGTGGACATGTTTCTAAGTTCTCATTTTCCTTTCGAAATAAGCAACAATCTTTTGCACATGCATGAATCTTTTGATATCCCAAATCAAATCTTTTGAAAAACTTTCTAACATCATATAGAGATCTTGGGATAACATTGTTTAAAGGTAGCATATCATGCAATAATTCCAATAAGTTAGTGAAACTTTTATCTGACCAACCACTTAAAGCTTTAAGTTTATATAAGGCTACAGTAGCTGACATCTTTGTGAATTTTGTACACTCTGGGTATAAAGGGGTCTTTGCATTTTCAACTTTTTGATTAAACTCACTATCAATACTTGATGTGCAAGACTCACCATTTACTTCTTCTCTGTCATATGTAGACTTATACATGTTAAATGCATAAAACATGAATACGTCTTCAATTTCATCCCTTGCACAAACCTCCTCCCCATGGTGATACCAAATTTTATATGTTGGGTCCATTCCTTTGATGACTAAATGCTCATAAACAATATCAAAGGTATGATGACTCATGTTCCTACAATCCTTGCAAAGGCACATAATAGATTCAACATTCACTGCATCCTTCTTTACTTTCTCTACAAAATCCCATGCCCCTTTCATATACTCATCTGTGGCTCTAAACAATAAAATGAAATTTTTAGAACTTATGAAAAACTATTACTAATTATCAATACTTTAATAAACTATTAAATTTTTGTACCTGTGTAGATGTACCCATTCTTTATTAAACATTCTTCAAATGTTATGTACAGAAGTTTCTAATAAAAAATTCATACAATATAATTGGATTAGTTTTTTAAAAGGAAGCTAGCTAGTAGAACTGAAAGTATAGATGTAAGAACTATATTAAAGACATAACCTATGTTTTCAACACAAAGAGAATATAATGTTTTTGTATAATAAGTCCTTGAGGAAAATAAAAAATAAAGGAATCTAAAACAAAATTTGCAATCTCATGCAAGTACTATGTATCATAAGGATAAAACTAGAACTACCAAGTTAGGTACATTTTCATATACTTGATTGTTATAGTCGAGAACACAATAACTAGTCCACTATAATGGTTAAAGACAAGTTCGTGCAAAAGTTAATAATCATTAAATTGCAATGGGTTTAATAGAATGAGGTAATGGATGTCATATAGTTTATGATCATCAAAGCAATCGCATAGTAAAAAGATCTCAAAGCATAAAAAAAGTTGTAATAAATAACCACTAAATAAAAGAGATAACAAACAACGATTGTTAATGATAAATAAACATATGTTTCAATAGTACGTAATATGAATTAAAAGTTTAACTTCAATCAAAAACTGTATAAAAAAGAACATGAGCAGTGTCGACAATTATATTGGTGGCCATTTGAAAGAAGGAATTTATGAAAGCATAGGTATTTCCTAGTATTGGAGAATTCCAAGTAAAACTAGTTACGAAACACTTCTAAGGAACACTCCTTTGTTCTAGTTTTAACTTCCAAATAATGTAGGAACTTACAATGACACCCTTTGAATCTACAAAGTTCTTAAGATCAAATGTCACTATTACCAATCTGACAAGGGAAAGTTCTTCTTAACATGGTATTCCAACAATTATTAAGCCATGGTGATCAGATGCTTTACAAGAAGTAAACCAAGCTTTCCTTAGTTGTAAAGTTAAATTAGTAACCTAAACTAGGGTTTGAAAAGAAAATATCTCTAATATCTTTATCCTCGTAGGAACATCTAAATGCACAAGTATCCTATCAAGGCACTATGAAATTTTGAGTTTTATTGTCCATGGATGAGAAATTATAAGCATATTTTGAAAGCCAAAATTGTACCTAAGTAATTAGCCCAACAAAAAAGATATAATCAAGTGCAAGCCATGTAGTGTGTGATATATGAAACATTAAGAGATCGGTCCCTAATTCTAAGAATGATTGAGTAAGTTAGTCTTAAAAGCAAAGTGACTATGTATTACAAATTTCACCAACAAGTTCTAAGTGAAGGTTGAAGAGAATCCATTGTAGTGGCAAGAGAAAATGCACAATAAAAGTATGATCATGCTGCTTAGAATCAAATTATTTTGAATTCTAGACCAAGTAATGTCAACAAAGAGGGTCAAGTGAAGCATAAGATGTTTGAGGAAAAAAGAATTAAGTATCAATCAAAACTCAAAAGTTGACCCCGTTTGATAACCATTTTGTTTTTGGTTTTTGGTTTCTAAAAATTATGCTTGTTTTTTCTTAATTTCCTTACAATGGTTTCCATTTTTGTTAAGGAGACATTTGAGTTCTTAGTCAAATTCCAAAAACAAAACAAACTTTTTGAAAACTACTTTTTTTTTTTTTTTGTTTCAAAATTTGACTTTGGTTTTTGAAAACATGGGAAGAATGTAGATAAGAAAACAAAGAAACTTGTGGGTGAAAGTAGTGTTTATAGACTTAACTTTCAAAAACAGAAAAACCAAAAACGAAATGGTTTACAAACGAGATCTTATGCCCCCGTTTGATAACATTCTCGTTTTTTGTTTCTTGTTTCCTATTTCTTGTTTTTTTAGAACTAGAAACGGGAATATGTTTGATATTTGTTCCTATTTATTGTTTATTTAAAAAAAGAAACAGAGACATAAACTAGTTTGATAATTGTTCCTGTTTCTTGTTTATTTTTTTTTAATAAACATAAACTTTTTTTCTTCCTTTTTATAGTTTAAATAGAATCTAGTATATATAACATGCATTAGCAAAAAAATATCAAAAAGACAACTTACAAGAATGTTGTTGTAAATCAAAAAGACATCTTACAAGCAAGGGTGCACAAAATTTCAACAGAGAACCAAACTATGATCTTGTTGTAAATCAATACCAAAATTTACAAACTACAGTGTTTCTTCAAAACTCAAAACAAAAAGAATGTAAAATGCTATATGGAAAAAAGAGAACACACAAGGTTTATCATGAACACACAAGAAAACCCCAGAAAAAGAAATGCAAGAAACGAGAACAAGAGACAGACCCTATCGACAAAACCGAAAAAAGAAATTCATGTTGGCTCTTCTCCAAACTGTTGTCTTCTCTGTGATGCAAGTGTGGTGGATAGTGATCATCTTTTTATCACCAAAGCAACTCTTAACTATGAAACATGATTTAAACAAGTAATATGCCTTAAGCCTGACATTTAGGAAGCTTAGGAAAAATATGAAGCATCAAACATCACACTTGATTCAAATATAACCCAACCTCAAGCTACCCTTTCCAACTCAAGGATCTTATATTTGTTTCTTTATATATTATTTCACTTTCTCTATCCTTACTATCTGCTCCTTCAATAACTGACGTAGTATAAGTTTGAGCCTTATAATAACAATTTTTTGGTAGTATGGATACAATGAATTAAAAAGAAAATAGTCTTGCACCAACAATATGAGACTCTCATCCTCAAGTACAAGATCCTTAAGCAATATATCCTGGAAAATTGACAGAATAGTTCAGCCCGTGTTATGTGATTGTGACAGCAATTTCACTCCTAAAATCAAGTGAAAATACAGCTCCATCACAGTCATTCAATTGACAGAAATCTCCATTTTGGTACATTCTTTGTATTATTCAGGGTGAGATCGAATAATTAAGAAATGAATCACTACCATTATTATTGAAAAAAAAAACTTCATAGCAAGTCAACCAAAAGCAAAGAATATTAAACTTGATTCACATTTTGGCACATGAATAATGAGCAGCACTCGATTAAACTTGATTCACATTTTGGCACATGAATAATGAGCAGCACTCGATTAAACTTGATTCACATATCTCACTACACAAAAAAAAAATATATATTGAATTTTCACCCAAATTGTTACTATACCAAGTAATAAGACCACAAATATGCAACACAATAAACCCAACGAGCAACAACTTCCAGAATTTCTACCCAACAAGCAACAACTTCCAGAATTTCTTCAATGTATAGCAATGAGTTAAAACTATGCCAGAAGTTTAGTATCATGCAACAGAGGAACAAATTTAAGCAAACAAAATAACAAGAAATTGAAGGACTAAACAAGAAATTGAAAAAGAAATTGGACAAGGGAATAAAATTGAAATCAGAATCAAGCTACTGAAAATAGAGAATAAAATTCATTTCATAACCTCCAAAAAGCGTTCAGCTGGATGAGTCAAATATTTAAAATGAAATGGACCAAATAAAAAAGAATGGGGAAGTGAAGGACTAAACAGATATCGAAAGAAAATGGACGGAAAGGACAATCACTCGTTACAATGCAAAGGTGAAAAGAAGAAAAGACATTGTGGTTCATTCTTATCCTGAAATAACGGGAATTGAGAAATGTGGTGTAAGTTTGTAACCAAATCCAATAACTCACACTGAATAATACAAAGAATTTGTGAAAATTGCCAAGTCGCTCTCCGACAAAAAATAACAACAGAAAGTTTTAACTATTCTTTCCATTGGACCAACAAACAAATTACATAGAATCATTTTAGTTAAGAGCATATCAAAAACTTAAATAGATGCATCTATGTAACAATGTTCCAAAGGCTATATCATAACCATTAGGATCTTTACTAATAGAAGAGGGACGTGAGAAAACACAAAAGATGAAAAACACAGTATCCATCCACTAGTCATAACCTAAAAATGAAAAATAAACATGATATAAACCAAAAGTGGCTAAGCCTATAACAATCCTCCAACTAACTACATTAACCCTGTTAATTACAGGTTAAGAAGTTCCAAAATAATCACAATATAACTACTAATCAGGAAAAAATCAAAGCTCTTTCAACAATAAAATAATTCCACACATATACCTCCCCTAGGTGAAGAAGAGCCCAAACAAACAAAAAAACAAATAACAGTAATCTACCAATTTTAAAAATAGGATGTCAAGAACTACTCCATTTTCCCAATTAGCATAACCATTTGACTGCATCTGTCAAGGATTTTTGGCATCATGAGATTTAGTCTCTTCGAAGATCCTTGTGTTTCATTCTAGCCCACAGAAATGTAAACAGTTACTAGACTAATAAAAGATTACCAATTACCGGACTTAACATTTACCTTTAACTTGTTTTTCTTGAAAGGAAAATGTTTCTCGTTAGCTAGCTTTGTTAGGTAGCATTTTTCTTTATTAGAATTTTGGATGGTATATATACCATTGAGATAAAACACTTCAATAAAATTGATGGATTGCAACTAAAGTAGTACTACAGTTTTGAAAGTTTATAATTATAATGTTTCATTACTCACACACTCCTAACACTTCTTAATAATTGACAGTCTACTACCAAAAAAGGCTTTCATTTAAGCTCTTATTCTTTTAAAATTATTCATACATTCCTAGGCATTTGTATAAAGATTTATATGGAGTGACAAAAATTTATATGTCCACTTAATGTTACATCAATAGAAACAACATGCTTAGATTTATGAACGGTACTATATTTGATACTTTAGGCTAATTTATGGTGCTCTCTTCCTTTAGGATCATGTTTAACAAAGAGAACAAACCAACAACTTAATTATATCATCAAAACCAGCACTTGATTAGTATATAAGAGTTTCCATACATGTTTAATATGCACATCAACCATGCTAGTAGATGACCATTAATGTTAACTTATCCCTTAAGAAAATAAATATAACTTTTTTCTTAGGCATTCATTATCAAGAACCGTGAGCAACTACAAAACAAAGTATTTCTAATTATCCAATGAATCCTAACATGTGTGTATAACTTTTCCTTCTACTTTCAACTTATAATAAGAAAGAAGGTCAATAACTTACAATACTAAAAGGCCAATAAATATCAGTGACATTAAGGGAAGTTTGAATTAAAAATAGAAGACACACATATTGCTTGTTAACGTGTGTGCATAAAAAATGACTTTGAAACACAAAGATTTTAGAATAGATAACAAACATAAAAAAGACAGTAACCATCAAAGTTAAAATTCATTTGTACAAAATAGTCACATTTCACAATCTTCTTGATTTTGTTTTCCATGGTTAAGTCATGCATGTAAAGTTTTCTTTTTTATCCTATAACCAAATATTAAAATTAATAAAGAGGAAAAGAATGAAAATAGACACATGGTAAAACATTTACCTTCGTATCACTTTGAGTTACAGGTGTTAGTTCTTCTCCCTCCCGTTTTGTGTCTCCGTAATTTACAATCTCCTTGAATATTTTTCAATAAAAGAAGTAATGTAAGTCAAGTTTTCTCTTTTATCCTATTACCATAAAAAGACTAAAGATAGACAGCAAAGCATAAACCTTAGTGGCACTTTGAGTTACAAGTGTGAGTTCTTCTCCCTCCCATTTTGTGACTCTGTAATTTACAAAAGAGGACTAATAAGGTTAGAGAGACAAATAAGGACCTTAAGAATAAAAATCATCTACAAAATACAATGATAAATGAGAGTAATACTTTGCAATTGAGCATATTCGAGTAAATGAAAGGCCATACTCAGCGTGTGAGAGTGAAGATTGATTTTTGGGTTTTTAAAGAGAGCAAAAACCCAAAATGTTTTTATCTTTGGGATATATTCAACAGAGGTTTATGCCATTTTGAGAGCTAAAAACATTTCAATCATAAATATTTGATGGTGTGGAAAATGGATTTTGAGGGAATGTTGAAAATAAGTGAAAGAAGAAGACTGCTCTTGTTGGTAAAAGTTAAATGACCCAAACGAGAAATGAGGTGAGAAGACGGGAGATTGGGAAAATGAAGGTTTTGGGTTTTCAATAACAAGAAAAAGAAAACACAGTGCTTCAATCTTTATGAGTTTTGATTTCATGAATAAGAAACGAATGGGTAAGGTAATCAATGGCGTTCGAGAAGAGGAAAAATCAGTTTGGGCTCTGCAACTAAAAACCCCCAAAACTGAGGGATGCAAGGGAAGAAGAGTGAGGGAAGTGGGGAAGAAAAGAAAGGAAAGTTGAAGAAAGAAAGAGGGAAACCCTCGAACCAAAAGCACGCAACACCTACCACTTGAGTCGTCGGTGTGAGAGCGAGGAATTTTGACTGACGACGTGCGAAAGAGATTGACGGCAGCGCTGTGATGCGAAGTTCGTGAGAGATGAGATGAGATGAGAGCTTGAGATTGGAGATGGGAGATGAGAGCTTGGGATGCTTGAGATTGGAGATTGGAGAATGACGGCAGCTTGGAGATGGCTTCGTGTGTGGTTTCATATGTGAGGGAAATGGGAGTGTGACAAAGTGTGAACGAAGCCACGAAGGTGTGATGGGTGCCGTGCGAAAATGAATGAAGCATTTTTTTTATTATTAAAATTTCAAGAGAGCGCAAAAATTACCGCCAATTTTTTTCTTCTACGCATTTTTATTTTAATAACATTTTGTAAAAGTGCTATAATTAAAAGCTATTAAAACTCTAATTTGTTGTAGTGATTTCTCCATGGGGAAAAACCTCAATCACAATAAATGGCCCTGCCATTTAGATTTTAGCTTCCCAGGAAACAATTTTAATCTAGAATTATAAAGCAAAACTCTCTAACCTTATACAAACTCTTTAGGTTTAATTTTCTTATCATACCACTGTTTAGTCTTTTCTTTATACATTTTCGAATTTTCATAAGAAAATTGGCGAAATTCCTCCAACTCGTTAAGCTGCAGCATTCTAATTGCCCCTGCACGACTCAGATCAAAATTTAACTTTTTCAAAGCCCAAAACGTTTTATGCTCAAGCTCTAATGGTAAATGACAAGCTTTCCCATATACTAACCTATAGGGAGACATACCTAGAGGAGTCTTATAGGCTGTCCTATAAGCCCAAAGAGCATTCTAATTGCCCCTGCACGACTCAGATCAAAATTTAACTTTTTCAAAGCCCAAAACGTTTTATGCTCAAGCTCTAATGGTAAATGACAAGCTTTCCCATATACTAACCTATAGGGAGACATACCTAGAGGAGTCTTATAGGCTGTCCTATAAGCCCAAAGAGCCTCATCCGACCTAAAAGACCAATCCTTCCTAGATGGATGAACTACTTTTTCTAGAATTGATTTAATTTCCCTATTGCCAATTTCAGCTTGACCATTTGCTTGTGAGTGATAAGGGATAGCTATCCTATGCTTGATTTCATACTTAGCTAAAAGTTTAGTTAAGACATTATTAACAAAATGTGTACCCTCTTCACTCACTAGAGCTCTAGGTGTCCCAGACCGCGCAAAGATGTGCGATTCAAGAAACCTTGATACTGTCTTGGCATCATTCTAATGGCATGCGATGGCCTCCACCCACTTGGACACGTAATCAACTGCCAATAAGATAAAAACATTACCATTAGAAGGGGGAAATGTCCCCATAAAGTCAATACCCCATACATCGAATAATTCCACTTCCAAAATGTAAGTAAGAGGCAATTCATCTCTAGGCCCTAAGTTTCCTCTCCTTTGGCAAGCACCACCTTGCTTGTAGAACCAATGGGCATCCTTAAATAAGGAAGGCCAGAAGAATCCACAATGCAAAATCCTCATAGCTGTCCTCTGTCCGCTAAAATGGCCTCCATACGGCGAAGAGTGACATTGCTCCAGGATTTCCTTTGCTTCATCACCTGAAACACGCCTACGAATAATACCATCAGAGCATTGCTTATACATAAATGGCTCATCCCAATAGAAAATTTTCGCATCATGCTTAAACTTTTTCATCTGCCTTCAATCCATGTCAATGGGAGTGACCACTTTTACCAAAAAGTTAGCAATATTAGCATACCAAGGGACATCCTTGACTACCTTTACCTCAACAGCAAAGAGTTGTTCATCTGGAAAAGATCCTGAAATGGCAGATTGCTTCAGCAAAGATGATGATGGATCAAGACGAGACAAATGAACTGCAATGACATTCTCTGATCCTTTCTTGTCCTTTATCTCCAAGTCGAATTCCTGCAATAATAAAACCCAACGAATTAATCTAGGCTTTGCATCTTTTTTAGACATTAAATACCTTATTGCTGCATGATCTGTGAACACAGTGACTTTGGATCCAACCAAATATGACCGGAATTTCTCAAAAGCAAACACAATAGCTAACAACTCCTTTTCAGTAGTTGTATAGTTGACTCGTGCCTCATTTAAATCACTGCTTGCATGATATATATGATGGATAAATTTGCCCTGCTTTTGCCCCAACATAGCACCTACTGCAGCATCACTCGCATCACACATTACCTCAAATGGTAAACTCCAATTAGGTGCACAAAGAATGGGTGCTGAGATTAAAGCAGCCTTTAAAGTTTCAAAAGCCTTCCTACAATCTGCATTAAAGTCAAAAACATGATCAGTACACAATAAGTTACAAAGAGGTTTACTAATCTTTGAAAAATCCTTTATGAACCTCCTATAAAATCCAGTATGACCTAAAAAACTCTGAATCCCTTTCACTGAATTCAGTGGTTCTAATCTCTCAATAACCTCAATTTTTGCTCGATCAACTTCTAGACCATTCTTAGAAATCCTATGACCTAACACAATGCCCTCCTTCACCATGAAGTGACATTTTTCCCAATTAAGAACTAGATGGGTATCCTCACATCTCTTTAACACCTTACCTAAATTATCCAAACAACTCTGAAAAGACCCAAAAAAATCGTCCATAAATACCTCAACAATGGACTCAATCATATCAGAAAAAATTGCTAACATACACCACTGAAATGTTGCCGGAGCATTGCAAAGGCCAAAAGGCATTCGCCTAAAAGCAAACGTCCCATAAGGGCAGGTGAAAGTGGTTTTTTCTTGATCCTCAGGAGCAATGGTAATCTGATTATACCCAGAATAACCATCTAAGAAACAGTAATAGGCCTTACCAGTCAATCTATCCAACATCTTGTCAATAAATGGTAGAGGGAAGTGGTCCTTACGGGTAGCTTTATTAAGCCTCTTGTAATCCATGCAAACCCTTCAGCCAGTTACTGTCCTAGTTGGGATTAACTCATTGTCTTTATTGCTCACCACAGTGACACCTCCTTTCTTAGGAACACATTGGACAGGGCTTACCCAATTGCTTTCTGCAATTGGATAAATAATGCCAGCATCCAACCATTTAATCACCTCCTTTTTAACAACCTCTTTCATTGCAGGGTTGAACCTTCTCTGTTGCTCAACACTCCTAAAGGATCCCTCCTCTAAAGTGATTTTGTGCATACAGAAAGATGGGCTAATTCCCTGAATGTTAGCCAATGTCCAACCTATTGTTTTGCGATATTGCTGCAGCAACTTTATTAAGGCTTTTTCATGCTCTGGCATTAAATCTGATGCAACAATAATGGGCAACGTCTCACCTTCCCCAAGATACACATACTTTAGATGATCCGGTAAGGGCTTCAAATCTAAAGTGGGTGCCTCAATTAGGGATGGCTTAATAGGAGGAGCCTTCCTTTGATCCAAATCTAAAGACTCAAAAACATCCTCACACCTAGACACTTCTTTTTCATTTTTTCTTTCTAAAGAACAAACTTCTAAATCTTCCACACTAACCTCTCCATGATTTTCTAAATGCTTGTTTGCCGAATCCTGTATTGCTGTCTCAACAATTGTGTTCTCCAGAATCCTAATGAAAGATCAATCTTCCATTTCGTTTGGATACTTCATGGCCTTAAACACATTAAATTTTACTTCCTCGTTATAAACTCTCATTGTTAATTCCCCTTTTTGAACATCTATCAATGCCCTACCAGTAGCCAAAAATGGATGACCAAGAATAATTGGGACATCTTTATCAGCCTCATAGTCTAAGATAATAAAATCAACAGGAAATATGAATTGATCTACCTTCACTAAGACATCCTCAATTTTACCCTCAGAATATGTGATAGACCTATCAGGTAGTTGGAGTGTGACTGTGGTGGGTCTAGCTTCACCAATACCTAACTTTCGATAGACCGAAAGAGGCATAAGGTTAATGTTTGCACCTAAATCACAAAGTGCTCCACCTATAGACACAAGTATAGTAAATGATCTTGGATCCTTAGCCTTGGTTGGTAGCCCATTCTTAAGAATAGCACTACATTCTGCAGTAAGAGATACAGTTTCAAATTCACCTAACCTCTTCTTTTTAGTTAAAATATCCTTAAGAAATTTAGCATAATTAGGCATTTGCTCAATAGCTTCTACTAAAGGGATATTTATATGCAATTGCTAATAATCTCTAAAAACTTCTTAAATTGACCATCCTGATTCTTAGGTCTTTGCCTTTGTGGAAAAGGTAGAGGTGGCATAAGGTGGGGCAACCCATAAGGTGGTTCCACATCTGGAACAGGACCAGATGCTCCAGCATCATTATTGCTGCCTCCAGCACCCTGACCAGACTCCAACTCTTTCTCAACAACAACATTTTTATCACAATTATTTTCTAAATCCTGGGGTTTACTAGGCTCTTTTCTTTCCTCTAGTGGCTTACCACTCCTAAGAGTCACTGCCTTTACCTGCTCCTTACCTTCCCTTCTAGGGTGTTCAGTATCTGAAGGAAGTTTCCCTTGAGGTCTTGCCTTCAGCTCATTAGCTAGCTTGCCCACTTGCAATTCCAGGGCTCTCATTGAAGCTTGATTACTTTGAATTGCGGCATCTGTACGAGCCATATATTCTTTCATCATTGCCTCAAGAGAACACTCATAATTTTGCTGGGGCAAAGCCTGCTTATTTTGCTGGGGCAATACCTCGCTTTAGCAAATTTCGATTGGTTCACATTTTGCTGTGCTTGCACATTACTTCCTTGTCCTAACCATGAGAAGTTGGGGTGGTTGTGCCAACTTGGATTATAAAAGATAGAATAAGGTTGTTCCTCTGATTACCTACAAAAAACACAGAAGCTGGATTGCTGGGGCAAAACTCGTAGTTGTGCTCTTCACCACAATAGACACAAGCTTCCTCTACAACTTGGTTCACCACTGCAGCAGGCTCCATAGCTGGTGGCTGCTGATGACTAACCACTGTTACATTTTTAAGAGTGTTAGCTAACATTGCAATATCAGCCCTAATGGTGGATACACCATCAAACTCTAACACACTCTTAACCTTTTTACTTGTGCCTCTAACATCTGACCACTGACAACTATTAGTTGATATTCTTTCTAAAATTTCATGGGCTTCATTAAAAGTTTTTGCCAAAAGGGCCCCTCCAGCCGAAACAGCAACCATACCTTGGGTTGCTCCATTTAACCCATTGTAAAATGTTTCCATTTGGAAACAATGTGGTAAACCATGGTGGGGACACTTTTGCAAAAGCTCCTTAAACCTCTCCCAAACCTCACTAAAAGTCTCATCCTCAAGTTGCCTAAACCCTACTATTTCACTCCTCAGTTTAGCATTCTTATTAGGTGGGAAATATTTACTCAAAATTTTTTCCGCTAACTCATTCCATGTCCTAATTGATCCTGGAGCAAAAGAATTTAACCATGCCTTTGCTCCATCTCTAAGAGAATACGGGAATAAAGTTAATCTAAGGGCATCCCTAGGCACTCCTTGAATTACAAAAGAATCACTAACTCCTAGAAAAGACCTAAGATGTAAATGGGGGTCTTCAGATGACAAACCATGGAACTAACCCACGGTTTGCAACATCTGAAACATTACCGGTTTCATTTCAAAATTTGCTGCCTCAATTTGAGGACGTGCAATTCCTATATTTAACTCATCAAACATTGGAAAAGCATACGCTCGAATGGCTCTGGCCCTATCATTGGCTACCAAGATAGGGTTCTCAGCCTGATTATTTTGCTGTTCATTTTGCTCCAGCGGTGGATTTTGCTGCAGCAAACGATTCTGCTGGGGGTTTGCTGGATCTTCTGGACCCTGCGGGAGACACGGCACATCAGCCATTGAATTCTGGTTTCTACGCTGCTCTCTCCTTCTTCTCCTGAATGTCCTCTCGATTTTTGGATCAAGCTCGCACCTTACCCCAGGCGGATCGCTCATGCACCAAACTCACACCTGCAAAAACAAAAGAAACAATCAAAAAGTTCTAGCACCAAGCCACTAAAACACATACACAAAACAGATCAGATAAAAACTTATTCAAGTCCCCGGCAACGGTGCCAAAAACTTGTTGGGATTCCAGAGTGGGTGAAAATGTAGTAAGAAATAGACTCTAGAACTCTGTGCAAGTATACACAATCGGCAGCCAGTAATAAGTATTTATCGAATCCAAGGTCTGAATTAGCTCTCACTTTATCTATTTTGTTTATCTTTTTAATGGTTTCAAAGGTGGTTAAAATGATTGATTTTTATAGAATGCTGAAGCAAAAGAAATGACAGAACAGAAAGTAAACAAATAAAGTAGACAGATTAAAAACAGGCGCTGGTCAGGATTTAGCAATTGTTTTAAAAGATGCTCTAGCAATATTATTGATCATGCAAAATTCTCGCAGTCTTATTAGCAGATTCCTCCCGAAACTACGGATTTTTTAGAATGTGTTTCAACTCCAATGAAGCACTACCGATCAAGCACTAGGCAACTGGCTATCCCTAGCTCAGTCACTAGCGTTCACCAATACACAATGATCTAGTGTGATTAAATGCCACACACTCCCTAAATCATCCCTGAAACTATAAAGTGGTATTCATACCGGCTGGCCAAGCGGGCATAAAATAGAAATGAGCACAACAAATAATCAAGATGCATCAAATCAATATATATATTGCATAGAAATTAAGCACATGTTCCCTAACCAACGCCTAAAGTTACTTAGTTCATAAAGTGCATAGAGACACATTAGCATATAAGTAAATGCATCCATAACTACAAAGTAATACAAGAAAATATTAATTCCCTTGATCAGCTTCGTAATTGATGGTCTTCTTGTAGTCCCTAATCTTTCTCCTCTATTCAGCTCCCAAAAGTGGAAATGAGAAATGATCCCCTTCCAAAAGTGGAATGATTTTGACTTGGGCGGCAATCTCCTTTTATAGAGTGGAGGCAAGCTGGAATTAGTTGACCTAGACACGTGGATGACTCTCCTTGCTCCTTTATCCCGAGAATAGCTTAACAGAATTCAGTTCATTAGATTGGCTAACGAACTGTGACGTGGCAGTTTTGCTCCCAGCTTTGCTCCGGCAGAGCTTATGCTCCCTCAACTCGCTCAGCAATATATTCTGCACAAAATAACTTTCAAAGCATCCATTCTTCCAAATGGGTTAAAACATATAATATCTATCTAAAAGCAACTCTATTTAGCACAAAAGACACACAAATCACTACAGAAATAAGGTCTAAATAACTCCCTTTTGGAGAGTTATCATTGGTATGCCTTGAATCTGATATGAAGCGCTCCGAACGACCAAGTACGGGGTCTCGCTGCCCGGTCAGTGAGTCGGGGTCCAGGGGCGACGTGCCTGGTGGGGATTAGATATGATTTTCCGTTTTGGGCTTTTATTTTGGGCCTATTATGTTAGGGTTAAGAGTGGTGCCATATATAAACCCTCTTAACCTATTTTTTGCCCTAATCTCTGTATTCTGAATACTCCTCTCATAAAAAGATCGTTCTGTCCCTCTGCCCGTGGATGTAACTAACACACCGTTAGTGAACCACGTATATCTGTGTGTTGTTTCTCTTCGCCCTTTCATTGTTGTTACGTTGATTATTGTTTTCTGTCATAACAAGTGGTATCAGAGCTACGGTTCATGTTATTCCGCAACAGTTTTTCAACGTACAAGGATGTCAGCTATGAACGTGAAGATCAACAAATTTACCGGGAGGAACAGTTTTGGTCTGTGGCAGATCAAGATGTGATCTCTGCTAAAGCAGCAGGGATTATGGGCATCGCTGTCTGGTACGAAGAAGGCAGACGCTGATGAAGAAGAATGGAAAACCTTGGAGGAGAAGGCCCATTCCACGATTATGTTATGTTTGGCTGATGACGTCATCATCGAGGTTGCGAATGTGGATACTGTCGCTGGTCTTTGGTCTAAGCTCGAGAGCCTCTACATGACGTAGTCTTTGACTAAGAAGTTGCTCTTGAAGCAACGTTTGTTCAGTCTGTGAATGCATGAAGGTACGCCCCTTAGAGATGACATAGATCAGTTGAACTTTATTTTGTTGGATCTACGTAATCTTGAGGTTAGGGTAGATGATGAGGATGCTGCTTTGATTATGTTGGTATCTATGTCGTTGTCGTATGAGAATTTTGTAGATTCTTTTATTAGTGGTAAAGATAAGTTATCTCTAGAAGAAGTAAAAACTGCCCTTCTAACTAGAGAAGTCCGTCATAAAGTAGCAGGTTCGGTTACAGAAAATCAGGCATCTGGGTTGGTTGCTTCGAGTAGTAAAGGACATAGGAAATCTGGTAAAAAGAATTCTAATGGTAAAAATTCGAAGCCTAATGAAACTAATCCTAGAGCGAATGACATCTGTAATTACTGTAAAGAAAAGGGGCATTGGAAATATGACTTTAAAAAGAAGAGTAATAGGTATAAAAAGAAGGAAGGTTCTGCCGCTGTGGCAGAAGCTAATACTGATTCAGATGATGACTTAACCCTAGTTGTAAATGAAGAACCATGTCTTAAAGTTCTGTGGGTTCTTAATTCTGGGGCGTCGTATCATATGTGTCCAAATAGAGAGTGGTTTTCGACTTACCAGCAGGTAGATGGTGGTAATGTCACTATGGCTAACAATGCTGTCTGTAAGGTAGTTGGGATAGGCTCAGTCAGGATACGGACACATGATGGTTTTTTCTGCACTTTGGATGGGGTTAGACATGTTCCACTAATGACCAAGAGTCTGATATCTTTGAGTGTTTTAGACAGTAAGGGTTTCAGCTTCCTCTTTGCCTAGGCGCCTGAATAAGGAATTCCTTTTTCTTTTTCTTTTTTTCTTTTGTTTTTCTTTTTTCTTTTTCTTTTTGCATTTCTTTTAGGATGGGGCACTAGCTTTCACACTACAATGTAGGGACCCATAACCCGAGTTTAACCCTTGGTTGGTGATAACTCTCCAAAAGGGAGTTATTTAGGCCTTAGTTCTATGGTGTTATGTGTGTCTTTTGTGCTAAATAGGGTTGCTTTTTAATGAATATTATATGTTTTAACCCATTTGGAAGAATGGATGCTTTGGAAGTTATTTTGTGCATAATATATTGCTGAGCGACTTGAGGGAGCAACATCTGTTATCCAACAAAGCAGGGAGCAAAAATGCCATGTAACAACTCGAAATCCATTTTAATGAGCTGAAGTTAGTTGAATTATTTTTGGATCTAAGAAGCTTGGAAAGCCTTCCACGTGTACAATTTGACCTAAGTAGGGCTTGACTCCACTCTATAAAAGGGAAGAGTCTTCTCAAGTCAAACAGAATTCCAATTTGGAGAAGGAAAGTCCTATTCCATTCGTGGAGGCTTACTTCCCATCTTTGGGAGCCAAATAGAGGAGGAAAGATTGGAGACTTCAAGAAGACCATCAACTACGGATCTACTCAAGGGAATTAACCTTTTCTTGTAATTTCTCGTAGTTATGGATGCACATACTCATATTGTACCGTGTGTTATTATGAGCTTTATGAACTAAATTTGCTTAGGTGTTGGTTAGGAATTATGTACTTGTCGTGCTTTATACTCTATGCAATATATGTTGATTTGAGCCACTTGATTATTTGTTGTGTTCATTTCCATTTTATGCCCGCCTGGCCAGCCGATATGAATATCACTTTTTAGTTTCAGGGATGATTTGAGAAGTGTGTGGCCATTAATCACACTAGACCAATGTGTGTTGGTGAATGCCAGTGACCGAGTTAGGGATAACCAGTTGCCTAGTGTTTGATCGATAGCACGTCATTGGAGTTGAAACACATTCCAAAAAATCCAGAGTTCCGGGAGGTTCCTATTAATAAGACTGCAAGAGAATTGCCTAATCAATAAAATGGCTAGTGCATCTTTTAAAACAATTACTAAAATCCTGACTAACGTTTCCAATCTGTCTGCTTTATTTGTTTACTTTCTGTTCTGTCTTTTCTTTTGCTTCAGCATTTTATAAAAATCAATCAATTTAACAAACCTTGAAACCATTAAAAAGTTACACAAGATAGGTAAAGTGAGAGCTATTCAGCCCCGTGGATACAATAAATTACTTATCACTTGCTGCGAATTGTGTATGCTTGCACAGTATTCTAGAGCTTATTTTTGCTATATTTTTACTCCACTCTAGAAGGCAACAAGTTTTTGACATCGTTGCTGGGGACTTGAATAAGTTTTTGTCTGATCTGTTTTGTGTATGTGTTTTAATGGTTTGGTGCTAGAACTTTTTGATTGTTTCTTTTGTTTTTGCAGGTGTGAGTTTGGTGCATGCGCAATCCGCCTTGGGTGAGGTTCGAACTTGATCCAGAAATTGAAAGGACATTCAGGAGAAGAAGGAAAGAGCAGCGTAGAAATCAAAATCCAATGGATAATGTGTCGCGTCTCCCGGAAGCTCCAGAAGATCCGCTTAATCCCCAGTAGAATCGTGTGCTGCAGCCTAATCCGCCGCTGGAGCAAAATGGACAGCAAAATAATCAGGCTGAGAATCCTATCTTAGTAGCGAATGATAGGGCCAGAGCCATTCGAGCGTATGCTTTTCCGATGTTTGATGAGTTAAATCTAGGAATTGTGCGTCCTCAAATTGAGGCAATAAATTTTGAAATGAAACCGGTAATGTTTCAGATGTTGCAAACCGTGGTTCAGTTCCATGGTTTGTCATCTGAAGACCCTCATTTACATCTTAAGTCTTTTCTAGGAGTTAGTGATTCGTTTGTAATTCAGGGAGTGTCTAGAGATGCCATTAGATTAACTTTGTGTTGGGATTGGTGCCCTAAAACTCGTAGATAGTGAATGTTAAACAAAATTATATACTTGTTCGATAAAGTCGTTATCGAGATTAATTCAGTAAAGTCATTACTGAATAAGTAAATTGCACATTAGATAACCCAAATCCAATAAACTAAGATCCATGACTATAGGATGAACACTTGAGCTTTATGTAGAGACATAAAAGTGGATCAAGCTTGAGTAATAGCCAAAACGGTCTATAGTATAGGGATAGGGTTGGGTACCTTATTCTGGGGACACTATGAGACGCAGCCCACTTTATAGACAGTATAGACGATGTGATCCTAAATCGTCCATGTAGAGACATGCGAGTGGGGGCGTCTTATGCAATGAGTTTGCATAAGACCAGGACTGAGAAATAAGTCGCTCTCGCTTTATAACACCGTTTACTAACGAGACTGACTATTTCATGTGATGACCTAGGTAACTCGATCTTAATCCTGAGCTAACTATGAACTCCTGTTTATTCAGGCTTATCCTTAGATCTGCATAGGTGAGAGTGGCTCAGTATCGCCGACTCAATAAGCCTCCCATTTCAGGGATAGGAACGGGTAGATAGCTGGGGACATAGTCGTGCTAGAAGGAATTCACTCCTACCCAAATTAGGGATAGTAGAGAGGTTGTTCCCTTAAGTGCTGACTCTAGGGCTTAAACAAAGGGATCCCGCCCTCTCATTAGCCCAAGAGGGACTCGGTTTATTGGTTGGACCATAAACCAATTGTTCATTAGAGGATCAGTGGGACTTAAGGAACTAGAAGTACTATAGGGGTAAAACGGTCATTTAACCTAGATATAGCTACGAACAACCTGTGAAGGATCGACTTACTGAACATGGTTAAATCAAGTGGACGGAAATATATCTATAGTGAGGGGAGTGCAACTACCGGGCTATCGTGGAGTGTCCCGGTAGTTAACGAATGTTGGTTAAGCTGGTTAATGAGATTAGTCGGTTAGCCTCGAATCGTTGGAGCCCATGATCTATAGGTCCATTAGGTCCCCCTACTAGCTCATATCGGAATAAAGCCTAGAACAATAAGATAGGATTCTTTGAATTGTTCAAAATCGGAAAAATGGCATTTTCGTAAATTGTGTTTGACACAATATTTAATTATGAATTAAATTGGAAAATGAGAGATTATGTATTTAGAAGTGTTTTAAATACTATATATGAATTAGGAATCATATATAATTAGATTGCACAAGGTGTCAATGATTAATTGGATTAATCATAACAAATTAATTGGAAATGTTTCTAATTAATTGCCATGAAATCAATTTCAATTTCGAATTGGAATTTGAATTAGAATGCAAGCAAAATCTGATTGAGGATCAAACTTAGTGGATTTAGATGGATTTCCACTCTTGCATGTTGATACAAAGTGGAATACAACACATCCATGCACTTGTTGCATGTGTTGTGACTTCAACACCTAGAATCCACTTTTGCTTGCATTACCACCATGTGTCTTGCATCTTGAGGCCTTTCCTTGCATGGAATATCTCTATAAGTAGATGCAAAATCAGATTAAGAGTTAAGAGAGCCATTTCCATATTGTTATGCTGCTGGATTTTGGTCTTAAACTCACTCATCTCCATATATCTCTCAAGTGCTTGGACCTTCAAGCATTCCCTTCCCATTCCCTATCTCTATAGACTCCCACAAGTCGTTCTTGGCCCGGAGAATAGTAGGGAAGACACTAGAGGTGGTCCACACACCGTTCGTGATCAAAGGAATCAAAGGGAGTTGTTGAATCGGTCTCCAAAAAGGTTGGTACAAATTCTGCTCTCTGTTTACGGTATTTGGATAGCATGTTTTCATTTTCTAAAATTGATGTAAGTTAAGTGCCTCCGATCCTAAAGTTGCTTCCGCATGTGTTATATGAACACCTTCACTTTGTTCTCGTATTCTCTTAGAGACGGAGCAAAGGCATGGTTAAATTCTTTTGCTCCAGGATCAATTAGGACATGGAATGAGTTAGCGGAAAAATTTCTTAGTAAGTATTTTCCACCAACTAGGAATGCTAAATTGAGGAGTGAGATAGTGGGATTTAGGCAACTCGAAGTGAAACTTTTATTGAGGCTTGGGAAAGGTTTAAGGAGCTTTTGCGAAAGTGTCCCCACCATGGTTTACCTCATTGTATCCAAATGGAAACATTTTACAATGGGTTAAATGCAGCAACCCAAGGTATGGTCGATGCTTCGGCTGGAGGGGCCCTTTTGGCAAAAACCTTTAATGAAGTCCATGAAATTTTAGAAAGAATATCAACCAATAGTTGTCAGTGGTCTGATGTTAGAGGCTCAAATAAAAAAGTTAAGAGTGTGTTAGAGGTTGATGGTGTGTCTACCATTAGGGCTGATATTGCAATGTTAGCTAACGCTCTTAAAAATGTGGCAGTGGTTAGTCATCAGCAGCCGCCAGCTGTGGAGCCTGCTACAGTGGTGAACCAAGTTACAGAGGAATCATGTGTCTATTGTGGTGAAGAGCACAACTACGAGTTTTGCCCCAACAATCCAGCTTATGTGTTTTTTTGTAGGTAATCAGAGGAATAACCCTTATTCTAACTTTTATAATCCAGGTTGGCATAACCACCCCAACTTTGCATGGGGAGGTCAAGGAAGCAATTTGCAAGCGCCTCAAGCACAGCAAAAGGTTAACCAGATAGGATTTGCTAAGTCACAGGTATTGCCCCAGCAAAATAAGTCAGCTTTGCCCCAGCAAAATTCGGAGAGTTCTCTTGAAGCAATGATGAAAGAATATATGGGTCGTACAGATGCCGCTATACAAAGTAATCAAGCTTCAATGAGAGCCCTGGAAGTGCAAATGGGTCAGCTAGCTAATGAGCTGAAGGCAAGGCCACAAGGGAAACTTCCTGCAGATACTGAGCACCCTAGAAGGGAAGGTAAGGAGCAGGTACAGGCAGTGACTCTAAGGAGTGATAAGCCACTAGAAGAGAGAAAAGAGCCTAGTAAACCCCAGGATGTAGAGAAGAGTAGTGATAAAAATGTTGTTGAAAAAGAGTTCGAGTCTGGTAAAGGTGATGGAGGCAGTAGTAATGATACTAGAGCATCTGGTTCTGTTCCAAATGTGGAACCACCTTATGTGCCGCCCCCACCTTATGTACCACCTCTACCTTTTCCACAAAGGCAAAGGCCTAAGAATCAGGATGGTCAATTTAAGAAGTTTTTAGAGATTCTTAAACAATTGCATATAAATATCCCTTTAGTAGAAGCTATAGAGCAAATGCCTAGTTATGCTAAGTTTCTTAAGGATATTTTGACTAAAAAGAAGAGGTTAGGAGAGTTTGAAACGGTATCTCTTACTAAGGAATGTAGTGCTATTCTTAAGAATGAGCTACCAACCAAAGCTAAGGATCCAGGATCATTTACTATTTCTGTCTCAATAGTTGCAAAAGAGTTAGGTAGAGCACTTTGTGATTTAGGCGCAAGCATTAACCTTATGCCTCTTTCGGTCTATCGAAAGCTAGGTATTGGTGAAGCTCGGCCTACCACAGTTACACTCCAATTAGCTGATAGGTCTATCACATATCCAGAGGGTAAAATTGAGGATGTCTTAGTGAAACTAGATAAATTCATATTTCCTGTCGATTTTATTATCTTAGATTATGAGGCAGATAAATATGTCCCAATTATTCTTGGTCGTCCATTTTTGGCTACTGATAGAGCATTGATAGATGTTCAAAAAGGGGAATTAACAATGAGGGTTTATAATGAGGAAGTGAAGTTTAATGTGTTTAAAGCCATGAAGTATCCATAAGAAGTTGAAGATTGTTTTTTCATTAGGATTCTAGAGAACACAATTGTTGAGACAGCAATGGAGGATTTGACAAACAAGCATTTGGAAGATCATGGAGAGATTAGTGTAGAAGATTTAGAAGTTTGTTCTTTAGAAAGAAAAAGTGAAAAAGAAGTGTCTAGGTGTGAGGATGTTTTATAATCTTTAGATTTGAATGAAAGGAAGGTTCCTCCTATTAAGCCATCCCTGATTGAGGCACCCACTTTAGGTTTGAAGTCCTTGCAGGATCATCTAAAGTATGTGTATCTTGGGGAGGGTGAGATGTTGCTCATTATTGTTGCATCAGATTTAATGTCGGAGGATGTTCACGATGTTGGTATATAAACGATTATCCGCAAGCGCACGGGTCGTCACAAATAATATAAAACAGTAGGTAATACCGAGTATCGAATCCACAGGGAGGCTAAGCGAAATTTAAGCAAGCGAAAGATCCTTGAACACTAAAAATACTTAGGCGAAATAATATTTAAGAACCAGATCATGCAGTCAAAGAAAATTAAAAAATCAAAACAATTAAAGAGAAAATTTGATCAATCGAGAAAAATAAAATATGGAGAAAGAGTTTTCTAATGGGAAGAGGGGTCTTGAAAATCAATTATTAGCTAAACAATTGCTACAATTGTCCTATCTCATTGCCCAACTAATTATACTTCTAGAATCTCCATTAATCACATAGGTTCTCCTGTCGGTCTCCTCTAATTGTAATTAATTCATTTTAACAACCTAAGTGTCCTTAGCGCCATTAAAAATCATTAATTATTACGCTCTGATTCATTTTAGGAATCTAAGTTTAATCAACTAATCCCGTTGTCACGACGGGCAATTAAACTAGTTGCATGGATTATGATCTATCCTAACTTCTCTCTGTCGAGTTTCCATTAAGAATCATATCTGTACACAATTGGCCAGATTGCATAAAGCATTAAGCACAACCATACAAATAATTAGGACAAAAGGGCTAGAGATAGGCAATTATAACAACATTTAAACTATAATTTCATTTCGACACCCCAGATTGGGGTTTAGCTATACATAGCTAAAATATTCACAATAATTACAATGGAAAGCATAATTAAGAGCACAATAAAAGGGAAGGAATTGATCGTCGAAGACCCCTTCGCTGTCGCTTGGAGTCCCTCCGAGCACTCCTTGAGCCTCCTAGAATGCTCCCCAAAATTCTCCCAAAATTTTCCCACTAAAGAAAGCTCTCAAAAAGGCTAGAAAGCCTTGAAAGAGGCTCCAAAGGAGCCAAGAAAGAAAGGAAGGAATGGAATGAATAGTGATTGATCAAAAAACAAGGCACCAAGGGGCGCTATTTATAGGCTCGGAAATGGGGTAGCGTTGCGACGCTATGACGTCATCGACTTGCCGGCCAAGAAATGGACAGCGTCGCAACACTGTCCTTGCAGCGTTTGACGCTAGGCGAATTCCAGAACTTTCAGCTGCGATTTTGGGCTTGATTTTGGGACTCCTCTTCATTTCCTTTGGGCCTTTGTCACATGATTGATCTCTTTTGACTCTCCTTGGACCTAGGCATGGAAATTGGGCTTGAATGGCAGCTTTTTGGGCACTTTTTCCACAAAATCCACAACTTTGCTCCTAAAGACCAAATAACAAAATATATCAAATATTTTCAATAAAAACACAATTAAACCTCTAAAAAGCCTAATAAATTGGGACTAAAATAGCGACATTTCTGCTCGCTATCACACCCCTAAACTTAAGCTTTTGCTAGTCCCGAGCAAAATAAATTCTAAAGATGCATGAAATAGAATCGCTCAAGCCTCCATTCTTTTGGAATTCTTAAGATAGAATGGAAAACATGCAAGTGGAATAAGCAAGCACCGCATACTCATGAAGAAATCTTAAACTAGTTGGAACTTATGATTAATGAATAGCGTGCTCAAGACTTATCTATTGATTCTTTTACTAACCTAGATTAGTCTTATGGCTTTCTCCATTTGTTTTCCCCCTACACTGGCTAAGAGCCCCTAATAGGTCGGAGTTCTTCTATCATGCAAAAAAAAGAAACCAGGGCGCCTGATATTTTTCTTTTTCATGGGGGAGCAAAACTCTCAATTGATTTTTCACTTTCTTTTTCTTTTTCATTTGCTACTCCCCCAAACTTGCATTTTGATATCTAATGGCACTAGCTTTCACACTACGGTGCAGGGACCCTTAACCCGAATTTTATTCTCTAGTTGGCCTAACTGATCACACCGCAAGTAGCTCTTTTTACCCCTAGGCTTTTTTTTTTTTTTTTGCAAGCAAAAAATATTTCTTTTTCAACAGATTTTTCTTTTCTCTCATTTTCTTTTGTTGCTTTTGCTTTTCTCTCAGCAGGCATAGCATTTTTTTTTTCTTCACCTAGCTCTTTAGAAACATCAAGCATGAACTTCCTAGTATTAGAAACTAAGCCTATCGGGGTGACAACAAACTTTAAAAATCATAATAAGAATCTAGATTTTCAAAGATATCATTAGATAGGTTTATCGCATGCTTTAGACATCAAAACTAAGTATCAAAAAATTTAAAAGTTTCACAATTTCTGTCGTGCTCCCAGATTCCACAACATATAAACCATTTTCTCCCAAAATTTCTAAAATCACATCCTCGGCTATCATAGCTATCTATTCATGCATCCAACAGAATTTATAAATGCTCAACACAGCGAAAGCCTCCCCCCCAAACTTAAACTAAACATTGTCCCCAATGTTTTAAAAAAACAGCAAAGCATAAAGAGGGATACTGAGACTTCCCTGAGCTAGGAGCATTTCATCCTCTTCATTTGGATCCAGAAAAATGGGAATCATGGAACTTTGGGATTTGCTAGAGTGATCCTGCAAAACAAAATTGGATCACAGAGCAAAGAAAATTATTTACCGCAAAAACAACTACTTTAATCCTTGGGTTGCCTCCCATGCAGCGCTTTCTTTAACGTCTTTAGCTAGACGAGGCTCGGCACGCTCACGGAGGCTCGAAATAAAAGTTTTCATCATCCTCCGGGCCCTGCAAAAAATCACGCACCGAATTGCACACAGCAAACAGGGGAGAAAAAAAACTTCCCCCTGGCCCATCTTCGCTAAAGAGATTATCATAATAACATTTCAGAAAATATGCAACAGTGTCGAATCTCTTTTCTAAATCTCTATTCTCAAAACAATTGTTAACAGAGTCATCAAGCGTTATGATATCTACCAGTCTGGGATCTAAAGATGGCCTATCAATCATGCCAGTCCATTCATCAGATTCAATATCTACATGCTCAGAAGATTCCTCAGACTCGGAATTAAAATATGAATCAACTAGGCTATCATATGACTCGCTATCAGAAGAATTAAAGAATGTAAGCATTTTCGAATCAGATTCTATACTATGCATAGATTCGAGTTCCTCTAGGTCAGATTCTATGCTATATACATCATCAGGACACGAATCAAAGTTATTAACGTTGTCAGGATTCATGCACTCAGGAATATCAAGATCAGACTCAATAGATTTAACACTATCATGATCAAACTCAGAATTATCTATCAAGTAATCCTTTCTATGCAAATCATGCTCATTCTCAATGTCAGGCAAATCAATATCATCATCAAAATCATCAATCTCAGGCAAATCCAACTCATTTTCAAAAGAAGGTAAATCATCAACTGCAGATATTTCATTCTCATAAGCAGGCACTTCCAATTCATTTTCAAAGTCAGGCAAATCCATATCATTCTCAAACAGAGGGTCATCAAAATATACATTATGATCAAAATCCCCATCATCCATAAGCACTTCTCCTAAGCCTAGGCCAAGATTATACTCTACCTCCTCATCATCGTCAGTCAAGTATTCAGGACCAATAGAAAAAAAAGTATGCAGACTACATACAGACTCATCTTGGCAAAAAATACTAAACATGACTTTTTCATCATCAATGTTCAAGGTAAGCTTACCTTTATGCACACTAATTTCGGCCTTACCAGTTGCTAAGAAAGGTCTGCCTAGAATAATGGGTACCTCTCTGCCCTCCTGCATGTCGAGCACCACAAAGTCTACAGGGAAGATAAATTTATTGACCTTTACCAGCCCGTCCTCCACAACACCCATCGGGTGGGTAATCGATCTATCAGCAAGCTGGAGAGTGACGTCGGTGTCCTTCAGTCCTGTTATACCAATCTTCCTGTATACAGAATAGGGCATTAAATTTATACTAGCACCTAGATCACACATGGCCCTATTGAAAGATACTTCTCCTATGGTACAAGGAATAGTAAAACTCCCTGGATCTTTTTGTTTAGAAGGCATATTTCCAGAAACTATGGTACTACTACTTTCAGACAATTTAAAAACTTCTTTTTTCAAATTTTTCTTCCTAGAAAGCATTTCCTTCATGAATTTCCCATAATTAGGCATGTTATATAAAACATCTACTAAGGGAATATTCACAGACGACATTTTAAACATCTCTAGGAATTTCTGAAACTGCTCATCTAATTTAACATTTTTAAAGCGTTGAGGAAAAGGTAACTCCTTGTAATCAAAGGTTGGACATTCGCCCCTCCGCTTGGGCGAGTTGATGTGCGAACCTTTGTCATGGTGGTTGCACAGAACCACTTCTTCCTCGTTCAGCTTCTTCTCTTGCCCTTCTTCTTTTTCTTTTCCTGCAAAAGAGTTAGAAAAACCACAATTCAAATTAACAGAGTTAGGAGGATGTTGGGACCTTTCAGAGGAGGCTTTTTGTGCCTCAGCCCTTTCATCTTCATCCTTGCTCTTCTCTTCTTTCTTCTTCTCGAAACTGTTCTCCAATTGTCTACCACTTCTCAGTGTCACCATCTTGCACTGCTCTCTTGGGTTAGGTTCAGTGTCACTTGGGAACTTCCCCTTCTGAAGGGCATTCACCGCTGAAGCTATCTGGCCTATTTGAACTTCCATATTTTTCAGAGCTGTGTCGTGGTTATTAACTGCCGTCTGGAGATTCACATTCAATACTTTTTGCTCTTTTATAAACATAGCCACCATCTCCTCCAGGTTACTTTTCTTTTCAGGTGCACTAGATGATGCAAAACCTGGCAGTGGCTGCAAAACATTCTTCGTGTTTGAGTACGAGAAGTTCTCGTGATTGCGCAGACTAGGGTGGTAGAAGTTCGGTATTTGAGTAAATGGTCTGTTTCCCACTTATTGAACCTCTTCCACATCTTAACCTTCCTTCTTCGAATACCCTTCAGCTAAGGTGGAAATGGATTTGACCACCTCAGATGAAGCCAGCTTGTTCAGCGCATTGGTCAGAGATGCCATCTGTGCTTTCAACGAACTCGACTCATCTAATTCATAAATTCCAACCTTTTTAGAAATTGTCCCCCTCTCGGTTGGCCATTGATAACTGATTGCTGCCATTTCCTCTAACAGATCCTTGGCTTCTGTCACTGTCTTGGAAAGAAAACTTCCACCTGCTGATGTGTCTAAAACTGTCTTAGTGGAGGAATTCAGACCATTGTAAAACAACTGCACCTGGAGCCAATCTGGATATCCATGCTGTGGGAATCGCCTGAGCATCTCCTTATATCTCTCCCATGCCTCGTACAACTGCTCCTCGTCAAGCTATCTAAACGTTCCAATCTCAGTCCGGAGCTTCGTGGTCTTGGCAAGCGGGAAAAATTTCGTCAGGAAAGCCTGAGCAAGCTCATCCCATGTACTGATACTGCCTGTCTCGACTGATTCGAGCCAATCCTTAGCTTTGTCTTGCAGAGAAAACAGAAATAACCTCAGTCTTATAGCGTCGGTCGAAACTCCATTCATCTTTACTGTCCCGCATATTTCCAAGAATGATCGCATATGTGAGTGTGGATCCTCAGAAGGATGTCCCTTAAAAGAATTATCGCGTGCCATCTGAATCAATCCCGTCTTTAACTCAAAATTTGTAGCTTGTATCGAGGCGTAAACGATTCCTGAATTTTCGGTTGGGAGAATTGGCTGTAAAAAGTCTCTGATTGCCTTGGGAGCTTCTTGTTGGGCCATTGCTTCTACTAATCTTTTTTCTCTACGAATAGATCTAAGAGTCCTGTCAATTTCAAGATCTAGCGAAAACAAATTAACCACCTTGTCTCTTCGCATGCAACACTCCTAATCAATCAAAAGAACTAACCAAAAACCAAAATGAAATAATATTCACAAAAAGAAAAATATTTACACCTCAATTACTATTTATCCCTTTCTTTTTTATGTCAAGAAAAATTGTTTTGCTTAAAAATCAACACCTCCCCGGCAACGGCGCCAAAAACTTGTTGGAGATGTTGGTATAAACGATTATCCGCAAGCGCACGGGTCGTCACAAGTAATATAAAATGGTAGGTAATACCGAGTATCGAATCCACATGGAGGCTAAGCGAAATTTAAGCAAGCGAAAGATCCTTGAACACTAAAAATACTTAGGCGAAATAATATTTAGGAACCAGATCATGCAATCAAAGAAAATTAAAAAATCAAAACAATTAAAGAGAAAATTTGATCAATCAAGAAAAACAAAATATGGAGAAAGAGTTTTCTAATGGGAAGAGGGGTCTTGAAAATCAATTATTAGCTAAACAATTGCTACAATTGTCCTATCTCATTGCCCAACTAATTATACTCCTAGAATCTCCGTTAATCACATAGGTTCTCCTATCGGTCTCCCCTAATTGTAATTAATTCATTTTAACAACCTAAGTGTCCTTAGCGCCATTAAAAATCATTAATTATTACGCTCTGATTCATTTTAGGAATCTAAGTTTAATCAACTAATCCCGTTGTCACGACGGGCAATTAAACTAGTTGCATGGATTATGATCTATCCTAACTTCTCTCCGTCGAGTTTCCATTAAGAATCAGATCAGTACACAATTGGCCAGATTGCATAAAGCATTAAGCACATCCATACAAATAATTAGGACAACAGGGCTAGAGATAGGCAATTATAACAACATTTAAACTATAATGGATACTCGTACATCTTAGTTGCTATCGATTACGTATCTAAATGGGTAGAAGCAATAGCCACTAAGACTAATGATGGACGTGTTGTGTTACGTTTTCTGCATAAAAATATTTTCACTAGATTTGGCACACCACGGGCTATAATTAGTAATGAGGGATCCCATTTTCGCAATAAATTGTTTGAATCATTACTTAGAAAATATGGTGTCAAGCATAAGACTTCTCTCGCTTATCATCCCCAAACTAACGGTCAAGCTGAGATTTCTAACAGGGATATTAAGCAAATCTTGGAGAAGACAGTGCGCATCAATTGGAAGGACTGGGCATACAAGTTGGATGATGCTTTGTGGGCCTATCGGACGACTTTCAAAACTCCGATCGGTACATCCCCGTATCGATTAGTGTATGGTAAGGTCTGTCACCTGCCTGTGGAGCTCGAGCACAAAGCATACTAGGCTATCAAGAAGTTGAACTTGGACGTAGAGAAGGCTAGGGAACAACGGCTACTGCAGCTCAACGAAATAGAAGAATTCAGGAGCCAGGCGTACGAAAACGCTAAGCTCTAAAAGGAAAGAATGGCAAGATGGCATGATCATATAGTTCAGAAACGTTCCTTTGAGTCAGGGCAGCAGGTTCTTCTGTTCAATTCCCGATTACGATTATTCCCAGGAAAATTAAAGTCACGATGGTCTGGTCCGTTCATAATCAAGGAAGTGTCTCTGTTTGGACCAATTGAATTGATGGATAGCAGCGGGTTAACTTTTAAAGTCAATGCTCAAAGAGTGAAGCACTATTGTGAATTCAAAGAGCGAAAGGTCGAAAAAATAATTTTAACGGATCCAGGGTGACCGAGCCCCGTCTAGCTCAGGACGTTAAACAAGCTCTTCTTGGGAGGCAACCCAAGTGTTTAAAGCTTTTGTAGAGTTTTAATTTAGTTTCTGTGTTGATCCTAATGCTCCCTTGAGATCGATCCTTGTGCAGGAAGCTCGCGAATTCATGCCTAGGCTCTCATTCTCTCCTTGGACGACATTCAAGACGTTTCAGATTCTCTCACTTTTTCAGGGCAGTATCGATGTCTCTTTATCTAATCAAATGTTCATACATTGGGGACAATGTATATTTTAAGTTTGGGGGGGGAGATTTGCTCTACTTAGGTTTTGCGTAAGTAATGCTTATGATGAATTAAATGCATGTTGATGATGATGACGTCTGATGATTTGCTTTTAGCCATGATTCTCTCTTATTGCTGCAAATTTGAAAGCATGCCTAAATTCAAGAAATTTTAAAATTTTTTCTTTGATTCCCTTGCAAAGTATGATGATTCACTTGTTTTATTATGATTTTGAAAGCCTAGATGAAAGTTATATGCTTTGGAAGTTCATTGTCACTCCGATAGGTGTAAAGTTTGTCTAGATAGCTTTCTTGCGTAATAGTTATGTAATACTGAGCTTTGGGAAAAAGAAATGCTTTGATTTGCCTAAAAAAAATGCTCTACTTTCTTGAGAGCGTTAGTAACCAGGGGCATTCATGACATCCATCGTTTGCCTTTGCATGAAAGCGCTGGAAAGAAATGAGCATGCCTCAGCAACCTGAAAGATGAGGCGCTCGTAGTTGGATGCTTTCATCACCAATGTTGGCAAGCCAGAACGAAGGCGCTACATCTAAAAGGATCATTAAAAAAAAAACAAATTTGGGGGACGCTCCAAGAATTATGGGCACCTCAGTAAGGTAGTGCTTGCTAGATAAGTATGATGGCTAAAAGGACGAGCTTTAGTGCCAGTGTAGGGGGAAGATGAATGGAGGAGTGTATAAATGGTTCCGGGCTAGTAAAAATTGTGATAAGGCAAATGATGATTCGTTTTTGCAAGGGAGGATAGGATTAGATTTTAAACTTCTTGATGCTTGCTCATGCTTACTTATTTGTTTCAATAGTTTGCATTCATGCCTAGAAGCATTGAGGATAGAGTTATTAGCATGCAAGTTATGATTCATATGCATTACTTTATTTTGCTCGGGACTAGCAAAACTTTAAGTTTGGGGGTGTGATGACAGGCAAAAATGTCATCATTTTCCTATTAATTTTAGCTAGTTTTGTGCATGAATTGTGAGCTTTAATGCATTTTTATGTTGATTTTATAGAAAACCGAGTTCGAGAAGCAAAACCAAGAATTTTGCCAATTTTGGGTATAAAAAGAAGACTTTGGGCCATAAAAGAAGAAAAGAAAAGAGAACATTTGAAGTGGAGGCCCAAAAAGCCCAAAAGAATTAAGAAAGGAGGCAAAAATCCGTGTTTAAGGCTTCCATAAGGCCTAGCGTCGAGACGCTAAGACCAGAGCGTCTTGACGCTAGGTGATTAGTGAAGAAAATTCCAGAATCGTGGTAGCGTTGCGACGCTGCGACAACTTATGCTCCAAGAAAACCTGACGCGACGCTGTGCGTCTTGGGCAGCAAGAAAGGTCCGTCCAGCACCTATAAAAAGCCCCCTTCTCCATGGATCAAATCATCCCATTTTGGGGAGCTCTCCCCTAGCTCAATAGAGAGAAAAAGTGAGAAGAATTGTGAGGAAAAAGGAGGAATTGAGCGAGATTCCAAGGCTCGGGATTTGAGATGCTCGTGACGGGAGCTTGGGATCAACTTATCGGTTATTTCTTCCTTACTTCTTTATAATTCCTTATTGTAATTTGAGTTAGGCCTATGGATCAAGATCATTTTGGCAAAATTATTTCTATGTGTGAGTAGATCTTGAGACCTAGGGTCATTATTCTAGTTAATTGGATATTGTAGCACAATTACTTAGATTATGTAATGAATGTCTTCATATTTCATCTATGCAATTTATGCTTAATGCCTTTAATCCCTTGATCACGGATTGATTGATTTGTTGGTCTAAATTGATACTCGACAAAGAGAAGTTAGATTAGATCCTAATTGCATGGCTAACGATTGCTTGGAGCACGAGAGTGAAAGAGAATTGTTATAAACTGATAATGAAGTTGCTTAATGTCATACTATGATTAACTAAGGAGATTGACACATGAATTAGTTATGTTAGTATGAGATGTGGAGGAGCTTGAAAGAGAAATCCGCTTATAATTACTTCTAGATTTATGAAATTGAAGATTATTAGTTACATGCATCCATGTAATTGAGCTACATATCCAAAAGTTAGTTAACACCCTAGGTCAAGTCCCCTTAATTGGATAATTCCCTTTTACTTGCATGTTTCTTTTATTAATTTCTTAAATTTTTCGCTCTATCATTCGAGTTGGAATTCTAAATAAAATTGAACATGATGGTTCTTGGTACTTAATGGATATAATTCAAATTCCCTGAGGATTTGATACTCAGTATTACCTACCGTTTTATATTACTTGCGACCCGTGCACTTTGCGGTCATCAGTGCTACGTCAAATTATAGCTCCCTGTTAAAGGTGAATCTTGATGCCGATGCGGATTTTCTTATATCTTTATCGGTGTGCAAATCAAAATTAGTGTATCCTACAAGGATCAGATCCTTAACGTTATACACGAGTTTTTACTGCATTCCAGTAGTCTAAATCTGGACTGAATTGGTATCAACTGGCAATCCCTACAGCACATCATATGCCAAGCCTGGCTGCCTATTGCCGAGGCATGGAGAATATTTCTCATGTCCTCAATTTCTTGAGGGGCCTTTAGACAATTGAATTTCGTACCTGAAAGGCAACAAAACCATTCTTGGAATTTTGCATCTTATATCAAACAACCAACTTGTGGATATAAGAAGCTTGAGACAGGGCTAGCGTTTTGTTCTTATGATTCCGAACGATTCTAAGAACATATGGACCATTTTCCAAATCTGATACCAAATTTGGATGCTAGCTTTCTTATAATGTCAATTTTGATAACCTATGTCATTCTCGATGAATAAGATATCATTCATACAGAAAGCTAAATAAAGCTACTAAGTTGTTGATGATATTCTTGTAGACACAAGGCTCACCAACCTTTTGTTCAAAGCCATAAGACTTGATTAAAGCATCAAATCTTATATCCCAAGATCTGAACACCTGTTTCAACCAATAAATGGATTGTTTTACTCTTGCAAACCTTTTGCTTCTGATCTTGATCAATGAACCCTTCTGGTTGAGACATATAGGAACTCTCTTCAAGATTACCATTCAGAATGACAGTCTTGACATCCATTTTCCATATTTCATAATTAAAAAAGTGGCAATGGATGGGAGTATCCTAATTGACTTGTGTATGGAAACAGGGGAGAAGGTTTCTTCATAGTTAATTGATCACTTAACAGAAGGTCGATTAATTAATACAGAATTGTCGTTGATATGCGTTAACCCAAGTATAAATTAACACACAATCAAGTAGTAACTAGAGAGTCTAGGGTCGAATCCACAGGGAAGGACAGTTAAAGACTTTTAATAACTTGCTGACTAAACCCTCGCACACACGGTATCATATTATTAGGAAAAATAGTTGATTGAAACTAGATAATAAAACAATGCAAAAAACATAAACTATGCGATGAGATTAGAGGAAATATCAGATGACAAGGCTATCAAGGCTTTTGCAGCGGCGACCACATGCGTTTATAAGTGATCTTGTAGCATATACTTTGACTAATTAATCCATCCATGCCTAAGTGAGAAATAATCACAAGATTCCCTTCCGGTACTACTCATGCGTTTGGCGTAGAACTAACAACTGTTTTGTTCAATTAGCTCATGCGTTGGTCCAGTTCTCTACTAACTTGCAAATGACTGTGTTAGTCCTAAAACAGTCTAAGCTCATTCATGCATTATCTTATTGCGGCAGTATTAGCTTTAACACTACCAAGACTACATGCAATGCGGTAGCTTGCTCTACTTAGATAGTTCGACATGCGTTACCTGTCATGGATTTATCATGCTGCTACCGCATCCGGCTGGCCAGGCGGGAGAGTTAGTAATGAAAACATTATCGCATTTAAGTAGAAAGCATTAATTTTTCATTTAATCAAAATGTACGCATACAAGATAAACTTTTCACCGCATAGGTGCCTACACTAAGCCTTGATAAAAGAAAATTAGCTCATGCTGAGACAGAAATACACAAAGAATACATCCTATCGCAATAATAATTGTACCTGCGACAGTCTTCTTCCTTCTGGTTACTTTCTCTTTGCTTTCTACTCTCTCATACTCTCCTCTTCCTCCCCTTTTGGGCAGGCGGATGCTTCTTATAGGCTGAGGCTGACTTCTCCAAGAAATTGGCATGCGTGCCCCAGTCATCTTTCGCCAGCTTGCACATCAGTCACACATCAGCGCGATCATCTCATCCAGCTTTCATTATACGAATTGCTCTGGGATCTGCGCCTGCGTTGAAGAAAACTTGGGCAACAAAACAACTATAATTTTCATGTGTTAGAGGCTAAAATTATAAAATTTCCTACCGCATCCACAAATATTGCCTTTCAAAGAAAACTATCGCAATTCCCTTATTAATATGCGCTAGACTAGCGCAACTATGATCTTTTCAGCCTTATTTAGTTTAACTTTAAGGGAGAAATAACTTGCTTTTTGCAAGTTATCAAACCCCCAAACTTAAACTATTGTTTGTCCCCAAGCAATGCCTTCTATCAACTTTGCGAAAGTGACTTAGCTCAAAAGCTTTGGACTCCTACATCCCACTTCTTCCTCATCTTTTCCTAGCGCACACACACAAAGGATTTGGCCTTTCGAAGAATTTCCTTATTGGCTAAGGGAAACTTCCTACGCTTAGATTCTAGCCTACGATGACTCAGTCTTCTCCCTTCTAATAAGGCTCTGAGCGCAAAAACAACCCCCCTTTTTATCTTTTTTTTTTTAAGTAGAAAGCATTAAATATCGACATCAAAACGCATGCTTTCGTTTTGGCTTACCCACATTTGTGATGAAAGGTATCCAACTACGGGCATTACATTTTTTTACTGCCCTAAACGCTCATGGAATGCGGGTACGCCTTCGCGGAGTGGCAAACGATGGGTGTGATGAATGCCCCTGGCTACTAACGCATCGAGACCAGAGGAACGCATATGCTTAATATTTGTGCTAGCTATCGCACCCCCCAACTTAAATTGGACAATGTCCCCATTGTCCCCTAAACTTACTTTGGAGCGCGCTGGATCAGGGAGAATATGCTGAGATGCTACAGGACTCAGGGCACTAAGCATAAGGAAATTTGCCTAAGGTAATGAGGAAATAAAAGTAAAGGGAAATCCTTTACGAAACTAGTGCGACAAGAGAAAAGAAATCTGGAGACAAATGGGATGCGCAAGGCAAAACCACAAAACTAACGCAAAGAATTAACTGATTAAGACATTTGACTAAGGCATAAAGGGAATGCGAAGAAAAGATCAATCAAAAGTAGTATTCATTATTGCGGCGAAGAAATTGTACAATGATAATTAGTGCATTACAAAAAGATTAAGCAAAGAGAAAGAAATAAAGAAATAACTACTGCAGCGACGGCGACGGGGGATTCCGTGGAGGCGGCGGGGCCATTGGCGCACGAACTTGTGATGGACCAGCGCCATCAGGACGAGGCAGCCCTTACGAGCGCACAAAAAGCTCTGGCGCTACAGGGAGCCGGCCAAAGGAACTCGTCCAACGTACTAAGAAAAACATCATGGAATTGATGAGCTGGGACAATTCTTCTTGTTGTTGTCGTAGAGGCTCCACGATTTCATTCATCATCTGCCTCATCTCTGCAAAGATTTGCGCTGTCTCCAAATCGAGGGTTGGAACAGGCGTGGCATGGTGAGTGTTGGCAGGAGGGTCCGCTCTCGTCTGGGGGCTCGGTGCAGTCTCATTGACGTTCTGGAGCGAAAGATCAGGAGAAGAAGTCATGTGGACTTCAATATTATGGACAGTATCCACGCGCGCAACAGAAGGGAAGGGCTGGTGGTCAGGCGATGGTGGCGGCGGCAAGGATTCTTGTTGATTCAAGGCACAGACAGAAGTTTCCTACGCTGGAGGGGCTGATTGGGCGTTCCTTGTCGCCGCTGGAGGATTGCGGCCAGCGGTCTGCTTGCGCCTCTTCTTCTTTGGTGCTTCAGGTGTAGGGGGATTCTCTTCTGTTGCGGGGCAGGGTCTTGGCGCTGGGCTTCGGCTTGAAGACGCAAGTTGTATGTCCGAGTGATGCGCACCATCCATTGGTCGTCGAAAGTCTTCCGCATGGCCCGCACTTCTTCATTGGCAGATGGAAGCAGGCCGGCCATGCGACAAAGGCTCGTCACGAGCCAGGGACAGAACATTGCACCCTTGGATTTGTAGGCTGTTTGCCGCACTGAGTCTGATAGGATGCGGAAGAGGATCCTCTGAGTCTTGCAAAGCCGACCTATACGTTGTAGAGCTGAGAGCTGCTGCGATAGCAGCCAAACCTGTTGCAGCCAAATCTTCTGCAGCTCTATCTTGCATTTCTTTGTTAGCGCGTTCTCTCTCTCGTGCCGCTTCTTCTTCTACGGTCGCCTTGCGTGCGGCTTCGTCTGCCGCAGCCTTTGTTTCCATCTCTCTCTAACGCAAGGCTTCGCCTTCTGCGCCCAGCTCCCCCAGCAGGGAGTTCCATGCAGCCTCCTCACACTCGAAGAACTGAAGGGTAGGAGGGTTGGCAGAGGTTGAAGGAGGTAGAGGGTCTAAGACAGTGGCAGGGACAGAAGAGGTGGAAGGGGATGGGTCGGAGCCTAGAATGGCGGAGGAGTTTGGTGGAGGCAAGAGAGTGAGTGAGGGAAATGGGGAAGAAAATGGAGTAAGGTTATGGGGAGTGGGAAGGTTGGGAATGGGGGCAAGGTTGACGGGTTGGAGTTGGAAGGAGGAGGTGTCGAGTGGGGCAAGGTTTAGCACCTCCATGGCGTCGGTTCCAGAGGTGGATGGTGCAGTTGCGGGGTCATTCTCGGCGGGTCTCTCGTCGTCGACCACTTCGGGTTCTTCTTCTTGGCTCAACGCCCCTTCTTTTCGGCCTTGTGCGTCATTCTCCTCATCGAAGGAGATGACAATGTCTCGGTGTGGGCCTTCAACTTCAGACGAAGAGGGAACGTCGGCATCATCGGCGTAGCCGGCGACGGATAAGTTTTGTGAATCATCGAGTGACATGGTTTTGGTTGGGTTTAGGGTTTTGCGAGAGAGAACAATTTTTTTCTAAATTCGGCAAGGAAGAAGATGAAGCAAATAAAGAGAAAACCCACATTTCCTTTGGGATTTTATACTAGCGCAATCGAGGAATTTCAAAAGGTTTGGTGCAATGACGCTCTTTCACATCCCATGCAGATGGAAGTGTCATGATGAATGTGGGAGAATGTGGAGTCGCCTCGGGCATCATGCAGCGGCTGAGATAATGGGGGCTCATTAATGGTGAAATGATAAGTGATCGTCCCCCAACGCGGATAACTTGATTAGATAATGGGGCATGCACTGAGGTCTTTCTCAAGGCTCTAACCTACCAAAATAAACTAACGCAATAAAGGAAATGCATGCGGAAAGAAAAATAAACTAGAAAACTCTAACCTGCGGGTGCTCTCTCTCTGCGCTAGGTCCTGCCGCAACTAAGAGCACTCTTCTCCTGGACCTAATTCTTTTCTTCTTATCATGGTGGGTCTGTTAAAAGGACGATGTCAACAACCTCGTCATAGGTCCCATCAATGTATGGTTTGATTCTTTGCTCGTTGACCTTAAAAATTCTTTTTCCGTCTGCAGAGTACAAGTCCACGGCCTCATACGGATATATCTTGTGGATCATGTAGGGTCCGGACCACCTTGATTTCAGCTTTCCTGGAAAAAGACGTAGACGGGAGTCAAATAACAGTACCTTCATTCCTTCCTTCAATACCTTTTTGCATATTCTTTTTTCATGCCAATTCTTTTGTTTTTCCCTATTAGTTTTGGCATTTTCGTAGGCATTTCTTCTAAATTCCTCTAATTCTGATAGCTGGCACAATCAAGCTTGCCCTGCCGCAGCTAAATCGAAATTGAGGCGTTTCAATGCCCAATGCGCTTTATATTCAAGCTCCAGCGGCAAGTGGCACACTTTTCCATACACCAACACATAGGGTGACATCCCTATAGGTGTTTTGAAAGTCGTGCGGTAAGCCCATAGCGCATCGTCTAAATGCTGCGCCTAGTCCTTCCTTCCTACGTCGACCACTTTCTCAAGAATTCTTTTAATTTCTCTGTTTGACACCTCAGCTTGACCATTTCTCTGGGGATGATAAGCTGTTGCAATGTGGTGTTTGACATTGTACTTCAGCAAGAGTTTTCTCATGATCCGGTTCACAAAATGCGTTCCTTCATCACTAATGAGTCTGTGTGGCACTCCATATCTTGTGAAAATATTTCTTTTAAGGGACCTTGCCACGGTTGCCGCATCATTCTTGACGCAGGCAATTGCTTCCACCCATTTGGTGACATAGGCAACCGCAAGGAGAATGTATTGGAATCCTTGCGATGAAGGGAATGGTCCCATGAAATCTATTCCCCAAACGTCAAATGGTTCTATTTCCACCATGTAAAGTTGAGGCATCTCATTCCTTGCGCTAATGTTTCCTGTGCGCTGGCATTTGTCGCACTAATCCACGTGCTTCCTTGCGTCATGGAATAATGTTGGCCACCAATAACCACTTTGTAGAACCTTGGCTGCAGTTCGCTGCCCTCCAAAATGGCCTCCATAGGGTGACTTGTGGCATGCTTCTAAGATCTTCAGCGCATCTTGCTTTCCAACGCATCTTCGAATTATTTGATCTAGTCCTCTGCGGTACAGAAAAGGGTCATCCCACAAATAGAATTTTACTTTATGAAAAAATTTCTTACGTTGTTGCGCTGAGTATTCTTCAGGCGCAATTCCTACGACAAGGTAGTTTGCCACATCAGCAAACCAAGGCACTTCTTCATCAACCTTCAGCAGCTTTTCATCCGAGAATTCTTCTGCGATGGGAGTGTCAGACGCATCCACCTTTTCAGGGTTGTCAAGTCGCGACAGATGGTCAGCTACTTGGTTTTCACTCCCCTTTTTTTCCTTGATCTCCAAATCAAACTCTTGGAGAAATAGAATCCATCTAATCGACATGGCTTTGCGTCCTTCTTTGCGATTAGGTACTTGATGGCAGCATGACCAGTGTAAACAGTAACTTTGGAGCCAATCAAGTACGCACGAAATTTATCGAACGCATAAACAACAGCTAATAATTCTTTCTCGGTGGTCGTGTAATTAGTCTGCGCCTCATTTAATGTCTTGCTGGCGTAATAAATGGGATGAATTGACTTCTCCTTCTTCTGCACTAGCACTACACCAATCGCTACATCACTTACGTCACACATTAGGACGAATGGTTCCATCCAATTAGGAGTTGTAAGGATGGGTGCAGTTACTAATGCCTGCTTCAGAGCACATAAGGCCTTCATACATCCTTTTGAAAATTCAAATTTTTTGTTTGCCTCTAGTAATGCACACCAGGGCTTCGTTATGTGCGAGAAGTTTTTAATGGCTCGCATGCTCTTGGAAACGACGAATTCCTTTAACAGACGTGGGCGGCGGCAACTTTTCAATTACGTCTATCTTCGCCTTATCAACTTCTATTCCCGCCTTTGATATGCGGTGGCCCAAAACTATCCCTTCTTCAACCATGAAATGGCATTTTTCCCAATTTAATACCAAATTTGTTTCTTCGCAGCGCATCAGAACGCGTTCCATGAAAACTTCTACTGATTTCTCTAGCAAATCTGAGAACATAGCCATCATACATCTCTGAAATATTCCTGGCGCATTACATAATCCAAATGGCATTCTTCTGAACGCAAATGTTTCGTAGGGGCAAGTAAAAGTAGTCTTCTCCTGGTCTTCTGGCACAATGGAAATCTGGTTATATCCGGAGTATCCATCTAGAAAAAAATAGTAAGCCTGTCCCGCAAGTCGGTCGAGCATTTGGTCAATGAAGGGAAGAGGGAAATGATCCTTCTTGGTGATTGCGTTTAGCTTGCGGTAGTTCATACACACGCGCCAACCAGTGATGGTTCGCGATGGGATTAACTCATTCTTTGTGTTGGTGACTACCGTCATGCCTCCCTTCTTTGGCACACACTGCACTGGGCTTACCCATCTACTATCTGCGATGGGATAGATAACTCATGTGTGTAACCACTTGATAATTTCCTTGTGCACTACCTCCATCATTGTAGGATTCAATCGCCTCTGACGCTCAACAAACTCGTCAGATTCACCTATCAATCGAATCTTGTGCATGCAGTATGAGGGGATTATTCCCTTGATATCAGTAAGACTCCATCCAATCGCACCTTTGTGCCTGACCAAAACCTGCATTAACAATTTTTCTTGTGTTAGATTCAATTTTGAAGAAATAATTACTGGTAGAGATTCTCCTTCGCCTAAAAATTTGTATTTCAAATGTGTTGGGAGGGGTTTAAGTTCCAACCCAGGGGGATGCACAATAGAGGGTAAAGTGTACTCCCTGTCTTCAAGGTCTAATGCATGGACTGTTTCGTTGGCTTGCGCCATGACGCAACAATCTTCGGCTTCACATGCATTCTGATTCTCTTTTTCTTCCTCTCTCGCAGCTTTGAGCGCATACATTTGCAGAATCTCCATCGGGGAACAGATATCTATGCGCGCAACCGTTTCGCTTTCCTTCGGCTCATCTGGGTATTTTAATGCGTTGAACACATTAAATTCCACTTTCTGGTCATTCATGTGCATGGTTAGTTCCTCTTTTTGAACATCAATAAGCGTCTGGCCGGTTGCTAGGAATGGTCGTCCCAAAATGATGGGAACCTCCCTGTCTGTTTCATAATCAAGAATAATGAAGTCAGCTGGAAAAATAAATTTGTCAACTTTTACCAAAACGTCTTCGATCTTTCCTTTGGGGTGTACTACAGATCTATCTGCGAGTTGAAGCGTAACAGTGGTTGGGCGCGCTTCTCCAATTCCTAGGCGCTTGTATACAGACAAGGGCATCAAGTTGATGCTTGCGCCGAGATCACATAATGCTCTTCCAACGTCGATTCTTTCAATTGAACAAGGGATGGTGAAACTTCCAGGATCTTTAAGCTTGGGTGGGAGTTTATTTGCCAGTATTGCGCTGCACTCACTGGTTAGCGCAACTGTCTCAAATTCCTTCCAGGGTCTCTTGTTGGTCAGAATATCCTTTAAGAATTTTGCATAACTGGCCATTTTTTCCAATGCTTCAACCAATGGGATATTGATGTGAAGTTCTCGTAGGATATTAAGAAATTTCTTGAACTGTGCCTCATCATTTTTCTTTCTTAGCCTTTGCAGAAATGGGATTGGGGGATTGTATGCGTCAGGTTCTTTTTTTGCTTGCTTTTCTTCCATCTTGGGTTCTGATTCAACTGCTTCTGCGTTATCTTCTTGCTCATTAATATTGTCTGATCTGGTAGCAACTTCATTTGATCCTTCTTGCACTGGCGCATAATCACTAGGCAAGAGTTGTTTTCCACTACGGAGAGTCAATGTGTGGCATTGTTCCTTTCCTTTTGGAGCCTCTATGTTGCTTGGCAGTGTTCCCGCAGGCCTGTTCTTTAATTCTGATGCAAGCTGTCCTACTTGTATCTCCAAATTCCGTAAGGATGCGGCTTGACTTTGGATACCGCATCATTTTTGGCCATGTATTCTTTTTGGCTTGCCATGAATTCCTTCATCATTGTCTCCAGCGAATTGGACGATGATGCTCTTTGGTCGCTTCCACCTGCATTGGTGTTGCGCTAAAACTGTCCCTGCGATGTGTGCTCTTGGTTAGTATTAAATTGTCTTGGCGCAGGATTTGTATTACCTTGCTGTGATTGTTTATTTGCGCCACCATTCCATGAAAATTTTGGATGATTTCTCCATCCAAGGTTGTATGTATTTGAAAATGGATTCTTGCGTACAGCTCCTTACGATCCCACATAGAACACTGATTCATGGTTAGAGGGGCACTGGTCATGCGTATGTTCTTCTCCACAGATTCCGCATCCTACTGTGTTGAGTTCAGATATTAAAGGTGGTGTGCTTGCTGTCAACGCATCCATTTTTGTAGTCAACGCATCAATCTTAGCATTTACTGAGGTCAATGGATCAACTTCAAAACCTCCTGAACTGGTCTTCACTGGTCTTTTTCTTTTGTCTTCTGTGGTGCCTCATTCATAATTGTTGCACGCAATGCAATCAAGAATTGCATGCGCTTCTCGTATGTTTTTCTAAGGAGCGCACCATTAGCATATGAATCCACTAAAACTTGTGAATTTTTATTTAGTCAGACATAGAAGGTCTCCAACTGAATACAATGTGGCAATCCATGATGTGGGCATCTTTGCAAGAGATTTTTGAAACGTTCCCATGCATCACTGAGTGTCTCATCCTCCAGTTGAGCGAAAGTCATAATTTCTTTTCTAAGTCTCGAGTTTGCTGTTGGTGGAAAGTATTTTTCCAGAAACTTCTCAGCTAAATCATTCCATGTAGCAATGGAATTTGTTGGTTGTTGATTTAACTAGACTTTGGCAGAGTAAGGGAAAAGGATAACCTGTAACTGTTCTTGGGTTACTCCGGGGATATTGAATTTATTGCAGATATCCAGGAATGATTTGAGATGCAAATGTGGATCTTTAGCCACACTTCCTCCAAATTGCCCTGCAGCAGTAAGCATTTGGAACATAACTGGCTTAAGCTCGAACCTTTCAGTCTCCAAGGTCGGCTGTACAATTCCAGGATTGAAGTTGCAGTTTGCAGGGGCTGCATAATCTCTGATTCCTTTGGCTCTATCGTCAGCCATTTGTATGGGGTTTACTAGCAAATTTTGTGGGTTTGGTGTTGTCATCTCTCTTTGTTGCTCAATTACTGGTCTTCAAGCACACCGATTTCTTCTCCTTTGATGGTAAGTTTGGTCAATCTCAGGGTCGATCTCAATATCAATATGGCGAGCAGCACGCATACAATCTTTCTTACCTGGAAAAAAAATACTCAACAGGAAACAAGGTGAATAATACCAAACGGAGTGTTAGATCAAAAGAGTGTTAAAAACTTGATTGCCTTCCCCAGCAACAGCGCCAAAAACTTGATCGCTTGACAGAAGGTCGATTAATTAATACAGAATTGTCGCTGATATGCGTTAACCCAAGTATAAATTAACACACAATCAAGTAGTACCTAGAGAGTCTAGGGTCGAATCCACAGGGAAGGACAGTTAAAGACTTTTAATAACTTGCTAACTAAACCCTGGCACGCATTGTATCATATTAGTAGGAAAAAGAGTTGATTGAAACTAGATGATAAAACAATGCATAAAACATAAACTATGCGATGAGATTAGAGGAAATATCAGATGGCAAGGCTATCAAGGCTTTTGCAGCGGTGACCGCATGCGATTATAAGTGATCTTGTAGCACATACTTTGACTAATTGATCCATTAATGGCTAAGTGAGAAATAATCACAAGATTCCCTTCCAGTACTACTCATGCGTTTGGCGTAGAACTAACAACTGTTTTGTTCAATTAGCTCGTGTGTTGGTCCAGTTCTCTAATAACTTGCAAGTGACTACGTTAGTCCTAAAACAGTCTAAGCTCATTCATGCATTATCTTATTGCGACAGTATTAGCTTTAACACTACCAAGACTACATGCAATGCGCTAGCTTGCTCTACTTAGATAGTTCGACATGCGTTACCTGTCAAGGATTTATCATGTTGCTACTGCATCCAGCTGGCCAGGCGGGAGTTAGTAATGAAAACATTATCTCATCTAAGTAGAAAGCATTAATTTTTCATTTAATCAAAATGTACGCATACAAGATAAACTTATCACCACATAGGTGCCTACTCTAAGCCTTGATAAAAGAAAATTAGCTCATGCTGAGACAGAAATACACAAAGCAATACATCCTATCACAATAATAATTGTACCTGCGGCTGTCTTCTTCCTTCTAGTTCCTTTCTCTTTGCTTTCTACTCTCTCCTGCTCTCCTCTTCCTCCCCTTTTGGGCAGGCAGATGCTTCTTATAGGCTGAGGAGGCTGACTTCTCCAAGAAATTGGCATGTGTGCCCCAGTCATCTTTCGCCAGCTTGCACATCAGTCACACGTCAGCGTGATCATCTCATCCAGCTTTCATTGTACGAATTGTCCTTGGATCTGCGCCTGAGATGAAGAAAACTTGGGCAACAAAACAACTATAATTTTCATGCGTTAGAGGCTAAAATTATACAATTTCCTACCGCATCCACAAATATTGCCTTTCAAAGAAAACTATCGCAATTCCCTTATTAATATGCGCTAGACTAGCGCAACTATGATCTTTTCAACCTTATTTAGTTTAACTATAAGGGAGAAAGCTCGATGCCCAGGTAGGAGGTGTTCCGTAAACTGTCAACTTAAATACCTCCAACCTTAGACAGAACCTTGCCGGGTGAGTTTTCTTGTAACCTTAGCTTTACAAGATATCGACTTATTCTATGAAAAAATTTGATCGAAATTGTGGTTCGTTAACCCTAAGTGAGCATGCGTTTATCTTTGTTATAGGTTTTAATGTCTATCTCGTTTTTATAACACTTTATAAAAAAAAAAAAAAACAACCTATAAGATTCATCTATGCTAAGGTGGTTTCATGTTGCATGATTGTTCATTTTCGTTTATTAATATAACGCTTATAATTAAAGCATCCATAAACGAAAAAATAAAACAATCCAACATGCATCTATCATGAAACCTAACATGCATTTCTTTTATTATAACCCTTATAATTAATTACTAATGCATGTAACATGGTTTCCTATGGTGGGATTTTAAATCTATATGACATACTTTATGCATATTATGATCCTATTTAATTTAAACATCCATTCACAATGCATAATAAATTAAACACACTAAAGTGGAACGATTTGGCATCCTAAGCAAGCAAATTAACTAAATTATTACAATAATAATTAATATAACGCCTTGGACTGCTCCCAAATGCTTCAAATTTGCTTGAACCAACCAAAACTATGCTGAACAAAGTCAAATAATGGTTGAACCGCCCTTAAAAGCAAAGAAACATAGCTGAACCAGCCAGACCAAGGTAAAACCAGACCACTGAAGCAAAACCGAGCCAAAACCAGTCCATACGTGCACGAACCGAACCAGGGATACTTGAACCGGACAGAGGACTCATCAATCTACCAGGAATCGAAAAAAAATTGATCGAACCGGTCTGAAAATGAGCCGAACCGCGAGGCTTTTTCCATCCCGGTCTGGTCTGGTTTTCTGTTGCATCATCTATTCCCAATTTCCAGATTTAAAGAACACTGTTGCTCTATTTTTTCCAGATTTGTGCAATCTTCGAATTTCTTCAAATTGAAGGCCTAAACGGACTCTATTGACTCTCAAATTTTACAGACTCCATATGAACTCATTAATGCCCATAAACATGTAGGCAATTCCAAATTATTTCAACGAATTGAAGGAAAATTCATGCCAAACCGAAATTAAATCCACTTTAGCTCCCACTGCATTCATCTCATGAAATTACCCACCATACTCAAAATTAAAGCAAATTAAACACCTAAACCACGCTCTAATACCAATTGTAGGAGTGTATATCACTCAAGCGAAAGCAATTGACGATCTTGGGCGTTTAATTTCATTAATTTCTCTAATTAAAAGCATGTAAATGAACTGAAAAACAGAGGACAAGATTACTAATCTTTGTAGCTCGAATTCTTGCAACTCCATGGATGTTTCTTCTCATAATCAACTTGTAGACAACCATCAAGATCTTCCCCGCTATTCTCCGGCCTTAGAACGAGCTTGTGGGAGCTTGTATGTGATGAATTAAAGGGAAGAAAAAATGGGTTTTATTGATCTTGAAACCCACGGCCATTTGAGAGAAAATTTTGGTTTTTGAGAGAAAATTTTCATCTGGATTTTGCATGCCAAAAACTTCCAGCCAACAACCACTCATGTCACACCCCCTCCCGGACCACCTACTAGCTTAGCCCGAAAGATGGCGTGAAGCCAACGGACATCGTCCTCCTCTAACGATACCCGCTGACCCTCCTGAACGCTGATCCTGATAAACATACTAATCATAAATATATAACATTCTACATGAAACAGAACACAGCGGAATCCCTGAAAACACTTTTAACAAACACGAGGTGCCGCCCTGACATAACTTGGTTCGGATAATAACCTGATATAGATGTCACAACCAAAAACATATACAACTAGGGTTTATACAACAACGACCTCTAGGACTATATTATCCAATCCTTACAAAACATTTACAATATGAACAGACTCAATATACAACTCCACCCACGTACTGGAACTTGTTCTGGAACTTTCAGCAGACGTTGGCAGTGTATCAGACACCGGGAGCTCGATCTCTACCTGAAAGTGAAAAAACATTTTGAAAGAATGAGCTATGGAGCCCAGTGAGTGACTAACTTTAAAACTCTAAATCCGGAAGTCAAAACACGTGATAAACCTTTAAACGTATAAATATGCTCAATTCAAGCGTTTAACATAAACGTGTAATGAAAAAGGCTTTCTAAAATATCTCGCAAGTTCGTCATTTAAAAATCTAGCAAGGCATATCAAGTACATCAAACGTTTTAACTAACATGACCGATCTACGTTGTGTAGGGCACGCCCAGTACAACCAACGTTTACTAGTCCTACGATGTAGTGGGGCCCGCCCAGCACTCCCATCGTCTTTGTCGTAGTGGGGCCCACCCAGCACTCACGACAGCATCGTTGTCACGGAGTACACTCAACGTCAACAACGGAATATAACCTGTGTGCACACGGTACCATATAGCCTCGGGCTCAATATCTCAGTCATGTAGTTAATAGAAATCTCAGAAAATCACATGAAAACATTAAAACATGCCTGCTTATAATCTTTCGTAAAACTTAAACTTACTCAGCTTGCTCGTGAAAAACTGAAAATCGTTTAAAAGTACTTGCTAATCCATACTTTACTTTAAAAGATATCGTTTCAGCTACTTTTCGTAAAGTCATCAGCCACGTGCTTGTATATAAACCTCATTAGAAAATCTAAGCTCAAAACTTATGCTTGAAATCATTCATAGAAATCATGTATCATCCATAGAAAAAGCATGTAAAACGTCTAGAAATGAGTAACCGTTGGAAACAATTTTCGAAATTCATTTTGTCACTCACTGTCTTATCTAGTTCCCCGGTTTGTAGACTCGACCTATTTCCTCTTGGTCTGTCAAATAACCAAAACCGAGCATTAGAAACATAGATAGCTTTGTCTTTCCATGCTCATAAATTTTTAAACAATTGGATTAAGAATCACATTCACATTCTACTTTTCCAGATTTTCCAGATTCTATACCCTAACTTCCAACACCCATAACTTCCTCAATACTGAACCCAAATTAATGAAATACACATCAAACTCTTCATTTTCGAACACTCTACAACTTACCTGAAGAAATGAAAATGAGATTCCCAACCGATTTGCCCAGAATTGCCCCGAACACAGACAACACAGATTCGAGGTTCCCTGCTACCCTTTATCTAACTCCTGAAATTAACCCTACATAAAGTCATTTTTGGCTCACGAAATCTTCATGAAAGTTGTAGGAAATTGAATAAGATTTCCAACCATACCAAATAGAGCTTCTGATTCGACTTGTACACCCCAGAATGCTCAAAACACCAGAGAACACCAGAGATCCTCCTGGTTTGCTCGAAAATCCTGTGCTCTGTTTTCCATTCAAAAATCCATTAACTTCTCATACAATTTAGCTCAAGCTTCCTTCATGAATCTTGTTAGAAAATGAACTAACTTTCAAGAAAATCAAATCTCACCTCTTATTCCCTTCTGTGTAGCTCAAACCGAATCAAAACCCAGAGGTTGACAGGTTGAACTCAGATTCTGCTATGGCTGGCTTTGCATGAGCTTTTCTTATCTTCTTCAACCTCCAAACCACGAAATTCTTCTTCTTCTTCCTCCTTCACTCTCTCCTTAAAGTGCTCTGAAAGTTTGGGTGGAAAAAGATGAGAAATGAAATGAAAATGGGCTGATAAAAAGTCTAGTCAGTAGTGGGTTTTTGTGCTGTCCATTCCCACTCATTTTCTCTTTTTTTTTTCTTTTGTTTTGCTGATTTCTTTTCCTTTTCCTTTTCTTTCTTCTTTATTTCCATTCTTTTCTTTTCTTTTCCTTTCTTCTTTATTCCTAAATTAATAACTTCCAACCAATTTAATCCAACCATGAAACCACAATAGATGACAAGAGAAAATGTTCCAAGGAAAGTCCCGGGTTTACAACTCAAGCTTCAAGAAGAAACAAGTTTATATATGAAGGCACATGAGTTAGTGGAATTTGATGAATCAAGGGGCGAGGTGGCTTTTCATGGAATTATGCATGAAATGGTTTTCCAAATTGAAAAACATAATTCCATAATTAATTTCTAAATTGATTTTATATAAAAAGAAATCAATTTCATTTGTAAATTAATTCACATAATTAATATTACAAAATCAATCTCCAATATAATTAATTAAACCAATTAATTATTTTTGTTAAATTTAATATCAAATATTAAATCAACTAATGCACTATTCCCGACTTCTCTCAAAACCGATTGACTAAATATGAATCTTTGTTCATTCGTCAAAATCAAACTAAGATATGTATCATATACATATTCATAATATTTAAATCTTATTTAAATATTTTATCTCTCTTCATAATTTAATTCATAATTAAATTATAATACGTTAAGTATATCATATATATTTAACGTTAATTCCCTAATAATGAATTTGAACGATTCAAACTCTTTCATCACTATTGTTCTAAGGTTTGGTCCTAGAAAAGAGAATTGAGTGTTGGAACGAGCATATAACAAGAATTCGTATGAGCTAGCAGGAGGACCTAATGGACCTACAGATCATAGGCTCCAACGATCCGAGATTAACTTGTCTAAACTATTTAGCCTAGTTAACCAACATTCGTTAACTAACGGGACACTCCACTATAGCCCGTAATTGCACTCCCCTCACTGTAGATATATTTTTGTCCACCCGATACAACCATAATTAGTAAGTCGACCCTTCACAGGTTGTTCGTAACTGCAGCAGGTCAAAAGTCCGTTTTACCCTTGAAGTTACATCTTGTTCCTTAAGTACCATTGATCCTATAATGAACAATTTTTTTATGGTCCAACCATTAAACATAGAATCCTCTCGTGCCAGGAGAGAATCGGCGTGCCTTTGTTTAAGACCTGGAGTCAGCACTTAAGAGAACAACCTCTTCTATCCCTACAAGCGGGTAGGAGTGAATTCAATCTTGCAAGACTATGTCCCCAGCTATCTACCCGGTCTTATCCCCAAATTAGTAGGCTTATTAAGTCGGCGATGTTGGGCCACTCTCACCCATGCAAATCAAAGGATAATCCTGAATAAATAGGAGTTCATAGTTAGCTCAGGATTAAGATCGAGTTACCTAGGTCATCGCATGAAATAGTCAGTTTCGCAGTAAACGACATTATAAAGGAAAGTGACTTATTTCTCGGTTCTAGTCTTATGCAAACTCTTTGCATAGGACGCTCCCACTCGAATGTCTTTACATGAACGATTCAGGATCACATCGTTTGTATTAAATACAAAGCGAGCTGCGTCACATAGTGTCCCCAGGATAAGGCACCCAACCTCTATCCCTATACTATAGACCGTTTTTGGCTATTACTTGAACTTGTTCCATTTTTATTTCTACACATAAACTTCAAGTGTTCATTATATATAGTCATGGGTTCTAGTTTATTGGATTTGGGTTAATTAATGCATAATTAAACAACCATTCAATAACTACTTATTGAATAATCTCAATAACGCTTTATCGATTAATTGTGGTTACATTTACTATCCACTAGTTTTAGGACATAAAACCCAACAAAATCATGTTTTCTTATAAATGTAGAAGCTTCGCTTTGATACCGTCATTCCTAAAAGACAAAAACATGGAAACAAGTACAGAAGCAATTAATAAAAATAAACCTATCTAAGAAATGAAATAATAGAAAGCAGTAAAATTATAAGGTGCACATGTTTAAGGTCATTTGCTCGACCATGCTCTCCTCTATTTCTTCTTAGGGAGGCTTCTCTCCATAGGTCCAGAATACATTGTTTTTAGAAATCTCTTGTTTCAGTAGTTTCGGGGCCTGTAAGGAAGACTCAGTTGAAGCAGAAAGCATATTAGAAGCAGAGGTGGGCTGAGAGAAAATGCGCTCAGCCCTAATCCTAGAAGATGAACACTTGGTGACTCCACCAGATTTATCAGTAAGGGTTATCTGGTGTTCATCGACTACATCAATCAATTCTCCGTCTAAGTTAGGGCATCTAACAGTAGAAGAATGCATCTCATTATTGGTGACCATGCATGATTTAGAATTTAAAGTGCGATCATTCACTGGGTCAGGTTCAAGCATATAGTATTCAACAGAAGATGCATGAGGATTTTCAATGTCATAAAAAATTTTAAAGTACAATGTTTTATCCTGAAATCCTACTGATACAACACCCCCATCTACATCAATAACAGTCTTGGCAGTCTTCATAAAGGGACGGCCAAGAAGTATTGTAACAGAAGATGGATTATAATCAGGGTTAGGAGTATGTAAAACATAGAAGTCAACAGGAAAAACCAAATCCTCCACCCTAACTAAAACGTTTTCAACTATTCCTAGAGGTTTAATGTAAAACTTATCTGCTAGCTGAATGACTATGCCAGATGTTTTAATATCAGTTAAATTTAATCTTTTGTAAACAGATACATGCATAACATTAATCGATGCTCCTAGATCTAACATGACATATTTTATCTTGCAATCTCCGATCATACACGGTAAAGTAAACATGCCAGGATCAGAACACTTTATAGGTAAGTCTTCAGAAAGTAATGCACTTACATTTTCACGAACCTCTTCTTTACCTGAGGACTTTTCCTTACCTTCATACCAAGCCTTTAAGAATTCAACGTAGGCTGGGATTTTCAGGATTGCCTCAAGCAATGGAATGTTCACCATAACTTTTCTAAAAACATCTAAATTGTCCTGCGCACTTGGAGTAGCAGGGTTAATGAAGTTCACATGTAAAGTAAAAAAATCTTTATCATTTAAATTTAAAGAAGAAAATTTGCCGAAAGAAATAGAAAACTTATCAAAGACAGTGGGGAATCCAGGGGGATAGTCAGGTGTGGCCACTCCACTCCACACTGCATTCACGTTCGCCTTAGGATTTACCTCAGGTTGGGCAGGTAGCTTATCAGAGCTTTTATTGTTCATCTTACTGACTTGGGTTGCCAGCTGAGTGATTTGGTTTCCCAAATTCTGAATGGCGTTCCTGGTCTCTTGCTGGAACTTTAAAGAGCTGCCATTAAGTTTCTTAAGTACCTCATCGAAAGATGTCCCTGAAGTTGAGGTGGAAGCTTGATTCTTCTTGAACATCAGTGGCTTCTGTTGGTTCCCATAACTAAAATTTGGATGGTCTCTCCCTCCTAGATTTTAAGTGTTGTTGTATGGGTTGTATTGCCTTTGGTTTCCATTGAATCCACCAATGGCATTCACCTCTCCATTGTCTTGTATCTCAGGACAGGCATCGGTGGTGTGGGTAGTCATCGAGCAAAGTCCATAGGCTTTCGCCTGCACCTGTCTTGAACACATAGAGCGAACAAGTTTAGTTAATTCACTCATTTCAGAGCGCATTTCACTTACCTCACTTTTTGTGGCGGCTTGAACAACTGCAGGTTGTCCTCTCATCTCGAATTGCTGAGAGTTCTCATCCATACTTGAAATTAGTTGTCTAGCCTCAACAGGGGTCTTGTTGACTAGTGCTCCTCCACTGGCTGCATCCACCATACTTCGATCAATCGGTAATAATCCTTCGTAAAAATACTGGATCAATAACTAATCCAAGATTTGGTGATGTGGAAAACTGGCGCACAAACATTTGAATCTCTCCCAATATTCGTGGAGTGTCTCTCCAGTGATCTGCGAAATCCCATAGATCTCTTTCCTGATGTTGGCAGCTCTACTGGCAGGGAAGAATTTCTCCAGGAATTGCTTTTTCATCTCGTTCCATGTACTGATAGAGCCAGAGGGAAGGTAATAGAGTCAATCTTTCGCTGAATCTTTTAGCGAAAAGGGAATGCCCTCAGGTTCAACGCTTCTTCTGTCACTCCATGAGGTCTCATACTAGAACATACTATGTGAAATTCCTACAAATGTTTGTGTGGATCCTCTCCTCCACTACAACGAAAAATAGGAAGTGTATCAAACGTGACTTCAATTCAAAGTTACTTGTCGTCTCGGGGTAGGTAATACAGAGTGGCTGCTGGTTTAGATCTAGCGCTGCCAGCTGCCTTAATGTCCTCTCAACCATGGCTGGTGTTTCAACCTCGTCGAGATTATTAACTCTTCTTCTTCTTGCTTGCCTTCTAAATCTCGTCTTCGCTCTAGAAATATCAGGTTCAAATCTAAGATCGTTTTCCTGCAAAGAACGTGTGATCATAAACCATGCAAACAAGAATTAAAAATACAAAATCCTAAAAATACTAGAAAAACGCTCTTCCCCAGCAACGACGCCAATTTGACGGGGCGGAATTGTCGAGGCTCCTAGTTGTCAAATAAAATTTATAATCCACAGCACTACTACTATTTTGTAGAAATATTGGTCGGGGTCGAACACAGGGAAGGGGACCTAGCAGTTGTGGAATTTTGTGCTTACGAAAACAGGGGGATTTTTAGAATAAACGACAAGCAAAAATAATAAAATAATTAAATGCTGAATTTTAAAAGACAGAAAACTAAACATGCAAATCAGAAATAAGACGAGATGAATAACATGAAAAGGGATCGTTGGATTGGGGTTTCTTATGCTTGATTCTAATTCGTTGGCTTCCTAGTTTTCTCTAATAATCGTTCTATGTTGATTTCATTAGTCCGGTCGGCTTTTGGGTTACTCAGAGGACCCCCCTACACTAACCTGTGCTAATTAACTTGCTAACCATGAATTCTGCAATTAACAAGATTAATTAATATTAACTTTATCACTCGCCACCCCTTATTCATAAAATAGTTACCATCCGAGACCTCTGCAACGGTTACTAATTATATCTAACTAGTTTATAACAAGCAATTTCTCAACTACCTATTAAAACTAGCCGCTTTGGGATCATGGGTCCGGAATTGTAAGAACCAAATTCAAATGCAATTTAAATCTAATTCCTACAACCTTTAACATGCATCCTAGGCCTATCAAGGGTCGTCTAGCGTAGAGAGTGGCTTGCCTCAACCTAGTGGCTATCTAAAAATAACTGATAGAATACACAAGCGGTAATCACATAGGGCGTCAATCCTAATAGACTAGCCTCATGTATTGGTTTAAATAGGATAACATGCAAAACTGAATGAAAATAGCAGCAAGAATAGCAAGATAAACCAGAAAACTCAGGTAATCTTATTAAGAATCAAGACATAAACCATTCCAACGATCTAAATATGATTAGCTATGCATAGATGAAGTAAAAGCAACAATAGACATGAAAGAATCCATAGAATATGACCTAGAAAGGTCTACCACAATGCTGGAAAGTAAAAGGAACAAAGGAAATTGCTAAAAGACCAAAATTCTAACCTAACGGCGGACTAAACCGAGGCTACATATTTATAGAAAATATGGCGGCGTCGAGACGCCAAGGGCAGCGTCTCGATGTTGCGAACTTTATACTCCGGGCAATTTTCGCGTTGGCGTCGAGACGCCAAGGCGCAGCGTCTCGACACCAGCCTTGAATCTCGACTTGCTGCTTTATTTCTTGGTCTTGTCTCGCTTCTTCTCGGTACAGGGCTTCAATCTTCGGCTTTTGGTGTCATTCTTCAGGCCCGCTCCAACACAATTGGGTTTTTTCAGCTCCTCGTCGTCCAAGACACCGAGATGGCTCCAAAACTTCGTAATTGGCCAGAATTAACACCACTTAGCGTGATGCGCTCCCGACATAGCCTAAGCTCAAATATCCTGCAAATAAGACAAGTAAGGCATAAAATAACTCTAACAAGCTTAGATTAGAGGTGATAAAATAGGACTATATAGGTCCTATCAGGACCGCCATAAAAGGTATTCTCAAGTATCTTCGGAGAACGAGGGACTACATGCTGGTGTATGGGGCTAAGGATTTAGTCCTTACAGGATACACTGATTCTGACTTCCAGTCTGAAGAGGATTCTAGGAAATCCACATCAGGGTCGGTATTCACCCTTAATGGGGAACTGTAGTCTGGAGAAGCATCAAGCAAGGATGCATAGTAGACTCCACTATGGAGGTTGAGTATGTAGCTGCTTGTGAAGCAGTTGAGGAAGTAGTTTGGCTCAGGAAGTTCTTGACAGATTTGGAAGTAGTTCCAAATATGAACTTGCCCATTACATTATACTGTGACAACAGTGGGGCTGTAGCCAATTCTAAAGAACCTCCCAGCCACAAACGAGGAAAGCACATCGATAGGAAGTATCACCTTATACAGGAGATTGTTCAATGAAGAGATATGATCGTAACCAAGATCGCTTCAGAGCACAACATTGTTGATCCATTTACGAAGACTCTCTCGACTAAAGTGTTCGAGGGTCATCTAGAGAGTCTAGGTCTGCGAGATATGTATATTGTTTAATCTAGGGCAAATGGGAGATGTGTAATGGGTATAAGGATGCCCTAGTTTATTGTATTTTGTATATTTACTTTTCATGTAATGTACAATATACATTTGTCATTTCCACCTTTGGGTTATTTATTGTATATACTGAAGGTGTTCATATAACACATGCGGAAGCAATTGAAGATCGGAAGCAACTAACTACATCAATTTTACTCCTAAAGCATACATGTTCTAAAGAATCCAGAACAGAGAGATAAGAAGAACCAACCTTTTTGCAGCTCAATAGGTGGACCTCCTTGGATTCTTTTCTTCTCCAATCTACTTAGGACAACCCTTAGAGTCTTCCCTACTATTCTTCGGTCCAAGAATGACTTGTGGGAGTCTATAAAGATAGGGAATGTGAAGGGAATGCTTGAAGGATCAAGCTATAGAGAAGTATGTGAAATGAGAGAGTTTGAGTCCAAATTCCAGCAGCATAACAGTAAGGAAATGGCTCTCTAAGGCTTGAATCTGATTCATACTCTACTTATACAGAGTTCTCATGCAAGAAGAAGCCTCATGAAGCAAGACACATGGTGGATTTGCAAGCTAAAGTGGATTCTAGGTGTTCATTTCACAAGACATGCAACTAGTGCATGGTTGTGTTGTTTTCCACTATGCATCAACATGCAAGAGTGGGAATCTCACTAAATCCACTAACTTCAACTTTGAAATCTGATTTCAAGCTTGCAAATTTACCCCAATTTCAATTCTAAATTGAAATTAATGGCTTGGTAATTAATTTGAAACATTTCAAATTAATATGATATGATTAATCTAATTAATCTTTGTTACCTTGTGCAATTCATTATATATGATTCCTAATACATATATATAGTATTCAAAACACTTTTAAATACTTTATCTCTCATTTTCTAATTTAATTCATAATTAAATTATTGTGTAAAACACAATTTACGATAATACCATTTTCTCGATTTTGAACGATTCAAAGCTTCCTATCTTTTTGTTCTAGGCTTTATTCTGATATGAGCTAGTAGGGGAACCTAATGGACCTATAGATCATGGGCTCCAACGATTCGAGGCTAACCGACTAATCTCATTAACCAAGCTTAACCAACATTCGTTAACTACCGGGACACTCCACTATAGCCCGATAGTTGCACTCCCCTCACTATAGATATATTTCCGTCCACTTGATTTAACCATGATTAGTAAGTCGATCCTTCACAGGTTGTTCGTAACTATAGCTGGGTCAAATGTCCGTTTTACCCCTATAGTACTCCTTGTTCCTTAAGTCCCACTAATCCTCTAATGAACAATTGGTTTATGGTCCCACCAATAAACTGAGTCCCTCTCGGGCCAATGAGAGGGTGGGATCCCTTTGTTCAAGCCCCAGAGTCAGCAATTAAGGGAACAACCTCTCTACTATCCCTAATTTGGGTAGGAGTGAATTCCTTCTCGCACGACTATGTCCCCAGCTATCTGCCCGTTCCTATCCCTGAAATGGGAGGCTTATTGAGTCGGCGATACTGAGCCACTCTCACCTATGCAGATCTAAGGATAAGCCCGAATAAACAGGAGTTCATAGTTAGCTCAGGATTAAGATCGAGTTACCTAGGTCATCACATGAAATAGTCAGTCTCGTCAGTAAACGGTGTTATAAAGCGAGAGCGACTTATTTCTCGGTCCTGGTCTTATGCAAACTCATTGCATAGGACGCCCCCACTCGCATGTCTCTACATGGACGATTTAGGATCACATCGTCTATACAATCTATAAAGTGGGCCGCGTCTCATAGTGTCCCCAGAATAAGGTACCCAGCCCTATCCTTATACTATAGACCGTTTTGGCTATTACTCGAGCTTGATCCACTTTTATGTCTCTACATAAAGCTCAAGTGTTCATCCTATAGCCATGGATCTTAGTTTATTGGATTTAGGTTATTAAATGTGCAATTTACTTTATTCAGTAATGACTTTATTGAATTAATCTCAATAACGCCTTCATCGAATAAGTATATAATTTTGTTTAACATTCACTACCTACTTTTAGGGCACCAATCCCAACATGTACATCTCATTATCTTGAGTTTTAGTTCAAGTGGGAGTTTGTTGGGTTTTATGCCCTAAAACTCGTGGATAGTAAATGTAACATTTGATCGAACATTAATAAAATGATACTTGATGTATTGTTCATTTATTATTGTTAGTATTGTGTATGTCTTGCCTAAATAACCCCAATCCAATAAACTAAACATCCTAGGTTGTTAGTATGAGACTTGAACTGTATGTAGGGACATACGGGGATCGTTGTTCAAGTTACAGCCTAAAAGGTCTATAGTATAGGGATAAGGTTGGGTACCTTATCCTGGTGACACTATGGATATGGTTCGCTTTGTATTTTGATACAAACACAATGATCCAATGCGTTCATGTAAGAGACATGCGAGTGGGGGTATCCTATGCAATAGTAAACCACTAGCTATAACACCGTTGACTAGTTAGGTTTCTATTTCACTAGGATGACCTAGGCAACTTAGTCTCAATCCTAAGTGGGTTATGGACTCCTGCCACGAGGGATTGTCCTTTGATTTGTATGGGTGAGAGTGGCCTGCACGCCGACTCAATAAGCCTACCATTTTGGGGACAAGACCGAGTGGGGAGCTGGGAACATAATCACACAAGAAGGAACTCACTCCTTCCCGACTTTAGGGTAAGTAGATGTGTGTTCCCTTAAGTTGTGTCTCCGGGTCTTGAATAAAGGGTCTTGCCCTCTCTATGGCACGAGAGGGACTTTTGTTTGTTGGTTGGACCTCAAACAGGTTGTTCATTAGAGGAGCACTGGCATTTAAGGATGTAGAGGTAACCCAGGGGTAAAACGGTAATTTGACCTAGCTGCTGTTACGAACACACGTGAAGGACTGACTTGCTGTTATTGGTCAATATCCGTGGACACAGAAAATATATCTGCAGTGAGAAGAGTGCAGCTGTGGTTCTATATTGGAGTGAACCACAATTAACGAATATTGATTAACTTAGTTAATGAGTTTAGCCAATTAATCTCATATCGTTGGAGCTTCTGATCTATAGGTCCATTAGGTCCCACCGGTAGCTCATTTAGGGCGTTGAGGTAAAATTTCTAATGGAAATAATATAATGTATGAAGATACATTATAATATAAAGTTTATCATTTTATTAAACTTTATAATAGAAATTTATTTTGAATACTGATTCAAAATTAATTTAAGGGAGAATTGAATATTCGAAAGGGTTCGAATATTAAGTTTAAAATATGAATTGGATTCGTATTAAAACAATAGGTTAAAATTAATGTGCATTAGATGCACATTAAAACTATAGGTTATATGAGAGAAATATAATTGAATATGTGATACTCAATTTAATGATTAATTAATTATTGTTTTAATTTAGTTTAATTAAATTTGATTTAATTAAAACTATAGGGTAAATGAAGGATGTTCATTTAAATATTGATTTAAATGAATTAACTAATTAAATATGATTTAAATTAGTTATAATTAATTTAATTAATTTTTATTAATTAAATTGTTTTTTGGTTTTAATTTATTTTAAAATTAAAATTAAAACCTGTGAACTGATTTGATCAGTTTTTGGGCTCCTGATCGTGGGTGGTTCTCACAATACTGACTCCTTCATTTTCTCCTTGCATATAGAAGGGGAGGTTAATTTTTACTCCTCCTCTTCTCACGTTTTGCTCTCTCTCAAAAAAAGATCTCCCCAGAGAATTCCTCTCCCAAATTCCCTCCAGAGAAATTATTGCTCCCACAAGCAAACCTCAATATCAATCCTTAGAGAATACTTGTATCATTCTCGTCATGGTGTTCACATTCGGGGTAATTTCAAACCATTATTCCAGCCAAGAACAAGGTTACTTGGTGCTGTAATTTTCCAAGAAGTTGGTCTCGCCGATCTAATCGTCAACAGTAGTAAGTATTCTTTAACCCATAGGTTCTTGGTGATTGTATAGATCAAATTAGGGATCTCTACTTTCTGTACAGCATGTTTTACTACCTATTTTACAGCTTTTATAATTAGATTTTGTTGCTGTAAATTTTTGTCGTCGTACGGGTATTCTAAACAAAATTAGATTGGGTTTGGTTCTCTGAGTTCTTCCGCTGCGTAAGGGCTTTTATCCCTACACAAACAACCTTGGATCTTAGTTTATTGGATTTGGGTTATATTGTGCAATACTTAACAACAACAGTTTATTGTAGAAACTCAATAACACTTTATTGAAACAAGTATATAATTTGTTTACATTCACTATCTATGAGTTTTAGGGCATAAAACCCAACAGGTTGACTATTTCGTAGTCTTGTCTTATGCAAACTCATTGCATAGGATACCCCTGCTTGCATGTCTACTACATGGACGCTTTGGATCAATACATCTATATCAAATACAATGCGGGTCGTATCACATAGTGTTACCAGGATAAGGTACCCAGCCTTATCCCTATACTATAGACCTTTTAGATTGTTACATGAACATCGATCCCCATATGTCCCCACATACTAGTTCAAGTTACATACAAACAACCTTGGATCTTAGTTTATTGGATTTGGGTCATATTGTGCAATATTTAACAATAACACTTTATTGCAGAAACTCAATAACACTTTATTGAAACAAGTATACAATTTGTTTACATTCACTATCTACGAGTTTTAGGGCATAAACCCAACAAATAGTTCCTCCCAGCAGCTAGAGGAAGGTGAAATGACGCTTAGGGTCGGAACAGGAGACGTCGTTTCAGCCAGTGCAATGGGAGCTGCCAAGTTACTTTTTGGAAATAGATTCATGTTTTTAGAAATCTTGTATATTATTCCTAAAATTCGTAGGAACCTAATATTTATTTCTTGTTTGTTAGAACAATTGTACTCTTTTAATTTTGAAAGTAATGAAGCGTTCATTTACAAAAATGGTGTACTTTTGTGTTCTCAAAATTTAGAAAATAACTTGTATGTATTAAGACCAACCAAAGCAAAAGCAATTTTAAATTAACAATTGTTTAAAACTGTTGAAACTTAAAGAAAAAGGCAACGCATTTCTCCTAAAAGTAACAATACCTATCTTTGGCACTTAAGATTAGGTCACATAAATTTCGATAGGATAGAAGATTGGTAAAGAATGGACTTCTAAAGGAGTTAGAAAATGATTCACTGCCTCCATGTGAATCCTATCTTGAGGGAAAAGTGACCAAAAGACCTTTTAGTGAAAAAGGTTATAAGGCCAAAGAACCCTTAGAGTTAATACATTTGGATCTCTGTGGTCTAATGAATGTAAAAGCTCGAGGAGGGTACGATTATTTCATCTCTTTTATACATGATTATTCGAGGTATGATTACTTATACCTAATGGGATAAGTCTGAATCCCTTGAAAAGTTCAAGGAGTTTAAGGCTGAGATTGAGAACCTATTAGGTAAAATTATTAAAACACTTCGATCTAATCGACGTGGAGAGTATATGGATCAAAGATTCCAGGACTATATGATAGAACATGGAATTCAATCTCGACTCTCATCACCTGGTACACCTAAGCAAAATGGTGTATCTGAAAGGAGAAATAGAACGTTGTTAGACATGGTTCGTTCGATGATGAACTATGCTTAGTTGCCTAGCTCGTCCTGGAGGTATGCAGTAGAGACTATAGTTCACATCCTGAACAACGTTCCCTTGAAGAGTGTTTCTGAAAACACCTTTCAAGTTATGGAGAGGGCGTAAACCTAGTTTGCGCTACTTCAGGATCTGGGGTTGTCTAGCACACATGCTTGTGACAAATCTTAAGAAGTTTGAACCTCGTTCAAGGTTGTGCCAATTTGTTGGCTACCCTAAAGAAACGAGAGGTGGTCTTTTCTATGACCCACGAGAAAACAGAGTGTTTGTATCGACAAACACTACTTTCTTGGAGGAAGACCAGATGAGAGATCACAAAGCACGTAGCAAGTTAGTATTAGGAGAAGCTGTTGAAGAGTCAACAAGAGTTGTTGATGAAGTTGGTCTGGTGTAGCTGATTACGAGTCATTAATTAGAATGAGAGAATGATGATTTATTAATGAACTTCCAGCCCTTAAATAGGCAAATGAACTAACTAAAAGTGGTTACAAGGCACATGCTACTCACATGGCATACTAAAGAGATAACTAGCTTAATAGGCATATAATCGGCTACATCAATTTCCTCGCCCAACAAAAATAACTCAACCTCGAGTTAGGTAATAAACGGCCAAAAATTGCATTCGTGGACTGTATCCCATTCTTGGACTGTTCTTTGATCAAAAATTTTCCTTTCTTGCCTTTCTTGCTGATATTTTACCTTGTTTTCTTGCTAATATTTTGTCTTGTTGTATTCTCCTTGGCGGTTTTGTTGATCTTTTCCCCAATTTGTCTGCGTTGCTGGATTTGTAATCACCTGCTCGGTCTTGCTACCAATTTTTTCCAGAATCATTTGCGTTTCTAAAGGCTTCCACTTGAAGAATTCTTGCTGCCAATTATGTAATGGGTTGATGTGGAAATCTTGATGCATTATTCGTTGTTCTTGATACTTTCTTGGAGCTAAATGTGTTTCTTGAACTATTCTTTGCTCCATTGTTTGTCTTTCTTGCCGCTGTCCCATCCTTTCTTCCAATTCTCGAGATGCTTTATCTTGTTCTTGATAAGTTCTCTCCATGGTAGATTGCCCCATTAGGTTACAACTTGGTTCCCCATTGTTTCTCATCTTTCCAAGGTCCTTGTTTATCGAGGAGTCCATCCCGTCTTGTTGTCTTCTATACAAGGGATTATTGTTGAATTGAATTCTTGGAGCATTGGTCGGCGTTCTTGATGGATTCTTGGAGGAAAATCTGCTTCTTGGACCATTCTTTGTTCCATTCCTAGCTTTTCTTACATCATCGGGTTCGTTGATTGTTGATCCAGTTTAATTCCCAACTTCTCGCAGAGTATTCTTAAGGTTTTCTTGATCTCACGCACGTCGTTTTCAACTGACAGCAAGCGTGCAGTTGATTCTTGTGGTGAGAGGACGGTGGTTGACTCCGCCTCTTTTCCGACCGAAGATGAATCTCCTCCCACGTTGGTCAAGACTCTCTTGGTCGTCATAGTGGAAGCGCCCAAAAATCGTGCGCTCCGATACCAAATATGGTGTAGCTGATTACTAGTCATTAATTAGAATAAGAGAATGATGATTTATTAATGAAGTTCCAGCCCTTAAATAGGCAAAGGAACTAACTAAAAGTGGTTACAAGGCACATGCTAGACACATGGCATACTAAAGAGATAACTAGCATAATAGGCATATAATCAGCTATATCATGGTCCTTCATCAAGAGTTAATGAAGGAGCTAGTTCTTCAGGTCCGTCTTGCCCTTCTCAATCGTTGAGAGTGTCTCGACGCAGTGGAAGAGTTGTATCACATGAGCTAATTCCCTTTAGGTGAGGATTAGGGAGCTCGTACTTAATGTGATTGTCTTGCTGATTGTGAACTCTGTAAATTCTACTTTAAAGTAAAGTTTTCTTCATCTTAATGCTAGATTTTCATTTGGCCAACCATTATTTAGTAATGTTGCTATGAGCTTGGGAAAATGAATGGCAACCAATTGCTTTACTTTTCTTCAGCTTGATTAAAAAGTAGCAGGTTCTAGTGGGCAGTTTACGAATAAACACTCACCGAAGGCACCAAATCAATAGAGCTTTTAGAAGAAGTTAAATGAGAGTTTAATCACATAATTTAAGGAGAATTGGAAAATTTTGTAGGATCGAAAAGGCAACACTAGAGGGGGGGTGAATAGGGTTGACTACCAATTTTAAAAATAATTTTATCTATGAAATATGCTCACTTAACACACAAATTTAATTCAAGAAGAAATTAAGCAAGGTAAAACCTAAAGCATGCACACTAAGATAGCTTTGAATTTAAATATGATTTAGTCAAAGAGAAATTTAACTAACCCACTAAAATTGAATCATGCAATTTAAAGAGAAATTAAAAATCAAGATAATAAAGCAAGGAGATAATTAAGAGCATAAAATAAAAGAGAGAGAGGAAGAGAAAACACCGGGAATTTATAGTGGTTCGGCAAATTGCCTACTCCACTCCCCAAGACTCCTTCTTGGGTATTTCACTAAGTGATCCTCTTGCGGGTGAGAACCAAACCGACACACGACCCTCTTTTTCCTAGGCTAAAGAGAAACCCAAGATCCTTTTAACTGGTTCAGGATCAAACCAATTTCTTTTTCTCACTAACCCAAGGTGTACCCACACCTTAATACAAAATCCCAAAAAAGAAAAATAAAACCTCACAAATATTACCTCTTTGAAGGCTAAGTACACAATTTGAACACAAAAAAAATCCTCACAAAAATAGAACTAGGCCAATTTTGGAGCAGGGAGGACAAGAATTTTAGGAGTAGAGAGAATTGAGAGCTTAAAGACTTGAAAGCTTTTTGGTGTGTTTGAAGGGTGAAAATCAAGTCCAATTTATAGGCGAGGAGGATGAATTTTGGCCGTTGGATTAGATTAAGGATGAATGGTGGAGATTGAATTTAAAAATGGAAAAGGAAAGAATTTCAACATTAAGGGAGAATTTTGAAGACATGGAAGTATTGAAATTTGAGAATAAAATCAAAGATTATATGGATAGTTTTAGGAAAGAATTCAATTTTAAAAAAGGATGAAATTTGAAGAAGATATGGAGAATTTTGGTGAAATTTTGGGAAAATTGGATGAAGGGAATTGAAAATAAATAAGAAAATAAAAAGAAAATTAAAATATTGTCGGATGGAACGAAGCCCACGCGCAGGAGAGGAAACTGAGAAGCACGCGCGCGAATTTGGAGTTCAGCACCAAGCGAGTGCGCTGCACGCGCGCGTTTGCGCGTGAGGAAGCCATCAGCCGAATTTTCATTTTCTTTTTCCTTTTTTTTTATTTTTTTTTAATACAAAATAAATAATAAGCTGGAAATATCTTCACGGCGCCACGTGTCGTCATCGCATTCGGCCATGCGTCAGTCAACGATTCCTCTTCCCTTTTTTTTTTTTTTCAATATCAGCTCGCCACGTGTCAGTTTCCTATTGGTCCACGTAGCCACGTCAGCGCCACGTCATTTGACACGTCATCCGCCACGTCAGCAAAATGACCGTTGGAGTGCCACGTCAGCTGCCACGTCATCAATTTTGACTGTTGTGCGTGCCATGTCAGCGCCACGTCGGATGCCACGTCAGCAATCTGCCACTTGTCATGCCACATTGGATTTTCTCCATCAATCTTCTTTTGCCCATAACTTTCTCGTTTGAACTCCGATTTGAGCGATTCAAATTGCGTTGGAATCGTCGTTTCGAGCTCTACAAGATAGTGACTTTGAAACACTGAAAATGTTAGTCCAAAAATTCAGAGTTTGTTATCATCAAAATACTTGGTTTGATTGAAGCCCTAAAGCTAACAATCTCCCCCTTTTTGATGATGACAAACCACCATAATGCTAGAAATAATTCTCCCCCTTTTGTTATCAACAAAAAGATATTACCATGTGATTTTACTCCCCTTAACCATACAAATAATGCTCCCCCTTAATAAATTATAAAACATAAATGCTCCCCCTATCAAACATAATCAAGCAATTTAAATTCTAATAATGCCAAGTTCAAGTCTATTTCTACAAAAAGCTTCTTCATTTAAAGCTTTTGTAAGAATATCTGCCACTTGGTTCCCAGTATTAACATAATTAATGACAATATTCTTATTTTGCACATGCTCTCGAAGAAAATGATGTCTAATGTCTATATGCTTTGTCCTAGAATGCTGAATAGGATTTTTGGTTAAATTAATTGAACTAGTATTATCACAAAAGATTGGTACTTGTTCAAAATTTAAACCAAAATCACGCAAGGTTTGTTTCATCCATAAAACTTGAGAACAACAACTAGCAACAGCAATGTATTCAGCCTCAGTGGTAGATAATGCAACAGAGTTTTGCTTTTTACTATACCAAGATACTAAAGAACTACCTAAAAAATGGCATGTTCCACTAGTACTTTTTCTATCAGTTAAACTACCAGCAAAATCAGCATCAGAATATGCAATCAGATCTAAAGATGCATTTTTAGGATACCATAAGCCTAAATTAACGGTACCAAGTAAATATTTAAAAATTCTTTTTACAGCATGCAAGTGCGATTCTTTAGGACAAGATTGAAATCTAGCACACATGCATACACTAAACATAATATCAGGCCTACTCGCAGTTAAGTAAAGCAAGGATCCGATCATACCTCTATAAGCTTTAATATTTATGTTTTTACCTTTTTCATCCTTATCAAGCTTTGTAGTGGTACTCATCGGGGTCTTTGCTACTTTTGCATTATCGAACTTAAACCTTTTGAGTAGATCCCTTGTGTACTTCTCTTGATTTATGAAGATTCCATCTTCAAGTTGTTTGATTTGAAGCCCAAGGAAGAATTTAAGTTCTCCCATCATGCTCATTTCAAACTCACTGTGCATACACTTAGAAAATTCTTCACAAAGAGAGGAGTTAGTAGCACCAAATATAATATCATCAACATAGATTTGCACTAATAAAATATCATTATCTTTAGTTTTAATAAAAAGAGTAGTATCAATAAGTCCCATTTTAAAACCATTTTCTAGCAAAAATTTACTCAAACGGTCATACCAAGCTCTAGGAGCTTGTTTAAGACCATAAAGAGCTTTATTCAATTTGAAAACATGATTTGGATTTTCAAAGCTTTCAAAACCAGGAGGTTGTTCAACGTACACTTCCTCCATTATGAAACCATTTAAGAAAGCACTCTTAACATCCATTTGAAATAAAGTAAAATTCTTATGAGATGCAAATGCAAGCAACATGCGAATAGATTCTAATCTAGCAACAGGAGCAAATGTTTCCTCATAATCTATTCCTTCTTCTTGACTATAGCCTTGAGCAACTAATCTAGCTTTATTTTTAACAATATTACCAGATTCATCCATTTTATTTCTAAATACCCATTTAGTACCTATAACAGGATGATTACTAGGACGCGGGACTAGTTCCCACACATTATTTCTTTCAAATTGATTTAACTCTTCTTGCATAGCAATTAACCAAAACTCATCAGATTCAGCATCTTTAAAAGACTTTGGTTCAATTTGAGACACAAAAGCAACATTATTTAAAGTATTTAAACAAGAGCGAGTTCTTACCCCTTGAGATACATCACCTATTATTAACTCCTGAGGATGGTGAGTGGAAAATCTCCAATCCTGAGGGAGGGTCATCAACTATAACAAAAGCATAATGCTTTCCACTAAGACTTGCAACTCTAGTAGGTCCAAAAAAGATCCATATGTAATAGTTGCAAAGGTCTAGAAGTAGAAACCATTTTCTTTGGTTTGAAAGAAGAATTAGTTTGTTTACCCATTTGACAAGCCTCACAAACTTTATCTTTTTCAAAATTTAATTTTGGAAGACCTCTAACAAGGGATTTCTTAGAAATATTTGAAATTAAATGCATGCTAGCATGACCTAACCTTCTATGCCATAACCACGAGTCATCATGCAAAGCAGATAAGCATTTATTTTCTATTTTAGGACAATCTAATAAATCAATAGTATAAACATTTTTATCTCTATTTCCTACAAATAGAATCTTTCCATCACATGCATTTTCTATGGTGCAATTTTTATCACTAAAAATTACTCTATATCCTTTATCACATAACTGACTAATACTTAATAGATCATGCTTTAAACCATCAACCAACAGAACATTTTCAATCATAAAATTTGAATCGTTACTAATATTACCTTTGCCAACAATCTTACCCTTTTTATTGTCGCCGAAGGTAACGTATCCTCCATCTTTCTTTTCTAGGTATGTGAATTTTGTGTGGTCCCCAGTCATATGTTTTGAACATCCACTGTCCAAGTACCACTTATTCTTTATCGATCTCAAACATACCTGAAAGAGTTAATTCTCAAGATGTAACCTTAGGTACCCAAATTTGTTTGGGTCCTTGGGGGTTAGCTAACAAAAATTTAGGAATCCATCTCTTTTTATTTTCATTCATAATATTGATTTTTCTTAAATTGCATGCATAAGCTTTATGACCATGATTTCCACATGCATGACAAGTAATAGAACCTTCTTTCACAAAGTAATTTGTAAATTTCTTTTGTTTTTGGTGAGGTTTATAACCTAAGCCACTTTTATCAAATATGCCTTGTTGCTTACCCATCATGATATCTAAATTCTTTTTCCCATTTGTAAACTTTAAAAGAGTAGATGCAATATCTTCATTTTTATTTTCTAATAATTTATACTCTTCTTTTAAAGCATGCAAATTGGATTTAGAAGAATCTAGCTCTTTTCCTAATGTCTCATTTTTCTCTTTTAGATTATCTAGCTCAATTAATAAATTATTATTTTCTAGAGCTAATTTAGCATTTTTCTTCCTAAGAGACATATATTTGCAACCTAATTTTTCGAATTCAATTTTAATTTCATTATATGCATCAATGAGCTCATCAAGAGTAAGGTTTTCAGGACTTACCTCGTCGTCGTCGTCTCCAAAAGCCATATAGCACAGATTTGCTACTTCTTCCTCGCTTTCAGATTCACTTTCATCGCTTTCGTCCCAAGTAGCTTTCATGGCCTTCTTGTTCTTCTTTGAAAGGGCTTTTCTTTGAGGACAGTCCCACTTCACGTGTCCAGGCTTTTTGCATTCATAACAGATGATTGTATCTCTGTTGCTCTTTTCTCCTTTACCTTCTTGACTATTGACTTTCTTTGAGAAGTTCCTTTTCCTGAAATGCTTTTTGAACTTCTTGGTCAAGTAGGCAAACTCCTCATCATTTAGTTCAGTTTCAGTTTCAGAGTCCTCTTGAACTTGAGTGGACTTTAATGCCAGGCTCTTCTTCTTTTTGACATCTTCTTCCACATTGGCTTTCATGATTATCTCATGCGTCATGAGAGATCCAACGAGCTCCTCCAATGGAAGTTTTGAGAGATCTTTTGCTTCTTGAATCGCCGTCACCTTAGCTTCCCAACTCTTAGGCAATGATCTAAGAATTTTTCTCACATTTTCAGAGGTGGTATAAGATTTTCCTAATCCCTTCAAAGCATTAACAATGTTAGTGAACCTAGTAAACATCTCAGATATAGTTTCATTTGCATCCATTTTAAACAATTCATAATTATGAACTAACATGCTAATTTTTGACTCTTTAACTTGATTAGTTCCTTCATGAGTTACTTCAAGTATATCCCAAATTTCTTTAGCAGAATTAATTGCAGAGACTCGATTAAACTCAGCAGGACATAAAGCACAAAACAGGCAATTCATGGCTTTAGCATTAATAGAAAACTTTCTTTTATCTTCATCATTAAACTATTTTTCTTCCTTAGGAATATCTTTATTATCAACTAACTTAATAGGAATTTCAGGACCATTAGAAACAATTTCCCACAAATTATAATCAATTGAAATTAAATAAATTCTCATCCTAGTTTTCCACCATGCATAATTATTACCATCAAACAAGGGTGGCCTAGTGGTAGATTGACCTTCACCATACCCATTTATTCCAGAGGTTGCCATAAGCTCGAACAATTAAGTTTTTGAAAAAAAGAATATGATATTTTTTTTTTTTCAAAGATTTTTATAAAGAAAAATACTTTTCTAAAATTTAGATTTTAATCAAAAAAGATTTTAAAGATTAAGAAGAAAAAAAAAAGACGTTTCAAGAACAATTTTCAAAGAAAAAAAATTCTAGTGAAAACGGCTTTTAAAACTCAATTTTTCAAACTTTTTGCAAAAATTAGAAAAATTCCAGATTTAAAAAGATTAAAAAAAAAAACAGAATGTATAACAAGAAAAAAATATTTAAAAAACCTTTTTGAAATAAGAAAACCGAGCTACCCGCTCTGATACCAATTGTAGGATCGAAAAGGCAACACTAGAGGGGGGGTGAATAGGGTTGACTACCAATTTTAAAAATAATTTTATCTATGAAATATGCTCACTTAACACACAAATTTAATTCAAGAAGAAATTAAGCAAGGTAAAACCTAAAGCATGCACACTAAGATAGCTTTGAATTTAAATATGATTTAGTCAAAGAGAAATTTAACTAACCCACTAAAATTGAATCATGCAATTTAAAGAGAAATTAAAAATCAAGATAATAAAGCAAGGAGATAATTAAGAGCATAAAATAAAAGAGAGAGAGGAAGAGAAAACACCGGGAATTTATAGTGGTTCGGCAAATTGCCTACTCCACTCCCCAAGACTCCTTCTTGGGTATTTCACTAAGTGATCCTCTTGCGGGTGAGAACCAAACCGACACACGACCCTCTTTTTCCTAGGCTAAAGAGAAACCCAAGATCCTTTTAACTAATTCAGGATCAAACCAATTTCTTTTTCTCAATAACCCAAGGTGTACCCACACCTTAATACAAAATCCCAAAAAAGAAAAATAAAACCTCACAAATATTACCTCTTTGAAGGCTAAGTACACAATTTGAACACAAAAAAAATCCTCACAAAAATAGAACTAGGCCAATTTTGGAGCAGGGAGGACAAGAATTTTAGGAGTAGAGAGAATTGAGAGCTTAAAGACTTGAAAGCTTTTTGGTGTGTTTGAAGGGTGAAAATCAAGTCCAATTTATAGGCGAGGAGGATGAATTTTGGCCGTTGGATCAGATTAAGGATGAATGGTGGAGATTGAATTTAAAAATGGAAAAGGAAAGAATTTCAACATTAAGGGAGAATTTTGAAGACATGGAAGTATTGAAATTTGAGAATAAAATCAAAGATTATATGGATAGTTTTAGGAAAGAATTCAATTTTAAAAAAGGATGAAATTTGAAGAAGATATGGAGAATTTTGGTGAAATTTTGGGAAAATTGGATGAAGGGAATTGAAAATAAATAAGAAAATAAAAAGAAAATTAAAATATTGTCGGATGGAACGAAGCCCACGCGTAGGAGAGGAAACTGAGAAGCACGCGCGCGAATTTGGAGTTCAGCACCAAGCGCGTGCGCTGCACGCGCGCGTTTGCGCGTGAGGAAGCCATCAGCCGAATTTTCATTTTCTTTTTCCTTTTTTTTTATTTTTTTTTTAATACAAAATAAATAATAAGCTGGAAATATCTTCACGGCGCCACGTGTCGTCATCGCATTCGGCCATGCGTCAGTCAACGATTCCTCTTCCCTTTTTTTTTTTTTTTTCAATATCAGCTCGCCACGTGTCAGTTTCCTATTGGTCCACGTAGCCACGTCATCCGCCACGTCAGCAAAATGACTGTTGGAGTGCTACGTCAGCTGTCACGTCAGCTGCCACGTCATCAATTTTGACTGTTGTGCGTGCCATGTCAGCGCCACGTCGGATGCCACGTCAGCAATCTGCCACTTGCCATGCCACATTGGATTTTCTCCATCAATCTTCTTTTGCTCATAACTTTCTCGTTTGAACTCCGATTTGAGCGATTCAAATTGCGTTGGAATCGTCGTTTCGAGCTCTACAAGATAGTGACTTTGAAACACTGAAAATGTTAGCCCAAAAATTCAGAGTTTGTTATCATCAAAATACTTGGTTTGATTGAAGCCCTAAAGCTAACAAATTTTTCGTAGAAAATGCTGAGTGAAATGAAATTTGCATGAGTTTTGCTGCAACAAGCAATTACTGACAGTATAAAGCCCCTAATACAAACCTGCCTTTTCTGTCTGATCACCTCCTTTTTACTGTTATTTCCTTAATTTTCTTTCATTTTGAGCTTTGACACTTTTAATTTCCTTGCACATTAGTTAATGAACAATTTGGTTCATGGTTACATCTGAATTTCATTAAAAATTGGCTTTAGAGTAGTGAATTTCTTACATTCAATCCCTGTGGAAAACGATATAAAAATATACTTATCACTTGTTGCTAGATGTGTACCCTTGCACGTTGTGAGCTTTTTACTGCATAATTTACCCTCACATTGCACAAGGCAACACTTACATATAACCAAGTCATTCCACAACTCCAACACATACATATTCAGCATCTTATAAATTATCTAAGTATGGACATTCAAAGCATACATTAATTTTTACACAAGTAATTCAACTTAAGGGATCGATATATGTTGCAAGTATATGGGACATATTAGGGTGCCTGGGTACAAAGGTCAGGGGCCAATATTTTTCATATACAAGTATTAGAGTACCTGGGTGTAAAGGCTAGGAGTCGATACATTAGCAAGTGAGGGTTTTTCTAGTTTAAGAGTTTTGTTTGAATGCTACGCTTGAGTCCGTCTTGAGTGCAAAGGCTAGGAACCGACTAGTTGAACCTATGTGATTGTAGGATTTGTGAATGGTTGAGGGTGATTCGATAGAATTGCGTTAATGGTGTTATGATTGACTTTGAGATGTTATTTGTGATGTTATGTGTGACTATGATGTTATGTGTGATTATGATGTTTGAGGTGAACATGGTACCTATGTACTTGTTCTCCATGTTTAAAGAGCATGATTTTTGCATTATGTGTTGTACGTTGTTTGATCGCTCCTCAGATGTGAACCACTTACTCAGTACCATGGTTTGTACTGACCCAGGTTTCGCAGATGAAAGCTTATTCGGACTTGGTGATGAGGAGGAGACTTGAAAGAGTCCATTAAATAGCTAACTATTTTTATGAGAATTTGCGGTGGGTGGCAAATTGGACCAAATTAATAGCAAATATAGCACAATGTAAAACAAATTGCAAATATAGCAAAATCTATCAGAATATATTACTGATAGACACTGATAGACTCTGGTTAATTAGAATCTATCTAATAGACTTCGATGATTAGAGTTTATCAGCAATAGACTCTGATTAATCAGAATCTATCAATTTACTGATAGACTCCGATTATTCTGATTAATCAGTATCTATCACTGATAAGCTCTGGTTAATCAAAATCTATCAGTGACTATCATTGATAGACTTTGATTAATCGAAATCTATCAGTGATAGTCACTGATAAATTTTGATTAATCGAAGTCTAACAGCGATAGACACTGATATACTTTGAATAAATAGAGTCTATCAGTGATAGACACGGATAGAATCTGACAACAGCTTTTTGGTCTTGTACAATTAATTTTGCTATATTTGCAATTAGTTTGCAATTGTGCTATATTTGCTATTAATTTGGTCCAATTTTTCATCTATGCAACTGCTCCTATTTTTATTTATTTTTGTGTTTAAGTTATGATTGGATTTTGTTTAAGTTGAAGTAGTTGTCAGTTAATTCGTTAATAGACTTAAAGCTTTGCGGCAACCAGATAAATGGCTATTTTTAATTGGGCATTTTGAAAAATGGTCATATGATTTTTTTTCATTTGAAAAATGACCAATTGCTATTTTTAGTAGGTTTTTTTTACAACGAATCGGACAAAAATACCCCTAAACGAAATCTAAATCCAATGAACCGATAAATTCAAATACAGCGTAAATCCAATGAACTACAAATACAAATACAACGTAAATTTAGGAGAGAATCTAGGGTTTATCATTAATTTAACGACCCATTGGAAATCAATCAAATTCAAATTTAACAAACATAACAAAAATCAACCAATTAACAAGAATCAAGGGAGTGAGTTGTAGAATTTTTTTATAAAAAAATTTGTTAACTTTTACCTTAAAAATAAGGAGTGCACAAAAATTATTGAATCCGTTAACTTTGTGTGTATTTAAATTACGAAATTCATTTACACACATAACCTTATGTTCTTTTCCAAACCCTTACTATGGATATTGTCTCATTGGGTATTTAATAACCTAACTTCAGAGTGTATTCATTAAACTTGCAAATAATTTAAATCATCTTGAATACGAGAATAAATCATTACTCACAAATGTTACTGGAACAATAAAAAACATTCAAGTTTATGAGAAGAAAAATTATGCAAATACAGTGTATTCGGTAAACAAATTATGAAAATACAGTGTGTATAGTAAACTAACCTATTAGACAACATGTAAATAATTTCACTATGGTAAACATCAAATCATCTAAAAAGCGAGAAGGAATCATTACTCACTATTTCCCTTAAACTTAATTCGAAAATTGGGATTTAGTATTCACCTTGTTTTTTTAAAAAAAAATGAAACCCTTGAGATTCTTCCCATTTTCTTCCGTTTGTGTGGTCTTTCCCATTCTCATCTTCTTCCAACCATTACAAACGAAATTCTTGAGAAACCTCCGATTTTCTTTTGGGCACCTTTCTCCATTCTAATCTTCCTCCAAAAGCTTTCATTTGGAAACCATTGAAGACTTTAAAAAAGTGAAAAATGCTTTGTGTTGAAAAATAGGAAACAAGGAGGAAAATAATTATAGATAAATACAAAATACAGCATTTGACATACCTATGATGTTAGATCAATAACCCTTTCAATATTGATAAAAACGGTAGAGCAAAAAATCGATGGATGGCAAAAAGTTGGGAAAAACAATGAAGATGTTGATTAGATAATTAAAATCTAAGAATCTAATCAAAAATTAAAAAAGAAAACCTAATTTCTATGTAATCTTTCACTTTTAGTAAATATAAAATCTGAATTTGAATTTTGAGAGATAAGAGAGAAAAGATAGATATTGTAATTCACTGATTTATAAGACAAACTGTTTTGTTTTTTTAAAATTAAATCAGATAGTGGATTCCTAAAAATAGGGTGTGAGCGTGAAACTTGACTCAAGGGTATAATTGGAAAGACGATCCTCATGAAAATAAGTTAAAAAAACGGTTTAGCCATTTTTTATTGAAAAAATCTGTTTGGCCATTTTTCAAAAATAGAGTATATTGGCCATTTATAAGGATTTTCCTTTTTTTTCTCTCATTTAGGATTTTTTTAGTTTATTTAATTAGTACGGTTACCAGATCTGACTCTTATTACTTTTACGTGAGTTTTGGAGTTAATTTTTATTATAATGAGTATGTTGGGTTGTTATTAAGTAGAGTGAAGATTGTGTTCTAGTTTTAGAAGTTGTATCCCTACTTTTCAGGTGTTTTAAAATTTTTGGTTAGTTATAGTTACTCTGTTATGCTGTCGATTTTTTTTTTGGAGTGTTAAGTTGACATTAGTGCAAAGTTTGGTAATGTCTCTTAGATTAGGTTGAATTTTGGGAGCATGACAATTTTTTTCAGTATGTTCATGTGAAATTATCATTGTTTATCCCATAAACAATTTTCATAAATCTTTATGTACATTTTAATGGTTGAATCTGATCTCATTATCCTAGCAATTCATTTGAATTAATGTCACATATTACCATTTATTTTGGTTTGTTATAACTGTTTTTTCCACCACATATTTCTCTCTTCCTTAATACTCACATGTATTTTTATTTTTTTTTTTCCTTAATAGATAGAGAAATTGGCACTGATGGCCATTACCTCTCCATTTTGAAGAACATCCAAGAAATTGATATATGGATCAATTCAAAAAAAAAAAAAAAAGATTGATATATGGCCACATGCAATTATCACGTGCACTACTTTTCTTCTCAAAATTCCGCTTTTACCCTCCCACCATGATCAATCGGCTACACTCAAATTTTCAAGGAAGTTGTGTCTAAACAACCACCTCTTTCCAAATCTACTCATATCTACTCATACTTAATTCAAATATGAAATCTAGATTTACAAAATAATGTAATTTAAAATTAGCTAACCTGCCTCCAACTAGGTTGACTCAATCTTCCAACTCCTATTGCTTCACAGCAATTTGCAGACGTGAATGTTTTTGGAAATAAGACTTATGCTTTTGGTAGTGCTTTGTGCAGATCATTAAAGAGTGTTAAATGATGATTGTTACTTCATATATTGGTTTTATTTCAATAGCATGACAACCGACGCGGGAGGAAATGGTGAGTTCGATTTTGATTACTTACAAAGATAATGTTTGATGATTTTCCTCTTCAATGGTTTTTTTTAATAAACTTTAATATGATCTAAATTGATAGTTTTTTATGATGTTATGCTATCTCTGTAATTCACGGGTCGAGTAGCACTTTATAACACAATAGAAGATTCGATGTTGTTATGACATCAGAATCTGATTCGTCAATTGACTTGACTGTCTTTAATCAGGTGTTTGCTTTTACCAAGTATTTGTTTTTATATATAACTTATGTTAAGTTAAATTTTATTTTTAAATAATTTAGTATTTACGAATCAAAAAATATGTATAAAATAATTTCCTATTTTTTAGTACAAGAACATGTGCCAAATTTTGATAACACATTTTGAAATATGGCCACATATTCGATTTATTGAATAAATGGCCAAACAATTTTCTTTGAATTTTTAAATCAGAATTATCAAATGACACAAATACCCCTGGAAAAATATCGAACCAAAATTGTGTGAAAATATATAGTAGTTATATCAAATCTAATATTCAAATCAAATTAAACCAATTCATCCACATCCCTTAAATCAAGAATTTGTTAGCTAAGTTCCCCTTGTTATCCCATTTGCAGAGTGTAATCCATGGGATTATTTTTGCAACCCAAGGGTTGTGATTCCATGGACCAAATGTGGTTTTGAATTTGCAAACCAAAACCATCCAAACACCCCCAAAAGATTGTGGTTGAATAAATTTTCTTGTACACCACAAACATACGCTCATGCCATGCTCCACCGCTTGTGCAGGCCTCCGTCAATTCCTTTGAGTTTCGGTCTTGAGACCGTACTCCCCAGGCAGAGTGTTTCACACGTTAGTTGGGCCCCTGATCCACATAAACCAAGGGTGAACACTCATCGTTTACGACATGGACTACCAGGGTATCTAATCCTGTTCGCTCCCATGCTTTCGCACCCCAGCGTCGATAGGGACCCAAAGAGCTGCCTTCGCTTTTGGCGTTCCTTCGTAGATCTCCGGATTTCACCCCTACACACAAAATTCCACTCTCTTCTATTTCTTTCAAGAGGAGGTAGGAATCCAATTCCTCTCTTTTCTCTCTCTCCCTCTATCCTAACATCCCATAAATTTGAGATTTGAAATCCAAACACAATACCTACTTGCTCCAATATTCTCCTACATCTATTGCAACATCGATGTGTGCCACAGGGCATCTTAACTTTTAACCAAAACTTCTCGCAGGCACCTCTTCCGGTGCTTCCTGAAAATGGCTTTTGTACATATTTCCCAATAAAATGGTTTTGGTCCACTATGTCAATCGCAAGCATTACACAAAATCCAAAATAGTAATAACGTAACATATCCAAATTAACTCCGATATTTAAATAATACATCTTACATACAGAAACAAGTTACACTGAGTAAACGTCCTAACCATAACACTTTTGGCATGTCTCTTATTCTCACAACTGTACTTACCATAGGCATACCTCGCGTGGATGATACACATTCTGCTAAAAGTTTGATCTCTAGAATCCATATGTTGTTCTCCTCATCATTCTAAAGAACTCATCAACGTTCACTTCACCATCACCTGCAGATATAAATCAAAGTTAACTGATTTTCTTCCACGAGGAGCATTATAACCAACTCCATATTGGAAAATCACAAAAATGAGAATATAATTGGGAACATGTTACTAAACAAACATAAGTTGCCATTGTGACCAACTATCTAAAGAATAACTCCCCTGTAGTACTGGATTAAAGAAGCAAGGAAAAAGAGATGGGAGGTATGTTTCACGTATGAGCTACTTTTAACTCAATAACAACCTTGAGAGGCTGGATACGCATCCAACTAATCTGGTCCAAAATAAATACTACAAGAGTGATAAATTGAAGTAATATACAAGATTCATGTCAGAACTTGATACAAACGAAATTCCAAAAGTCACTGCTACTGGCATATTTCAAGCTTTAAAAGGATAAGAGGATAAAAAAGAAAAGAAAAGAAAAGAAAACACTAATGTGCATCTTGTTCTTTCTTTTAGAAGAAAGACAGTAGTCCACTCCCTCCACAAAGAGTTTGGGAGACAGCTCAGGAGTGCAAACATATGTTGATCCTTCCTTTGAGACAAAAAGTGAGGAAAGTCCAAAAGAAAATGATAAGGCAACCCTAATTCTCAGCCCAAAGATCCAAGCTTTTGTCGAGCAAGAACCCTTGAATCAAAGAGATTAACACCTCCTTACACAAATTAGAACCAACCAAGAGAAAAGGCTAGAAATTGATTACCTCTTATGATCAATGATCTAGAAGCAAGATTGGAAATCTTGTTCTAGATTGAGTCATTCCACAATCAAACTTGATCAAGGCCGGATTGAATGGCTCAACATGCAATCTATCACAACAATTGCAAGAATCCTAGAAAAGGTATTTCTAAGAAAAAGTCTCAAATATGAGAGATCATACTTCATTCATCTTAAGCTTGTTTTCAAATGAGAAATTACATCCCTATTTATACTAAATGAAAAGACACCATGAAAGGACACAACCCTTCATCTATGTGGTCTAAATTCAACCCCTAACTTTTCAAATCCATGCATGAACCTTCATAAATACAAGTTCATGAATTCACAAGATACATAATACATTAAATATGTGAATGAATATGAATTTCTAGATTCATTGTGTCTTTTGGTTGAATAGGTGCCTTTGTGAATCTTGAAATGGTGCAACTTTTCACCATAATAATTGGATTGAACTGGTTGATCACTTATTTCATATTCCAATCAGCAACCTCTAAAGTTTGTAATCATCTTGGGTTCTTGTAGCTTGATTAAGACACCTCGGTTCATATCAGTAGGGCTTAGAGAAAAACGATAGAACCTCATCCCCAACCTCCTTCTCCTCTTAAGCAGGATCCCCCTCTCATTCTCCAAGGATCCAATGAAGTTCTTGCTTCTTCTACCACTCGCCACCCTCGGAAAGAAAGCTGAATTGCAGTTCCCTTCTTTTGCCCATCTTACTTTGACCTTTTGTCTCCAACTTGTAATTTCCCTTTTAACCATCTCTGCAAACTCCAACTAAAGAGACAATTGCTCTCTTCCAAGGCATCAATACAACCTATCCTACTAGCCACCTCCTGCTTCTTAATTCTAAAATCCCCAATGACCTCCCATAACACGATTTAAGGATCCCGTTTAGATTACTCAACTTATCCACAAACCCTTAGCCTTCCCATTTCCCCGAGACCTCCATGTTCCACCATGTGGGGTTAAGACTAGGAGTAGTAGTCTAGCCACATGTATCCCAATCTAAAAGGACAGGAAGCCCATCTCTGAGGACCCGAGACAGGGATGATAGACCAACAGTTTGAGGTAACTCTAGGCCCCAACGATTGTCTCACTGTGGAGAAGTCTCCATTCAATCCCTAGATAACATAAATCTATCAATTCTACAAAGCGCCCTGCTATTGGTCCAAGTAAACCTGTCATTCACTAATGGGGGTCAAACAAACTAAACCCCTCAATTAACTTATTGAACTGGTTCATAGATTTCTTAACCCGGCATGTCACCTTTTCCACCCTACCACATGTCACCTTTTCCAATGGGGAGCAAGTAACATTAAAATCCCCCCGAAGACACTAGCAAGGCCCAACCCACAACATTATCCCACACTCCAAAGAGATAGAGACAAAGAACACACCTTTTACTACCTCCAAAGCCCCTACTGAATTATCGTCCCATAAAACAAGCACACTCCCCCAGGCTATGAAGCACGGACACGTCAAAATGGGGGGAGGATCTGTGTCGGACACGCGTCGGACACAGATTCGTCCGGACACGCTCCGGACACGTGTCCGACACGCAATTTTGCGTGTCCTATTTTTTTTTTTTTTTTTTAATTTCGGACACGCGGGGACACGGCTGGATACGCCCACGGACACGCTCTGGAGTGAGAGAGAGAGAGAGAGAGGAAAAAAGAGAGAGAGAGAGAACAAAAACCTCATTGCCGCCGCTTGAGAGAGAGAGAGAACAAAAACCTCATTGCCGCCGCTTGCCACCTCTGGTTCAGCTAGGTTTTTCTTCTTTTTTATCTTTTAAACCAAGTTAACCTAGATAAAAGGCCCAGCCCAATAATGCCACCTCTGGTTCAGCTAGGTTTTTCTTCCTTTTTATCTTTTAAACCAAGTTAACCTAGATAAAAGGCCCAGCCCAATAAACCCTCATTTTTAAAGTTAAGATAAAAGCCCCAGCCCAATAAAAAACTGTTTTTAAATTTAAAAAAATGAATGATTATTAAATTACTCAGAAAATTTTATATATACACTATTTTTTTAAAAAAAAAATCTATATATATACTATTTTTTTAAAATATATATATATATATATAAAACAACGTATCTTCAACGTATCCGTATCTTAGTTTTTTAGAATTTGACGTATCGCCGTGTCCTGTCGTGTCCGTGTCCCGTGTCCGTGTCCGTGTCCGTTCTTCTTAGCCCCCAGGAGTCCTTGAACTCAAGACCTGCCCACTCAAGCTTTTCCTAATACCTCGATACTTTTTACAAACTTCCAACTGTACTTCTGACGTTTAGTTTCCAACAAGACCAATGTAGCCACTACAAAATCACCTATTTAATGGTCTTCCGCTTATCCCGATCCCAGACCTCTGACATTCCAAGAGAACACTTCTATTGGACACCAGAGCAACCCCAGCTTCCTTAGAAGCCTTCTTCCCATCGTAATTCACCAAACAATCCAGCTTTTTAAGTTCCACCTATTAGTGTTCCCTCCTCCCTAGCCGACATATTTCCCCCTCTTGGAATTGGTTATGGATTTCAAGGGAGTTACCTCAACTGGGACCTCATAGATTCCAACCGAAGCAATAGAGGCCCAAATCAATGGCCAATTGCCACTAATACCACCAGAAAAAGGAAAATCCTGAAGACTTGAAGAACTAGGTAGGGTGTAAGGTTGCCTACCTTGACCCGATTTGAAAAGGATGACTTCCCCCTCCCGTCCACTACCTGCATCGAGGGACATCAGAGCAAGAGCTGAAAGACTCTCCTAACGCATAATAAGCTGAGTGAGGCAAGGCAACACACTAGGAAAGAGTTAAACAATAACGGAGACCCAAGCCTCTAACCAAAACCCACCATACCCCACCAAAGGCAAAGCAAAAGAGCATGGAAAAGAAATAGCCAAATTACCAGGACAGACTAATGACCAACCAATCAAAACTAGAAAAGGAAGGTGAAAACCCCAAAGAAGAATGATGTACCTGGTTAGACATCCCTTTTGAGCTTACCTGGAGTCGAGCTTGAGAAAGATGCTTTATGATCGAGCCTTTTTGCTGCACCCCATTAGAAGATGGGAGAAAGCCCACAGATGCTTGCTGAAACGGGTAAAGAAAGTAACTTCAGAATCTCCAACCCATCTCCTCTTGTTGATTCCACATGGCAATGATCGATAGTCCTCGGCATACCTTCGAATGTCCTTCCTTGGCACTACCGCTACTCGCCAAAGGCGTTTCCCCCTCGTCATTGAACACTAATCCCAAATTCAAATACTCCATTTCCTTTGCAACCGAGTCAAGAGAAATGACTCGTTTTTTTTTAGGAACTAACAATTGAAGGACCACACCCCTAGTCCTCATCACCCAAACCTAGGTCTGCCTGTTCAAGGCCCATGTCCCAATCCAATTCCAAGCTTCTATCACCATCGAAAAACCTTCAACATCTTGCAACTCCTGGACATTGAAATTTGTCCCAAAAATAACCCCAGACCAAGCTCAGATTGAAAATCCAAATCTCCATCCCTATCTCTCCTAAGCCATCTGAATCACAATCAAATAGCATAACAAACTCCTTAACTAATTACTAATATTCCCTTAATCTCTAAACTACATTCCTATAATGATAGTTAACAAGCATTACTGATATTCACTCAAATACACCATGTCCTCAAGGTATAGTGAACAAGAATAATTCCAAAATGGGGTAACGATATGGACCACTTTCTCTCTCATTCCCTTGATCTCTAAATTACATTCCTATTATAAATCAACACAGATGAAAATGTGATTTCCTATAAAAATGTAGTTACTATTGGAACTCCCCTTAAGTTCAATTAAAATTCTTGTTGACACAAACTCCAACAAACAATATCCTCCTCTCAAACATCTTCTAACCCTCATATCTTTTTGTGATTAGAAACAAATTTCACTAATGTATGAAATTTACAAAAGGGCAAAGGTAAACCAAAGGAGTTTCAAAAGATGTCTCCAATTGGTCAAAATTATTGAGAGACTATAAGAGCTATAAAAAGATGTTAACTCTCATTTCATTTAAACTCTTAGAAATTATTTCTTTAAACATAATCCTCCCAAACATAAAATAATAAACATGGCTAATTATAGAAGTGTTCCATTGTAAGAATTTAATGACATGGACTACTCATTCCAGGAATGGTCCAAAGCACTGTCTGTTAGCTCTCCATAAGTTACTGCATCTCTTTTCTATTCAATCTCTAATATCACAGTGAATGGATAAATACCACTTCTTGAACCCCAGTCTACAAATAATCCCTGCGAAGTCCCAAATTTTCTGTGCATTGGTACAAATACATCAGAACTAATACCAACTTTACCTTTTTTTTTTTTTTTGAGACGGACTGTTTAACTTCTTAAAGATTAATGGCTGCAACAATTCCTAAACTTTGATAACATGAGTATCAATCCATACATCTTTCTTCTGCAAGGTAACCATGCAAATAAGAATCAGTAAAGACACCAAAGGTTATAAGGGCTTGAACAGGCTTACAGTGTTTGGAGATAACCCCAACATCTTGAGTTCAAATCCCGAGGTTGGAAACTGAACAAATTATAACCCTTGTTATCTCCCATCACCCTCCCGGAGATTAGTGCGGGTGACCCAGGAGCATAGCATGATACAAGGGTTGGGGCCCAACACGATTAACAAAAAAAAAATAGAAAAGTGGAGATTTGTCCTAGGATACAGCGCTAAATACTGGTATACATGTTAAAGAAAGGATTATCAGTACATAAATAATTAAAGACAAAAGCATGGATCTTAACACTTCATCAAATTAATACCACCAAAAAAGCAATTTTTTTGGGACAAACAAGAAAAAAAGCATGACAGTAATCTCACAAAAGAAAGACTGCTTCATAAATAGGGTAGAAGTGGCTTACGATCTCGGTCTGCCTCATCAATCATCTCTTGAATGTCTTTGTCGGTGAAGGCCTCACCCAGCTCCTTTGCTATACGCTTGATGTCATTGCCAGATATCTTACCCTAAGTTCAGGAAAAGGAAAATGAAAATGTCATGCCAATTCATTATAATTACAAAATGTATGAAATACTAAAGATAGGAAACAGAAAATGTGTAGCAAATTAGTTTCTTTCAAAATTCTGTCAGAAAAATTTAAATGTGAAATTGTATTTAGATAAATTCCATAACTATATTTCAGTACAACTATTGTCATTCTCAGTAACAGCTTTTACATTAAGAGGAAATAAAATAAATTTCTCAGTAACTTCTTTTAGAAACATAGTCATCCGGATCCAAATCTAAAGATCAAAACCTCACATTGTTATCATGGTCAATAATTTGAAATGCTTTCATAAGTTCCTCCTTAGTGTCTCTCTCTCCAATTTTTGCGGTCATCATGTATTCAAATTCATCATAATCTATGGCACCACTTCCATCCTTGTCCACATCTGCAATCATTTGTCTGATTTGCTGGAACGAGCAAAAATTGATCAATCCAATGTCAAACAGCAATATAATTGTCACATGAGCAAATCTTTAAGTCATACCAAAAGTAATTAGATTATTGATATTCAAACAAGTTACTGCATTTAATTGTTAATTTGTATAATCATATCTATCAACAGAGAGTATTCTATGAAGGATACCTAAAATAAAAAGTAAATAGAATTATGAAAAAGCATGAAAGGGAACTAAAACTCGCCCCAATTACTAAGTCAAATAAAAGATTTTTCTAATAATGGCCTTCTCCATAAAAGAAAAATCTGCCTTTTGAGGGTGAAGAAGCATAAAATCAGAAAGTCAAGGTTCCCGCTCTGCACAATAAACAAGCAATTCACTCTAAAGGAGGTAGCACCCACCCTTACGGCCTTACTATTTGCATTTGCAATGATGGTGGAAAAGGAATTAGTTATGTTAATCTCATTGCAATGATATCAAAGATCAGTCCAAAATATTAAGAAACAACGTGGGTGCTAACAAGATGAATAAACTGATGATTTCTAACAAACTTATTTAATGGCAGTCATGCATGCTAGAATGTCATGTTTGTCCATCGAAATGGAAAATGCACAAGTGCCAAAAAGCTTAGCAACTTTAATAGGCCTAGGGGCAAGGAGTTACCTCTTCGGTCATCTCAAAACCAAGAGCCCTGCCACAAAAAATAAATCAGTTACAGAAGTTTCAATTCACAATCTTTTGGCTGTCGCTTCATGATCCACTGTAAGATATTCGTACCTCATTGCCACATTAAGCTCTTTGGCATCAATAGTTCCTATACAAAAGTAATACAGACTAACATCTGAGTATCAGATCCATACAAACATAAATAAAATAAAAAATAAAATAAAAAATAAAAAAAAAGAAGCAAGCAATAATTTGCTCACCAGAGCCATCAGTATCGAATAACTCAAAAGCTTCCTTAATCTCCTGCTTCTTTTGGGGAGTTAACCCATGACGACCTTTAGGCTTTTCCTTCCTAGAAGCACCTCGGTACAAGCTTGCCTACAAAGACGATTGCGAATTCCAACCAAAAGGAAAACAAGACATAGTAATCAAAATCCAATTTTCACCGTAAACGAAGAAGTTGGCAAAAGAAGCAGTCCCTCAAAAATTTCTAACTATCTTTTGCACATTTTCATTTCCTACCAAAATCAAAGACTTCTAACCAAATTTCAGATATAAAAAAACTCATACAATTGACCTAATTTAGCAGAGAAAGCAACATATTACGAAGTCTACAATAAACAAGCATGGCCTCAAGGTCGCAAAGATCGCATCAAATGCAAGATTAAGACAAAGATCGAACAACAAATTAAAATATTCTTCAAAAATAAAACTGAAAAGAAGATCGGGACTGGATTTCGAACAACGCACCATGGTATACGATGCCGGAGCCCAAGAAAGAAATCGGGAGAAAGTTCGAACGTCCGAAATCAAACGTTGAACGCTTTGAATGGTATTACCTCATCGAAACTTCTAACTTAATCGGCGAGTGTTCGCATTGGGGTCGGTTTCTTTCGGGTTATTTACGACAAAATTTTTGCTCCAAAAGACATTTAGCATAGTTTTAAGTTTCATAGATAAATTGGACTCTTCAGACCCGTCTGGGAATACATGATGCCTGAGAATACTATGCCTGGAAATAAGATTGCTGAGAATCAAAGATAACTGTTTGGTTGTGCATGGGAATGTCATCAGGATTTTATGAGAACAAATTATGTCTGTATTTATTTTTTAGAATTAATCAGGTAAACTTTATGTAATCTTAATAAATTAATCAATAAATTAATCAAAATTAATTCAAACTATTAATAAAAATTAATGAAATAATAATCATGAAATAATTTTAATGGGATAAACTATGTTAATTTAACAAATTAAAATTATTTAATTAATTTTTTAATAAATATCTTTAACTACAATAATTTAATATATTGTATCCATAAAAATTAATTAGATAAATATTTAATAATAATATGATTATTTATTTATTATAAGAAAATCCAAAAAAGTAATTAATTGATTATAAATAATCGATAAGTAATTAATTATAATTATTGAAAAATGAATTTTTATACTAAATTCATTTAAATGATTTTAATTCAATAATTAAATATATTTTTCGATAATATTAACTAATTAATTATAATTTTAGTAAATATGTAATTACATCCCTTTAATAAACTTGGACTAAGTATTTGTTTAAAAGTCCTAAAAAAAGTATTTGTTTAAAAAAAATTGAAATTCTTGACAAATTATTATTTAATCTAATTAAATAATTTATTATATTATTTTTAATTTAGTATCCATTAGTTAATTAATTAACTATATTCAAAATAAAATTGCATATAAAAATAAAAAAGAAGGGATGGGAAAAGAGAAAACTCATGCTTTTGCAAGGGCATAGAAAGCCCTTGCTTGTGGGCATAAATGATGTTTGGGAATGCGTTATTTCCTGGGCCCACCACAGAAATCTTGAAACAAACAAGGGTATTAGAAACTCTTGCCCATTCTCATCTCCAAAAACCTTGTACCAAACGACCCCTGAAATCTCATCATTAAATATACTTGGAGATAAAATCATAAATTTTAGAAACTAAATCATATTCTAACATCTTCTTCTCTTAAATACTTATAAGTTATGGCCAAAGCGAGCTTAGCTTAGCGGTAATTGGCATGTACCCTTGACCATGAGGTCAGAGGTTCGAATTCCCCCATCCCCAAATGTTGATGTACTAAAAAAGAAAAATACTTATAAGTTATGTATGGAAGTGAGGATGTGAAAAGAAAATTAAATAGTTAATGCCAATATTAATATTTTTATTTTTATTAAATTAATAATAATAAATAATAATAAAATTAAATATATAAGAAATAAATTTAAAAAACATATTAGTATGGAAGGTGAGTAGCCAAAAAAAAACAAAAAATAATATTGTCCATTTTTTTTAAGATTAGTGACATATATATATTTTAGTTCAACAACAATTGGGGATGGTGAATATATATAAATGGGGCTTAGAGGGGAGAATCTTTGCATTCCTCTTTTACCCTTACATTTTTATTAAATTCCTATTTTGCCCTTTGTTGACGGGACACGACTCTTCAAGTGTATCACTTTGTATGGGTGTAACTGATGCCGACGAGGTGCGACTCTTAGGTGGTTACATATGAATTGATGCATTATATGGATATGATCCATGTATAAAAAGAAAGAAACATGATTGTCAATACATACATTTTTTTTTATTTCTTTCTATCAAAATATCATGTCATTATAGCAAACGTTCTCCTTTTATCAAAGAATTCAAAGTTTTCCAAAAAGAATGGAAATTAAAAGTTTATGTTCTTCATAAGGAAACATTGAATTGTGTCAAAATGAAGTTTGAGAATAAGTGTTATATATATATATCCATCAAATGTTATTTACAGTTTACATTAATTGCTTGCAGTAAGTATATTTTTTGATAAATCGTAAATTCCTTCTGGAAAATATAATTTTAGAAGGATTACTCTGTGTTTCCAAATCTCAAACATTTTACATTTTGTATCCATTTGGATTCAGTTATATTTTCAACGAAATTAATTATTTAAAATTACACTAAAGAATTTCAATACATTATAAGTTTTCTTTCTCCCTATTATAAATTATATATTTGTTTAACTATTTTTAATTATTAAAAAAAAACCTTAGAATTGAAATAAAAATGTATTTTTTTTCCTTTCATCTGATGTACATCTAAATATAGGAACAAAGAAAACGTAAAAATCATGTGGTCCAAAAAAAAAGTTAAGAAATTGTTCAAAGTCATCAAAATTTTATTTAAAATATCATATCTTAAAATGGATGTAAATATCATATTTTTTTCCCTCCTTTGTTCGTAGAATTCTAATAAATTTTTATCTTGTCCTTCAATCTTTACTGACAGGATGCAACTCTTCGAGTTGAGGTATCTATTGAGAAAATAGTTGAATATTTATGCTTAAGGGACATGATTATTTGGGTGGGGTGGTTACACATTGAATCAACATGTCCATTCACCTACAGCCTACAGATATGATTCAAACCATAGAGTTGTGCATGAAATGTTGTTTATAATTATAAAGAGATTCTTCTATATAATCAAAGTTTGGTTTGTTAAATAATTTTTATTTATTTATTTTTTTCTAGAAATCAATTTATTCGAAGAACACCAAAGAATTACCTCTGAAGTAAATAAACTATCTTATTATTGTCATCTCTTTTTATCGATTTCAATTTACAATTTTTACTCCACTTATGTTATCTATTTTAATTTTAATCATCTATGTGTTCTTTATCATTTTTATATATTTAAATTCTTTTTAATTTCATGAGACTATAGAGGAAAAAGTTTAATTTACTTCCCTCTTTTACCTTTACAATTTTAACAAATTTCTATTTTATCCTTCAATCTTTGCTGACAATACGCTACTCTTTAAGTTGAGCCGTCCATTGAGAGAATAATATAATAGTTGCAATTTATGCTAGATAGACACAGTTGTTCAAGTGAGGTTAGTAAACATCAAATTGACGCATACATTCACATAGGTGTGAACCAAATTGTAGATGTAAAACATCATGATCAAATGGTGGAGATGTGTCTAAGATGTTGTTTATCAAAGCCATTCTTCTTTTACCAATATCAATTTCAATTACATTATATATTTTTTTAATTTTAATCATTATTTTTTTTCTTTATCATTTTTATCTTTTTCATTACTTTTTGATTGCATGTCAAATATTTACTATTTAAATTCAACAAAAGATATTTTTCATTCAAAATTTAAATTTCACCACATGTAATGTATTTCATATTCATTCTAAGTTAACTTACAATCAGATATATATAATTTTTTTTTTCACTTTCTTTTTTAACTTTCAATTAAGACAATAACCTTTCACGTGCATTGCACGTATTGTTTAACTAGTATATATATATTTAAAGATTAGTAACATATTTTGTAGATTTAAGACTTGGCAAAGGGACAAAATGATCCAAAAATGATTCTCCTCCTTATCTGCTTTTTAAGATTAAATAAAAAGTAAGATAAGATAAGATAAGATAAATATTCAATTAAGCTACTAACTTTTGATTTCATATTATAATTATTTTTCCTCAAAAAAGAAATATTATAATTTTAATGAAAAAAATTTAACTTCTTGGAGAATTAAATGATAAAACTCTTTGTATTTCAACTCTTTAATTTATTCTTGATAATTAATTTTTAATTTATTTATTCATAATTAATTAATTGTCTTAAATTAATTGAAAAATTTGTGAGACATTAAGTCACATGTTATTTTTTTTTTCTCAACAAAAGAAATATAAGCTTGTAACTAATGCAACACGATTTTAATTGTCAATAAATTTTATTAATAAAAGATACACAAATTATAGAAGAACGATAAAAATAAATAAGTAGTAATAAAAAAAATCAAGATCCTAGATAATACCTATTTCTTAAAATAAATTTGCTCACTTGACAAATATTGAAATATAAATACAATTATTCAACTTCATCAAAGTGAGATTGTAACGTCAAAAGCCTAGAATGTGCAATATAGATTCAAGACATGTATTCCTTGCAATTTGAATAGACCATTCCAACACCTTGAGATGTTTTAATATAATATATAATATATAATTATCGATTTTTAATAATATAATATATAATTATAGACTTTTATTATAAATTTCAATATATCAAATTACACCTTAAACTTCGGTAATCTTTTCCTTGAATTTGAATTAATGTTACAATTTTTACCATCTTTAAAAAACATATTCTTATTTGAATTACAAAATATATAATAGGTATGGTATTGATGGAACTTAGGAAAAAAAAAAAGAAGGGAAAGACGATGTGAAAGTTGGTACTATTGTTGAACTTTTATGATTTTGAGAGACTTATTCGGTGGTCATATTGGACATTAATCAAACTCGATTTTATGCAAGACTTGATTTTAATTCTCCCTAAAATTACGACATCTTCTTGTATAACTCTTTCCTATTTATTTTTAGTACTAATTTAGTGCATACTTTAAAATGTTCTTATTAGTTTATTGAATTTGATTTTTATTAAAGGTTTTTAAAAAGCTTGTTAATTAGATATACTGAGCGTATTTAAGAAAAAGTTTAATTTTTTTAAAAAGAAAATGTAACTCCCCAAGTTTTTCAACCACTAGCCTAGTGACATTACTTCAACTCTAAACCACTTACCACGACTCTAAAGCCATTTAAACCGAGTGCACTGAAAATTTCGGTAGCATAACGACATAAAACTAGCTAATCCAAAATTTTTAAACACTTGATAAACGAGTCAAACACATACATTCACAAACCAAACTCCACCAATACTACAATGCAGATTCTACAACCTAACTTCGCTATACGAGTCAGGTCTCGTAGCAACATGCATTACACTAAAGCCAGACAACAGAACATAAGCCAAATCTTTATTAAGACTAGCAACTCAGTTTGCAACATACTAGCTAATTCAAATTAGTATTTCACCAAGCTAATAACAACACTAACCATAAGATCTTAAGCAGGTAATCAAGTCATCTAGGTGAATCTCTTACCATGAAAAAACAATAACTAAACCAGAATTAGCTTAACCAAAGCATAACAAAATAAAGCTCAATCATCCTAGGATTCTTCTTCGAAGTTCCTCCTCACCACCATGGTTCGGTTCATCTTCCATACTTGCAACATCTAAAATGTTGGAGGGAGATGGGGAAGGGGGTATCAGTACAACCATGGTACTGGTAAACAACTCACACTTACCAAGTCACAAACATCAAACAATTCAACCAACATGCTTCTCACACGCATCCAACATGCTTATACAACCATAAACAATCAACATGCTTTTAAGCCATAAACCATCAACACGCTTAAAAACAATAAAACAACCATGCATATGCAACGCATACACTAGACACTACATGATTTCCGCGTCATGCTCCGCAACTACATGGTTTCCGCGTCATGCTCCACAATCACATGATTTCTGTGTCATGCTCGCAATTACCCTACATGAATTACGCGCCATGTGTAGCGCCTCTCTCACATGATTTTCGCGTCACGCTCTGCACCAATAACATGATTTCCGTGTCATGTAGCGCAATCTTAACACGTGAATTACGCGCCACGTTGTGCACCTACCCACATGAATTACACGCCATGTGTAGCGCAACCACTAGACCTATGTTTACACATCCCATGCAACACAGCTAGCTAGACCACATGCTTAAACACAACATTCCATCATGCTTAAATGCAACACCTCGTCATGCTTAGACACAACAGAACATGCTTATCCCAAGCAATACAACAAAACATGCTCTTCCCAAGTAATACAACAAAACATGCACATCTCAAGCATAATAGCGGTAATCAACATAGCAAATCATGCTTCGCACAAGTATATAAGTAAGGCAAGTAACCACACAAACATACTACAGACAATCAAACATAACCCAGCAAGTAGAAACTACTTACCTACTTTAGGACGCTCCTACAATCTCAACAAGCCTAAAGCAACCAAGATAAGTGATAGGACCAAATTGGCCCTATATATTTGTTCTTAATCTCGCTAGTTTTACGATAATTATTTTGCTTAAATTGTATATTTTTTAGGTGTTTGGTGTTAAGAGCTTCTCGGGAGCCAATATTCCAAATTGACGTTAATTCGAGGAAATTAACGTGGTTTTGATCCATCTTGAAGTCCATGGGATGTCGAGAAGGTGAAAGACCAAAGCTACTCGAGACTTGAAAACAACGTCAAAGGATCAAGAATTGAAGCAGCCAAACAAGGAAGACCCGAGAGGTGGCGTCTTGGCGTCTCGACGCTACGAACATTATGGACCGGAAAAATCACCGTCGGCGTCGAGACGCTGGCCACAGTGTCTCGACGCCACTTCGTTATTTAAATATAACAAGTTGCGATTTAGGTCAGAGATTTAGGAGGGATCAGAAGTCGTTTTCCTCGTTTTCTCTCGGTTTTCTCTCCGATTTCTTTATTCTCCCTCTGTATTTTATAGTTTTTAGTTAGTTTAGGTTGGTTTCTCGAGCCTTAGGCTTGGATTAGGCTTGTCTATGGTCGTCTAAGCACCGTTCGCTGTAGTTGGAACCTTGGGATTGTAAGTACATTTGACTTTTTATAAGATTCTTGGAGTTTTTTGATCTGAATGCTTTCCTATTTTTAGATTCCTGAGCTTAAAGCATGATTTACTTGTTGTTCGTGGCTTTAGATTCCCGTTTTTATAATTAGCATGCGCAATAGGTTAGATTGACGTCCTAACTCGCAGCTCGTATGTTAATAAATTGCTAAAGAACTAATTTTCAAGTAGCTAATGGATAGTTAGTTCAATAGTTAGCACATAGACCGATTCGTGGGCACGGGTCCCAAGAGCAATTCTCTGACTTTGTTGTTTGACACGATAGGTCTAGGGTCTAAGTCGATATTTGTAATTAAATTAGATTTCTCCTAATTAGTTATGGGTATTCTAGCGTAGAGCAACAATTAGATAATTTATTAACTGTGGCCACGTTAATTAATTTATCAATTGCATGTTGGTTCAATGGGTTCGTTGGGTTAGCGCTGATAACAAGCATAAATGTTGCTATTTTATCCTTAGATTTATTAGCTTTTGCGTGTTTTTATTGTGCTTTTATCATACATATCTATTTAATTTTGTAATTTTGTCCCTAGGAGTTTTTCTATGGATAATTGGAGAAAAAGAAGTGAAAAAAGCCCAATTCCATGGAGTTTAATCAAGTTGGGTCAAGAAGAAAGAGCCCAAGATCCATCATATAAAGTATTTGGGCCAAAGGAGAGGCTTGAATTTCAGCTCAAAGCCGCGCCTGGAACGTTCTAGAAATAGGGCAGCATCTCGACGCTGTCCCCTAGCGTCTCGACGCTGTCCTGATTTGCTGCCCAAGAAGCGTACGTCACAGCGTCGCGACGCTGCCCCATTTTCAGGCCTATAAATAGCACGCCTCACCTCCCATTTTGATCATCAATCACCACTCCAATCCATTTCCTTAGTCTTTCTAAAGGCTCTTAGAACCTCTTTGAGGGTCGTGTTGTGAGGAAAGTATGAAATCTTGTATCGAGCATTTTTGGAGGGCTCGGGAGCTTGTAACGGAGAGAATCCAAAGCACTAGCAAGGGGTTCTCTATGGTTCATTCTCCTAACTCTTTATTTTGCTCTTTTATGCTTACTAATATGTACTCTTGGGAAGTTTTGACACTCATGTATAGCTAAATCCCAATTGTGGGTCTGGAAATGAAAAATTATAGTTGATTGTTATCTTAATTGCCTATCTTTGTGTCCATTTATTGGTTATTTGTGTGGATGGTCTTAATGCTCTATAGAATCTAGCCAATTTTATAGTGAATAAATTCTTAATGGAAACTCGACGGAGAGAAATTAAGATAGATCATAATCCACTCAACTAGGCTTAACTGCTCGTAGTGACAGCGAGAGTAGTTGGTTAGGCTTAGAGACCGAAAATGAATCAGGGCTAATTAATTAACGAATTTAATAGCGCTAAAGACACTTAGGTTATTAATATGAGTTAATTATAATTAGGGGAAACCGAAAGGAGAACCTATGTGCTAAATGGAGATTCTAGGTTTATAATTAGTCGGGCACGAGATAGGACAATTAGAATAATCAATTAGCTATAATCCGACTTTCAAGACCCCTCCTCACAATAGATTCTTTCTCCACTTTTTACACTTGATTGATCACTTTAATTATTTGATTGCATTAATTCTTGTTGCTTTTATCATCATGATAGGATCCCTAGATAATATTTTGTCTCAGTAATTTTAGTGTTCGAATCATTATCTTGCCTAATCACTATCCTCCCTGTGGAAATCGATACCAATTGAAGGTGTTCATATAACACATGCGGAAGCAATTGAAGATCGAAAGCACTTAAGACATTCAATTTTGCTCCTAAAGCATGCATGTTCTATAAAAGACAGAATATAGAGTTGAGAGAACACCAACCTTTGTAGCTCACTTATGTGGAACTCCTTGTGGTGTTTGCCTCTCCTATGCTCCTTGGACAACCTCTAGAGTCTTCCCTACTATTCTCTTGGGCCTAGAAAGACTTGTGGGAGTCTATAGAAGAAAGAAATAGGAAGGGAATGCTTGATGGTACAAGCTTTTGGAAGGAGATGAAATGAGAGAATTTGAGGGAGAAAATTTGCAGCATAACACTAAATGAAAGCTTTTTTCTCTTGAATCTAATTCAAGCCCCTTTTATAGACCTCTCCCATGCAAAGACAAGCTTCATGACACTTAGCCACATGGTCAAGATGAAACTCAAAGTGGATTCTAGGTGTCTACTTCACAACACATGCATCTAGTGCATGGTTGTGTTGTTTTCCACTATGCATCATCATGCAAGAGTGGAAATGCCACTAAATCCATTATGAATTGTATCCTAATTGTAAATTTTCAGCTTGCAATTCATTTCAATTTCAATTCAAAATTGAAATTGATTTCTAGGCAATTAATTGGGACATTTCCAAGTAATTTTGATATGATTGATCCAATCAATCTTTATCACCTAATGTCATGAATTATATATGATTCCTAATACATATATATGGTATTTAAAACACTTTCAAATACCTCATCTCTCAATTCCTAATTTAATTCATAATTAAATCATTGTGTCGAACACGTCTTACGATAAAAACCCTATTTCCCGTTTTTGAACGATTCAAAAATTCCTATCAATATGTTCTAGGCTTTAATCCGATATGAGCTAGTAGAGGGACCTAATGGACCTATAGATCATGGGCTCCAACGATTCAAGGCTAACCGACTAATCTCATTATCTAAGCTAGCCAACATTCGTTAACTATCGGGACACTCCACTATAGCCCGATAGTTGCACTCCCCTCACTATAGATATATTTCCGTCCACTTGATTTAACCATGTTCAGTAAGTCGTTCCTTCACAGGTTGTTCGTAGCTATAGCTAGGTCAAATAACCGTTACACCCCTATAGTACTTCTTGTTCCTTAAGTTCCACTAATCCTCTAATGAACAATCGGTTTGCGGTCCAACCATCAAACCTAAGTTCCTCTCGATCCAACGAGAGGGTGGGGCCCCTTGTTCAAGTCCTGGAGTTAGTACTTAAGAGAACAACCTCTCTGCTATCCCTAAAATGGGTAGGAGTGAATTCCGTCTTGCGAAACTATGTCCCCAGCTATCTATTCGATCTTATCCCCAAAATGGTAGGCTTGTCGAGTCGGCGATGCTGGCCACTCTCACCCATGCAGATCAAAGGATAATCTCTCATAAACAGGAGTTCATAGATAGCTCAGGATTAAGAACGAGTTACCTAGGTCATCTATGAGAAATAGTCAGTTTCTTCAGTAAACGGCGTTATAAAGAGAAAGTGACTTATTTCGTGGTCCAGTCTTATGCAAACTCATTGCATAGGACGCCCCCACTCGCATGTCACCACATGAACGATTTAGGATCTCATCGTTTGTACTTAATACAAAGTGGGCCGCGTCCATAGTGTCACCAGGATAAGGCACCCAACCGTATCCTTATACTATAGACTATTTTGACTATAAACTTGAACTTGATCCTACGATATGTCCCTACATATAGTTCGAGTATTCATTTTATAGTCAAGGATCTTAGTTTATTGGATTTAGGTTAATCATTCGCAATTTACATATTCAATAACATCTTTTACTGAATAACCTCAATAACGTCTTTATTGGAAATAGAATATGTTTAATGATTTACAAACTACGAGTTTATAGGACATTAAACCCAACAACTCGGTATTACTGTACCGTTTTATATTACTTGGGCAACCGTATGCTTGCGGTTTAGCATAACAAGAGCTCTAAGGGTATCTTGATCTTAATGCAGTTACTTAATTAATTGACTTCGATGGGTTCGTGGTGTTAATTAATTAGTAATTAGTAATTGAGTCAATGGACGGTGGGATCGAGTCAATTGATTTAGAGTACCAATTAGACAACATGCATGTAAACCATTATCTGCTAATCGATTAGTTAAAAAGTAAATGTACTGAACCCGAGTGTCCCCAACTACAGTGAGCGGCAAGGTGAGATTAGTCAACCCCCTATTTACTTTTCTGTCATTTAATTCCTTGCCATTTACTTTCTTGCAATTTTACTTTCCCCTGCAAATTTTATCATCCTCTTCAACCCCCCTTTTGTTACCAAACACAAAAGAGATTAGAAGTAAGTCAGTTGTTCCCTGTGATCGACCTTGGCCACTACTACTGCAAGTAGTTTAGTGATCGGTGATTATAAATTCGTTTTGACATGGACCTTCGACAAGTCCGGGTCCCGCCAAAGTGGCCTCCGTCAATAAGATCCTAAATCACAAAGGTAGCTAAAAGGTTAGAACCAACCTAGAGATCTTTAAGATATGCTAGAAAAGCCAAATTCCACTTTACTAAGCCTATTTCCTTGCTGGGACAACCTTCAAACATTCTCCAAGATGAAAATACAAGCTTTAGACCATGGGCAACCATGTTTAAGGCACTATGGGCCATGGGTATACGCTAAACGACCATAACTAAGGCTTTTCAGCCACTGGACAGCAAGTGAATAAGACATATTTAGCATGTTGAAGACTCTTAGAGATTGGGCAATGCAACTAAGGCCTAGATAATTAATGAGAATTGATTTAGCATGCTTTTAAACCATAGGCAGCAAGCAGAAACTCAATTACTTTCATATTCTAGGAACTTATAGGGCTGGATACTACTAATTAGGCAACGAGACTTAATGGGCATAGAACCTACATGCTTTAAAACTAAAACAACAAGTTATAACCCTTTTTCCCTTTCATTCCAAGGCTCCTAGAGATGAAATAGCGCTAACAGGGCCTAACAAAAGACTGGTTATGATTTAAACATGCTTATAAAGCTAAAACACCTAACAGGCAATAACTCTTTATGCTATTAGACTAAGGACAACAATGAACCCAAACGAACCCGATTTCACGCTAGACGAGTTATATTAACCTCGAATAGAGTGCTAGAACGATCCTTGGGCAGTGGGTATTCGAGCTTAAGGGATTCGAACTCAATCGATCACTTAGATGACACTACAGAACATAAATTCACCACTAAATTAAATTACCAGCACATAAACAACATGGGTAAACTGATTTAAGCACCCATCAACAATGGGTAAGGCTTTACCGAACGGAGCGTTCCAAGGCCAAATTACCCGCTGGACAGAGATGAAAACGCGACAAAAAGCGCTTCGAGATGCTGGTCACGTACGATCTACCCAAACAGAACAAGGGAACCTTAGATCAGGCCTTAACCAACTAAGAACAAGGAAAATCGAGTGCTTACCACGGGTTTCCAACCGCTCAAAGCCTGAATTGCAAGAATCCTCATGGGTTTTCGATTTTCGGCGAAGAACAGACAAGGAAGGCGGTGACAGAACCGAACGGCAGCTGGGCTCTCCATTTCCTGGTGAAACTCGACGATGACACGAAGAAAAGGGGAGTAGAACGACGGCTTCCATGCGAACACCAAGAGAGAGAGAGAGACCGCGGAGAGAGAGAGATCGACGCGAGAAGGCGGCGGCGCGCTGCGACGACACGACTAGCTGGAGCGGCGGCACGACGGCGATTGCAGCGGTGCTGAACTCCAGCGGCGTCTGGTTCACACGTGAAAGAGATTGAGAGGGGTGGGTTTCACGAAAGAGAGAAGGAGAGAGGGAGAAGGAGATGAGATGAGGGTTTTCTTTGATTTTCCTTCTTTTCCTTATTTCTCTTCTTTTTCTTTAATTTCTTTTCATTAAACCCTTTTAATCCAATAATAACTAGTGCCCAAAAATAGAATTCCAAGAATAGGTATTTTTCAAACGAACACCCTTCAATCAGCGTGAAGCTTTCAACACTTTAACCACTCTCACAACCAACGCAGGCTTCAAAAATATCTCAAGCCTAAGGGAGAGAAATTAATTTCACATTCACCTTAATTTCCCAAACACCTTGGTATTTAATTATAAATTTCATATTACAAGCCCAAATAAGAATTATATTTTCATTCGACTAACTACATGGAATTTAAATAACACCCAAAATGCACGGGGCGTCACAGAAAAAGTTTAATTTTTTTAAAACGAAAAATTTTAATTAAATCCTATTCACACTCTCCTCTAGAGTTTTCATATTGATCCAACAAATAGTATCAAAGTGAAGTTGCTCTCCTAAAATTTTTTAGATAAACTTTATTGTTAGGATTTAATTAAACGAAAGCACTTTTGATCTTTGGCTTTTTTTTTTTTTTTTGACAATATGTGGGGTGGGGGGATCGAACCACAGACCTCGTGGTCATTTAGTACAACTTTATGCCGGTTGAGCTATGCTCTTGTTGGCATGATCTTTGGCTTCTTAATTTACCAAATTACATGAAAGAAACTAGGATACACATGCTAAATAAAAGAGGGAGAGAAAACGCACCTTTGAAGAATGAAGAACGACAATCCTCAAGCTTGAATGATTCATGAACACGTCAAAGACCACCAAAAGAGTCTTCGCTATTATTCTCCGGCCTTAAGAACGGTTTGTGGGAACCAAATTGTGAGAGAAAATGAGGGAGACGCTTAAGAGCGAGAGTTGATCGGTTTTGAGAGAATTTTTCCAACAACAACCTTTGAAGTTTTTCTTTGACATAAAAAAGAAAAAACATGCAAGATATCTTATATATATGAAGACAAGCATCATGAGATTGAATTTGTCATGGGTTAAGCCGTTAAGGTGTATTAACCAAAATTTGCATGATTAGTTCATAAAATTAATAACACAATTAATTTTAAACAAGTAAAATTAATTTTAAAACTATTTAATAATTAATTAAATAATTTTAATTAATTATATTTATTTAATTTAATATCATATATTAAATTAAATGTTATTCCATTCCCACATCTCTCTCAAAACTAATAGTTTGAATATGAATCCCTATTCATATCCAAATTTAAACTAAATCACATTTAAATATTTTTCAACTCTCTTTACAATACTAGTTTCTCACCACGTGCGATGCACGTTTATGTCATTTTTTTTTATTTATTCATTCAATAATAAATAATTTTTATTATATTCATCAAAAAGAAGTATGTGATAAAATTAGTTTTTTATATATCGCAAATGAAAATTTTATTTTATGTTAGACAATTTATTTATCCTCATTTAAATGACTCCTAGACATAAAATTTGAATCACATTAATTAACAATTAATATAATATATAGTTTGTATTAATTAATTATAGTAAGGGAAAAATACACTTTTAGTCCCTGAGGTTTGAGTTAGATTTCATTTTGGTCTCTGAGTTTTCAAACTCAATAATTTAGTCCCTGGGGTTTGAGATAAGGAGCAATTTGGTCCCTGCCATCCATTTTACCGTTAAATCTAACCGGCTGCTGACGTGCCACTATTATTTTAATTAAAAAAATTAATTTTTAATTTTTTAAAATAAAAATATATTAAAATAATAAAATTATTATTATTTTTATTTTTATTTTATTTCTTTTTATTCTTCTCTCTTCCACCTTCTTCTTCCTCATCCTCCTTCTTCTACTATTTCTTCTTCTTCAACAACAATCTTCCATCCATGGCTGGCGGTCGGCAGTCGGCGACCACCGCTCGTCGGCGGTGACTTTTTTTTCTTTCTCTTCTCCCTCCTTCTCCAGTTTTTTTTTTAAAAATTAAACATAAATAGCAAAAATTAAACATAAAACAAAATCTCCAGGAAGAAAAGCGTGTCGTCGTCGCCGAAAACGTACAACCGCACGTTGGAATGCCCGACGACCATCATTTCCAGCACCACACGTGCGACCCTTATCGCCGATCGGTAACCGCCTCTGTAAGTGTAACAGAATCGAGAAGTGTCATCGGAGATGCAGACGACGGGAAGAGAAGAACAATCTTCGTTTTGGGGATTTTCCTCCGACGAAAGCTCGTCGACAAAAACACAGCCTTGCATTAAATTGGGCTTCCACCAAATCTTGAGATAATCCTTCCTTTTGGGCCATGATTTCTTGTTGGAGGCAATTCCGAAGACGATTTGATCGAGCGAGAGAGGTGAGGAAACATCTGTGGAGGAAAGTTGCAGAGGATTGAAAGTTTGAAACAGGAAAACAGAGGCTAAGAAATAGCCTATGCATAAAGATGAAGGGATTAGGAAGAGGAGTGTGAGTCTAGAGGAGGATTTAGATTTAGTGGGTGAATGAAGAATCGCCATTGTTGAATTTAAAAAAAAAAACGATAATTACAAAAAAAAAACTGGAGAAGGAGGGAGAAGAGAAGAAGGAAAAAAAAAGTCACAGCCGGCGGCGACGGTCGACCATGGATGGAAGATTGTTGAAGAAGAAGAAATAGTATAAGAGGAGGATGAGGAAGAAGAAGGTGGAAGAGAGAAGAATAAAAAGAAATAAAATAAAATAAAAATAATAATATTTTTATTATTTTAATATATTTTATTTTAAAGAATTAAAAATTAATTTTTTAATTAAAATAATAGTGCCACGTCAGCAGCCGGTTAGATTTAACGGTAAAATGGATGGCAGGGACCAAATTGCTCCTTATCTCAAACCTCAGGGACTAAATTGTTGAATTTGAAAACTCAGGGACGAAAATGAAACCTAACTCAAAACTCAGGGAATAAAAATGTATTTTTCCCTTATAGTAATTATTCAATTATCATTGTTACCTTTTTTCTCGTAAATAAAGGCAAAAATTTTCATATCCGTTCATTTTACATTTTTATTTATCAACTTTACATGTTCATATAATTTTCAAATTTCTAAAAAAACTATATTTTGTATATTAATAATGTTATAGGTAAAAATGGACCACTCCGAATGTCAAGGTGAAGGGAGAAAAGCCCCATGCAGCGGAAAAAATCACAGAACCTACATTGAGTCTTTGATTTTAATTGAAATACCGATACGATTTGCAAATAACATGCACAATAAAAACAAATTTAATACGCTGAATATGACTATAAAAACGTGTTTAAAAATAATTTAAACCTAGATCTAATCTAGATTAAATAATCCTATCGATCAAGAAGGTACTTAATACTGTAGTCGTTCTTGATCGAATTTTCGCCAATTCCCTTGCCGTAATCCAGAAAAACAGCAACCTCCAAGAACCTTCTTTGCTGGAATTTTTCCACAAACACCACCAATCAATCACACCGGTATTCTCATAGGATAATCGGTTGAGGTTGCTTGTGGGAGCAAGAGTTAATTGAGGGATTAGGAGAATATTTTCTCTGTAAACGTTGGAAAGCAGAGAGTGTGAGAGAGGGAGAATTCGTGAGAGGCTAACTAAGAGAATCCCTCAACTGATGCCTATCTTTGATCCCAAGGAGAAGATTAAGGAAGACCTAATCGTGCAGTAACGCACGATTAGGATTACCAACTGACAAGGTCAGTTATTCTTTTAATATTTTGATTTTAATTTCAAAATAAAAATAAAAATTAAAATCAATTTAATTTAATTAATCATTATTAATTAAATTAAAAATATTTAATAATTAAAAGAATAATCCTTAATTTCCATAGTTTTGATTTTGTTTTAATTAAATAAAATAAAATTAAAATAAATTAAAACTTACAATTAATCAATTCTTCAATTAATTAATTGATTAATTGAAAATCACATATTCAATTTTTTTCTCTCACATAAAACTATAGTATTAATGTGGCCAATGTGCATTAATTTTAACCTATAGTTTTGAATATGAATCTAATTCATATTTAAACTTAATATTCGAACCCCTGCCAAAGCGAGCTTAGCTCAGCGGTAATTGGCATGTACCCTCGACCATGAGGTCAGATGTTCGAATCCCCCCACCCCCAAATGTTGATGTACTAAAAAAAAAAAAAAAATTCGAACCCCTCTTCTCAAAAAAAAAAAAAAAAAATATATATATATATATTTGAACCCCTTCGAATATTCAAATATTCCTTAGAAATTTACCTCAACACCCTAAGTGAGCTACCGGTGGGACCTAATGGACCTACAGATCAGAAGCTCCAACGATATGAGATTAATTGGCTAAACTCATTAACGAAGTTAATCAATGTTCGTTAACTGTGGTTCACTCCACTAAAGAACCACAACTGCACTCTTCTCACTGCAGATATATTTCTGTGTCCACGGATATTGACAAATAACAGCAAGTCAAACCTTCACGTGTGTTTGTACCCCAGCTAGGTCAAATTACCGTTTTACCCCTAGGTTACCTCTTTATCCTTAAGTCCCAGTGCTCCTCTAATGAACAACCTGTTTGAGGTCCAACCAACAAACAGAAGTCCCTCTCGTGCCATAGAGAGGGCAAGGCCCATTGTTCAAGACCCGGAGAAACCACTTAAGGGAACACACCTCTACTTACCCTAGAGTCGGGAAGGAGTGAATTCCATCTTGTGTGATTATGTTCCCAGCTCCCCACTCGGTCTTGTCCCCAAAATGGTAGGCTTATTGAGTCGGCGTGCAGGCCACTCTCACTCATACAAATCAAAGGACAATTCCTCGTGAACAGGAGTCCATAACCCACTCAGGATTGAGACCAGGTTGCCTAGGTCATCCTAGTGAAATAGAAACCTAGCTAGCTAGCTAACAGTGTTACAGCTAGTGGTTAACTATTTCGTGGCCTGGTCTTATGCAAACTCATTGCACAGGATACCCCCACTCGCATGTCCACTACATGAACGCGTTGGATCATTGCGTTTGTATCATAATACAAAGTGGGCCGTATCCATAGTGTCACCAGGATAAGGTACCCAGCCTTACCCCTATACTATAGACCCTTTAGGCTGTATCTTGAACAATGATCCCCGTATGTCCCCACATACTAGTTCAAGCCTCATACTAACAGCCTAGGATGTTTACTTTATTGGATTAGGGTTAAGAAGACAATATTACTCAATACAAACAAGATAAATGAATAATACATCATTTTATTAATGTTCGGTCAAACGTTACATTTACTATCTACGAGTTTTAGGGCATAAAACCCAACACAAAGAGCATACGGGGCTAGCACAACGTCCACCCGAAGTAAAAGCCGGGTCATCAGGGAGTAAGGAACCGAGGGGATTGGGCTAGGCCTCGACCTTGGGCCGAGGCCGACCCGGACTTATGCCCAGGGCGCGCCCGGTGCTCCTGGGTCGAGCCTCTAAGGTTGCATGAGAGTCCAGTTGGACCATATCGGATCTCGAATCGTCCAAGAACGGAGGCAAAACCTTAGTAAGCTGACTCAGGTATAAATACCCTTCTTCACATCTGAAAAAGGGTTCGAAACCTTGACTATTGACATTCTTTACTTCCTGTTTGCTGACTTAAGCATCAGAGGAGGTGTGGCAAACACCACATCGGTGCATAGTTTTCTCTTGTTTTTTAGGCCACGTCTTTCCCCTTCAAATAAATTCACTGTTGGTGTCACGTGAAGGTTAGGTAAGTCTTCTGTCCGGATTTTGGCATCAACAGTTGGCGCCATCTGTGGGGAAGAAGGCTTGCCAGTGAACTGTGTATCGATTGTGGTTTTTTTTTAGTGTGATGATAAAGGAATCTGTGGGAGTTTTTGGACGCGCGCAGGAAAAGAAGGGCCAGGCCGAGGCCGACCCTGTGAAGGAAGAGGTCGACCACAGCCTAAGCAATCGGAAAGAGGCCGACCCTAGCCTCGACCATGTCGAAGGCGATTTGAGAGGGCAACCTGCAAAAGAATTAGAATCTGTGTCACTGACGACTGAGGAAAGAAGAGTGAGTATTGACACCAAACTAGAGGCTGAGCAAAGAGAGAAGTTGATTAGTTTCTTGAGGGCTAACGCAGATTTGTTTGCATGGTCACATGAAGATATGTCGGGGATTGATCCTGAAATCATGGTGCATCGACTGAATACAGATAGAGACTTTAAGCTAATAAAGCAGAAGCGACGAGCATTCAATCTAGAGAGGAATGAGATCATAGCTGGACAGGTAGAAGACCTACTCAAAATTGGGTTCATTAGATAAGTCCATTACCCCAAATGGCTATCTAATGTGGTATTGATGAAGAAAGCAAACGGTAAATGGCAAATGTGCATCGATTTTACCAATTTGAATAAGGCATGTCCCAAAGACAGTTATCCCTTGCCAATGATCGATCAGTTGGTGGATGCCACAGCCGGGCATGAGATGTTGAGTTTCATGGACGCCTATTCGGGTTATAACCAGATCAAGATGTACGGGCCTGGCCAGGAGAAAACTTCCTTCATTACCAGTAGGGGGTTGTATTGCTATAAGGTCATGCCATTTGGACTAAAGAACGCAGGAGCTACGTACCAAAGAATGGTAAATCAAATGTTCGCTCCTTTGTTAGAAAGAACATGGAGGTTTATGAGGATGACATGTTGGTGAAAAGTGTGAAATCCCATTATCATGAGTCTGATCTCAGCGAAGCATTCCAGATACTTCAAAAGTACCAAATGAAATTAAATTCAAGCAAGTGTGCCTTTAGAGTAACCTCGGGGAAGTTCTTGGGATTCATGGTGCATTAGAGGGGGGTAGAAGCTAACCCAAACAAGATAAGGGCGATCCTAAAAATGTCCTCCCCATCCAATCTCAAGCAGCTTCAAAGTCTAAATGGAAATGTTGCAGCACTAAACAAGTTTGTTAGTAGAGCTACTGATAAATGCTTGCCTTTCTTTAAAATTTTGAAACAAGGGTTGCGATTTGAGTGGGTTGCAGAATGTGAGAAAACTTTCATGGAGTTGAAAGCGCATCTGAGTTCTGCCCCATTTTTAGCTAAGCCCCAACCAGAGGATGAGTTGTTACTCTATGTGGCAGCTTCAGAAACAGTAGTGAGTTCAACATTGATAAAGGAAGAAGGAAATCTTCAGTGACCAATGTACTATACGAGTAAGACTATGGTTGGAGTAGAGACAAGGTATCCCAAAGTAGAAAAACTTGCCCTTGCACTAGTCACATTAGCCAGGAGGCTGCGCCCATATTTTCAAGCCCATAAAATCACAATTCTGACTAATTTTCCCCTTAGACAGGTATTGCAGAATCCTAAGACATCAGGGTGTCTCATGAAGTGGGCAATCGAGTTAAGTGAATATGATATCCACTACAAATCGAGGACGTCAATGAAAGGGCAGGTGGTTGTAGACTTTGTGGTAGAGCTAACACCTGCCAAGGTCGAGGCTGAGGTAGAGTAGAGCAGGATTGAGGCTGAGATCAATTTCTTGGATTTAAAAGAACCAAGCTAGACCTGGACCCCTTCTGTTGACGGATCTTCTAACACAAGGGGATGTGGAACAGGAATATTGTTGGAATCCCCAGAAGGAGAGAGATTTGAGTATGCTTTGAGGTTCAATTTTAGAACCTCAAACAATGAAACAGAATATGAAGCTCTCCTTGTAGGACTGTAGTTAGCCAGAGAAATTGAGATTTCAAATCTTGTGGTTCAAAGTGATTCACAATTAATTATGAAGTAGGTGACAGCCCAGTATCAAGCTAAAGAGAAGAGGATGGTTGAGTATCTTTCCAAAGCTAAAGAGCTACTAGCCAAGTTCAAAAAGTGTGAGGTTAGACAAATCCCGAGATCCCAAAATGCTAATGTTGATTCATTAGCTCACTTGGCAGCAGCTTACGAAATAGAGGTGAATAGAATAGTCTGAGTTGAAGTTTTGTTCAAACCAACTGTATTTGGAAAAAAGGCAATAGAGGTAGATGAACAAGTTTCCTCAGGAGGTCGAGCTAGGGTAGAAGCCGAAACCCCTGTGGCCGAAGCAGACGAGGCTGAGGCCGACCAGGCCGAGGCTGAGGAAACTGAAGTTGAGCCTCCCATGTCGAGGAGGGGGGCTCGTGGATGGATCCATTGGTGAAATGTCTGAAAAAAGGGGATCTACTTGCAGACAGAGCTAAAGCCAAGAGGTTACAGAGGCGAGCATCGCACTACGTACTTGTTGGGTTTTATGCCCTAAAAGTCATAGATAGTAAATGTAACAATTAACCGAACATTAATAAAATGATATTGATGTATTATTCAATAAAGTATTATTGTTTGTATTATGTTTGTCTTGCCTAAATAACCTTAATGTAATAAACTAACATCCTAGGATGTTATATGAGTCTTGAACTGTATGTGGGGACATACGGGGATCACTGTTCAAGATACAACCTTAAGGGTCTATAGTATAGGGATAAGGCTAGCTACCTTATCCTGGTGACACTATGGATACGACTTGCTTTGTATTTGATACAAATGCAATGATCCAACGCGTTCGTGTAGGGGACATGCGAGTAGGAATATCCTGTGCAATGAGTTTGCATAAAACTGGACCGCGAAATAGTAACCACTAGCTATAACACCGTTGACTAGTTAGGTTTCTATTTCACTGGGATGACCTAGGCAACTTAGTCCCTATCCTAAGTGGGTTATGGACTCCTTTTCACGAGGGACTGTCCTTTGATTTGTATGGGTGAGAGTGGCCTGCACGCCGACTCAATAAGCCTACCATTTTGGAGACAAGACCGACTGGGGAGATGGGAACATAATCACACACAAGATGGAATTCACTCCTTCCCGGCTTTAGGGTAAGTAAATGAGTGTTCCCTTAAGTGGTGTCTCTGGGTCTTGAATAACGGGCCTTGCCCTATTAATGGAACAAGAGGGATTTCTATTTGTTGGTTGGACCTCAAATAGGTTGTTCATTAAAGGGGCACTGGTACTTAAGGATGTAGTGGTAACCTAGGGGTAAAATGGTGATTTGACCCAGCTGGTGTTACGAACACTCGTGAAGGACTAACTTGCTGTTATTGGTCAATATCCGTGGACACAGAAATATATCTGCAGTGAGAAGAATGCAACTGTGGTTCTATAGTGTAGTGAACTCACAGTTAACAAACACTGATTAACTTGGTTAATGAGTTTGGCCAGTGATGCGTGTGCGGGTTGAATGTGGATGTTAGAAGAGATGATAAATAAAGATCAAGAATAATTCAACCAACTTAGTGCAAGTATACAATATCGCATGTAGTAATAAAATCTCTGGAAGTATTCCAAAGGTATCGATCCCACAAGGACTAAATTGGAAACACAGATTTGAAGAAGAAACTGCTCAAAGATTGCTTTCAAAAAGGTAACCAAAAGAAATAGTTGATGATGAGTTTTTGTAAAACAAAGAAATAAACAAGTAAAGAAATAACAATGATAAATAAGCGAGGTATTCAATATAGCTTCAACCCTAAGACAAATAACTCTAATCATGGCCTATTTAACCTAAGTCTATTCATGCATTGGGTCAGATTTAACTTCTATTTGGCCTTGCTCCCAAGAACCGTTAGAAGGCTAAGCGAGTACTGTTATGCACATTTCTGTGACTCCGACATAGATAGTTCACGCATGCAACCTATAACCCTATAGTTGTTATAAGACGACCTTCCCCTATAACACCGGATACACTCTTTCGAGCCATTTCTCCTATATCACCTTTACGAAAACCGATATTGCTTGTCCTTTTCAGGATCAAACTCACGTAGCATGCAAAGTCTAAGTGATCAAGTTAAACTCAACAAGATTCAGAATAATATTCAGTAAAGAGTGACATGCAATGAATAAAACTTAGGTAAACAAACACTTTCAAGCTATTTAAACCGTAAGGGAATTCACTATATCGAACCCCTCAATGGAATTTAGCTACGCATGATGGAATATAATGCAAATGAACAACTTTTCATTGAAATAATGAATAAAGTATACAAGGAAATGAAAAGTAACAAATGCTGGAAAATAAGGTGCAATGGTTAAAATTAGGGTTTTTTTCTTTTATCCAATCCTTCTAGAGTTCGCTCGACACTCTACTCTCCTTTACAAGTGGGAATAGGGTAAAAATCTCTAAAAACACTCGGGTTTGATGTCTAACTAAAGGTTAGAATTCAGTCTTCTAAGAAGGACCTTAGGCATCCCTACTCATGGGCGTCTACTAGGGTTCTGTCACCACCCTCTTCTTCCCAGTGAGTTATGCTTGAATTTCCCTTTGAATCGAGGCCTTTTATAGTGTGGGGAGTGGTTGAGGAGTCACGAAAATGGTGCTGGTAGGTAGCCCAGTCAGTTTCGGAGTCAAAACAGTCGGTTAGGTGCGCAAAACACTTGTTCAAAATGACCCGCGACGGACTCGGAACTGCCTTCATTTGCCCAGAAATGCGGTCGCATTTGGTTTTTGCCTTACCAGAAATGCGGTCGCATTTTTGGGTTTTCCCAGATTTCCTCTATTTTTCTGCAAAACACCAAACTAAGTCAAATTCTTATCAAAATGGGTCCTTTTAAGCACAAATAAGCATAATTTTGACATACATGACTCTCAACTCCCTAATTCATCAACTTTAACACTTTTTGAGCTCGGGAATAGTAAATTTGATCTAAAATATACAATTTTGACAAGATAATGAGCTAAATATAAGGGTAAAATAGGTATATTTTTTACCCTTATCAGCCATTTAATCTCATATCGTTGGAGCTTCTGATCTGTAGGTCCATTAGGTCCCAGCGGTAGCTCATAAAGGGCATTGAGGTAAATTGACTAAGGGAAATAATATAATGTATGGAGATACATTATAAAATAAAGTTTATATTTTCACTAAACTTTATAATATAAATTTATTTTGAATATTGATTCAAAATTAATTTATGGAAGAATTAAATATTTGAAGGAGTTCATATATTAAATTTAATATGAATTGGATTCATATTAAGACTATAGGTTAAAATTAATGCGCATTAGATGCACATCAAAACTATAGGTTATATGAGAGAAATATGATTAAATATGTGATATTCAATTTAATAGTTAATTAATTAAAGAATTAAAGAATTAATTATTTTAATTAAATTTGATTTAATTAAATTACATTAAAATTATAGGTTATATGGGGAATATTTATATAAATGTGATTTATATGAATTGATTGATTAATTTTATTTAATCAATTATTAATTTAACTAATTATTATGATTAATTAATTAAATTTATTTAAATTTAATCATCAATTAAGGTAACTGATGAGGGAGATGGAGGGACACGTGTAAGGGAGTACACGTTTAACTCTCCCCTTTTCTCCAACTGACCTTGTCTCACACCTATTGTAGGGAGAAAGCGTTTTTTTTTTTTACCAGAAGCAGTTTTTCATAGGATCTAAGATTGATTCTCTCTGCAATTTGCACTCCAAAAAAGAAATTCTCCATTCCTTCCCTTCAATGAAAAAGGTTCCCACAAGCCATCCTCCTCAATCAATCCCTAGGAGAATACTGGTGGTTCTCTTGTAGTGGTGTAAAGGAGAATTTGTAGCAGAGGATCAATACCGTGTTGCCGTAATTTTACAGAGAAGAACCAAGGAGTTGGTCAAATGGTCAAGTCGTCAGCGAAAATAAGTCTTCTTGATCATTTCTCCTCTATAGATATGCATGAATTAAAATAGGATTTTAATTCTCTGTATTCAGCATGCTTAGGCCTAAAATTATAGTAGATTGATTAATTTATGTATGCTATAATTTTGCCAACGTACAATATTTTAATCCTGAGTTAATGGTCTGATTTAGTACTGAGAGTGGGCATATTGTATAAATGAGGTTACTCGATGCCAATGCTAAAGTGCCTTCCACCTAGAGAAGCAGAATACGTGATGAGAGAAATACATGAAGGTGTGTGCGGTAATCACTTAGGGGGCAAGGTAATTATAGTTAATTATAATCGTTATATAAACTAAACAAAAATGAACAAGCATGCAACATGAAACTTCCTTAGATCGATATTGAAGCGTTAACATCGATTAGAAAGCATGTTATAGGTTGATCTCTTTTATAAACAAGTTATAAACCGAGATTTACGATAAAATCTATAACAAAGATAAAAGCATGCTCACCTAGGGTTAAACGAACCAAATCGATCAATCTCATAGAATAGGTCGATAACTTGTAAAGCTAAGGTTACAAGAGAACTCACTCGGTTAGATGCTGTCTAAGGTTGGAGGTATTTAAGTTGACGATTTACGAAACACCTCCTACCTGGGCATCAGGTCAGTACTTGAGTTAGGTTAACCTAGATTTTACGAGCATGCACGTGAGAGATGTAAGGTTATAAATGTTTATCACCTAGACATCGTAGGTTAAAATTTAACCTAGACTTAGGTAAATATTAAATTAGCCAGAATATGCCTAAGTGACAGTATACCAAAAAACGTTTAAAATACTCAGTGGGAGAAAAAGATAAAAATAAATAGTTTTTTCTCACGCTCTCCTTATAGTTCACACCGAGATTTCTGCTTGGCCTCGTGTTGCTTACTAATGCAACTACTCCATTCGGAAGGTGTTTGCATAAGTCAATAACAAGGTGAATGGAGAAAGTATTTATAGTAAGTGGGAGAAGGAAGTGTGTCAACACATCCTACGATCTTTTCCATTATGTTGCACCTGCATTGTATGCCCTGGAGCTACTAAACCATTCAGAGGGTCGTAACATAGGAGTCGGAACAAAGCGATCTCTAGAAATGGATAGGGTCTCTTAGGGCCATTCCCAACATTAGCTTTTCCATTCGGTAGCATTGTTGGGGTCGTCCTCTGGGATCTGAAAATGGGAGGTCACACTTACAAGATAAACTAATTGTTAGTCTATTCTTGACCGAAGTAGCGATAACTAAATGATACAAAAATAAAGGAGTTATTCTGATTATGGTATATTTAGTCAAGAACGTCTTGGTTCAATGAAGGAGTGATTGACTACCCCTCGGTAGCAGTTATTCTGACTCACTGAAGTATTGTTGCAAATTAATTACTGAGATGGGTATATTATTACTTTTGCAAAATTTAAATTGGATTTATTAAATAATAAATTCACTAATAAAGGATTTATTTTATGTTTTCAGCATGCCTAGCTCTTTAGTGCAACTATTAGCTTCTGAAAAACTTAATGGCGACAACTATCGAACCTGGAAATCAAACTTAAACACGGTATTAGTAATTGATGATCTTCGATTTGTCTTGACGGAAGAAAGTCCGCCTAACCCTGGCTCAACAGGAACCCGAGTGAGTCAGGATGCCTATGACATATGGACTAGAGCCAACGACAAGGCAAAAGTCTTCATCCTGACAAGCATATCTGATGTTCTGTCTAAGAAGCACGAGGGCATGGCTACGACCAAAGAAATTATGGACTCATTACAAGCGATGTTTGGACAACCGTCCTCATCTCTTAGACATGAAGCCCTCAAATACGTTTACAATTCTTGGATGAAAGAAGAAACTTCTGTTCGAGAGCATGTCTTGAACATGATGGTGCATTTCAATGCAGCCAAGGTAAACGGTGCTATCATAGATGAAAGCAGTCAAGTCAGTTTCATTATGGAATCTCTCCCGAAGAGTTTCATTCAATTTCGCACAAACTCTGTGATGAATAAAATTGAATACAATCTGACAACTCTCTTGAACGAGCTTCAAACTTACCAGTCCCTTACTAAAGGTAAAGGACAAGAAAACGAATCAAACGTTGTTTCTGGTAAGAAGTTCCTTAGAGGTTAAAACTCTGGAACTAAGTCTGGATCTTTCTCTTCAAAGAATAAGAGTATTCAGTTGAAGAAAAAGAAAAATAAGGGAAAGGGAAAAGCTCCCATCACCAAGAAAGGCAAGAAGAAAAATGCAGAGAAAGGAACTGCAATGAGAACGGCCACTGGAGAAGGAATTGTCCCCAATATCTTGCAGAGAAGAAAGCAGAAAAGGCTGAAGCTGCCAAACTAGGTAAATATGACTTACTCGTTATTGAAACATGTTTAGTAGAGCAAGATGACTCTATCTGGATATTAGATTCAGGAGCAACTAATCATGTATGTTCTTCTTTACAGGAAACTAGTTCCTGGAAGGCACTTGGAGAAGGCGAGGTGACACTCAGAGTAGGAACGGGAGATGTCGTCTCGGCCGAGGCAGTGGGAGCTCTACAACTGTTGTTTAGAGATAGTTACATTTGGCTGGAAAATGTTTTGTATGTTCCTAGCATAAAAAGGAACTTGATTTCTATCTCTTGCTTAATAGAACAAATGTATAAAGTATCTTTTGAAGTTAATGAAGCGTTTATTATCAAAAGAGGATTTCAAATTTGTTCTACTAAACTTGAAAACAACCTGTATGTGTTAAGACCGAATGAAACTAAAGCTGTTTTTAATACCGAAATGTTTAAAACAACAGAGACCCAAAATAAAAGACAAAAAGTTTCTCATGATACTCTTCTTTGGCATCTAAGACTAGGAGACATAAATCGGAATCGAATAGAAAGATTGGTTAAAAGTGGACTTCTAAATCAGTTAGAAGATGACTCATTACCACCGTGTGAACCCTGCCTACAAGGCAAAATGACCAAACGACCTTTCTCTGCAAAAGGTTATAGAGCCAAAGTAACCCTAGAACTTGTGCACTCAGACCTTTGTAGTCCAATGAATGTCAGAGCACAAGGAGGGTATGAATATTTCATTAGTTTTATTGATGACTATTCAAGTTATGGCTATCTTTACCTAATGGTTCATAAGTCAGAGGCCCTTGAAAAATTCAAGGAGTACAAAGCTGAAGTTGAAAACAAATTAGGTAAAACAATTAAAACTCTTCTATCTAATCGAGGAGGAGAGTACATGGATTTAAGATTCCAAGATTATTTGATAGAACATGGAATCACTTCCCAACTTTCAGCCCCTGGTATGCCACAACAGAATGGTGTATCAGAAAGGGGAAACAGAACCTTGTTAGACATGGTTCGGTCTATGATGAACTATCAACTACCTGATTCGTTTTGGGGGTTTGCAATGGAAACTGCTGTATATATTATGAACATGGTTCCCTCCAAAAGTGTTCCAAAAACACCTTACGAGTTATGGAGAAGGCATAAAGGGAGTTTACGTCACTTCAGAACTTGGGGATGCCCAGCTGATAGGACCTAAATAGTCCTATTTTACAGCCTCTAATCTAAGCTTGTTAGAATCATTTTATGCTTTACTTGTCTTATTTACAAGTTAATTGAGTTTAGGCTATGTCGAGAGCCGATCGTGCTAATTGGTGTTAATTCGAGCCAATTACAGAGTTTTGGAGCCATCTCGATGTCTCGGACGACGAGGAGGTGAAAGGACCCAATCGTGTTGGAGCGGGCCTGGAGAATGACACCATAAGCCAAAGATTGAAGCCCTGTATCGAGAAGAAGCGAGACAAGACCGAGAAATTAAGCAGCAAGTCGAGATATGAGGCTGGCGTCGAGACGCTGCGCCTTGGCGTCCTGACGCCGACGCGAAAAATACTAGGAGTGAAAAGTTCGCAGTGTCTTGACGCTGCCTTTGGCATCTCGACACCGCCGTATTTTCTATATATATGTAGCCTCGGTTTAGTCCGCTGTTAGGTTAGAATTTTGGTCCCTTTACGATTTCTTTTGCCTCTTTTACATTCAAGTACTGTTGTAGACCATTCTTGGTCATATTCTATGGATTCTTTCATGATTATTGTTGCTTTTACTTCGTCTATGTGTAGCTAAACTCGTTTAGATCGTTGGATTGGGATTATGTCTTGATTCTTAATATGATTGGCTGAGTTTTCTGAGTTTAACTTGCTATTCTTACTGTATTTTCATTGAGTTTTGCATGTTATCCCGTTTAAACCAATACATGAGGCTAGTCTAATAGGATTGATGCCCTATGCGATTACCGCTTGTGTATTCTATCAGTTATTTTTAGAAAGCCACTAAGTTGAGGCAAGCCACTCTTTACGCGAGACGACCCTTGATAGGCCTAGGATGCATGTTAAAGGTCGTAGGAATTAGATTTAAATTGCATTTGAATTTAGTTCTTACGATTCCGGACCCAAGATCCCAAAGTGGCTAGATTTAATAGGTAGTTGCGAAATTGCTTGTTAATTAACTAGTTAGATATAATTAGTAACCGTTGCAGAGGTCTCAGATGGTTGCTAAATTATGTATATGGGGTGGCGAGCGACAATGTTAATATTAATTAATCTTGTTAATTGCAAAATTCACGGTTAGCAAGTTAATTAGCACAGGTTAGTGTAGGGGGGTCCTTCGAGTAACCCAGAAGCCAACCAGACTAATTAAATCAGCTTAGAACGATTATTAGAGAAAACTAGGTAGCCAACGAATTAGAATCAAGCATAATAAATCCCAATGCAACAATCCCTTTTCATGTTATTGACTCCCGTCAAATTTCTCTTCTGCATGCTTATTTTCTGTCTTTTAAAATTCAGCATTTAATTATTTTATTATTTTGCTTGTCCTTCATTATAAAAATCCCTCCTGTTTTCATAGGCACGAAATTCTATAACTGCTAGATCCCCCTTCCCTGTGTTGACCCCGACCGCTATTGCTACAAAATAGTAGTAGTGCCGTGGATTATAAATTTATTTGACATGACCTTTGACAAGTCGTCTCGTCAAATTGGCCCTGTTGCCGGGGAGGGGTGTTTTTCTAGTATTTTTAGGATTTTGTGTTTTTAATTCTTGTTTGCATGGTTTATGATCACACATTCTTCGCAGGGAAACGATCTTAGATTTGAACCTGAAATTTCTAGAGCGAAGACGAGATTTAGAAGGCAAGCAAGAAGGAGAAGAGTTAATAATCTCGGCGAGGTTGAAGTATCAGCCATGGCTGAAAGGACATTAAGGCAGCTGGTAGCGCCAGATCTGAACCAGCAGCCACTCTGTATTACCTACCCCGAGACGACAGGTAATTTTGAATTAAAGTCAGGTTTGATACACTTACTTCCTATTTTTCGTGGTAGTGCAGGAGAGGACCCGCACAAACATTTGCAAGAATTTCACATAGTATGTTCTGGTATGAGACCACATGGAGTGACAGAGGAAGCGCTGAACCTGAGGGCATTCCTCTTTTCGCTAAAGGATTCAGCGAAAGATTGGCTCTATTATCTTCCCTCCGGCTCTATCAGTACATGGAACGAGATGAAGAAGTAATTCCTGGAGAAATTCTTCCCTGCCAGTAGAGCTGCCAACATCAGGAAAGAGATCTATGGGATTTCGCAGATCACTGGGGAGACACTCCATGAATATTGGGAGAGATTCAAGCGTTTGTGTGCTAGTTTTCCACACCACCAAATCTCGGATCAGTTATTGATCCAGTATTTTTACGAAGGGCTACTTCCTATGGATCGAAGTATGGTGGATGCCGCTAGTGGAGGAGCACTAGTTAATAAAACACCTGTTGAGGCTAGACAACTAATTTCAAGTATGGCTGAGAACTCTCAGCAATTCGGGACGAGAGGACCACCTACAGTTGTGCAAGCCGCCACAAAAAGTGAGGTAAGCGAAATGCGCTCTGAAATGAGTGAATTGACTAAACTTGTTCACTCTTTGTGTTCAGGACAAGTGCAGGTGAAAGCTTGTGGACTTTGCTCAATGACTACCCATACTACCGATGCCTACCCTGAGATACAAGACAATGGAGAGGTGAATGCCATTGGTGGATTCAATGGGAATCAAAGGCAGTACAACCCATATAGCAACACTTACAATCCAGGATGGAGAGACCATCCAAATTTCAGTTATGGGAACCAACAGAAGCCACTGATGTTCAAGTAGAATCAAGCTTCCACCTCAACTTCAGGGATATCCTTTGATGAGGCACTTAAGAAACTTACTGACAGCTCTTTACAGTTCCAGCAAGAGACCAGGAACGCCATTCAGAATATGGGAAACCAAATCACTCTGATGGAAACCCAAGTTAGTAAGATGAACAACAAAAGCTCTGGTAAGCTGCCTGTCCAACCTGAGGTAAATCCTAAGGCGAACGTGAATGCAGTGTGGAGTGGAGTGGCCACACCTGACTGTCCCCCTGGATTCCCCGCTGTCTCTGATAAGTTTTCTATTTCCTCTGGCAAATTTTCTTCTTTAAATCTTAATGATAAAGATTCTTTTACTTGGCTTGTGAACTTCATTGACCCTACTACTCCAAGTGTGCAGGATGATTTAGATGTTTTTAGAAAAGTTAAGGTGAACATTCCATTGCTTGAGGCAATCCTGAAAATCCCAGCCTATGCTGAGTTCTTAAAGACTTGGTATGAAGGTATGGAAAAGTCCTCAGGTAAAGAAGAGGTTAGTGAAAATGTAAGTGCTCTACTTTTTGAAAACTTACGTGTAAAGTTCTCTGATCCTGGCATGTTTACTTTACTGTGTATGATCGGAGATTGCAAGATAAAATATGTCATGTTAGATCTAGGAGCATCGATTAATGTTATGCCTGTGTCTGTTTATAAAAGATTGAATTTAACTTATATTAAAACATCTGGCATAGTCATTCAACTTGCAGATAAGTTTTGCATTAAACCTCTAGGAATAGTTAAAAACGTTTTAGTTAAGGTGGAGGATTTGGTTTTTCCTGCTGACTTCTAATTTTTAGATACTCCTAACCCTGATTACAATCCATCTTCTGCTACGATACTTCTTGGTCGTCCCTTTATGAAGACTTCCAAGACTGTTATTGATGTAGATGAGGGTGTTGTATCAGTAGGATTTCAGGATAAAACCTTGTACTTTAAAATTTTTGATGACATTGAAAATCCTCATGCATCTTCTGTTGAATACTATATGCTTGAACCTGACACAGTGAATGATCGCACTTTAAATTCTAAATCATGCATGGTCACCAATAATGAGATGCATTCTTCTATTGTTAGATGCCCTGACTTAGATGGAGAATTGATTGATATAGTCGATGAACACCAAATAACCCTTACTGATAAATCTGGTGGAGTCACCAAGTTTTCATCTTCTAGGATTAGGGCTGAGCGAATTTTCTGTCAGACCACCTCTGCTTCCAATTTTTTCTACTTCTACCGAATCTTCCTTACAGGCCCTGAAATTACTGAAACAAGAGATTTCTAAAAACACTGTATTCTGGACCTGTGGAGAGAAGCCTCTCTAAGAAGAAATAGAGGAGAGCGTGGTCGAGCAAACGACCTTAAACATTTACACTTCATAATTTTACTGATTTCTGTTATTTCAATTCTTAGATAGGTTTTATTTTTATCAGTTGCTTTTATGCCTGTTTCTTTGTTTTTGTTTGTTCTTTAGGATTGGCGGTACCAAAGCGAAATTTCTACATCTATAAGAAAGCATGACTCACCACCCATGAGTGCAATATTCAGGGAAGTTGTACTCTTTCCCTATGCATTGTCTCATTCTTCATGATTTATTACATTGAGGGCAATGTAAATTGTAGGTTGGGGGTGGGGAATTATACTTTACACTTCTGTTGGGCCTTGAGCATCTAAGCGTCAGGCCAGCGTTTGTGCTTAATGAATCTCTTGCATGATTGTTGTGTATATGTTTGTTTAAGTGATGATGATTTCCTAGGATTGACTCAAATTTTTTGAAAATTTATTGCTTTCGATGAGTTATGACCGAGAGTGTTCAAAAAAGGAGCCTTTTTAAAACTTTTCTTGGATATGTCTTGCACTTGTTGGGTATCTTTCTTGCTTTAAAGTAGGACTTGAATACTTAGGAGCAAGTTACTTAGCTCATATTCCTGTTGTCACCCCGATAGGTGTAAGGTTAAGCGAGAAAGTCTAAATTTTTTGCAAAATAGTGTGTGGAGTCTTGCTTAGGAGAGAAAAAGAAAATATGCCTGCTAACAAAAAAAAAAAAAAAAAAAAAAAAGAGTGGAAAAATAAGTCAGTGAGTGCGAGCCAAAAGAAAAATCATATGCTCGTCATTTTTATTTCGAAAGAAAAAGCATGCTTGCATTGAGCATAAATGCTTAGGGGTAAAAAGAGCTACCTGTAGTGTGATCAGTTAGGCCAACCAAGAGTAAAACTCGAGTTATGGGTCTCTGCGCTGTAGTGTGAAAGCTAGTGCCCCATCCAAAACAAATGCAAAAAGAGAAAAAAAAGAGAAAAAGGAATTCCTTGATCAAGCACCTAAGCAAGAGGAAACAACCTAGTTTGTTCCATTTTGGCCTTTTAGCAAGACCTTAGTGCCAGTGTAGGGGGAAGATAGGATAAGAGTTGAGTAAACCAATCCCGGGCTAGTAAAGTCTTCTTTAGGTGGGATGGAACTTTCTTGTGCAAGATAATCTTTGAATTTTTTTTTATTTGTCTCCTCATTTGTCTCTCTTGCGAATGTCTCTTGATTACTTTAGTTTTTGGAGTATTTGAGTCTTGAGGATTAAATCACTTTTCGATTATATGCACAACGCCTTTCTCTTTGGTCTGTGTGTGCCTTGCCTGAGGACTAGCAAGATTTAGGTTGGGGGTATTTGATAGGACCTAAATAGTCCTATTTTACCGCCTCTAATCTAAGCATGTTAGAATCATTTTATGCTTTACTTGTCTTATTTACAGGTTAATTGAGTTTAGGCTATGTTGGGACTCGATCGTGCTAATTGGTGTTAATTCGGGCCAATTACGGAGTTTTGGAGCCATCTCGGTGTCTTGGACGGCGAGGAGGAGAAAAGGCCAAATCGCGTTGGAGCGGGCCTGAAGAACGACACCAAAAGCCAAAGATTGAAGCCCCGTATTGAGAAGAAGCGAGACAAGACCGAGAAATTAAGCAGCAAGTCGAGATATGAGGCTGGCGTCGAGACGCTGCGCCTGGCGTCTCGACGCAGACGCGAAAAATACCCGGAGTGAAAAGTTCGCAGGATCGAGACACTGCCCTTGGCGTCTCGACGCCGCCGTATTTTCTATATATATGTAGCCTCGGTTTAGTCCGCTGTTAGGTTATAATTTTGGTCCCTTTACGATTTCTTTTGCCTCTTTTACATTCCAACACTGTTGTAGACCATTCTTGGTCATATTATATGGACTCTTTCATGATTATTGTTGCTTTTACTTCATCTATGCGTAGCTAAACTCGTTTAGATCGTTGGATTGGGATTATGTCTTGATTCTTAATATGATTGGCTGAGTTTTCTGAGTTTAACTTACTGTATTTTCATTGAGTTTTGCATGTGATCCCGTTTAAACCAATACATGAGGCTAGTCTAATAGGATTGACGCCCTATGCGATTACCGCTTGTGTATTCTATCAGTTATTTTTAGATAGCCCCTAGGTTGAGGCAAGCCACTCTCTACACGAGATGACCCTCGATAGGCCTAGGATGCATGTTAAAGGTTGTAGGAATTAGATTTAAATTGCATTTGAATTTAGTTCTTACGATTCTGGACCCAAGATCCCAAAGTGGCTAGATTTAATAGGTAATTGCAAAATTGCTTGTTAATTAACTAGTTAGATATAATTAGTAATCGTTGTAGAGGTCTCGGATGGTTGCTAAATTATGTATAAGGGGTGGCGAGCGACAATGTTAATATTAATTAATCTTGTTAATTGCAAAATTCACGGTTAGCAAGTTAATTAGCACAGGTTAGTGTAAGGGGGTCCTCCGAGTAACCCAGAAGCCGACCGGACTAATGAAATCAGCTTAGAACGATTATTAGAGAAAACTAGGAAGCCAACGAATTAGAATCAAGCATAATAAATCCCAATCCAACGATCCCTTTCATGTTATTGACTCCCGTCAAATTCTTCTGCATGCTTATTTTCTGTCTTTTAAAATTCAACATTTAATTATTTTATTATTTTTGCTTGTCCTTCATTATAAAAATCCCCCCTGTTTTCATAAGCACAAAATTCTATAACTGCTAGATCCCCCTTCTCTATGTTCGACCCCGGCCGCTATTGCTACAAAATAGTAGTAGTGTTGTGGATTATAAATTTATTTGACACAACCTTCGATAAGTCGTCCCGTCACCAGCACATTTTTTGGTGCAAAACCTGAAGAAATTGGAACGACGTTCAAAATTATGCCTATTTATAGGATACCCTAAAGAAATGAAAGGAGGCCTCTTTTATGATCCTCGGGAAAACAAAGTAATTGTATCGACAAATGCCACATTCCACGAGGAAGATCATATAAGAAATCATCAAACACGCAGTAAACAAATACTTAAAGAGATTTCTGGAGAAGCTACAAACAAACAAACAAACAAAAGTTGTGAATGAAGCTAGTCCTTCTAAAAAGTCTCAAGATGTGAGAATACCTCGACGTAGTGGGAGGGTTATAATACAACCCGACCGTTACATGGGTTTATGACGCGGCCTGTCATGGGGCTCATGCCAAATAAAATTTATAATCCACAGCACTACTACTATTTTGTAGAAATAGTGGCCGGGGTCGAACACAGGGAAGGGGACCTAGTAGTTGTAGAATTTCGTGCTTACGAAAACAGGGGGGATTTTTAGAATGAAGGACAAGCAAAAATAATAAAATAATTAAATGCTGAATTTTAAAAGACAGAAAACTAAGCATGCAAAACAGAAATAAGACCGGGATCAATAACATGAAAAGGGATCGTTGGATTGGGATTTCTTATGTTTGATTCTAATTCGTTGGCTTCCTAGTTTTCTCTATTAATCATTCTATGCTGATTTCATTAGTCCGGTCGACTTCTGGGTTACTCGAAGGACCCCCTACACTAACCTGTGCTAATTAACTTGCTAACCGTGAATTCTGCAATTAACAAGATTAATTAATATTAACTTTATCGCTCGCCACCCCTTATTCATAAAGTAGCAACCATCCGAGACCTCTGCAACGGTTACTAATTATATCTAACTAATTTTAGATTAAGCAATTTCACAATCACCTAATTAAACTAGCCGCTTTGGGATCGTGGGTCCGGAATTGTATGAACTAAATTCAAATGCAATTCAAATCTAATTCCTACAACCTTTAACATGCATCCTAGGCCTATCAAGGGTCGTCTCGCGTAGAGAGTGGCTTGCCTCAACCTAGTGGCTATCTAAAAATAACTGATACAATACACAAGCGGTAATCACATAGGGCGTTAATCCTAATAGACTAGCCTCATGTATTGGTTTAAACGAGATAACATGCAAAACTGAATGAAATAGACACCAAGAACAGTAAGATGAACTAGAAAACTTAGCCAATCTTATTAGAGATCAAAGCATAAACCCAATCCAATGATCTAAATACGATTAGCTACTCATAGATGGAGTAAAAGCAACAATAGATATGAAAGAATCCATAGAATATGACCTAGAAAGGTCTACAAGAATGCTAGAAAGTAAAAGAAACAAAGTAAATCGCAAAAAGACCAAAATTCTAACCTAACGACAGACTAAACCGAGGCTACATATTTATAGAAAATACGGCAGCGGCCAAGGGCAGCGACTCGACGATGCGAACTTTATACTTCGGGCAATTTTTGAATCGGCGTCTCGACGCCAGCCTTGAATCTCGACTTGCTGCTTAAATTCTCGGTCTTGTCTCGCTTCTTCTCGGTATGGGGCTTCAATCTTCAGCTTTTGGTGTCATTCTTCAGGCCCGCTCCAAGACAATTGGGTCTTTTCACCTCCTCACCGTCCAAGACACCGAGATGGCTCCAAAACTCCGTAATTGGCCCGAATTAACACCAATTAGCATGATCGGCTCTCGACATAGCCTAAGCTCAAATATCCTGCAAATAAGACAAGTAAAGCATAAAATAACTCTAACAAGCTTAGATTAGAGGTGATAAAATAGGACTATTTAGGTCCTATCAGTTTAACTGAAACTCAACTCATCATACCTGATGATGAGATGGAGGATCCATTAACTTATAAACAAGCAATGGATGATAAAGATAAGGACCAGTGGGTCAAAGCCATAAACCTTGAGATGGAATCAAGGTTTGCTAATACTACATTAGAGATTATTTTGTTGGGATGGTATTTCAACTCGGTTTGGGAACTTGTAGATCAACCAAATGATGTAAAACCTATTGGTTTCAAGTGGATTTTCAAGAGAAAACGAGACCCAATTGGTAAGGTACAAACCTTCAAAGCCCGATTGGTGGCCAAAGGTTATACCCAAAGAGAAGGAATTAACTATGAAGAAACCTTGTCACTAGTTGTTTTGTTAAGAATACTTCTTTCCATTGTCGCTTTCTGTAACAATGAAATTTGGCAAATGGATGTCAAGACAACGTTTCTGAACGGTAATCTTGACGAGAGTATTTATATGGTCCAACCAGAAGGATTCGTAATCCAGGGAGAAGAGCAAAAGGTTTGCAAGCTTAAAAGATCAATCTATGGATTGAAGCAAGCTTCTAGGTCCTAGAATAAAAGATTTGACACTGCAATCAAATCTTATGGTTTTGAACAGAATACTGACGAACCTTGTGTATACAAAAGGATCGTCAATTCTACTGTAGCTTTCTTAATTTTATACGTACACAATATCCTGCTCATAGGAAATGATGTAGGAGTACTGACTGACATTAAACACTGGTTAGCAGCTCAATTCCAAATGAAAGATTTGGGTAAAGCTCAATTTGTTCTAGGGATCCAGATAATAAGGGATCGGAAGAACAAATTACTAGCACTGTCTCAAGCGTCCTATATCGACAATATTTTAGTTCGATATTCGATGCACAATTCCAAAAAGGGTTTATTACCCTTCAGACATGGAATTCACCTATCTAAGGAACAAAGTCCAAAAACACCTCAAGAAGTTGAGGATATGAAGCGAATTCCTTATGCATCAGCAATTGATAGCCTAATGTATGCAATGTTATGCACACGACCCGACATATGCTATGTTGTAGGTATTGTCAGCAGGTATCAGTCCAATCCAGGTCAGGCTCATTGGACTGCCATTAAGAATATCCTCAAGTATCTGAGGAGAACAGAAGACTATTCGCTGGTGTATGGTTCTAAGGATTTGATCCTTACTAGATACACTGACTCAGATTTTCAAACCGAAATAGATTCTAGGAAATCTACATCAGGATCTGTGTTCACTCTTAATGAAGGAGCGATTGTATGGAGAAGTATTAAGCAGGGATGTATTGTTGACTCCACGATGGAAGCTGAATACGTTGCAGCATGTGAAGCGTCAAAAGAAGCAATTTGGCTTAGGAAATTTCTAAACGAGTTAGAAGTAGTTCCTAACATGCATCTGCCTATCACTCTCTATTATGATAATAGTGGAGCAGTTTCAAATTCGAAGGAACCTCGAAGCCATAAACGAGGGAAGCACATTGAACACAAATATCATCTCATCCGGGAGATTGTACAACGAGGAGAAGTGATCGTCACATAGATAGCCTCAGAGCAGAACATGGCTGCTGCATTTACAAAAGCCCTCACGACTAAAGTGTTTGAGGGACATCTCCAGAATTTAGGACTACGAGTTTTTAGCATTTGATGTAATTGCTAATTACCTGACATTTTGTAACCTCACTTGAGTTTTAGTCCAAGTGGGAGTTTGTTGGGTTTTATGTCCTAAAACTCAAAGTCTGTAATCCTTTTCCAATAAAGATGTTATTCAGTGAATTGTTTGTTTATATACTCTAAATCCAATAGATAAACATCCATGGTTATAATATGAAATACTCGAACTATATTATGAATATGGACAGGGATGATAGGACCTAAATAATCCTATTTTATCGCCCCTAATCTAAGCTTGTTAGAGTCATTTTATGCTTTACTTGTCCTATTTACAGGTTAATTGAGCTTAGACCGTGTCGGGAGCCGATCACGCTAATTGGTGTTAATTCGAGCCAATTACGGAGTTTTTGGAGCCATCTCGATGTCTTGGACGGCGAGGAGGTGAAGAGACCCAATTGTGCTGAAGCGGGCCTGAATTGTGACACCAAAAGCCAAAGATTGAAGCCCTGAACCGAGAAGAAGAGAGACCAAGCCGAGAAATTAAGCAGGAAATCGAGTCATGAGGCTGGCGTTGAGACGCCGGTCTTGACGTCTCGACGCCGACGCGAGTTCGGGCCGAAGAAGAATGTCCGTAGCATCGAGACACTGCGCCTTGGCGTCTCGACGCCGGCGTGTTTTCTATATATATGTAGTCTCGGTTTAGTCTGCCGTTAGGTTAGAATTTTGGTCCCCTTTACGATATCTTTGCCTCTTTTACATTCCAGCACACTTGTAGACCATTGTTGGTCATATTCTATGGATTCCTTTATGTTATTTGTTGTTATTACTTCATCTATGCGTAGCTAAACCCGTTTAGATCGTTAGATTGGTTTTATGTCTTGATTCTAAATAATATTGGCTGAGTTTTCTGGTTTATGCTTGCTTTTCTTGCTGAGTTTTCATTGAGTTTTGCATGTTATCCCATTTAAACCAATACATGAGGCTAGTCAATTAGGATTGACGCCCTATGCGATTACCGCTTGTGTATTCTATCAGTTATTTTTAGATAGCCACTACGTTGAGGCAAGCCACTCTCTACGCGAGACGACCCTTGATAGGCCTAGGATGCATGTTAAAGGTTGTAGGAATTAGATTTAAATTGCATTTGAATTTGTTTCTTGCGATTCCGGACCCACGATCCCAAAGCGGCTAGTTTTAATAGGTGGTTACAAAATTGCTTGTTAATAAACTAGTTAGATTTGTAGTAACCGTTGCAGAGGTCTCAGACGGTTGCTACATTATGCATAAGGGGTGGCGAGCTATAGAGTCCATATTAATTAATCTTGTTAATTGCCGAATTCAAGATTAGCGAGTTAATTAGCACTAGTTAGTGTAGGTGGGTCCTCCGAGTAACCCAGAAGCTGACCGGACTAATGAAATCAGTTTAGAGCGATTATTAGAGAAAACTAGGAAGCCAATGAATTAGAATCAAGCATAATAAATCCCAGTCCAACGATCCCTTTTTTATGTTATTGATCCCGTCTTATTTCCATTCTGCATGCTTAGCTTTCTGTCTTTTAAAATTCTGCATTTAATTATTTAATTTTTGCTTGTCCTTCGATCACAAAAATCCCCCATGTTTTCATAAGCACGAAATTCTACACTGACTAGATTCCCCTTCCCTGTGTTTGACCCCGACCGCTATTGCTACAAAATTAGTAGTAGTGTCGTGGATTATAAATTTTATTTGATGACTTAGGGAGAATTCGACATCCTCCTAGCGGTCCCGTCAAGGGATCAAGTTCTAGTATATAACCTAAATGGTCTATAGTATAAGGATAAGGTTGGGTACCTTATCCTGGTGACACTATGGATGTGGCCTACTTTACGAACAAGAAAAACGACGTGATCCTAGATCGTTCATGTAGAGACATGCGAGTAGGGGTACCCTGTGTAAAAGAAGTTTACACAAGACCAGACCAAGAAATGAGTAACTCTTACTTTATAACGCCGTTTACTATTAAGACTGACTATTTCATGCGATGGCCTAGATAACTCGATCTTAATCCTCAACTTACTATGAACTTCCTGTTTGTTTGGGATTATCCTTTGATTTGCATGGGTGAGAGTGGCCAAACAGCGCTGCTCAATAAGCCTACCATTTTGGGGATAAAACTGAATGAATAGTTAGGGACATAGTATTGCAAGATGAAATTCACTCCTACCCGAATCAGGGATAGTAGAAAGGTTGTTCCCTTAAGTGCTGGCTCCAAGGCTTGAACTGTAACACCCCAGGTTTTCCAACCTCTAGCCTAGAGACGCTACTACAACCCTCAAACTATTATCCACAGATCTGAACCACTTTAAATCGGAAGTACCGAAAATTTCGGCAGCATAACGGAGTAAAATGGTCTGACCCAAGATTTTTACACCTGATAAACAAGTAAAACACTTCTAAACAACCAACCCAGCTCCACCCAACTACATTACAGAATCACAACCTACTTCTCTATTCGAGTTAGGCCTCGAAGCAAAATGCATTAAATCATTTCATGCAACAGAACGAGTTACCAAACAGCTTTTAACAACACTAGCAACTTATCCCAACGAATGCTAACTAACAACTTTGTTTCATAAATGATATAACAATGGAACTAAACTCTAAGTTCACAATATAAGCAACTCAACAAATCTCACCAATATAAACAACTAATCCAACTAGCCTATCAAAACATAGGTACGAAATAAAACCACGACATCCTAAGCATCTTCCTCGTAGCTCTCCTCCTCATCACCAAGATCCAGCTCATCGACCAAACCTGCAACATCTAAAATGTTGGGGGGAAGATGGGAAAGGGGGTATCAGTACAATCGTGGTACTGGTAAGCAGCTCACACTTACCAAGCCACAAACAACAACCAATACAATTAACATACTTAGCACACGCATCCAACAGGTTTACACGACCACAACAAACAACATGCTACAAACTAACAACGTGCTTTTAAGCTACACACTAATCACATGCTTAAAAACCACCAACTCATGCAAATGCACCACACGCTATGCACGCACGCACTAGACTCCACATGATTTCCACGTCATGCTCTGCAACTACATGATTTCCGCGTCATGCTCCGCTACACATGAATTCCGCGCCATGTGCTGCGCTAATTACATGATTTCCGTGTCATGCTCCGCACCTACCCCACATGAATTCCGCGCCATGTGTTGTGCCACTCATACGTGATTTCCGCGTCACGCTCCGCTACACATGAATTACGCACCATGTGTTGTGCCTCTCACCCGACTCATGCTACACATCCCCCATGCAACATGCTAACCAGACTCATCATGCTTGACTCAACAATCACTATGCTTAAGACAAGTACTTTAACATGCTTATACTCCTTAAGCACACACATCTCAAGCAGCACAGAAAACACGATTCATGCTTAACACGTCCGTTTCATTACAACACAACAGTTCATACATAGCACAAATATAAGGAAAGCAGATAAACAAACGATCATGCTTCATGCAGTCAAACAAGCTTAGTAAGTAGAAACTGCTTACCTACAACGCTTCCAAGGCGACCTTAGTAATCCAAGGTAGTCCAATAAAGCCCTAAATAACAAGGATAAAACCTACTGAATTAGAACCAACTTAAAGCGACCCTAAACATGCTTAAAAGGTCTAATTTAACTAAGAGAAGATCTATTTCCTTGCTGGACAGCCACTCAAGATCTCCCAAATTAAAAACCCAAAACCTTTAGACCATGGGCAACCATGTCTAAGGCTCAACGGGCAATGGGTATTCGCTGAATGACCATGTTCAAGGCTTTTCAGCCGCTGGACAACAAGTAAAAAGTCACACGAATGACATTCTAAGAACTCCTAAAACTTAGGCAATGCAACCAAGGCCTAGTTAATTAATGAGACTTGATCTAGCATGCTTTTTAAGCCACGAACAACAAGCAAAAGCTCATTTAAACCATGCTTATAGAACCTATAAAGGTCGGGCAAAGCTACATAGGCGACGAGACTAAATGGCATTGATGAACTACATGATTTAAACTAAAACAACTCATTAATAAGCATATTCTAGGACTTATAAAGGTTGAGCAACAGCTACGAGCCTAGATAAACCAAGGATAACGACCTACACATGCTTCTAAGGCTTAAACAACTAATGGGTAGCAAACTACAACGCTATAAACCAAGCGACAGGAAGGAAACTTACCCAAACGAACCCGTTTCAACGCTAGACGGGTTATCCTAACCTCTAACGATGCGCTAGAACGATCCTTGGGCAGTGGGTATTCGAGTTGGAGTGTATCGAACTCAATCGAACACTTAGACGACACTGCAGAACAGAAAATCAACACAATCTTAAATTTCCAACACCTAAAACGAATGGGTATTTAAATTTAAGCTTTAACCAAGAATGGGTAAGGCTTAAACTTACCGAACAAATAAGTCCGAGACCAAACTACTCGCTGGACAGAAGCGAAAACACGCGGGAGGTGGAATCCAAGCTGCTGAACGCGCACAAACTGAACGGAATGGGCGAAGGGAGGTTAGATCGAGCTCTAAACCACTTAAAACGAGGGCAGAGAGGCTTACCCACAAAGTTTACCTTGCTGAACCACACACGAAACAGAGAGACGGCGCGGACTGGCCTTGTTCGAAAATGCAGAAAGAGAGAACGATGCGCTACGGCGACGGTTCAGACTTCTCCGGTGAGGGCGACGACGTCCCAATTCTCGGTGGCAGAACGGTGCAAAGGGGACTTGTGCAACTTATTTCGCGTGAAGACCGGGAGAGAGGGAGAGATTAAAGACCCACAAACCCACGAAAAAACGCAAAGAGAGAGAGAGAACTCGGGGCGACGGCGGCACGACTATCGGCTGAGCGGTGGCGGGACGATCGACTACGCGGCGGTGCGACGATCGGCGGACGGCGGTACTGGGCAACGACAAGGGGGGCGGCTGGCTGGGCTGAAAACGACAAGGGGAGGGGGGGTCACGCGTGAAAAGAAAGAGAGATGGAGAGAGCTTTAGATTTTTCCCTTTTTTTTTAATTCCTTTTCCTTTAACCATTTCTTCTTAAACCCATAAAACTCCCAAAATAGAATTACTAAAGTTAGCCAACCACTAACTAAATTTACTCAGTAATGTGGAAATTCAATGCCTTGATCTGACCTTAACTGCCAACTGATAATTATTAGGCCTCTTAGGGAGAAATCAATTTAACACCATTATTAAACTTCAAAATCAAAATCCCAAGTGCCTTATTGCAATTCAATAATTTCATAAGTACAAGCCAAATAAAATTACACTTTATTCACTATATTCATGAAATTATTAACATTGAAACGCACGGGGCGTCACATGAACAAGGGGCCCCACCCTCTCATTGGCTCGAGAGGGACTCTGTTTAGTGGTAGGACCATAAACAAATTGTTCATTACAGGACCAGTGGACTTAAGGAATCAAGAAGTGCTATAGGGGTAAAATGGACTTTTTGACCTAGCTATACGAACGACTTGTGAAGGATTGACTTACCAATCATGGTTATATCGAGTGGACGAAAACATATCTACAGTGATGGAAGTTCAATTACTAGGCTATAGTGGAGTGACCCGGTAGTTAACGGATGTTGTTTAACTAGGTTAAAAGAGTTTAACTAGTTAAACCTCGAACCGTTGGAGCCCATGATCTGTAGGTCCATTAGGTCCCCTTGCTAGCTTAAGGAATAAACTTTGGAACAATATGATGGAAAGAATTTGAATAAATTCAAATTTGGTTTAGGGAAAACATCGGTCATATTGGATATTGCCGACACGTCAGGTTTTTTTATTAAACCTAACTTTGAGAGAGTTTAATACATTTAAATATGATTTAAATATTGAACATGTGAATAGGGATTCATGATCGAAAAGTTACATTTCAGAAATGATCGGAATTGGTAGCGAAATATTAATTTAATATTAGATATTAAGTTAATTATATATTTGATTATTTAATTAATAATTATTTTAAATTAAATTTGAATTAATTTAAAATTGAAAATTCAAATTTTAGATTTAAATTTTCATATTATTAATTATTGAATTAAATTAACTAAAACTCAATTTCAATTGAATTATTAAAATTAAAAAAGAAATTGAATTTTAGGAGGTGGAATGTATGGTGACTAAACCCATGCACTCCCCCTCATTAAACCACCAAATGCCACTTAATTTTGGGATCAATTGGTGTCAAATTTTGGTACATTTTCTCAATTATGTTTCCTCTTTAAATAGAGGTTAGAATGCTGGAGAAATGGTGTTGGAAATCATAGTGTTACGCTGCCAAAATCTCACCTCAAGCTCATTCACTCAAAACTCTCTCAAGCTTGTGTTTCAAGCTCTTTCCCTCTCAAATTTCATCACTAGAGGATCCCACAATCCGTTTCAAAGGCCTGAGAATAGCAAGGAAGATCAAGTGGTAGTTCGTGACAAGTTGGTGAGGAAAACCAACCAACCAATTCGTTCAATTTCAAGATAAAAGAGGTTGGTACCCACTGTCTCTGTTTTTTTTCCTTTTGGATAGCATGCTTTGTATGATCAAATTGATGTAATTATGTGTCTAAGATCCAAAATTGCTTCCACATGTTAGATATTAACACCTTCACTTTCATGCATAAGTATTCCCAGGGGTGTAAAATTTTTGGGTCGGGTCGGGTATACGGACAAACCAACCCGACCTGACTCGGGTCGGTTGTACAGACGGTGTGACTCGACCCGGTTCAGCTTTGACCCGAACCGGGTCGGGTCGGGTCGGGTCATCCGCATTTTTTTGTTTTTTAATATATAGCCCAGTATTCAGTTTCATATGTTCACATGAATAAACGAAATTAAAAACAAAAAATGGCTAAACACACAATAGTTTCAGATTCCTAAAACCAAATTCACTTCAAAAACTAAAACCACAATCGATTCCATCAGATTACACACACATTTTGACCAAAAGAAAATTCTCCTCAAGTTTTCTCATTTCTTAAACTAATCATTCTTTCTCCATTTTCAAGCAACCTGAATACAAACACCTCCACTTCTTCCAATCAATTCCGTAACATTCTCCTCAAGTTTTCTCATTTCTTAAACTAATCATTCTTTCTCCATATCCACTAACCTGTAAAACGTGCATGTTAAAACATCCAAGTGGAAGTACAAAATTCATGAAGATGTTCCACAAATCTTACAAATAGAGAGTCTATTTCAACAAATCTTACAAATAGAGATTAAAGAAAATAGGATCTCAAAGCTCGTTGAATCGACGTTGTGAATCAAAGCAATGCTAATTGAGTTGCATTTAAGCGGATTGAGAATTTAGAGGCTTCGTTCTTGGCTGTTGAGACATAAATCTTTCAAAATACCTCTCCATGTGGCGATGCACATTCTCCAGCTGTTGAGACATAAACTTCATAGAACCTACAATATCTCAAGTTTCCTGTCTGCTTTATCATCTAAATATGTTCTACTATATCATCCAAACACGTATCGTAATTCGCTCAGTTACTCAAGCAAAAGCAACAGCAGGTCCATTAACAAAGGAAATCATATCTGTCTCCTAATATACAACCAAAAAAGGGTCACCAACCAGCCTCACAAACAATAATCCTATCTTCAGGAATCGCTACATTCACAATTTCTTCAAATCAATCGTTCCCAGTTTCTAGAAGGAAGCAATTTCAGAGTTATATATATCTAACAAGTAATGCTATACATCTAAAACAATTTCAGAGTTATATATGTATCAAAGCAGTAATGCTATACATCTAAAACCTCTTAACTAGATTAAATAACCAGGTACCATGAGTGCATCAATCTCAACCCAGTATTATTGAGATGCTTGATGTTCTCAGAAATTTGGTGGTAGTTTTCATCAATCTTAACACTTATTATGAATTTACAACTAAAAATCCATTGAATTAAAACAAATACTAAACTGGTACCCAAAAAAAAAAAAAAAAAAAAAAAACAAACACTAAACTTAACATAGGTATTTGGATGGGATAATTCATAATTATGCTCAGCTTGTCAGTGTTTAGTTAAAAGATGATGGCATAATGGGTTTGGATACTCAGACAACAGAAGGTCTGGTTTGATGTTTCTTTCATCTATGCAAAGCTAGAATTATCTGCACTCCTTCATGTCTAAAAACATCCTAGTCTGCTTTCATAACTTTTATATTTATCACCACCTGAGAAAGACACTGATTAGGCCTGTCTGCTCTGCTGCTTGCAGAAGCTTTTTAAGTCATTTTTAAGGGGAACAACATAAAATGCTGTTTCTTCATGACCAAGAAGATTGAATCAGCCCGACCCATTTTCCATTTATTTTAACAAGTTTATGTCTCTACACAAAGAATTTACATTGACTTTTGAGTCCATTAGCCAACTGGTAGATAAGTCTTTTCTTATCAGATTATATACTTTTCCATTCATTTAATTGGACTCTGAAAGAACAAAAAGACAAAAGTAAATTAAATTGAAACATATTCATTGAATTAAATATACCTAATAACACCAACACTTATCATGAAATCTCAACAAAACTCAAAGAATTAAAACAAACACTAAACTTAACAAAACATGAACATAACAATTAAAAGAAAACTTTTCAAACTTAAGTTTACAGTATGAGCATATCATAAACATTTTTGTTTCACTTGAGTTCATACATAATCCAGTTCCCATAATCATTTCTAATTCTCATAGATTTTAGGCTTTGTAAACAAAGATTAAAAAAAACAGTAGCATTCCAAATGTTACACAAAATTTCTCACATATTGTTGAACTAGAATAACACACAAACATTATGACCTGTTTCTTTCCTTGAGCAAAGGTAACAAAATTACTCCCAATGAAGAAAGGGGGGACCGAAGAGAAACTCAAAATGCACAAACAGGAAAAACTCACTTCAGGCATTACAATACAAATATTACCCAAGAACAAAACAATAGCTAAAGAGAGAAAAAAAAGTGGCAAAAACGAAAGGAAAACCTCTTCAATATAAGCACTGTCCACCATTCCAATATTGGAAGCCAAAGTCCCGAAGCAATTACCAGAAAACCCAAATCATAAGAAGGGGAAAAGAACAGATAGAAAGAGGGGAAACAGAGAGAAAGAACAAAAGTGGTTAAAATAAACTTGAAACGAAGGACGACATTAAGGAGGAACCAAAATGACCGTTCCAACGCAAGTTCGGTAGAGGGAACTGAGATTGAAGCCTAATGGAGGAACCAAAACGATCCTATTAGAAATTCGAAAGTTGTGAAGAAAGACCAAGAAGACTAAGTAAAGAAAGTTACCCAAATTCGGCAAATGGATTGAAGAGCGAGAATCAGATCGGCGCCGACGACACAACTTCGACAACAGCGGAAACCTAGAAAGAAAACTACGGCTGTGAGGACGAACACGAAGAAGATGCGACAGCCAGCACAAGAGGAGATGAAGCTCTAAAGACGACGACAAGCACGAGAGGAGATGAAGCTCCGAAGAGTAGAAGACGGCTGCGTGCGACCAGAAATTGATCGAGGAAAGAAGATGCGGCTGTGAAGAGTGAAGACCGAAAAAAAGATCGAGGAAAGAAGATGCGGCTGCGATGGAACCCTAACTCTGGGTGTATCGATTCTGGTAAATAATTTGTGAGGACCAAACTGAACCTTTCGGTTCGGTTCGGTTCGGTTCCTTACACCCCTGTATTCCCATGGAAATAGCTTGAAGTGTATGTTCCATATTTGATATTAAATGAAGTTTAAGATAGACTTCAGATCATTAAGGACGTGTTTGGTTTATCTTTTCAAGTGTTTAATTTTGGAAAAAAAAATCATTTTGAAAAAATTTCTAGTGTTTGACAACCACTAAAAATGACTTATTAGAAAATGAGATTGATAAATAAACCATTTTGAGAGAAACACTTGAAACCAATTTTTTAAAAAAGAGTCTTTAATATACAATAACTTGGGTATAAAAACAACTATGAGGAAATGCAACTAAACATATGAGTGTTTAAATTCTAAACAATTTTTATACAAAATGTTTTTCAAAAAATGCAATCTTGAAAAATATTTAAATTAAAATGTATTCCAAACGGACCCTAAATGTAATTTCAGTTCTTTCAATGCAACTTGTCTTCAGTTTTAATGTAACTTTAAGTTCATATATGACATGACTTGAGTTTGTTATAAATTAAGTCCGAGTACATTTAATGCAAATGTTGATGCTCTTTTTAGCATAAAACAAGTGAAAATGAACTCCTTGAACTCCATTGCAATGTCTTATTAATCTTCTTAGTCTTTTTTTGACACATTTAATCTTCTTAGTCTTAGTCCTTGAATATTGGTGATTAAGGATTCATTTCAGTTTTTTTTTTTTTTTTAACAATTGTTTAAAAAGTTTTCAACTCAGTTCTTTATATTTTAACTCATTTGCGAATTTTAAAATTGACTAATGGTAAATCTACCTAACATAATATCTAGTGAACTAGCAAAAGTCCGAAGGAGGAAAAATGTCATTTAATAGAGAAAATTTTATAATTCTTCCTCCAAATTTCTAAGAAGTTGGTAGAAATTTTGAGTATTATTCTCTTGATTGACCTAATTTCTCTTCTAAATTTTCACCAATTCACTAAATATAATGTCAAAAAAGTTTATTATCAACCAATTTTAATATTCACGAACATGAAAGATATAATTCAAAAATATGAAAATATAAGCAACTAAATTCAAAATTTTTAAATATTAGATGCTAAATTGAAAAAAAAAAAATTCAAAATAATAGGATTTCTTTTTTGAACTCAACAATATATGTGACTGACAATTCAAATGCCTAACATTTTAGACTAAATTATATTTTTGGTTAAAAAAAAGTGTTTATAGATGAAATGAAAGGGAAGGGAAGGATACATGCACATTGGCATGCAAATTCCTGCGCATTGGTACAACACTTCAGTCACGCGTCCTGAACACATCCCGTACCCTTGCCTCCACTTCACCCACATCGCACTCCCACTCCTTTCATGCTTTTTTTCACTCACCCCATTGGCCCCCTCTTTAAAGCTTCTACTTTCGCTTCCCTCATCCTATATTCCCATTTCTTCTTTTAACTCATTCAATCCAATTGGAATGGGATCTTTTGATATTGAAGTTTGGTTATCAACTTTATCGGATTTGAATAAAACACTTGATATCGCATTTTAACAAGACCATGGTTTGATTCCCTACTCTACAATTGATGAACTTGAAGAAAAACTTAGGAATAGTTCTTTTAAATAAATCAATTGAATATTTGTAATCTCAACTACAAAGAAAATAGTCCAAATCATTCTAAAAAAAATCAAACAAATTTATTCTAGGGAAGGTCACAATGGAGTTTGGACTAGTTCCTTCATGTCTCTCTTTAACATTTTATGTACAAAATCTTATTAAAATATATTCTAATGATGTTTTTTGATTTTTTCTTCTTCTTTAAATTCTATGATGTATTTTACAGCTTTTTAAAATACAGTTACCAAAACATTTTAGGCAAATTACAGTGAAGTTGGACTTGGTTTATATTTAACCCTTAAACATCTCAAAACTTACATTTTTTTTTGTCCTTGGACTTCATTTCTATTTAATTTCTGAAGTTTCAAAGCTAGACTTTTTTGTCAGGGAGATTTGAATTTTGTTTCTAATAGGTCGCTTCTTGAATTATATTATATATTTTTTATTTCAAAAACATTTTCTATATTTTTTTTATTATTTCAAACCTTACTTAAATATTGCTAATCATTTTCACTTTAAAAGTGTAAGCAAAATATAAAATGATGTGATACAAAAGAAAACTAATGGTTTTATTCATTAATTTATATCGTAATTTCGTTAACAACATAGCTCAACTGACATAAAGTTTGTACTAATGATCAAAAGGTCTGTGGTTTGAATCTCCCACCCCACCTGTTGTAAAAAATATATATGTGTGTGTGTGGAGAGGGGGGAATTTATTAAAAAATAATTAATCAACTCTTTTAAATGTTGAACTTTGGACTGAATTATGGATCCGGCTTGTTGGGCATAGCCCAATAGGTTGTCCCCAACTTACTCTATGTAGGTGGGTCCATTGATGATTTATATCCAAGAAATCAACGGATGCCTGTTAAATTTAGGATAATTGTAATGGGTGGCAACATGAGGGTAAATAATGGCAAATATAGCAATTTTCAAATATGGCAAAATTTTTGAATTAATTTTTTATATTCCTAAATTGCCCCTGCCCCTAATTGGCGAGCGCATCATCTTCTTCCTCGTCAGTTTTTTTTTTTTTTTTTTTTTTTTTTTTTTTTTTTATATAGAAATCTTCTATCAGTCTTTCTATCACTGATAGATTCTATCAGTGGTAGAAAAATTTTCTATCAGTGATAGAAAGTTTCTATCATTGATAGAATAAAGTTTCTATCACTGATAGATTCTATCAGTGGTAGAAACATTTTCTATCACTAACATTTTCTATCAATGATAGAAAGTTTCTATCACTGATAGAAAAGCTTTCTATAGTGATAGAAGATTTCTATCACTGATAGAATCTATCAGTGATAGAAAAAATGATTGGCGCACGCATCTTCTTCTTCCTCGTCAATTATATATATATATATATATATTGATAGAAATCTTCTATGATAAAAAGTCTTTCTATCTTCTATCAGTAGTAGAAAAATGATAGAAATCTTCTATGATAGAAAGTCTTTCTATCATTGATAGATTCTATCAGTGTAGAAAAAATTTCTATCAGTGATAGAAAGTCTTTCTATCACTGATAGATTCTATCAGTGGTAGAAAAATTTTCTATCAGTGATAGAAAGTTTCTATCACTAATAGAAAAGCTTTCTATCAGTGATAGAAAATATCAATGATAGAAACTTCTATCACTGATAGAAAGTTTTTCTATCACTGATAGAATCGAAAAATTTTCTATAAGTGATAGAAAGTTTTCTATCAGTGATGGGCATTTTAGTAATTTTACTTTTTTGATGGTGAGATTTTGCCATTTTTGCAAATATTTCTGCGAGCTGCTATTTTTGCAATTAGTTTGGGCCATTTTGCTACTTTTGCAACTGGCCCTTAAATTTAAGGGGCAACTAGATAAATGGCATGTTTAATTGGACATTTTGAAAAATGGCCATATGATTTTTCCATTTGAAAAATGGCCAATTGTTATTTTTAGTAGGTTTTTTTTACAACGAATCAGACGAAAATGCCCCTTAATCGATCAATTCAAATACAGCGTAAATGCAGTGAATTATAAATACAAAATACAACATAAATTTAGAAGAGAATCTAGGGTTTACCCTTAAATTAAGGCCCGTTGAAAATCAATAACAAACATAACAAATAAGATAACAAAAATCAACTAATTAGCACGAATCAAGGGAGATAGTTGTAGAATTAAAAAATATATATATATATATATATATTGTTAACTCTTACCTTAAAAATAGGGAGTGCTGAATCGGTTAACTTGTGTGTATTTAATAAATTCATTTAGACACAAAACCCTATTTTCTTTTCCAAACCCTCACCAAATATTGTCTAGTTGGGTATTCAATAACCTAACTTCAAAGTGTATTTAGTAAACTTGCAAATAATTTCAATATTGAAAACCAGGAAGAAATCATTACTCACAAATGGTTACTGAACAATAAAAAACATTCAAGTTTATAAAAGGAAAAATTATGCAAATACAGTGTATTCAGTAAACAAATTATGCAAATACAGCGTAAACTAATAATTTACTATGCTAAACATCAAATCATCTAAAAAACGAGAAAAAATCATTACTCACTATTTCCCTCCAACTTAATTCGAAAATTGGGATTTAGTATTCACCTTGTTTTTTTTTTTAAAAAATCTGAAACCCTTGACATTCTTCCCATTTTCTTCGTTTTGTGCGGTCTTTCCCATTCTCATCTTTTTCGAACCATTACAAACGAAATTCTTGATAAACCCCCGATTTTCTTTTGGGCACCTTCCTCCAAATGCTTCTTCCTCCAAATGTTTCTTCCTCCTTCCTCCAAAAGCTTTCGTTTGGAAACCAGTAAAGACTTTGAAAAAAAATAAAAAATACTTTGTGTTGGAAAATAGGATACAAAGAGGAAAATAATGATAGATAAATACAAAATACAGTATTTAACACATACCTATGATGTAGATCAATAACCCTTTCAATGGCGATATGAACGACAGAGCAAAAAAATCGATGGATGGCAAAAAGTTGGGTAAAACGATGAAGATGCTAATTAGATAATTAAAATAAAAGAGTCTAATCGAAAATTAAAAATGAAAATCTAATTTCTATGTAATCTTTTAGTTTTAATAAAGATAAAATCTGAATTTAAATTTTGAGAGATAGGAGAGAGAAGATAGATACTGTAATTCCTTGATTTATGGGATAAACTGTTTTGTTTTGTTTTTTTTTTTTTTGTTTTTTTAAAATTAAATCAGCTAGTGGCTTCCTACAAATAGGGTGTGAACATGAAACTTGACTCAAGGGTATAATTGGAAAGACGATCCTCACGAAAATAGGTTAAAAAAACGGTTTAGCCATTTTTCATTAAAAAATCCGGTTTGGCCATTTTTCAAAACTACCCTGTAATTTTTGGCCATTTCTAAGGATTTCCCTAAGTTTAAATGCATGTTTTCAAATATAGTCACGAGATATTTTTTTGTATTGAAAAAGTGGCAAAACCAGTTTTTGAATTTTTAAGTTGAATTTATCAAATGACAAAAATACCCCCTAACAAACTAGCTAACCGAAATAATGGAATTATTGAGCAATTATAACAATTTTAAAATTCAAATCAAAATAAATCAAAACCTACAAATCTCTTAGATCAATGAATTGTTGGAGAACAGAATATCAAAATTACATAATAATGAAAAAGTCATCTAATTGATTAATCAAAATGTTTACAATGATTATTTCATCAATATTCTTAGTTTTAAACATGTTAAAATATTACTTGTAATTTTGAAACACAAATACCTCATATTCACAGGAACTCATTAGAATTGAATCTTTAGAGTAAATTAGGAAATCAAGTAAGCAATAATTCAGTGAATCCAGTAGTCCGACGACTCCATCTTCTCATTTATTTAATTCGGTTTTGCTATTTGTGTGAGCTTTTGCATGTTCTTTGATTTTCTGGTTGTTCTGCGGTCCTATCTTTCTTATTTAATTGTTAGCAACTATTTTTGAAACCCCCATTTTCTTGTGACCCTCTATAAAAACCCAAATTTAATAAGAAAACACCTCTTCTCAGTGGACGTACCCGTCCACTGCTGCTGGAGAGTAGTTATGAGCCAGTTACAAATTTTATTTGGTCGAGAGGCCTTGACTGTTGGATTGGAATTCCCTAACTCCGTTAGTGGAAGCAAATTGAGACCATTCGTAGTTAATTTTATTTCCATCAAAATACCAATACATTGGCAAAGATTTAGAAATCTATTCTAAATCAATTTATTAAGGCTAAGCATACAACCTTAGATCTAATCTAAAGGGAATAAACATACATACCATCGTTGTCGTCTCTGAAATATCAAGAACGACTTTCTTGATTTCATAGGAACCAAGCGTCAACAATTGGGACACCACCAATTGATCTTCCCCGCTATGACTTTGAGATTAGGAACGTAGTTGTGGGACTACCTAATCTTGAATGGGAAAAACTCTAGAGAGAAAATTCTCCTTTTGTGTTTTTGAGTTGAGAGAATATGAGATGAGGCTAGAATGAGACCTTAGGGTTGTGTTTTGTGTATCACCTAAACCCTTCGTTTAGTGTTCTATTTATAGGAAAAAAGACCATGAATAAAATATTCACAAATAATCAATTATTTCCATAATTGATTAATCATTTCTATAATTAATCATTTCCATAATTGATCAATTCCACAATTGATTAATTATTTCCATAAATGATTAATTACTTCCATAAGTGATCAATCATTTCCATAATTGATTAATTATTTCTATAATTAATAATCTCCATAATTGATTAATTATTTCCATAAATGATTAATTACTTCCATGAGTGATTAATCATTTCCATAATTGATTAATTACCCAATTAATTAATTCTATAATTAATTAATTACCTAATGAAATATCATATATTTAATTTCATGTCTTCTATTAATTAATTAATTATCCAATTAAATACCATATATTTAATTTCAAGCATTCAATTAATTAATTCTATATATATGAATCAAATTCATATTAAAATTTGAATTTCTTCAAATATTTATTTCTCTCATATATTATAGTTTAATTAAATCACATTTAATTAGACTAAATTGAATAATGAATTAATTAATTTACTAATTAAATATCATATATCCAATTAGTCATATATTTGAACTCCTTCAAATATATAATTCTCTCAATTAATAAAGTTTAATCACAATTTAAACTTTATATTATAATGTATCACCATACATTATATTAATTGTATCTCATGCAATTAATTTGATTCCCATAACGAATTTGAAGAATTCAAATTCTTTTCAAGATAAATTTGTTCCTAATTACTCTTTACGTGCTAGCAGGGGGACCTAATGGGCCTACAGATAAGAAGCTCCAATGATATGAAATTAATTGACTAAACTCATTAATCAAGTCAACCAATATTCATTAATTGTGGGTCATTCCACTAAAGACCCACAATTGAACTCTTATCACTATAGAGCGTTTATGTGTCCATGGATATAGACCTATACCAGTAAGTCAATCCTTCATGAGTGTCCGTAACCACAATTGGGTCAAATTACCGTTTTACCCCTGTGTTACATCCGTCTCCTTAAGTACCAGTGTTCCCCTAATGAACAACCTGTTTATGGTCCAACCATTAAACAGAAAGTCCCTCTCGGGCCAGTGAGAGGGCGGGATCCCTTTGTTCAAGTACCGGAGTCACTACTTAAGGGAACACTCATCTACTTCTCCTACAAGTGGGAAGGAGTGAATTCCTTCTTGTGTTGTCATGTCTCCAGCCTCCCACTCGGTCTTGTCCCCTATAGGCCACTCTCACCCATGTTAATCAAAGGAAAATCCCTCATGAGAAAGAGTTCATGACACACTCAGGATTAAGACTGAGTTACCTAGGTCATCCTATCGAAACAGTAACCTAACTAGTTAACGGTGTTCCTGAAGGAGTGAAGAACACTCAAGCAGAAGCGATTACGGGTCTTAGGCCTTGAATTTCATGAATTTCTTTAAGGAAGCATGCTGAATTTTAATACGAAAAACAGACGAATGAGAAAACCAACCTTGAAAGCTTGAATTCGTTGATCCCTTTGGTTGTTTCTCCACACGAATGACTCGTGGACTACCGCTAGAGTCTTCCCCGCTATTCTCCAGCCTTAGAACGGGCTTGTGAGAACCCAAGCATTATGAAATTGAGGAAGAAAGGTATGGGTTTTGAGAGCTTGGAACTCACGGTTTTTGGAGAGAATTTTGTGTCTTTTTTTTCATTTTCTGATTAGCATGCAATCCACCTCTTTAACACGCTTTTAAAGAGTGAATTATGCTATAAGTTTCAACCTCATGAAGACACACACATAGGGATTGAATAGGTGGTAAAATAGGTGTTTAATTTTTAACATAAATGTTCCATTAAAACCCACCAACTTTGAAATTGATTTTCTTTTCAATTTCCAAATTAAAATCAATTCTAATAATTGAATTTAATTAATTTAAATAATTAATTAAAAATTTTAATTAATTATAATTATTTTAATTTAATATCAAAATATCAAATTAAATAATTGTATCAATCCCTATCTTTCTCAAAACCTGTTTTTCCGAATATGAATCAATATTCAAATTCAAATCGAATATGTATCGAATACATGTTTGCATTATTTAAATATTATTTAAATAACTCCAAGTCTCTATTTAATTATAGTTTAATTCAAAGATTAAACTAAAATACATTAAATATATCGCATACAATTTAACGTTAAATTTCCCTAAACCGAATTTGAACATTTTCAAATTCTTTCATCACTTTGTTCTAAGGTTTAGTCTGTTTGAGCTAGTAGGGGGACCTAATGGACCTACAGATCATGGGCTCCAACGATACGAGATTAACCGGCTAAACTCTTTTATCCTAGTTAACCAACATTCGTTAACTAACGGGACACTCCACTATAGCCCGTAGTTGCACTCTCCTCACTGTAGATATATTTCTGTCCACCCGATATAACCGTGATCAGTAAGTCGACCCTTCACAGGTTGTTTGTAACTATAGCTAGGTCAAAAGTCCGTTTTACCCCTATAGCACTTCTTGTTCCTTAAGTCCCCACTAAGTCCCTAATGAACAATTGGTTTGTGGTCCGACGACTAAACCTAAAACCTCTCGGGCCAATGAGAGGGTGGCACGCCTTTGTTCACGTCCCAAAGTCAGCACTTAAGGGAACAACCTCTCTATTATCCCTAAAGACGGGTAGGAGTGAATTCGATCTTGTAGGACTATGTCCCCAACTATCTACTTGTTCTTATCCCCAAAGTGGTAGGCTAATTGAGCGACTCTGATGGGCCACTCTCACCCATGCAAATCAAAGGATAATCCCAAATAAACAGGAGTTCATAGTTAGCTCAGGATTAAGATCGAGTTACCTAGGTCATCGCTTGAAATAGTCAGTTTCACAGTAAACGACGTTATAAGGTGAAAGTGACTTATTTCGCGGTCCAGTCTTATGCAAACTCATTTGCATAGGACGCTCCCACTCGCATGTCTCTACATGAACGATTCAGGATCACATCGTTTGTACTAAAACAAAGTGCATCGCTTCACATAGTTTTCCTAGGATAAGGTACCCAGTCTTATCCCTATACTATAGACCGTTTAGGCTATTACTTGAACTTGATCCAGTTTTATGACACTACATGAAGTTTAAATGTTCATGTCATAGCCAAGGATTCTAGTTTATTGGATTCAGGTTAATTAATGCATAAATAAAACAACTTTTCGACAACCAGAAATTCAATTATTTCAATAACGTTTTATATTTAACTTTGTTACATTTACTATCCATGAGTTTTAGGGCATAAACCCCAACAAACTCCCACTTGGACTAAAACTCTAGTGGGCTGTACAACAATCAAGAACCATAGTGGGTTTGTATTAACAAATGCTAATACATGTAAAATACAATAAACTAGGGCATCTAGCATACCCTTTACATATCTCCCACTTGCCCTAGATTACACTTTGTACATTACTCGTAGACCTAGACCATCTAGTTGTCCCTCGAACACTTTTAGCCCTGAGGGCCTTGGTAAATGGTTCAGCAATGTTTTGCTCTGAGGCTATGCTCGTGACAATTACGTCCCCTTGATAAATAATCTGTTATATGAGATGTACGTTGTCGTTCTATACGTTTGCCTCGTATTTGGAACAACCTCCTAAGCCATACAGACTTCCAAGCTTGCTTCATAAGTAGCAACTTTCTTGGCCTTCAAGAAAATGTCTGTAATGCTACGCCATCTCATAGCTCCCTGTCAAGGGTAAATCCTGATCCCGATGTGAATTTCGTTGAATCCTAATCGATGTGCCAATCAGAATTAGTGTATCCTGTAAGGATCAAAATCCTTAGTGCCATACACGAGCTTTTATACCCTCATTCTTCTTGAGGATATTTTTACTGCAGTCTAGTGGCCTTACCCTAAACTGAATTGGTATCTACTAACAATCCCTTATTGCATACCATATGCCATGTCTGGCTGTCTATTGTCGAAGCATAGGGAATCCGTCTCAAATCCTCAACCTCTTGAGGTGTCTTAGGACACTGCTCCTATGACAAATGAATTCCATGTCGGATAGGTAGCTAACCGTTCTTGGAATTTGAATCTTATATCTAGCCAACACTTTGTCCATATAAGATATTTGAGACAGAATAAGCGATTTGTTCTTGCTATTCCGAACGTTTTGGATTCTAAGAACATACGGAGTCCTTTCCAAATCTTTTATTTGGAATTTGGTTCCTAGTTATTTTTAAATGTTAGTTTAGATAAACTATATCATTCCCAATGAGTAGGATATCATTTACATATCATACTAAGAAAAGCTACTGAAATATTGATAATCCTTCTGACGACATAAGGCTCATTGATATTCTGGTTAAAACTATAAGATTTTAATCGTGCATTAAACCTTATGTTCCAAGATCAAGACCCTCAGTTCAATCTATAAATAGATCGATTAAGTTTGCAAAACCTTTTGCTCTAGATCCTGGGCTATGAACTCTTCTGGTTAATACCAGACTGAATTGGAGTACTCATACTTCATTTCAAGGTTCATAGTTTTGACTCAATTGTCTTTATCAATGTCATCCATTACCTGATTAAAGGTCAGTGGATCCTCGATATTGTCATCAGGTATGACAATCAGAGTTTCAGTTAAACTTATAAAGTATTCATTAGGTTGATTAACAACCTTCCCACTGCGTTGAGGCTCTCTCAACAATTGAGAAGGACGAGACTGATTTATTATGTCAGTTTGATCAACAACCTTTGTTGAAGGACTATTATCAACAACACCTCGTTGATACATTTGTAGCTTTACTATGTAACTTATTTAACACTCTCTTAATACGTGATTTGTGATTTCTAACGTGGTCTTCTTCTAAGAAAGCATGTATTTTTCCATACAAATACTTTCTTTTAAAGAAGCATCTGAATCTCGTTTCTTTTGGGGTAACCAAAAACAGGCATATTATCGAATAAGGTTCTAGTTTCTTCGGGATTGTCTCAAGCATATATGTAGGACATCCCTAAGTTTTGAAACAACATAAACATACTTTATGCTCTTTTTTAGAATTCAAATGATGTTTCAAAAAACATTCTTTTGAGAGAACCATAATCACATTTTAAATTGCAGTCTTTGACTGCTTAATCCAAAACGAGTTAGGCAACCAAGTATAACTCATTATCATGTGAACCATGTCCAACAAGGTTCTGTTTCTCCTTTCTGATACATCATTCTACTATGGTGTACTAGGATTGAGAGTTAGGACATAATTCTATATTCTATCAAATAGACCTGGAATCTCGAGTTCATTTACTCTCCACCTCGATTGTATCAAGGTATCCCCATCGCTCTACCTGATTTGGTTCTTAACCTCAGCCTTATACTCCCTTAATGTTTCAAGGGTTTTCAGACTTATTAAGTAGAGTATACCTTGAATAATCATTAATAAAATGAATGAATTATTCATTCCCTCTTCGAGTCTCGACATTCATTGAACCGTAGTGATCTGAATGCACAAGCTGTAAGGGTTCTTTAGCACGATAACCTTTTCCAGTAAAATGTCGTTTAGTCATCTTGTATTTTAAGGCATGACTTACAGCGAGCTAATGAGTCATCTTCTAACTCATTTAGAAGTTCATTCTTTGACCAGCCTCTCAATCCTATTGAGTTTTAACATGGCCTTAACCTTAAGTGCCAAAGACATTTACTATGAGAAAAACGTTGCCTTTTGGTTGAGTCTCAGCGGTTTTAAACATCTCATGAGTTAGAAATCGCTCTAGACTTTATCGGTCTTAAAACATATATTTATTCTTCATGTTTGCAGAACAAATATTGGCATCCTTTTGAAATGAACAGTTCATACATTAAAAGGTAACAAAATAGCATTGTTTTAGCAAACGAGATATAGAAATTAAACTTCTTTTAATCTAAGGAACTATGTACATCAAATAATATGTATCGTTCCTCGGAGAAGAATAACTTTATGTCTCCCACTGCCATAGTTGAGATGAACTATTCTATTTTCAACTCTAAGAGTCATCATACTAGCTCACAACTTATGCCAGGAACTCATTCCTCGAGAAGAACATACGTGATTAGTGAGCCTTGTATCGAATATCAAGGTCGAATCACTATTCCCACTAAGCACGACTTTAAGACAAATAAATCTTATTTTAGCGTCTTGGTTCATGTTCTTCTTGGCTAGGCAGTTTGTTATGTCATATTTCTCATGAATATTTCAAAAACAAATTAGACATAACATCTCGAGGACATTCCACATTTTAAGACCATTTTCAAATCACTTACCACGATCTCAGTGTTTAAGTTCGTTTTCTTAGTCGTATGTTTTTATACCAATAACGTATTTGGCGTATAGAAGAGGCATTTATAGAACCTATACTTATTGTTGAAAATAAACAAATAAACTTTCAATTGGTTGTCTAAATTTTAACCCATTACCTAATCCAATCAATTTAGCAAAAGCAATTAAGCGCCCTATGAATCATAATTATTTTGCAACAATACTTCAGAGGTTTAGAGCAACTCCCACCGAGGGGTGATCAGCTACTCCTCCTCTGAATTGAGACGTTCTCAACCAAACGCTAACACCATAATCACTCATATCCTGTTAGTGTTTAGTTACCGTTGTTTGGTCAAGAATGAAGGAGTGAAGAACACTCGAGCGGAAGCGTTAGTGGATCTTAGGCACCGATTTTCATTAATTTTGAAGATTAAAAGCATGCTAAAACAAGAACAAAAACAGAGCATTTCATAAATACCTCTTGGAGCTCCGAATTGAAACGATTCGTTGGAAGTTTCTCTATACGATCGAGCCATGACGACCACCGAGATCTTCCCCGCTATTCTCCGGCCTTAGAACATGATGAATTTGGAAGGAAGAAAATGAGAGAGGAAATGGGTTTCTTCTCATTCTTGTTCACGGTATTTTGAGAGAGAAAGAAATATATCAGCACCTCTTCATTTTTAATCTCCTGTATATATATCCCAAGTACATGCATAAATCATAAAGGGATTCTTGGACAGCAAGATTATGAAGAGGTTATGTGTGAAGATAGGTGTCAAGTTACAAGAATTAACCTCTTGAATTTTAAGAATTGTAAAACCAAATTCAATTTGAATTTTTTACAATTCTTATAAAATGAATTTCCAAAAATTCATTTTCATTTTCTTTTTAATTAAAATTAATTCAAATAATTAATTTTAATTCAATATTAATTAAACAGTTTAATTAATTATATCAACTAAATATCAAATTTTTAATCAATATCATGCACCAATCTCGATTTCTCTCATAACCGATGAATATGAATCATTATTCAAATCCAAACAAATTATCTTGAACGTGAATCCCTATTCACGTGTGTTATATTTAAATCATATTTAAATAACTATATCTCTCTTAAAATATGGTTTAATAAAAATAAACCGATACGTTGTATTATATCGAATATAATTAACAATATCTCCCTAACATGAATTTGAACGTTTTCAAATTCTTCCCTCACTCTGTTCTAAGGTTAATCCGTTTGAGCTAGCAGGGGGACCTAATGGACCTACAGGTCATGGGCTCCAACGATCCGAGATTAACCGGTCGAACTCTTTCAATCCTAGTTAACCAACATTCGTTAACTAACAGGACACTCCACTATAGCCTGTAGCTGAACTCCCCTCACTGTAGATATATTTCTGTCCACCCGATATAACCGTGATCGGTAAGTCAATCCTTCACAGGTTGTTCGTTGCTATAGTAAGGTCAAAAGTCCGTTTTACTCCTATAGCACTTCTTGTTCCTTAAGCCTTCACTGAGTCCCTAATGAACAATCGATTTGTGGTCCGACCACGAAAACTAAAACCTCTCGGGCCAATGAGAGGGTGGAGCGCCTTTGTTCACGTTCCGGAGTCAGCACTTAAGGGAACAACCTCTCTACTATCCCTAAAGACGGGTAGGAGTGAATTCCATTTTGCAGGACTATGTCCCCAACTATCTATCCGGTCTTATCCCCAAAGTGGTAGGTTGTTGAGTGTTGCTGTTAGGTCACTCTCACACGTGTAAATCAAAGGATAATCCCGAATAAACAGGAGTTCATAGTTATCTGAGGATTAAGATCGAGTTACGTAGGTCATTGCTTTGAAATAGTCAGTTACACAGTAAACGACATTTATAAAGTGAAAGTGACTTATTTCGCGGTCCGGTCTTATACAAACTCCTTTGCATAGGACACCCCCACTCACATGTCTCTACATGAATGATTTAGGATCACATCGTTTGTGTTAAAACAAAGTGGGCCTCGTCACATAGTTTTTCCTAGGATAAGGTACCCAGTCTTATCCCTATACTATAGACCGTTTTAGGCTATGCACTTGAACCTGATCCAGTTTTATGTCACTACATATTGTTCGAGTGTTTCATATCATAGCCATTGATTCTGGTTTATTGGATTTGGGTTAATAAATACATAGATAAACTAATCTTTCGACAATCGGAAATTGAACTATTTCAACAACGTTTTATATTTAACTTTGTCACATTTACTATCCACGAGTTTTAGGACATAAACCCCAACAAACTCCCACTTGGACTAAAACTCTAGTGGGCTGTTTATAACTCGTAGACCTAGACCATCTAGATGTCCCTCGAACACTTTTAGCCGTGAGGCCCTTGGTAAACGTTTTAGCAATAATTTACTCTTGAGGCATTCCTCGTGACAATCACGTCCCCTCAACTCATAATCTCTTAGATGAGATGTACGTGTCTATTCTGTACACTCGCCTCATATTTAGAACAACTTTCCAAATGAACTTCCTAAGTCCTACAGAATCCTGGACCTGCTTCATAAGCAGCAACATACTTGGCCTTCAAGATGAAGTCTATGATACATCCTTTCTCGATGTTACGCCAACATATACCTCTTTGTTTAAGGATAAATTCTGATGCCGATGTGGATTTCCATGAATCCTGACCGGTGTGCTAATCAGAATTAGTGTATCTTGTAAGGAACTGATCCTTAGCACCATACACAAGCCTATAATCCTTCGTTCTCCTCAGATACTTGAGGATATATGTACTGTAGTCCAATGGACTTACCCTGGACTAAATTGGTATCTTCTGACAATCCCTACTGCATACCTTATGCTAAACCTGACAACTGATTGTCGAGGTACGAGAATTTCATCTCAAGTCCTCAACCTCTTGAGGTGTCTTAGGATATTGTTCCTATGACAAATGAATTCCATGTTGGATAGGTAACTAATCGTTCCTTGAATTCTAATCTTATATCTAACCAACACCTTTGTCCATATAAGATATTTGAGACAGAGCTAGCGATTTGTTCTTGCTATTCCAAACGTTTTGGATTTTTAAGAACAAACTAAGCCTTTCCAATTCTCTTATTTGGAATTAGGCTGCTAGCTAATTTTTTAAATGTTAGTATTGATAACCTATATCATTCTCAATGAATAGGATATCAAACATATACCAAACTCAGAAAGCTACTAAACTATTTTTAATTCTTCTACTGACACAAGAGTTGTCAATACTCTGGTCAAAACCATAAGTTTTAATTATGCATTAAATCTTAAGTTCCAAAATTGAAACCTTCAATTCAATCCATAAATGGATTGGTTAAGGTTGCAAACCTTTTGTTCTAGATCTTGGTCTATGAACCCCCTTTTGGTCTATACCAAAATTAATTGAAGTACACGTACTCCATTTCCAGGTTCATAGTTCTGACTTAATTGTCCTAATCCACGTTATCCATTACTTTGTTAAAAGGTCAATGGATCCTTGATATTGTCATTGGGTATGACGATAAGAGTTTCATTTAAACTCATACAGTTTTCATTAGGTCGATTAACAACCCTCCCACTGCATTGAGGCTCTCTCAACAATTGAGAAGGACAAGACTAACTTAATGTGTTAGCTCGATCAACAACCCTTTGTTGAAGAACAAATCTTATTAACAACTCTTTGTTGATATATTTGTAGCTTTACTATATAACTTACTTTAACACTCTCTTACTGCGTGGTTGTGATTTCTAACGTGACCTTCTTTTAAGAAAGTAACATTTGTCCATACAAATACTTTCTTTTGAAAGAAGATTCGATAACCTGTTTCTTTTGAATAACCTATAAATAGGTATCCCATATGAATAATGTTCTAGTTTGATCGGGTTTGTCATCTATGCATGACATCCCTATGTTCTGAAACAACATAAACATATTTTATGCTTTTTCAGAGTTCAAGCAATATTTCAGAAACATTCTTTTGAAAGAACCATATTCGTATTTAAATTGCAGTCAACACTGCATATCCCAAAAACGAGTTTAGGCAACTTATTATCGAATGAGTCATGTCTAACATGGTTCTGTTTCTCCTTTCCGATACATCACTCTTATATGATGTACTAGGTATTGAGAGTTAGGACATAATTCCATATTCTATCAAATAGATGTGGAATCTCAAGTCCATATACTCTGCACTTTAATCGGATCGAAGTGTCGTTATTGTTTCACCTAATCTTGGTTCTTAACCTCGGCCTTATACTTCTTGAATGTTTCAAGAGTTCGGACTTACGATGCATTAGGTAAACATAGAGCACCTTGAATAATCATCAATGAAACAAATGAATTATTCATTCCTGTTCGAGTATTAACATTCATAATGTATTAGCTCCAAGGTTTCTTTTGCACGATAACCTTTTTCCTGAAAAAGGTCATTAAGTCAGCCTACTTTTAAGGCATGACTTATAGGGAGGTAATGAGTCATCTTCTAACCTGTTTAGAAGTTCATTTTAAGCCAATCTTCAATCCTATTGAAATTCAATATGGCCTAACCTCAAGTGCCAAAGATAGGTACTTTTGAGAAACTTGTTGCCTTTCTTTTGAGTCTCGGCGGTTTTAACTCATGATTTAAAATTATTCTGGACTCTATCGGTCTTAAAACGTATATGTTCTTCTTTTTATGTTTGCAAAACATATATTGGCATCCTTTTCAAATGAACAGTTCATACAAAAGGTAACATAATAGCCTTGTTCTAGCAAACAAGATATTGAAATCAAAATTTCTTTTAATCTTATGAACCATATACATTAATTAATATGTATCGTTCCTTGAAAGAATAACTTTATGTCTCCCACTGCCTTAGCCGAGATGAACTCTTCTATTTTAACTCTAAGAGTTATCTTAACTAGTTCACAACTAGTGCTAGGATCTCATTCCTTAAAAAGAACATATGTGATTAGTTAGACTTGAACCTAGTATTCCAGGTTGAATCACTATTCATACTAAGCACGTTTTCAAGACGAATAAATCATATTTCTAGTCTTGGATCATGTTCTTTTTAGCTAGGCAATTTTCTATGTTATATTTATCATGATTATTTCGAGAATGAAATAGATATAACATCTTGAGGACATATTATATTTTAAGACTGTTTCCATATCACATACCACGATCTAGTGTTTAAAGTTTGTTTAGTTGTATGATTTATACCAATAATGAATTTGGCGTATTTAAAGAGGCATTTTATATAACTTATACTTATCGCTGACAATAAACAAATATCTAAATTGGTTGTCTAATGTTTTAAACCTCTTACTAATCCAATCAATTTAGCAAAAGCAATTACGCGCCCTATAATCATAATTCTTTTGCAACGATACTTCAGAGGTTTAGAGTAACTGCCACCGAGGGGTGGTCAGCTAGTCCTCCTCTGAACTGAGACATTCTCAACCAAACGTTAACACTATAATCATTCATATCCTGTTATTGTTTAGTTACCGCTGTTTGGTCAATGATCACAATCCCATAAGTATTATCCTCCATTTTCAGATTCCAGAGGACGATCCCAATAATGCTACTGAATGGAAAAGCTAATGTTGGGAATGACCCTAAGAAAACCTATCCACTTCTGGAGTTCACGTTGTTCCGAATCCCATGTTACATTCCTCCGAATGGTGTAGTAGCTCTAGGGCTTACTTAGCAGGCGCGACATAGGAATCTCACGATGCAACCCAATGGAAGAGACTGCAGGATGTGTCTGTAAGTGTAACCCTCCATTTTTTGGATTTCAGAGAACGGTTCATGTAATGCTACCGAATGAAAAAGTCAATGCTGGGAATGGCCCTAAGAAATCCTTTATCCTTATGGGGTGTTCACTGTGCTACAATCCCTATGTTACAACCCTCCGATGGTGTAGCAGCTCCAGGGCGTGCTTAGCAGGCGAACATAGAGACCTTGCGATGTAAACCAATGGAGGAGACCGTAGGATGCGTTGACACGCTTCCTTCTCCCACTTACTATAAATACTTTCTCCATTTACCTTAATATTGGTTTATGCAATCACCTTCAGAATGGAATGGTTACATTAGTAAGTAACAAGAGGCTATGCATAAATCTCACGGTGTGAACTTTAGGGAGAGCGTGAGAAGAAGAGTTTTATTTTCATATATCTATTTCCTCCCACTAAGTATTTTAAAGATTAAGGTCTTTTACTTAGGTAAATTTCGGCTAAACGAATCTATCTAAGTTAATGCCTCATATTAATCATTTTAAATAAGGTCTTTATTCTAATGTCTAGGCGAATTAAACCCTTTTAATTTCCTAGTGACATTGCATGCTAATAAGACCGTGGTTAATTCAACTCAGGTACCGGTCCATTTGCCGGAAGAGTTCCCTTATAACCAAAGCCTTATATCCTACTTATCATATTTTAACTCTATTTAAAACTAAGCAGGAGTCTCTTCTAATTATTATTAGAAAACAGTGATCTTAGGTCTAATCGATTTTAAACATTTTTAAAATTAATTCGTGCTACCTAAGATCTTATGTTAGCATGCAACTTTTTGTTATAGGTTTAACGGTTTCTATTCATTAACCTTATAAGTATTATAACTTTTAATGAATTAATCCTATAACATGCTTCTAATGGTGATGAAAGCATATAACAATCAAAATTCAAGTTATAAAAATAAATCACCATTCACAAAGCTTAAACGTTTTGAAACAACCTATGTTTAGGTGATTTCTAACGGCATAACTATTACTCTATGATGTCTAGGTGATAAAACCTTACATCTCTCACGCATGCTCATAAAACCGGGTTAGCCCAACTCAAGTACCGGGTCGATGCCAGGTAGGAGGTGTTCCGTAAACCGTCAACTTAAATACCTCCAGCCTTAGACAGCATCTTGCCGGGTGAGTTCTCTTGTAACCTTAGCTTTACAAGATATCGACCTATTCTCTGCGAATCATTCGAGATTGGATTCCATTAACCCTAAGTGAGCATGCATTTATCTTTGTTATAGGTTTTAACGTCTATCTCATTTTTATAACAATTTATAATATAGACAACCTATAACATTCATCTATGCTAAGGTGGTTTCATGCTGCATGCTTGTTCGTTTTCGTTTATAAATATAACATTTATAATTAAACATCCATAAACGAAAAATAAAACAATCCAACATGCATCTATCATGAAAACTAACATGCATTCCTTTTATTATAACTCTTATAATTAATTACTAATGCATGAACATGCTTTCCTATGGTGTGATTTTAAATCTATATGGCATACAATATGCATATTCAATTCTAATTTAATTATAACATACATTCCTAATGCATAAATAATTAAACACCCTAAAGCGGACCGGTTTTGGCATCCAAATAATCAAACTAAGCTAAATTATTACAATAATAATTAAATAAAATAGAGAACCGCCTTGGACAGCTCCCGAACTGGCCCCGAACATCTCGAACCAGCTTGAACCATCCATAAAAAGGCTTGAACCTGACTAAGGGGTTTGAAATTGAGTTGAACCGGCCTTGTACCAACCGAACCGGCCAAGAAGTGGTGACCCGACCGAGATTTGAACCGAACCACCGTTTGAACTGAAAACGCGCCGCTTGAAAATCGCGACAGCATCGCGACGCTTGATGAACAACATCGCGACGCTGTTCATACAGTAGCCCAGAAATTCCAGATTTCTTCATGCTCTGTTTTTTCGGCCAGCGACCTTTTTGTCTTCCTCGATCGATTACACCTTAAATCTGACTCTATTGAGTCCCAAATTGATACAGACTCTTGCCAAGACATCAATGCCCATAAACATGTAGGCAATTACAATTTTAATAAAAAATTAAAAGCTTAATTTGATGCCAAAACTGAGTTCATCCAACTTTAGCAACCAACACATTCAACAATTGAAATTCACCCACCAAACTCGAATTTAATGGAAATCAAGTGCCCAAAACACGCTTTGATACGAATTGAAGGAGTGAAGAACACTCGAGGCCCACTTTGTTATGTCATATTTCTCATGAATATTTCGAAAACAAATTAGACATAACATCTTGAGGACATTCCACATTTTAAGACCATTTTCAAATCACTTACCACGATCTCAGTGTTTAAGTTCGTTTTCTTAGTCGTATGTTTTTATACCAATAACGTATTTGGCGTATAGAAGAGACATTTATAGAACCTATACTTATTGCTGAAAATAAACAAATAAACTTTCAATTGGTTGTCTAAATTTTAACCCATTACCTAATCCAATCAATTTAGCAAAAGAAATTAAGCGCCCTATGAATCATAATTCTTTTGCAACAATACTTCAGAGATTTAGAGCAACTCCCACCGAGGGGTGATAAGCTACTCCTCCTCTGAATTGAGACGTTCCCAACCAAACGCTAACACCATAATCACTCATATCCTGTTAGTGTTTAGTTACCGTTTTTTGGTCAAGAATGAAGGAGTGAAGAAAACTCGAGCGGAAGCGTTAGCGGATCTTAGGCACCGATTTTCATTAATTTTGAAGATTAAAAGCATGCTAAAAAAAGAACAAAAACAGAGCATTTCATAAATACCTCTTGGAGCTTCGAATTGAAACGATTCGTTGGAAGTTTCTCTATACGATCGAGCCATGGACGACCACCGAGATGTTTCCCGCTATTCTCCGGCCTTAGAACGGGCTTGTGGGAACCCGAGCATGATGAATTTGGAAGGAAGAAAATGAGAGAGGAAATGGGTTTCTTTTCATTCTTGTTTACGGTATTTTGAGAGAGAAAGAAATATATCAGCACCTCTTCATTTTTAATCTCCTGTATATATATCCCAAGTACATGCATAAATAAAAAAGGGATTCTTGGACAACAAGATTATGAAGAGGCTATGTGTGAAGATAGGTGTCAAGTTACAAGAATTAACCTCTTGAATTTTAAGAATTGTAAAACCAAATTCAATTTGAATTTTTTACAATTCTTATAAAATGAATTTCCAAAAATTCATTTTCATTTTCTTTTTAATTAAAATTAATTCAAATAATTAATTTTAATTCAATATTAATTAAACATTTTAATTAATTATATCAACTAAATATCAAATTTTTAATCAATATCATGCACCAATCTCGATTTCTCTCATAACCGATGAATATGAATCATTATTCAAATCCAAAAAAATTATCTTCAACGTGAATCCCTATTCACGTGTGTTATATTTAAATCATATTTAAATAACTATATCTCTCTTAAAATATGGTTTAATAAACAATTAAACCGATACGTTGTATTATATCGAATATAATTAACAATATCTCCCTAATATGAATTTGAACGTTTTCAAATTCTTCCCTCACTCTGTTCTAAGGTTAATCCGTTTGAGCTAGCAGGGGTACCTAATGGACCTACAGATCATGGGCTCCAACGATCCGAGATTAACCGGTCGAACTCTTTCAATCCTAGTTAACCAACATTCGTTAACTAACAGGACACTCCACTATAGCCTGTAGCTGAACTCCCCTCACTGTAGATATATTTCTATCGACCCAATATAACCATGATCAGTAAGTCAATCCTTCATAGGTTGTTCGTTGCTATAGTAAGGTCAAAATTCCGTTTTACTCCTATAGCAGTTCTTGTTCCTTAAGCCTTCACTGAGTCCCTAATGAACAATCGATTTGTGGTCCGACCACGAAACCTAAAACCTCTCGGGCCAATGAGAGGGCGGAGCACCTTTGTTCACGTTCTGGAGTCAGCACTTAAGGGAACAACCTCTCTACTATCCCTAAAGACGGGTAGGAGTGAATTCCATTTTGCAGGACTATGTCCCCAACTATCTATCCGGTCTTATCCCGAAAGTGGTAGGTTGTTGAGTGTCGCTGTTAGGTCACTCTCACCCATGTAAATCAAAGGATAATCCCGAATAAACAGGAGTTCATAGTTATCTGAGGATTAAGATCGAGTTACCTAGGTCATTGCTTTGAAATAGTCAGTTACACAGTAAACGACATTTATAAAGTGAAAGTGACTTATTTCGCGGTCCGGTCGTATACAAACTCTTTTGCATAGGACACCCCCACTCACATGTCTCTACATGAACGATTTAGGATCACATTGTTTGTGTTAAAACAAAGTGGGCCTCGGCACATAGTTTTTCCTAGGATAAGGTACCCAGTCTTATCCCTATACTATAGATCGTTTTAGGCTATGCACTTGAACCTGATCCAGTTTTATGTCACTACATATTGTTCGAGTGTTTCATATCATAGCCATGGATTCTGGTTTATTGGATTTGGGTTAATAAATACATTGATAAACTAATCTTTCGACAACCGGAAATTGAACTATTTCAACAACGTTTTATATTTAACTTTGTCACATTTACTATCCACGAGTTTTAGGACATAAACCCCAACAAAGAAATCATTAACAACTTAATAATTTCCTGTAAGTGTGACCCTCCATTTTTCAGATCCTAGAGGACGACCCCAGGAAAAGCTAATGTTGGGAATGGCCCTAAGAAACCCTATCCATTTCTGGAGTTTGCGTTGTTCCAAATCCTATGTTACATCCCTTTGAATGGTGTAGTAGCTCCAGGGCATACTTAGCAGGCGCAACATAGGGATCTCACGGTGTAACCTCGTAGGATGTGCTGACACACTTCCTTCTCCGACTTACTATAAATACTTTCTCCATTCACCTTGATATTGATTTATGCAAACACATTCCGAATGGAGCAGTTGCGTTAGTAAGCAACACGAGGCCAAGCATAAACCTCACGGTGTGAACTTTAGGGAGAGCGTGGGAAGAAAACGATTTATTTTCATATACCTTTTTCCTCCCACTAAGTATTTTAAAGATTAGGGTCTTTTACTTAGGTAAATTCCGGCTAAACAAATCTATCTAAGTTTATGCCTTATATTTAACTTTTTAAATAAGGTCTTTACCCTAATGTCTAGGCGAATTAAACCCTTTTAATTTCCTAGCAACATTGCATGCTAATAAGACCGTGGTTGATTCAACTCAGGTACCGAATTACCGGGAGAGCTCCCTTATAGCCAGAGCCTTATATCCTACTTAGCATATTTTAACTCTATTAAAACACTAAGCAGGAAATTTTTCTAATCCTATTAGAAAACAGCGATCTTAGGTCTAATTTAATTTTAAACCGTTTTAAAATATATTCATGCTACCTAAGATCCTATGTTAGCATGCAACTCTTTGTTATAGGTTGACGGTTTTTATTCATTAACCTTATAACTATTATAACTTTTAATGAATTAATCCTATAACATGCTTCTAATGGTGATGAAAGCATATAACAATCAATATTCAAGTTATATAAAAGCACCATTCACAAAGCATAAACATTTTAAAATAACCTACGTCTAGGTGATTTCTAAAACATAACTATTACACTATGATGTCTAGATGATAAAACCTCACATCGCTCAGGCATGCTCATAAAACCGGGTTAACTTATCTCAAGTACCGACTCGATGCCCAGGTAGGAGGTGTTCTGTAAATCGTCAACTTAAATACCTCCAGTCTTAGACAACATCTCGTCGGGTGAGTTCTCTTGTAACCTTTGCTTTACAAGATATCAACCTATTCTATGCGAATTTTTCGAGATTGGATTTCGTTAACCCTAAGTGAGCATGCATTTATCTTTATTATAGGTTTTAACGTCTATCTCAATTTTTATAACACTTTATAATATAGACAACCTATAACATACATCTATGCTAAGGTAGTTTCATGCTGCATGCTTGTTGATTTTCGTTTATTAATATAACGTTTATATTTAAACATTCATAAACGAAAAATAAAACAATCCAACATGCATCTATCATGAAACCTAACATGCATTCCTTTTATTATAACCCTTATAATTAATTACTAATGCATGAAACATGCTTACCTATGGTGGGAATTTAAATCTATATGACATACATTATGCATATTCAATTCTAATTTTGAAGGTGTTCATATAACACATGTGGAAGCAATTTTAGAATCGGAGGCACTTAACTACATCAATTTTAGAAAATGAAAACATGCTGTCCAAATACTGTAAGGAGAGAGCAGAATTCTTACCAACCTTTTGGAGACCGATTCAACAACTCCCTTTGATTCCTTTGATCACGAACGGTGTGTGGACCACCTCTAGTGTCTTCCCTACTATTCTCCGGGCCAAGAACGACTTGTGGGAGTCTATAGAGATAGGGAATGGGAAGGGAATGCTTGAAGGTTCAAGCACTAGAGAGATATATGGAGATGAGTGAGTTTGAGACCAAAATCCAGCAGCATAACAATATGGAAAATGGCTCTACCTCCTTTGAATCTGATTCATACTCCTTATTTAGACATTTTCCATGCAAAGAGAAGCCTAATGACACTAGACACATGGTGAAATTGCAACTCAAAGTGGATTCTAGGTGTTTAATTTACAACACATGCAACTAGTGCATGGTTGTGTTGTTTTCCACTATGCATCAACATGCAAGAGTGGGAATGCCACTAAATCCACTTAAAATTGAATCTAAATTCTCAATTTTCAGCTTGCAATTCATTCCTATTTCAATTCAAAATTGAAATTGATTTCTAGGCAATTAATTTGTACAATTCCAAGTAATTTTTACATGATTAATCCAATTAATCTTTATCACCTAGTGCCATGAATTATATATGATTCCTAATACATATATATGGTATTCAAAACACTTTTAAATACTCCATCTCTCATTTTCTAATTTAATTCATAATTAAATTATTGTGTCAAACACAATTTACGATAATACCCGTTTTCCCGATTTTGAACGATTCAAAGCTTCCTATCTTTTTGTTCTAGGCTTTGTTCCGATATGAGCTAGTAGGGGGACCTAATGGACCTACAGATCATGCGCTCCAACGATTCGAGGCTAACCGACTAATCTCATTATCCAAGCTAGCCAACATTCGTTAACTACCGGGACACTCCACTATAGCCCGATAGTTGCACTCCCCTCACTATAGACATATTTTTTTGTCCACTTGATTTAACCATGATTAGTAAGTCGATCCTTCACAGGTTGTTCGTAGCTATAGCTAGGTCAAAAGCCCGTTTTACCCCTATAGTACTTCTAGTTCCTTAAGTCCCACTGATCCTCTAATGAACAATTGGTTTATGGTCCAACCAATAAACCGAGTCCCTCTTGGGCCAATGAGAGGGCGGGATCCCTTTGTTCAAGCCCCGGAGTCAGCACTTAAGGGAACAACCTCTCTACTATCCCTAATTCGTGTAGGAGTGAATTCCTTCTTGCACGACTATGTCCCTAGCTATCTACTCGTTCCTATCCCTGAAATGGGAGGCTTATTGAGTCGGCGATACTGAGCCACTCTCACCTATGCAGATCTAAGGATAAGTCCGAATAAACAGGAGTTAATAGTTAGCTCAGGATTAAGATCGAGTTACCTAGGTCATCACATGAAATAGTCAGTCTCGTCAGTAAACGGTGTTATAAAGCGAGAGCGACTTATTTCTTGGTCCTGGTCTTATGCAAACTCATTGCATAGGACGCCCCCACTCGCATGTCTCTACATGGACGATTTAGGATCACATCGTCTATACCATCTATAAAGTGGGCCGCGTCTCATAGTGTCTCCAAAATAAGGTACCCAACCCTATCCCTATACTATAGACCGTTTTGGCTATTACTCAAGCTTGATCCACTTTTATGTCTCTACATAAAGCTCAAATGTTCATCCTATAGCCATGGATCTTAGTTTATTGGATTTGGGTTATTATATGTGCAATTTACTTTATTCAGTAATAACTTTACTGAATTAATCTCGATAACCCCTTTATCGAATAAGTATATAATTCGTTTAACATTCACTATCTACGAGTTTTAGGACACCAATCCCAACAAATTTAATTATAACATACATTCCTAATGCATAAATAATTAAACACACTAAAGTGGATCGATTTTGGCATCCAAACAATCAAACTAATGCTAAATTATTACATTAATAATTAAATGAATGGTTGAACCACCTTGGACAACTCCCAAATCGGCCCGAACCATCCATAATAGGCTTGAACCAGACTTCAAGGCTTCAAAATTGGGCTGAACCGGGCGAACTGGGTTGAACCTGACAAGGAAATATGCATCTGAACCGAACCATCGCCAAAACGTGCATCTTTTGAATTTGTTCATCAGCGTCTCGACGCTATTCATACAGCAGCAGCAGTTTTCGCATCCCCTGTTCTTTCGGCCAGCGAACACTTCGTCTTCTTCGATCGATTACAACCTAGTTTCAACTCTAATGACTCCCAAATTTGTACAGACTCTCAAGCACTCATTAATGCCCATAAACATGTAGGCAATTCCAATTTTCATCAACAATTGAGAGAGAATTTTGATGCCAAAACCGAAATGATCCATTTTAGCAACCAACATTATTCATCTAATGAAATTCACCCACCAAACTCGAAATTAATGGAAATCAAGTGCCCAAACCAGGATCTGATACCAATTGAAGGAGTGAAGAACACTCGAGCGGAAGCGATTATGGATCTTAGGCCTTGGAATTTCATTAATTTCTTTAAGGAAGCATGCTGAATTTTAATACGAAAAATAGAGGAATGAGAAAACCAACCTTGAAAGCTTGAATTCGTTGATCCATTTGGTTGTTTCTCCAGACGAACGACTCATGGACTACCGCTAGAGTCTTCCCCGCTATTCTCCAGCCTTAGAACGGGCTTGTGAGAACCCGAGCATTATGAAATTGAGGAAGAAAGGTATGGGTTTTGAGAGCTTGGAACTCACGGTTTTTGGAGAGAATTTTGTGTCCTTTTTTTCCATTCTCTGATCAGCATGCAATCCACCTCTTTAACACTCTTTTAAAGAGTGAATTATGCTATATGTTTCAACGTCATGAAGACACACACGTAGGGATTGAATAGGTAGTAAAATAGGTGTTTAATTTTTAACATAAATGTTCCATGAAAACCCACCAACTTTGAAATTTATTTTCTTTTCAATTTCCAAATTAAAATAAATTATAATAATTGAATATAATTAATTTAAATGTTTAATTAAACATTTTAATAAATTATAATTATTTTAATTTAATATCAAAATATCAAATTAAATAATCGTATCAATCTTTATCTTTCTCAAAACCCGTTTTTCCGAATATGAATCACTATTCAAATTTAAATCGAATATGTATCGAGTACATGTTTGCATTATTTAAATCATATTTAAATAACTCCAAGTCTCTCTTTAATTATAGTTTAATTCAAATATTAAACTAAAATACGTTAAATATATCGCATCCAATTTAACGTTAAATTTCCCTAAACCTAATTTGAACATTTTCAAATTCTTTCATCACTCTGTTCTAAGGTTTAGTCTGTTTGAGCTAGCAGGGGGACCTAATGGACCTACAGATCAAGGGCTCCAACGATATGAGATTAACCGGCTAAACTCTTTTATCCTAGTTAATCAACATTCGTTAACTAACGGGACACTCCACTATAGCCCGTAGTTGCACTCCCCTCACTGTAGATATATTTCTGTCCACTCGATATAATCGTGATCAGTAAGTCGACCCTTCACAGGTTGTTCGTAACTATAGCTAGGTGAAAAGTTCGTTTTACCCCTATAGCACTTCTTGTTCCTTAAGTCCCCACTAAGTCCCTAATGAACAATTGGTTTGTGGTCCGACCACTAAACCTAAAACCTCTCGGGCCAATGAGAGGGCGACGGGCCTTTGTTCACGTCCAGGAGTCAACACTTAAGGGAACAAACTCTCTACTATCCCTAAAGACGGATAGGAGTGACTTCCATCTTGCAGGACTATGTCCCCAGCTATCTACCCGATCTTATCCCCAAAGTGGTAGGCTTATTGAGCGACGCTGATGGGCCACTCTCACCCATGAAAATCAAAGGACAATCCCGAATAAACAGGAGTTAATAGTTAGCTCAGGATTAAGATCAAGTTACCTAGGTCATCGTTGGAAATAGTCAGTTTCACAGTAAACGACGTTATAAGGTGGAAGTTACTTATTTCGTGATCCAGTCTTATGCAAACTCATTTGCATAGGACGCCCCCACTGGCATGTCTCTACATGAACGATTCAGGATCACATCGTTTGTACTAAAACAAAGTGGGCCGCATCACAAAGTTTTCCTAGGATAAGGTACCCAGTCTTATCCCTATACTACAAACCGTTTAGGCTATTACTTGAACTTGATCCAGTTTTATGACACTACATAAAGTTCAAGTGTTCTTGTCATAGCCAAGGATTCTAGTTTATTGGATTCAGGTTAATTAATGCATAAATAAAACAACTTTTCTACAACTAGAAATTGAATTATTTCAATAGCGTTTTATATTTAACTTTGTTACATTTACTATTCACGGGTTTTAGGACATAAACCCCAACAGTTACAACTAGTGGTTGACTATTTCGTGGTCCGGTCTAATGCAAATTCATTACATAGGATACCCCCGCTCGAATGTCTACTACATGGATGCTTTGGATCAATACGTCTGTATCAAATACAAAGTGGGTCGTATCATATAGTGTTACCAGGATAAGGTACCCAACCTTATCCTTGTACTATAGACCTTTTAGGTTGTTACTTGAACATCGATCCTCGTATATCCCCACATACTAGTTCAAGTTACATACAAACAATCGTGGTAAGCTGAATGGATAGAATGTGAGATAAGATGGATAATAATAATAAAGAATAATTCAGCTAACACTTAGTGCAAGTATACACTGTCGCACGTAGTAATAAAAACCTCAGAAGTATTCCAAGGGTATCGATTCCACGAGGACTAACTGGAAATTCAGATTTGAATAAGAAACCGCTCAAATGATTGCTTTTGAAAAGGTAACCAAATAAAATAAGTTGATTGATTGGGTTTTTGAAAAGATAGATAAAACAAGCAAGTAAATAATAAAGAATAACAATAATAAACAACCAAGGTATTCAATATGGATTCATCCCTAAGGTAATAACCATAATCATGCAATATCTAACTTAAGTGTATTCAATGCATTGGGTCAGATTTAACTCCTATTTGGCCCTTGTTCCCAAGAATCGTTAGAAGGCTAAGCGAGTACCGTTATGCACATTTCTGTGACTCGACTCCGACATAGATAATTCACGAATGCAACCTATAACCCTATAGTCGATATAGGGTGCCTTAGGCAGCTTGCCCTATACCGCCGAACAATCTCTTTCGAGCTTTTTCTCCTATATCACCTTTATGAGAACCGATATCGTTTGTCCCTTTCGAGATCAAACTCACATAGCATGCAAAGTCTAAGTGATCAAATTAAACTCAGCAAGATTAGAGTGATAATCAATAAAGAATGACATGCATTAAACACAGCTTAAGCAAATAAAACACTTTCAAGCCATTAAATCATAAGGGAATTCACCACATTGAACCCCTCAACGGGATTTAGCTACTCATGATGGGATAAAAAGCAAATGAACACATTTTCATTGAAATAAGAATGTAAAGAATAGAAAATAATGAAAAGATTCAAGAGTTGGAAATAAAGGAGATAGCTAAATATTATGAGTTTTTCTATTTACTCAATCCTTCTAGAGTTCGCTAAGACACTCCACTCTCTCACTTTTACAAGATGGGAATGGATGAAACTCTCTACAAACCCCAAGGTTTGATGTCTAACTCAGGTTAGAATTTGGTCATCTAAGAAGGACCTCGGGCATCCCTACTCATTGGCGTCGAGCCAGGGTTCTGTCACCACCCTTTTCTTCCAAGTGAGTTCTGCTTGAATTTGACTTCGAATCTCGAGCTTATATAGTGTAGAAAATGGTTGAGGAGCTGCGAAATAGGTGTTGGAACAGCCAGTTAGGTGCGAAGAAGACTCGTCAACAACGACCCGCAGACGACTCGGAACGGCTTCAGATTTTTCCAGAAATGCGGTTGCATTTCATTTTTGCCTTCCCAGAAATGCGGTCGCATTTCTGGGGAATTCCAGCTTTTCCTCTGTTTTTCTTCACAGCAACAAACTAAGTCAAATTCTCTTAAAATCAAGTCTTTTTAAGCAAAAATGAGTTAAATTTGACAAAAGTGATTCTCAACATCCTAACTTATCAAAGTAAGCATATTTTGAGCTCGGGAACAGTAAATTGATCACTACATACAACATTTAACCAAGAAATGAGCTAAATATAAGGGCAAAATAGGTATATTTTTTACCCTTATCATACCCCCAAACTTAACTCATTGTTTGTCCTCAAGCAATTGCCAATCAAAATGTTAGAGATCAACTTTTTAATCGCCAATCAGAATGTAAGAGCTCAATATTATTTGCGAATGAAAATGTTAGAGTTCATGCATAGTAATGAATCATGGTACTAGTATCAACTTTTAATTTCAAATCAAGTAAACATGTTTTTCAAGACTGTTTTCTAAAAAGTTTGCCTTTCAGGAGAGGGTTCTACTCTAGTGCCAGTCACAACGTCTGAGTTTCCTAGGCATGAAGATTTCTACTGTTCTTTTTCAAAGCAAAACTCTCTCTCATCCATCCTAACCAATGTGCTTAAACTACCTAACTTCTACTCATAGAGCCTAGTGTAGTCCTTTTAGTCTAAGAAAACAATCTTGAGGAAAACATGAGCATACATGAACTACTAGACTTTTTCTATCTCCCCCAAACTTATTTGACTGCTGGTGCTCTTTTTATTCAACTTCTTTTCCTCCCAAGAGCATCCATGCTGTCATCTTTACCTTCGTTCTAGCTTATCGAAACTTTGTGGTGAAGATATCTAGCTACGAGCAAAGTTCACAAACTCGGAATGATACTCACTTCCCTAGGTAAACCTTTCATGCAGTGGCAAACCATGGGTGTCATGAATGCCCCTGGTTACTCAGTAAACCCTAGGAAGGAAGAGTAACTCTCGGTTCACGTATCCTACGGTCTCCTCCATTAAGTTGCACCGTGAGATCCCCATGATCTGCCTGCGAGTCGCCCTGGGAGCAATCACCCTACAGAGGGCTTGATCATGGGAGTCGGAACAACGCAAACTCCGGAAATGGATAGGGTGTCTTAGGTCCATTTCCAACTTTGACTTTCCCTACGGTAGCATTGTTGGGGTCGACCTTTGAGATCTGAAAATTGAGGGTCACAGTTACGAGAAATTGTTAAGGTGTTAACCGAAAAACGGTAGCTAAGAACTATTGGAATATGAGTTATTCTGGGAATAGGGATTGGCTGAGATTGTCTCAATTGAGGGGAGGAGTAGCTGACTGCCCTACGGTAGCTGTTGCTCTAAACCTCTGAAGTATCGTTGCAAAATGAATGTTTATTCTATGGGTCGATCATTACTTTTGCTAAATTGATTGGATAAAAATAATACTATTTTATGTAATGGGTTAATGCAACAACACTAATTAAATTAATTTGTTTGTTTTCAGCATGAATCGTTCTGTGAATGCCTTAAATTACGCCGATTATAAAACTGGTATATCTAATACAACTAAGAAATTGAACTTAGACACTAATTGCATGGAATTGGTCTTAACTGAGGACTGTCCTTAGGCCCACATGTCTAATTCATATGAAATTGTTCACGTTGAATATGACATAAACTGCTTAGCAAAACTCAATGAAAATAAATATGATTTATTGGTCATTGAAATGTGTATAGTGGAAAATGATGATACAACCTGGATCCTTGATTCAAGTGCCACTCATCACGTATGCTCTTCTTTTGAGGGAATGAGCTCCTGGCAACAATTAGATGCTGATGAAATGACTCTCAGAGTTGGAATTGGGGAGTTCATTTCAGCTAAGGCAGTGGGAGATATTAAAATGTTCTTCTCTAGGGAACGCTATATGTTATTAGATAATGTATATATAGTTTCTAAAATAAAAAGAAATTTGATTTCTATTTCTTGTTTGCTTGACCAAGGATATTCAGTGTTCTTTTCTGTAAATGAAGCTTTCATTACTAAAAGGGGTGCTAATATCTATTCTGCAAAAATGGAGAACAATTTATATGTTTTAAGATCAATAGAGCCTAGGGCCATTTTGAATAATGAGATGTTTAAAACAGCTGAGACTCAACCAAAGAGGCAAAAAGTTTCTCAAAGTATGTATCTTTGGCACTTGAGACTTGCCCACATAAATCTCAATAGAATTGGGAGATTGGTTAAGAACGGACTTCTAATCCAGTTAGAAGATGGTACTTGACCTCCGTGTGAGTCATGTCTCGAAGGTAAAATGACCAAACGACCTTTTACTGGAAAAGGTTATCGTGCCAAGGAGCCCTTAGAGCTCGTATATACGGATCTCTATGGTCCAATGAATGTAAAAGCTCGATGAGGGTATGAATATTTCATCTCTTTCATAGATGATTATTCAAGGTATGGTTATTTATACCTAATGAGTCATAAGTCTGAAGCCCTTGAAAAGTTCAAGGAGTATAAGACTGGAGTTGAGAACTTGTTAGGAAAAACCATTAAAAACACTTCGATCTGATCGAGGTGGAGAGTATATGGACTTAAAATTCCAGAACTATTTGATGGAACTGAAGGATTGAAATTTCGTAATTCCGTAAAGCGGAAGCGTGATTGGGACCGATTCGTAATTAATTTTTTTTAATCTAAAATACCAATACATTGGCAATAATCTGAGAACTATTCTAAATTTATATTAAGGCTAAGCATACAAAAATATTAGATCTAAATCTAATTTATATAGTAACAAATTACTTACTCTCATTGACGACTTAGATTAATTCACCAACTGCTTGTGAAATAATCACGAACTACTGCGATCACCATTACTATGGCTACACCGGTATGACTCTGAGACTTCTAGAGGTAGGAGACTGGTGAGAGTCTAGAGGGAGCCTTCAGGGGAATTGTCTGAGAGTAGGAGAATGGATGGGATGCCTTTCACCCCACCCCAGGGGTCCTATTTATAGGTAAAGGCTAAGACCTTTTCCTAATAGGAAAAGGTCATGAATAAGATCAAATCTATTATCTTATTCATATCTAATTTTAATAAATAAATAATTAATTCCATAATTAATTAATTACCCAATTAAATATCACATATTTAATCTTAGGGATTTTATTAAATTATTTATATTAATATGAATCCAATTCATATTAATTATTTGAACTCTTTCAAATATTTTCTCTCAAGAATTAATTTTGAAATTAATTCAAAATTATATTATAAAGTTTCATAAACTTTATATTATAATGTATCAATATACATTATATGATTCCCCTAAATAAATTGAACACTTTCAATTTATACTTAATTGCCTCAAGTCTCTATACGAGCTACCAGTGGGACCTAATGGACCTACAAATCAGAAGCTCCAACGATACGAGACTAATTGGCTAAACTCATTAACCAAGTTAGTCAACATTTGTTAATTGTGGGTCACTCCACTAAAGACCCACAGCTGCACTCTTCTCACTGTAGAATATTTCTGTGTCCACGGATATTGACCAATGCAGTAAGTCAATCCTTCACGTGTGCTCGTAACACCAGCTGGGTCAAATTACCGTTTTACCCCTGGTTTACCTCTGGTTCCTTGAGTACCATTGATCCCTCTAATGAACAAGTTGTTTAGGGTCCAACCACTAATCAGGAGTTTCTCTCGAGCCAGGAGAGGACGACACACCTTTGTTCAAGCCTCAGAATCAACCCTAAAGAGAACAGACATCTACTTACCCCAATAGGGGAAGGAGTGAATTCCATATTGTACTGTTATGTTCCCAGCCCCCATTCGGTCTTGCCCCTGAAATGGTAGGATTATTGAGTTGGCGAACTGGCCACTCTCACCCATACAAATCTAAGGACAATCTCTCCTGAAAGGAGTTCATAACAGACTCAGGATTGAGATTGAGTTACCTAGGTCATCCTATTGAAATAGAAACCTAAACTAGTCAACGACGTTACATCTAGTGGTTACTATTTCGCGGTCCGGTCTTATGCAAACTCATTGCATAGGATACCCCCACCCGCATGTCTCCTACATGGATGCTTTGGATGATAGCGAGCAGAAATGTCGCTATTTTAGTCCCAATTTATTAGGCTTTTTTGTGCTTTAATTGTGTTTTTATTGAAAATATTTGATGTATTTTGTTAATTGGTCTTTAGGAGCAAATTATGGATTTTGGTGATAAAAGTGCCCAAAATGAAGCCATTCAAGCCCAATTTCCATGCTTGGGTCAAGGGGAGTCAAAAGAGGACAACTATGAAGAAAAAGCCCAAAAAGAATTGAAGTTGGCCCAAGAAAAGAAGCCCAATCTGCAGCTGGAAGTTCTGGAAAATGCCTAGCGTCGAGACGCTATAAGGACAGCGTCGCGACGCTGTCCATTTCTTGGTCGGCAAGTCGATGACGTCACAGCGTCGCGACGTTGTGCCGTATAGCGTCGCGACGCTACCCCCTTTCCGAGCCTATAAAAGGCGCCCCTTGGTGCCTCATTTTACCATCAATCATCATATTCTTCCATTCCTTTCTTGCTTTCTTGGCTCCTTTGGGAGCATCTCTCAAGGCTTTCAAGCCTTTTTGAGAGTTTCTTTAGTGGGAAACTTTTGGGGAATTTTGGGGAGCATTCTAGGAGGCTCAAGGAGTGTTCGGAGGGACTCCAAGCATCAGCGAGGGGGTCTTCAACGGTCAATTCCTTCCCTTTTATTATGTTCTTAATTATGCTTTCCATTGTAATTATTGTGAATATTTTAGCTATGTATAGCTAAACCCCAATTTGGGGTCTTGAAATGAAATTATAGTTCAAATGTTGTTATAATTGCCTATCTCTAGCCCTTTGTCCTAATTATTTGTATGGATGTGCTTAATGCTTTATGCAATCTGGCCAATTGTGTACTGATCTGATTCTTAATGGAAACTCGACGGAGAGAAGTTAGGATAGATCATAATCCATGCAACTAGTTTAATTGCTCGTCGTGACAACGGGATTAGTTGATTAAACTTAGATTCCTAAAATGAATCAGAGCGTAATAATTAATGATTTTTAATGGCGCTAAGGACACTTAGGTTGTTAAAATGAATTAATTACAATTAGGGGAGACCGACAGGAGAACCTATGTTAATAACGAAGATTCTAGGAGTATAATTAGTTGGGCGTGAGATAGGACAATTATAGCAATTGTTTAGCTAATAGTTGGTTTTCAATACCCCTCTTCCCATTAGAAAACTCTTTCTCCGTATTTTATTTTTACTGATTGATCAAGTTTTCTCTCTAATTGTTTTGATTTTTTTGATTTTCTTTGATTGCATGATCTGGTCCCTAAATATTGTTTATCCCAAGTATTTTTAGTGCTCTAGGAATCTTTGCTTGCTTAAATTTCGCTTCGCCTCCCTGTGGATTCAATACTCGGTATAACCTACCGTTTTATATTACTTGTGACGACCCGTGCGCTTGCGGTGTAAAAGTCGTAAAACGGCGAACAGTAGTCGTCGTGTGGCCAACAAGTTTTTGGCGCCGTTGCCGGGGAGGCTTGATTTTTAAGCAAACCAATTTTTCTTGACATAAAAAAGAAAGGGATAAATAGTAATTTAGGTGTAAATATTTTTCTTTTATTGTCTTGTGAATATCATATCATTTTATTTTTGTTTTTGTTTGGTTCTTTTGCTTGATTGGGAGTATTTTATGTGAAGCAACAAGGTGGTTAATTTGTTTCCGCTAGATCTCGAAATTTACAGGACTCTTAGAACCATTCGTAGAGAAAAAAGATTAGCAGAAGCAATGGCCCAACAAGAAGCTCCCAAGGCAATCAGAGACTTTTTACAGCCAGTTCTTCCCACTGAGAATTCTGGAATTGTTTACGCCCCGATACAAGCTACAAATTTTGAGTTAAAGACGCGATTGATTCAGATGGCACATGATAATTCTTTTAAGTGACATCCTTCTGAGGATCCACACTCACATCTGCGATCATTCTTGGAAATATGCGGGACAGTAAAGATGAATGGAGTTCCGACAGACGCTATAAGATTGAGGTTATTTCCATTTTCTCTGCAAGACAAAGCTAAGGATTGGCTCGAATCAGTCGAGACGGGCAGTATTAGTACATGGGATGAGCTTGCCCAGGTTTTCCTAACTAAATTTTTCCCGCCTGCTGTTGCCTTGTAAGGTGGGGTTAAAATATTCAATGAAATTCCACACAATGCACGTGCAAGTATACACGACCAGCAGCAAGTGATAAGTATATTAATATCGTCTCCACAGGGATTAGAACAAGAAAATTCCTATGCTTAAACTTAATTTCTAGCAAATTCAAAATGGTAACCGATTAAATTTTAGTAATGTCTAAATTAAGGTGCTTTGATAAAATAAATTGCAGAAATAAACATAAAACAAGGCAAATGCAGAATGCTAAAGGAACGAGACTTGCAACAAGGTTAAGAAGGTAGGCTCGGATTAGGAACTATTTGTGTCTCTCTAAACATCGAACGCTGGAGCAAGAACTTTGCTCTCTCAATCCACACAGCAGTTTCTCACGGAATCTTCCCAGATCTCCTAAAATAGCAGATTAACTCCCATTAACCACTTCATTTTAAACATGTTGTATTATGTGCATTAGGTGAAGTGTTATCCCTAACTCCTTCACTTAGCTAGCTACTAACCCTAACAAGGAGCTAATGTGATTTTGAGTATTCAGCCACCCTTGTTTTTCCCAAAACTAAAGATGACAGTGCAAAGAAATGGTTGGCCGGACGAAATCTTTGCTTAAGCATTAAACACCCTCAAAACCAGATTAAGAAAGCTAAGGAGCTCAGCTCCAATGTTTAGATTAATACAAAAGTATCCTAATCCTCACCTTAAGGTGATTAGTGCATGTTACAAGCTGAAAATAAAATAAAACAACCAGAAAAAGCCATAAGAAACTTAAAACACAGCTACTCAAAGTTCAAGAGAAGAAGAAAGAAAAATAAAGGAAGAAGGCGCCGAAAATGGAAAGGTTGCAGCAGATGCTCCTTCCAAATGTCAGCTTCCCCTTCTTCTATGGAATCTCCTTCTCTTCCCTTCTCGATTTCTCCACTGCTGTCTCTATGTCTGTATGTATATATCCTCTTCTCTTTTTGTTTCTTCTCCTTTTTATATCCTTCACAAATGTGGTTGCCCTAAAAAAAATATTCCTCTCTTCATTGAATTCAGGGCTACATCAGCTTCTTTTCAGCAAGATGGCAGACTCCCATTGGGTGAAAAAGCTGAGTGTGATAAAAATTGCCAGCTCATTTAATGAACCGATTTTTTTTCTCGTGTGAATCACGTGTGAACTTTGCTCCAGAATTGATCCAGCAATTCCATCTCCAGCTCCTCAACCACTTTAACTGCTACACATGCTGCCTTTAGTCTGCTACCAAAATGACTTTATGGATCTGCAATATAAGTACACAAATTTTAATGCATTTCACTTTCAAAACAGTAGCAAAATATTAACTATTTCCTCAAAGATGATTCAGACCAAAGCATGAGATTTATAGAGGGAAAATATCAAAATATGCTAGCCAATTACTCCCATATTAAAGAATAAGGTAAATAACTCTTATACTAAGAGTTATCAAACCCCCAAACTTGAATCATTGCTCGTCCTCGAGTAATGTTAGCCTGGATCAAATCCTCACCCTTTGCCTATAACTCAATCATACATATATCATCATCTCAATCAAGAAATTTGCGCTGCTTCTATTGACTCCCAAAGCTCACTAAAAGATCAACACAATTTTCCTCAAACAAAAGGCTCTTGGAAAACTTAAATGCTGTCCTGTACTTTTTACCCCTAGCTTAGCTTATACATTGCACCACATTCACCACTCTTTTGCACATGCCAAGATGTTTATCCACAGATTGTAGCTCCTAAAACTAACTCGACTAGCATCCAAATCCTCAAGCCAACCATGCAATTCGATAATCAACCTCTACCCTCCATAACCCTTTTACCTAATTCTAGCTTCTTTTCTTTTTTTTTTTTTTTCAAAATACCTTAAGAGAGTCCCCAAGGTCACAACCCTTAATCTAGGAATGACAACATTTTATGATGAAGTGCACCCTAGCTTCTAGGTTCATCACCTTTAAAGGATCAACACTCATTTTCCCACAAAGATATCCTATTAGTTACTTCCCCCTTGCTCCTCAGAATGGCGACATTTTATGATGAAGCTCACCTAAGTCCTGGGAGGGGTGCAACTAGCAGGGCTACACTCATCCTTTCTCTTAGATTTTTTTTTCATTTTTTTTTTTTAGAAGGAATCTTCTTTTTCCTAAGCCACTTTTTGACGCAAGGGCAAACTATGGGTATCATAAATGCCTCTGGTTACTCGGCTACTTAAGAAAAAGATAGATTCTCTTATTTAGAAAGGATTGAGTGCATCTTATAAGGAAAAGACGAGTGCTCTCACAAGGGCTTATTCTACTGCTTTTTTTTTTTTTTTTTTCAAAGGGAATCACCACATCCCCAAACTTAAACTACTCATTGTCCCCAATGAGAAAATTAGCTAGGAGAGACCCCCAAACTTATTTCGAAGCTAGAATTTAAGGCTTGGGAGTTAAACAAGCTAGATCTTGATTAACGAAGGCAGCTCTCCTACGACACTAGCTGAGATAAGTAAGGCTCTAAAATCATGGACTAACACAAGGACTTATTGGGCAAAAGTGTGATGATATTGCTACAAAGATATTCTAAGCTATAGGCAATTCAGAACACTCATCCAGCACAAATTTTCAGCCACAAACTCATTTGAATAATCTAAAACAAACTAAGGGATTCAGAGCAGCAGCACAAACTAACTAGATTGAGACCATGCTACTACTTTGCCCCAGCAAAGGACATCATTGATCCAGCAAAGCTAAACATAATTTCATTCAATGCATTCATCGATTCTTTAGACAGCAGATTCATTTTCCTCTTCTCTCTTTTTTTATAACTCATGCACAAGCACAACACAGCAACGCAGCCCAAAATATGATATTTCATTTAATTCCTTTTTCTTTTTGCATACAACTTAAATCAGACGCCACAAAATCAGGATAAAAAGAAAACTAAAAGAGCAGACAACAACCTAACTAACAAACACAAAATAACATAAAACAAAACAAAGCAAGGGATTCACAAACATCCTTGATCACACATTGAGATCTGCATCGATCTCTTCTTCATTCTCTTCTTGATTTTCTGGAAGGTGGGGGATCCAAGGCACGAGCACTTCATTTGGAAATGGAGGGAATGGAGGGTTTGGGGATCTTTGAAGGTTGAAGATGAGGGCACTACCAGGTTTTTTTTTCTTTAAAACCGAATGAGATTTTGGGGGGAAAAATCTTGAATGAAATTGAAATCTTTTTTCTCCTAAATTGCCGATTTGACCTTTCTCTTTGGAAACCCTAATTTCCACTCATCTTATCAAATTTCTCTTCCCCATGCCTTGCATGTCAGCCTTGAGCCACGTGATGTACATCACCATAAATTCCTCTTTCCTTTTTCATCTTCCTTCCAAAAATCAGTCATTTCAATCATATCAACTTCTTTCCAAAATGATGATGAATATTAAAACCCTTACTTTCTCTAAAAAAAAAAATCTGCAACAAAGAAAGACAAGAACTTAAAAGAAATCAAATAAAAACAAATTAACTAAACCAACGATAAATAAACTCAAAGAAAATAAAACCATTTTCGGGAGCTCAATTAAAACCCACTGTTAAAGCCACAATGCTCCCTCAAAACTTTTACTACATCAATCCTCAGATAATTGGAGAGAAGCTAACTTTCTTTGAACTTCTTCTCCCCAATAATGCTTAATTCTCTGATTAACCTTGAATTCCCTACCATCTTTTTCATCCTTCAACATGATTGCTCCGTAGGGAAATACAAGTAAAACTGTGAAAGGACCAGACCAACGAGACTTAAGTTTTCCTGGAAAAAGTTTAAGTCTGGAGTTAAACAAAAGCACCTTCTGTCCCTTTTCAAATTGCTTCGGCAAAATTTTCCTATCATGCCACATCTTGGTTTTTTCTTTATACATCTTGGCATTTTCATAGGAAGTCTGCCTGAACTCCTCTAATTCCACCAATTGCAACTTCCTCAATGATCCAGCTGCCACATGATCAAAATTTAATTTCTTAAGAGCCCAAAAGGCCTTGTGTTCTAATTTTAAAGGTAAGTGGCAAGCTTTACCGAAGACGAGCCTATAAGGAGACATTCCTAAGGGAGATTTATAAGTTGTCCTATAAGCCCAAAGAGCATCCTCAAGCTTAAGAGACCAATCTTTTCTATTTGGACTAACTACCCTTTCCAAAATTCCTTTTATCTCCTTATTGGAAATCTCGGCTTGGCCATTGGCTTGGGGGTGGTAGGGAGTGGAAATTTTGTGCTTAATGTTATATTTGGCCAACATGCCACTCATTAACCGGTTAACAAAGTGAGATCCCTCATCACTTATCAATGCACGAGGGGTGCTAAATCTTGTGAAAATGTGCTTGTGGAGGAATCTCAACACAGTCTTAGCATCATTTAAGGGGCAAGCAATGGCTTCAACCCACTTAGACACGTAATCAACCGCTAAGAGAATGTATATGTTACCAAAGGAAGGTGGGAAAGGTCCCATAAAGTCGATCCCCCATACATCGAAGAGCTCTATCTCTAGAATATAGGTAAGGGGCATCTCTTCCTTCAAGCCAATAATTCCTTTCCTCTGACAACTATCACAAGTTTTGCTAAACCAATGAGAGTCCTTAAAAACCGAGGGCCAATAGTATCCAGATTGAAAAACTTTAGCTGCTGTCCTTTGACCACCAAAATGCCCTCCATAAGGGGCTGTGTGACAGTGCTCCAAAATTTCAGGAACTTCCTCTTGAGATACACATCTTCTCACTAACCCATCTGCACATTGTCTATACACATAAGGCTCATCCCAAAAGTAAAACCGCACTTCATGCAAAAATTTCTTCAATTGCTGTTTTGATAAATCAGAGGGCAAAATTCCACAGGCAAGATAATTAGCAATATCAGCATACCAAGGTGCTTCCATATCCTTAATGTGAGCTACTGTTAAAAGCTGCTCATCTGGGAAGGAGTCTCTGATCTCATTTTGAGGAAGCATAACATTTGCTGTCTCAATTCTTGACAAGTGGTCTGCTACTAAGTTCTCGGTTCCCTTTTTGTCTTTAATTTCTAAATCAAACTCTTGTAGTAGCAATACCCACCTTACCAACTTTGGTTTAGCATCCTTTTTAGCTAGCAAGTACTTAATGGCAGCATGATCTGTGAATACAGTAACCTTAGATCCCACTAAATATGGCCGAAATTTTTCAAATGAAAATACTATAGCCAACAGTTCTTTTTCAGTGGTGGTATAATTCAACTGTGCTCTATCAAGGGTTTTGCTAGCATAGTAAATAGGATGAATAATCTTGCCATACCTTTGCCCAAGCATTGCACCCACTGCATAGTCACTTGCATCGCACATCAATTCAAATGGTAGCTGCCAATTCGGACCAGAGACGATAGGTGCAGTAACTAATGCAGATTTCAAGGTGTTGAATGCCTTCAAACACTCCTCTCCAAATTCAAATGGTCTATTGTCCTCTAATAACAAACAAAGGGGTTTGGAAATCTTAGAAAAGTCTTTGATAAATCTCCTATAAAAGCCAGCATGTCCTAAGAAACTTCTCATACCCCTTACTGAAGTTGGAGGATCCAATTTCTCAATGATCTCTATTTTGGCCTTATCCACTTCTATTCCTTTCCTAGAAACCTTGTGTCCTAAAACAATGCCCTCTTTGACCATGAAATGACATTTTTCCCAATTTAGGACCAAATTGGTTTCTATGCATCTTTTCAACACCTTTCCCAGATTCTCCAAGCAATTCTGAAAGGATTCCCCGAACACTGAAAAGTCGTCCATAAAGACTTCCATCATGGTTTCTATCATATCTGAAAATATAGCCAACATGCACCTATGAAACGTTGCTGGAGCATTGCAGAGCCCAAAAGGCATTCTCCTAAAAGCATATGTACCGTAAGGGCATGTAAAAGTGGTTTTTTCTTGGTCTTGTGGGGCTATAGTTATTTGGTTATACCCTGAATAACCATCTAAAAAGCAATAATAATCATGCCCCGCCAATCGATCCAACATTTGATCAATAAACGGTAGAGGGAAATGGTCTTTACGTGTGGCTTTATTAAGCCTTCGGTAATCCATGCACACCCTCCAACCGGTTACTGTTCTAGTGGGAATCAGTTCATTAGCTTCATTAACCACTACTGTCATCCCTCCTTTCTTGGGTACACATTGGACCGGACGTACCCAATTGCTATCCGAGATAGGGTAGATGATTCCCGCATCTAACCACTTGATTATTTCCTTCTTCACTACTTCCTTCATAGCTGGGTTAAGTCTCCTCTGCTGCTCCACTGTCTTAAAATTTCCATCTTCCAAATTAATTTTATGCATACAGAACGAAGGACTTATCCCTTGAATATCAACTAAAGTCCAGCCTATTGCTTTCTTATATTGCTTCAGCAGATTAAGCAATAATCCTTCATCTTCAAGCGTTAGACTTGCTGATATGATTATGGGAAGAGTTTCCTTTTCTCCTAAATATGCATATTTCAGATGCATGGGCAGGGGTTTCAACTCAAGTTTGGGAGGTTCCTTTATAGATGGTTGCATAGGTGGGATCTTCCTATCAGTTAAATCCAGCAACTCAAAAACTTTGTTCACCTTTTGCATTTCCCAAACACTTTCTGCCTCTTGTTTCAACCCAGTATTCTCTAACTCTTCTACTGTAACTTTACCAAATGCCTGGGTGTGTTGCTCTCTCAAATCCAAAGCAAATTTTTCCTCAACTAATTCATCCAAAATCTGAATAACGGAACACTCTTCCACATCAGTAGGGTATTTCAGCGCATCAAAAACACTAAATTTCACCTCTTGATCATTCACCCTCATGGTTAGTTCTCCCTTTTGGACATCTATTAAAGTTCTCCCGGTGGCTAAGAACGGTCTTCCAAGAATTATAGGGACCTCCTTATCCGCTTCATAATCCAAAATAATAAAATCGGCTGGGAATATGAACTTATCTACTTGAACCAAGATGTCTTCAATCTTTCCTTCGGGGTAAGTTATGGATCTATCAGCAAGTTGTAATGTAACCGTTGTGGGTCTAGCTTCACCTATGCCCAATTTCTTGAATATAGATAATGGCATAAGGTTTATGCTAGCACCAAGGTCACATAGAGCTCGCCCTAGCTCTTTACCACCTATAGAAACAGGAATAGTAAAAGAACCAGGATCTTTAACCTTAGGTGGGAGTTTATTTTTCAATATAACGCTACACTCCTCGGTTAAAGAGACAGTCTCATACTCCCCAAACCTTTTCTTCTTGGTTAGGATGTCCTTGAGAAACTTCACATAATTAGGCGTTTGTTCCAAAGCCTCAACCAAGGGTATATTTATGTGAAGTTGCTTTAATACCTCTAAAAATTTCTTGAATTGCACTTCTTGATTTTTCTGCTTCAATCTTTGGGGAAAAGGTGGTGGAGGTGGTTTAAACTCAGGGATGGAGATTGGGACTAGCTTAGGTGGCTCTATGGGTGTTGTCTTTGGGATCTCTTCAACCTCTTCAACTCCTGAATCTTTTTCAGCAACATTCTCATTTTCTGTTTGTACAACAGACTCTTTATTTTTCAGCTTTTGCTTGATCAAAACTTTTGGTTCAGCAAGAGGTTTACCACTTCTCAATTCAATAGCCTGAACTTGCTCCTTACCTTCTCTCTTTGGAACCTCAGTATCAGCAGGTAATTTTCCTTGGGGTCTAGCCTTCATCTCACTTGCCAATTGTCCCACTTGTATCTCTAAGTTTCTCATGGAAGCATCATTTCTTGCCATATAATCCTTAAAAAGATTTTCGAGAGAACTTGTTCCTTGGTTGGACTAATTGACAGAATTCTTTTGTTGGGGCATAGTCTGCTGGTTTTGCTTCCCAAATCCAGGTGGACCATTCATCTTTTGCTGTCCTTGGAGGCCTTGCAAATTATTTCCTTGGCCACTCCAAGAAAAGTTAGGATGGTTCCTCCACCCTGGATTATAGGTGTTAGCATAAGGGTTATTCTGCTGATTGTTTTGATTCCCAATATAGCACACTGAAGCTGGGTTGCTAGGGCAAAATTCAAAGGTGTGCTCCTCTCCACAATACACACAAGAGTCTGGAGTATTTTGACTTATATTGATTGCTGCTACATTTTTGTTTGCACTAGGAGTCACTAAATTCGAATTTTCAAATCCTAAAGCCAGTTTCTTCATCATATTCTCCATAGTGTCAAACCTTGCATTGAAAGCAGTAACAATATCTACCTCCATCATTCCCTTACCTTTCTTTCCAGCCACACTTCTCACATCAGACCATTGGCTGCTATTGGCTGAAATCCTTTCCAAAATTTCATATGCCTCATTAAAAGTTTTAGACAGCAGAGCACCATTTGCTGAAGCATCAACCATGTTCTGTGTAGTCCTATTCAATCCATTATAGAAAGTCTCCATTTGGATACAATGGGGAAGTCCATGGTGAGGGCATTTTCTTAGCAACTCTTTAAATCTATCCCATGCCTCACTAAAAGATTCATCCTCAAACTGCCTAAATGAAACTATTTTAGCTCTAAGTTTGGCATTGCTAGTGGGAGGAAAATACTTGATAAGGAATTTCTCAGCCAACTCATTCCAAGAAGTGATGGATCCTGGAGCAAGACTATTCAACCAAGCCTTTGCTCCATCCCTCAAGGAGTAAGGAAAAAGAGTTAATCTAAGTGCATCCTTAGAAACTCCATGCATCCTAAATGAATCGCTCACTCCCAAAAAGGATTTTAGATGAAGGTGGGGATCTTCAGAAGGTAATCCATGAAATTGCCCCACGGTTTGTAACATTTGGAACATCACAGGCTTCATTTCGAAATTAGGTGCCTCTATTTCTGGCCTAAGTATCCCGAGGTTTAATTCATCAAACATAGGGAGTGCGTAGGCTCTAATGGCTCTTTCCCTATCATTGGCTAAGAGGACAGGGTTTTCAGCCGGATTATCTACTCTAGCTTGTCGGTCCATTTCAGGGTTCGGTTGCTATGGGTTCTCTTGTTCTTCAAGATCTCTCAGTTGGGCAGGAGGTAAAAGAGGAGGTGGGTCCATGCGGTTATTCCTATTCCTCTGTTCTCTCCTTCTCTTATGAAATGTCCTTTCAATCTCAGGGTCAAGCTCAAATTCTAGATCAGGAAACTCGTTCATACACCACTACCAAACCAACCCATGAAAAAGTAACAAACAGCCAAGTTAGAATGCAATTTCAGCTCCAATTTACCAAAAATAAGTTCAAACACAGTGAAATTCAAACTAATCCCCGGCAACGGCGCAAAAAACTTGTTGCCTTGTAAGGTGGGGTTAAAATATTCAATGAAATTCCACACAATGCACATGCAAGTATACACGGCCAGCAACAAGTGATAAGTATATTAATATCGTCTCCACAGGGATTAGAACAAGAAAATTCCTTTGCTTAAACTTAATTTCTAGCAAATTCAAAATGGTAACCGATTAAATTTTAGTAATGTCTAAATTAAGGTGCTTTGATAAAATAAATTGCAGAAATAAACATAAAACAAGGTAAATGCAGAATGCTAAAGGAACGAGACTTGCAACAAGGTTAAGAAGGTAGGCTCGGATTAGGAACTATTTGTATCTCTCTAAACATAGAACGCTGGAGCAAGAACTTTGCTCTCTCAATCCACACAGCAGTTTCTCACGGAATCTTCCCAGATCTCCTAAAATAGCAGATTAACTCCCATTAACCCACTTCATTTTAAACATGTTGTATTATGTGCATTAGGTGAAGTGTTATCCCTAACTCCTTCACTTAGCTAGCTACTAACCCTAACAAGGAGCTAATGTGATTTTGAGTATTCAGCCACCCTTGTTTTTCCCAAAACTAAAGATGACAGTGCAAAGAAATGGTTGGCCGGACGAAATCTTTGCTTAAGCATTAAACACCCTCAAAACCAGATTAAGAAAGTTAAGGAGTTCAGCTCCAATGTTTAGATTAATACAAAAGTATCCTAATCCTCACCTTAAGGTGATTAGTGCATGTTACAAGCTGAAAACAAAATAAAACAACCAGAAAAAAGCCATAAGAAACTTAAAACACAGCTACTCAAAGTTCAAGAGAAGAAGAAAGAAAAATAAAGGAAGAAGGCGCCGGAAATGGAAAGGTTGCAGCAGATGCTCCTTCCAAATGTCAGCTTCCCCTTCTTCTATGGAATCTCCTTCTCTTCCCTTCTCGATTTCTCCACTGCTGTCTCTATGTCTGTATGTATATATCCTATTCTCTTTTTGTTTCTTCTCCTTTTTATATCCTTCACAAATGTGGTTGCCCTAAAAAAAATATTCCTCTCTTCATTGAATTCAGGGCTACATCAGCTTCTTTTCAGCAAGATGGCAGACTCCCATTGGGTGAAAAAGCTGAGTGTGATAAAAATTGCCAGCTCATTTAATGAACCGATTTTTTTTCTCGTGTGAATCACGTGTGAACTTTGCTCCAGAATTGATCCAGCAATTCCATCTCCAGCTCCTCAACCACTTTAACTGCTACACATGCTGCCTTTAGTCTGCTACCAAAATGACTTTATGGATCTGCAATATAAGTACACAAATTTTAATGCATTTCACTTTCAAAACAGTAGCAAAATATTAACTATTTCCTCAAAGATGATTCAGACCAAAGCATGAGATTTATAGAGGGAAAATATCAAAATATGCTGGCCAATTACTCCGATATTAAAGAATCCAAGCTAAAAGATAAGGTAAATAACTCTTATACTAAGAGTTATCACCTGCCAAAACTACGAAGCTCCGGACTGAGATTGGAACGTTTAGGCAACTTGACGAGGAGCAGTTGTACGAGGCATGGGAGAGATATACGGAGATGCTCAGGCGATGCCCACAGCATGGATATCCGGATTGGCTCCAGGTGCAGTTATTTTACAATGGTCTGAATTCCTCCACCAAGACATTTTTAGACACATCAGCAGGAGGAAGTTTTCTTTCCAAAACAGTGACGGAAGCCAAAGATCTGTTAGAGGAAATGGCAGCAACCAGTTATCAGTGGCCAACCGAGAGGGGAGTGATTTCTAAGAAGGCTGGAATGTATGAATTAGATGAGTCGAGTTCATTGAAAGCACAGATGGCATCTCTGACCAATGCCCTGAACAAGCTGACTTCATCTGAGGTGGTCAAATCCATTTCCACCTTAGCTGAACGGTATTCGAAGAAGGAAGATTAAGATGTGGAAGAAGTTCAATACGTGGGGAACAGACCATTTAATCAAATACTGAACTTCTACCACCCAAATCTGTGCAATAATGAGAACTTCTCGTACTCAAACACAAAGAATGTTTTGCAGCCACCGCCAGGTTTTGCATCATCCAGTGCGCCTGAAAAGAAGAATAACCTGGAGGAGATGGTGACTATGTTTATCAAAGAACAAAAAGTGCTGAATGTCAATCTCCAGACGGCAGTCAATAACCACGACACTACTTTGAAAAATATGGAAGTTCAAATAGGTCAGATAGCTTCAGCAGTGAATGCCCTTCAGAAGGGGAAATTTCCAAGCGACACTGAACCTAACCCAAGAGAACAGTGCAAGATGGTGACACTAAGAAGTGGTAGGAAGATGGAGATCAGTTCAGAAAAGAAGAAGGAAGAAGAAAAGAGTAAGGATGAAGATGGAAGGGCTGAGGCACAAAAAGCCTCCTCTGAAAGGTCCCAACATCCTCCTAACTCTGTTAATTTGAATTGTGGTTTTTCTAACTCTTTTGCAGGAAAAGAAAAAGACGAAAGGCAAGAGAAGAAACTGAACGAGGAAGAGTGGTTCCATGCAACCACCATGACAAAGGTTCGCACATCAACCCGCCCAAGCGGAGGGGCGAATGTCCAACCTTTGACTACAAGGAGTTACCTTTTCCTCAACGCTTTAAAAATGTTAAATTAGATGAGCAGTTTCAGAAATTCCTAGAAATGTTTAAAAAATTGTCTGTGAATATTCCCTTGGTAGATGCTTTGTATAACATGCCTAATTATGGGAAATTCATGAAAGAGATGCTTTCTAGGAAGAAAAGTTTGAAAAAAGAAGTTTTTAAATTGTCTGAAAGTAGTAGTACCATAGTTTCTGGAAAGATGCCTTCTAAACAAAAAGATCCAGGGAGTTTTACCATTCCCTGCACCATAGGAGAAGTATCTTTCAATAGGGCCTTGTGTGATCTTGGTGCTAGTATAAATTTAATGCCATATTCTGTTTACAGGAAGATTGGTTTAACAGGAATGAAGGACACCGACGTCACTCTCCAGCTTGCTGATAGATCAATTACCCACCCGATGGGTGTTGTGGAGGACGTGCTGGTGAAGGTCAATAAATTTATCTTCCCTGTAGACTTTGTGGTACTCGACATGCAGGAGGACAGAGAGGTACCCATTATTCTAGGCAGACCTTTCTTAGCAACTGGTAAGGCCGAAATTAGTGTGCATACAGGTAAGCTTACCTTGAACATTGATGATGAAAAAGTCGTGTTTAGTATTTTTGGCCAGGATGAGTCTGTATGTAGTCTGCATACTTGTTTTTCTATTGGTCCTGAATACTTGACTGACGCTGATGAGGAGGTAGAATATAATCTTGGCCTAGGATTAGGAGAGGTGCTTATGGATGATGGGGATTTCAATCATAATGCTTTATTAGATGACCCTCTGTTTGAGAATGAGCTGAATGATTTAGAATTGCCTGACTTTGAAAATGAATTGGAATTGCCTGCTTATGAGAATGAAATATCTGCAGTTGATGATTTACCTTCTTTTGAAAATGAGTTGGATTTGCCTGAGATTGATGATTTTGATGATGATATTGACTTGCCTGACATTGAGAATGAGCATGTTTTGCATAAAAAGGATTACTTGATAGATAATTTTGAGTTTGATCATGATAATGCTGAATCTATTGAGTCTAATCTTGACATTCCTGAGTGCATGAATCCTGACAATGTTAATAACTTTGATTCGTGTCCTGATGATGTATATAGCATAGAATTTGACCCAGAGGAACTCGAATCTGTGCATAGTATAGAATCTGACCCTGAAGAGCTTGAATTCTTTAATTCTGATAGTGAGTCATGTGATAGCTTAGTCGAATCATTTTTTAATTCTGAGTCTGAGGAATCTTCTGAGCAAGTAGATATTGAATCTGATGAATGGACTGGCATGATTGATAGGCCACCTTTAGATCCCAGACCGGTTGATATCATAACGCTTGATGACTCTGTTAACAATTGTTTTGAGAATAGAGATCTAGAAAAGAGATTTGATGCTGTTGCATATTTTCTGAAATGTTATTATGATAATCTCTTTAGCGAAGATGGGCCAGGGGAAAGTTTTTTTCTCCCCTGTTTGTAGTGTGCAATTTGGTGCGCGATTTTTTGCACGGCCCGGAGGATGATGAAAACTTTTATTTCGAGCCTCCGTAAGCGTGCCGAGCCTCGTCTAGCTAAAGACGTTAAAGAAAGCGCTGCTTGGGAGGCAACCCAAGGATTTAAGTTTAAGTAGTTGTTTTTGCGGTAAATAATTTTCTTTGCTTCGTGATCCAATTTTGTTTTGCAGGATCACCTTAGCAAATCCCAAAGCTCCAAAAATCCCATTTTTTGAATCCCAAAAGGAAGAGGATGAAGCGCTCCTAGCTCAGGGAAGTCTCAGTATCCCTCTATTTGCTTTATTATTTTTAAAACATTGGAGACAATGTTTAGTTTAAGTTTGGGGGGGGGGGGCTTTCGCTGTGTTGAGCATATTTGAATTCTGTTGGATGCATGAATAGATAGCCATGATAGCCAAGGATGTGATTTTAGAAGTTTTGGGAGAAAATGGTTTATATGTTGTGGAATCTGGGAGCACGGCAGAAATTGTGAAATTTTAAAATTTTTTGATACTTAGTTTTGATGACTAAAGCATGCAATAGTCTTATCTAATGACGTCTTTGAAAATCTAGATTCTTATTATGATTTTTAAAGTTTGTTGTCACCCCGATAGGCTTAGTTTCTAATACTAGGAAGTTCATGCTTGATTGTTCTAAAGAGCTAGGTAGAAAAAAATGTTATGCCTTATGAGAGAAAAGCAAAAGCAACAAAAGAAAATGAGAGAAAATAAAAATCTGTTGAAAAAGAAAATTTTTGCTTGCACAAAAGAAAAAGCCTAGGGGTAAAAAGAGCTACCTGCAGTGTGATCAGTTAGGCCAACCAAAGAATAAAATTCGGGTTAAGGGTCCCTGCACCGTAGTGTGAAAGCTAGTGCCATTAGATATCAAAATGCAAGTTTGGGGGAGTAGCAAAAGAAAAAGAAAAAGAAAGTGAAAAATCAATTGAGAGTTTTGCTCCCCCATGAAAAAGAAAAATATCAGGCGCCCTAGTTTCTTTTTTTTGCATGATAGAAGAACTCCGACCTATTAGGGACTCTTAGCCAGTGTAGGGGGAAAACAAATGGAGAAAGCCATAAGACTAATCTAGGTTAGTAAAAGAATCAATAGATAAGTCTTGAGCATGCTATTCATTAATCTTAAGTTCAAACTAGTTTAAGATTTCTTCATGAGTATGCGGTGCTTGCTTATTCCACTTGCATGTTTTCCATTCTCTTAAGAATTCCAAAATCATTGAGGCTTGAGCGATTCTATTTCATGCATCTTTAGAATTTATTTTGCTCGGGACTAACTAAAGTTTATGTTTGGGGGTGTGATAAGCGAGCAGAAATATCGCAATTTTAGTCCCAATTTATTAGGCTTTTTTGTGCTTTAATTGTGTTTTTATTGAAAATATTTGATGTATTATGTTAATTGGTCTTTAGGAGCAAATTATGGATTTTGGTGATAAAAGTGCCCAAAATGAAGCCATTCAAGCCCAATTTCCATGCTTGGGTCAAGGGGAGTCAAAAAAGGACAACTATGAAGAAAAAGCCCAAAAAGAATTGAAGTTGGCCCAAGAAAAGATGCCCAATCCTCAGCTGGAAGTTCTGGAAGTTCTGGAAAATGCCTAGCGTCGAGACGCTATAAGGACAGCATCGCGACGCTGTCCATTTCTTGGAGGGCAAGTCGATGACATCACAGCGTCGCGACGTTGTGCCGTATAGCGTCTCGACGCTACCCCCTTTCCGAGCCTATAAAAGGCGCCCCTTGGTGCCTCATTTTACCATCAATCATCATATTCTTCCATTCCTTTCTTGCTTTCTTGGCTCCTTTGGGAGCCTCTCTCAAGGCTTTCAAGCCTTTTTGAGAGTTGCTTTAGTGGGAAACTTTTGGGGAATTTTGGGGAGCATTCTAGGAGGCTCAAGGAGTGTTCGGAGGGACTCCAAGCGTCAGCGAGGGGTCTTCAACGGTCAATTCCTTCCCTTTTATTATGTTCTTTATTATGCTTTCCATTGTAATTATTGTGAATATTTTAGCTATGTATAGCTAAACCCCAATTTGGGGTCTTGAAATGAAATTATAGTTCAAATGTTGTTATAATTGCCTATCTCTAGCCCTTTGTCCTAATTATTTGTATGGATGTGCTTAATGCTTTATGCAATCTGGCCAATTGTGTACTGATCTGATTCTTAATGGAAACTCGACGGAGAGAAGTTAGGATAGATCATAATCCATGCAACTAGTTTAATTGCCCGTCGTGACAATGGAATTAGTTGATTAAACTTAGATTCCTAAAATGAATCAGAGAGTAATAATTAATGATTTTTAATGGCGCTAAGGACACTTAGGTTGTTAAAATGAATTAATTACAATTAGGGGAGACCGACAGGAGAACCTATGTTAATAACGAAGATTCTAGGAGTATAATTAGTTGGGCGATGAGATAGGACAATTATAGCAATTGTTTAGCTAATAATTGGTTTTCAATACCCCTCTTCCCATTAGAAAACTCTTTCTCCGTATTTTATTTTTACTGATTGATCAAATTTTCTCTCTAATTGTTTTGATTTTTTTTATTTTCTTTGATTGCATGATCTGGTCCCTAAATATTGTTTATCCCAAGTATTTTTAGTGCTCTAGGAATCTTTGCTTGCTTAAATTTCGCTTCGCCTCCCTGTGGATTCGATACTCGGTATAACCTACCGTTTTATATTACTTGTGACGACCTGTGCGCTTGCGGTGTAAAAGTCGTAAAACGGCGAACAGTAGTCGTCGTGTCGGGAACATTGGATCATTGCATCTGTATCGAATACAAGGTGAGCGTATCACATAGTGTCACCAGGATAAGGTACCCAGCCTTATTCCTATACTATAGACCTTTTAGGTTGTTACTTGGACACTAATCGCCGTATGAACCCCACATACTAGTCCAAGTTTCATTTAAACAACCTTGGATCTTAGTTTATTGGATTTAGGGTGTATTAATGCAAACTCGATTATTCAATAACCAAATTACTGAATCACTCAAATAACGCTTTATTGAGATCGATTAATTTGTTTCATTTACTATCTACGAGTTTTAGGTCATAAAACCCAACAGGAACATGGAATCTCGTCCCAACTCTCATTACCTAGTACACCTCAGCAAAACGGTGTATCAGAAAGGAGAAACAGAACTTTGTTAGACATGGTTCGATCTATGATGAGCTATGCTCAATTGCCTAATTCTTTTTGGGGTTATGCAGTAGAGACTACAATATATATTTTGAATGTTGTTTCCTCAAAGAGTGTTTTTGAAACACCATTTGAGCTCTAGAGAGGGCGTAAAGGTAGTTTACGTCATTTCAGAATATGGGGTTGCCCTGCACATGTGCTAATGGCAAACCCAAAGAAATTGGATTCACGTTCAAAATTATGCCTATTCGTAGGCTACCCAAAAGAAACACGAGGTGGATACTTCTTTGATCCACAAGAAAATAAAGTATTTGTATCGACAAATGCTACTTTCTTGGAAGAATACCACGTTCGAGAACATAAGCCACACAGTAAGATAATGTTAAGTGAACTTTCTGGTGAAGCTACAAGTTCATCACCAAGAGTTGTTGATGAGGTTGGACCTTCAACAAGAGTTGTCGATGAGCCTAGTACATCTGGTCAAGCCCATCCTTCTCAACAGTTGAGAATGCCTCGACGTAGTGGGAGGGTTGTTAATGAACCTGAACGCTATCTGGGTTTAGCAGAAATTCCAGCTGTCATACCTGATGATGGAGTTGAGGATCCATTGACCTTTAGACAGCCAATGAATGATGTGGACCATGACCAATGGGTCAAAGCTATGGACCTAGAGATGGAGTCTATGTAATTCAATCAAGCCTGGGATCTTGTAGACCAACCTGAAGGGGTTAAACCCATAGGGTGCAAATGGATCTACAAGAGGAAACGAGACGCAATTGGGAAAGTACAGACTTTCAAAGCTCGACTTGTGGCAAGGGGTTATACCAAAAAGGAAGAGGTGGACTATGAAGAAACCTTATCTCCAATTGTCATGTTAAAGTCGATAAGGATTCTCTTGTCCATTGCCACATTTTATGATTATGAAATTTGGCAAATGGATGTCAAGACTGCTTTTCTGAATGGCCATCTTCATGAGAACATCTTTATGTCTCAACCAGAGGGCTTCATTGCTCAAGGTCAGGAGCAAAAAGTTTGCAAGCTTAAACGATCCATTTATGGGTTCAAGCAAGCTTACAGATCTTGGAATATAAGGTTTGACACTTCTGTCAAATCTTATGGCCTTGACCAGAACGTTGATGAGCCTTGTGTTTAAAAAAGGAATATCAACAGTTTAGTAGCTTTTCTAGTGTTGTATGTAGATGATATTCTACTCATTGGGAATGATGTAGAATATCTAGCTGACATTAAAACCTGGCTATCGACTGAGTTCCAAATGAAATATTTGGGTGAAACTCAGTACGTTCTAGGGATACAAATAATAAGGAATCGTAAGAACAGAACGTTAGCCCTGTCTCAAGCATCCTACATAGACAAGATGTTGTCTAGATATAAGATGCTGAAGGATTGGAATTCCCAATTCCGTTACAGCGGAAGCAATTGGACCGTTCGTAAATTAATTTTGTTCTACAAAATACCAATACATTGGCAAAAAATTAAGCGATGAGAAACATACCTCTGTCTGACTATTGGGGTTGGTGCCCTAAAACTCGTAGATAGTGAATGAAACAAATAGTTATGTACTTGTTCGATAAAGTCGTTATGGATTTTTTGTTCACTCAAGTTATTAAATGAGTGAATTGCACGTTAAACAACCCAAATTCAATAAACTAGTATCCTTGGCTATGACATGAGTGCTTGAACTATATGTTGTGGCATAAATATGGATCATGTTCAAGTAATAGCCTAAACTGTCTATAGTATCGGGATAAGGTTGGGTACCTTAATCCTAGGAAAGCTATGTGATGCGACCCACTTTGTTTGAGTACAAACGACGTGATCCTGGATCGTTCATGTATAGACATGCGAGTGGGGGCATCCTATGCAAATGAGTTTGCATAAGACTAGGACCGAGAAATAAGTCACTCTTGCTTTATAACGCCGTTTATTGTCAAGACTGACTATATCAATGCGATGACCGAGGTAACTCGATCTTAATCCTGAGCTAACTATGAACTCCTTTTTATTCGGGCTTATCCTTAGATCTGCATGGGTGAGAGTGGCTCAACATCGCCGACTCAATAAACCCCCCATTTCAGGGATAGGAACGGGTAGATAGTTGGGGACATAGTCTTGCAAAATGAAATTCACTCCTACCCAATTTAGGGATAGTAGAGAGGTTGTTCCCTTAAGTGACTAACTCCGGAACGTGAACAAAGGGATCCCGCCCTCTCATTGGCCCGAGAGGTTTTAGGTTTAGTGGTAGGACCACAAACCAATTGTTCATTAGGGACTCAGTTAGAGACTTAAGGAACAAGATGTAACTTCAGGGGTAAAACAGACATTTGACCTGACTCTAGTTACGAAAAACTTGTGAAGGGTCGACTTACTAATCAGGGTTGTATCGGGTGGACAGAAATATATCTACAGTGAGGGGAGTTCAACTATCGGACTATAGTGGAGTGTCCCGGTAGTTAATGAATGTTGGTTAACTAAGTTAAAAAGGTTTAACTAGTTAATCTCGAATTGTTGGAGCCCATGATCTGTAGGTCAATTAGGTCCCCCTGCTAGCTAATACGGAATAAACCTTAGAACATATGTGATGAAAAAGTTTGAAACGTTCAAACTAATATTAGGGGAGTTGTCATTAAATTATGTTCATTGTATTTAACGCTAAAGTTTAATTTGTGAATTAAACTAATAGTAAAGAGAGACGAAAATATTTAAATAAGGTTTAAATATTAGAATAATGTATTCGATACAATATTTCGGTTTGGATATGGATAGGGATTCATATTAGAAACCGGGATTAAGAGAAAGTGAGAATTGGTGCAAATATTTAATTTAATATTTGATATTAAATTAAAATAGTTATTATTAATAATGTTTAATTAATAAATAAAACAAATTTTAATTTGGTGAATTAAAATTGAATAGTGGATTTTGTTGAAATTTAATTGAAAATTCAATTTCAATTAATTTTAAATGCAATAGGCAAATTGTGTAATCTTGCCACCAAAGCCCATTTGCTTTCTCATCTCCAAGACACATCCTTGCACACCTCATTAAAAGACAATGAGTTGTCTTAATATTGGGAATGAAAAGGCATGTCTTGCATTTATAAAAGAAAGGATTGAAAGGCTGAGAGATCATGATGCTCATTGCTGAAGTTTTAACTGTTGGGTTTTATGCCCTAAAACTCGTAGATAGTGAATGTAACCGTTGACCGGATATTAATGAAATAATTTGATATATTTTTTCCATTAAATTTTATTAGTTATTTTATATTTGTTTTTGCCTAAAATAACCCTAATCCAATAAACTAGACATCCTAGGCTGTAATATGAGTCTTGAACTATATGTAGCGACATATGGGGATCACTGTTCAAGAAACAGCCTAAAGGGTCTATAGTATAGGGATAAGACTGGGTGCCTTATCCTGGTGACACTATGGATACAACCCACTTTGTATTTGATACAAACACTATGATCCAACGCGTTCGTGTAGGAGACATGCGAGTGGGGGTATCCTATGCAATGAGTTTGCATAAGACCAGACCTCGAAATAGTAACCACTTGTTATAGCACCATTAACTAGTTGGTTTTCTATTTCACTAGGACGACCTAGACAACTTGGTATTAATCCTGAGTTGATTATGGACTCCTGCTCATGAGGGATTGTCTTTTGATTAGTATGGGTGAGAGTGGCCAATACGCCGACTCAATAAGCCTACCATTTTGGAGACAAGACCGAGTGGGAAGCTGGGAACATAATCGTACAAGATGGAATTCACTCATTCCCGACTTTAGGGAAGCAGATGAGTGTTCCCTTAAGTGGTGACTCCGAGTCTTGAACAAAGGGCCCTACCCTCTCAATGACACGAGAGGGTTTTCTGTTTGATGGTTGGACCACAAACAGGTTGTTCATTAGAGGAGAACTGGTACTTAAGGAAATAGAAGTAACCCTGGGGTAAAACAGTAATTTGACCCAGCTGGTGTTACGGACACTCGTGAAGAACTAACTAGTCGATATTGGTCTATATCCGTGGACAAAGAAAACATGTCTGCAGTGAGAAGAGTGCAACTGTGAGTCTATAGTGGAATGTACACACAGTTAATGAATATTGATTAATTTGGTTAATGAGTTTGACCAATTAATCTCACATCATTGGAGCTTCTGATCTGCAGGTCCATTAGGTCCCACTGGTAGCTCATAAAGTAATTTGAGGCAACTAAGTAATAAATGTAAATTGAAAGTGTTCAATTTACTAAGGGAAACAATATAATATATATTGATATATTATTATGAGAGAAATTAATATTTGAAGAAATTCAAATATTAATATAAATTTGAGTCACATTAAATTTATGGAAGTTTGAAAGAGTTCAAATATGAATTAATTAATTTTAAGGCCTAAAATCTATTTGGGTAAATTAATTAATTCAAGGCCGGAAATTAAATATGTGATATTTAATTGGAGGTTAATTAATTAAAGAATTCATTAACCGGGAATTAATCAATTATGGAAATAATTAATCACTTAAGGAAGTGATTAATCATTTATGGAAATGATCTAATCACTTATGGAAGTATTAGTCATTTGTGGAAAAGATTAATCAATTATGGAATTGATTGATCTTGGATTGATCAAATAAGGAATAAGATTGAATCAATTTTGGAAAAGATTGATTTAATTGAATATTTTATTCATGGCCACTGGGCTGCTGTATGAACTGCGTCGGGACGCTGTTGGATGTTCAAGACGTGCTTTGTAGATTCGAGCGTGGGTTCGGGCGGTTCGGTTTTCTTTTGGTCCAGTTCACCCAATTCCAGACCGGTTCAAGCCAATTTCAACCTCCTTTGGTTCGGTTCAAGCAAAATAAAGACGGTTCGGGCCGGTTCGAATGATTTGGGAGCGGTTCAAAGCCTATTTTCAATTATTAATGTAATAATTTTAGTTTTTTGCTTGTTTAGGATGCCAAAATCGGTCCATTTTAGTGTGTTTAATTTATTATGCATTGTGGATGTGTAGTTAAATTAAATTAGAATTACATATGAATATTGTATGCCATATAGATTTAAAAACCCACCATAGGAAAGCATGTTTCATGCATTAGTAATTTATTATAAGTGTTGTAATAAAATTGAATGCATGATTAGGATTTCATGATTAGATGCATGTTGAATGTTTAAATTCGTTTAGCTCATTTTAGTGTAAATTGTTATATTAATAAACGAGAATGAACAAGCATGCAGCATGAAATCACCTTAGCTTAGATGATTGTTATAAATTTATCGTTCTTTATAAAATGTTATAAACCGAGATAGACGTTAAAATCTATAACAAGATAAAAGCATGCTCACTTAGGGTTAACAAACCTCCAACTCGAACAATTCGCATAGAATAGGTCGATATCTTGTAAAGCTAAGGTTACAAGAGAACTCACCCAACGAGATGCTGTCTAAGGTTGGAGGTATTTAAGTTGACGGTTTACGGAACACCTCCTACCTGGGCATCGAGTCGGTACTTGAGTTAGGTTAACCCGAGTTTTATGAGCATGCATGAGCGATGTAAGGTTTAAAAGAGTTTATCAACTAGACATAATAAGTATAAAATAGTTATACACACCTAGACATAGGTTGCTTTTAAAATGGTGCTTTATATAACTTGAATACTTGATTGTTATATGCTTTTATCACCATTAGAAGCTTGTTATAGGGCTAATTCATTAAAAGTTATAATAGTTATAAAGGTTAATGAATAGAAACCGTTAAACCTATAACAAAGAGTTGCATGCTAACATAGGATCTTAGATTTGAGTTAATTTTAAAATGGTTTAAAATTTAATATACCTAAGATCATGTTTCTAATAGGATTAGAACTTCCTACTTAGTATTTTAAATATATTAAAATATGATTAAGTAGGATATAAGACTTCGGTTATAAGGGAACTCTCCTGGCGCCTGGTCTGGAACCTGAGTTGAATTAACCACGGTCTTATTAGCATGCACACGTCGCTAGGTATTAAAAGGGTTTAATTCACCTAGACATTAGAGTGATAGACTTTTATAAAGAGTTATAAAAGGCGTAGACTTAGATAGATTCATTTAGCCGAAATTTACCTAAGTAATAAAAAGACCCTAAAATTTTAGAATACTTTAGTGGGAGAAAAAGTATAAAAACAAGATGTTAAATATCAAGTTTTTACTCTCACGTCCCCCTTATGTTCACACCGTGAGATTCATGCTTGGCCTCGAGGCGCCCTGGGAGTGTCCCCCTACGGATGGTGTTTGCATGGGTCAATAACAAGGTGAATGGGGAAACTGTTCATAGTAAGTGGGTGAAGGAAACGTGTCAACGTGTCCTGCGGTCTCTTCCATTTCGTTGCACCATGAGATTCCCATGGACCGCCTCCAGGTTGCCAACAGTGTAACCATAGCTAACCATCCCTACGGAGGGCTTATGCATGGGATTCGGAACAACACAAACTCCAGAAATGGATAGGATTTCTTAGGGCCATTCCTAACATTAGCTCTTCCCTACGGTGGCATTATTAGGGTCGTCCTCGAGAATCTGAAAAATGGTGGGTGACACTTACAAGATTGTCTTGACCAAACCGACGGTAGCTAAGAACTATTGGATAAAGAGTTATTGTGGCAATAGTAATTGGCCGAGATTGTCTCGATTTAGAGGAGGAGTAGCTAACTGCCCTACTGTAGTGGTTATTCTAAACCTCTGAAGTATCGTTGCAAAATATATCAAATAATATACTTGGGTTGATGATTACTTTTGCTAAATTTGATTGCATAATATGTATACTGGGTTTAGTGCAAATTTTTAATACAAGTTATTTGTTTATTTCAGCAATATGTCGAATTATGTATGTGCTTTGTCGAACGCCAAATTAAACGATTCAAAACATACGACTAAGAAAAACTTAAAACACGTGGCAAACAATATAGGTATGGTCTTAACTGAGGAACGTCCTCAGTCAAACTGCTTAGCCAAGAGGAACATAATCCATAACTCAAAATCTGATTTATTAGTCTTGGAATCGTGTATAGTGGAAATCGATAGATCAGCCTGGATACTCGATTCAGGTGCCACTAATCACGTATGTTCTTCATTTCAAGGAATGAGTTCCTGGACATAGTTACAGGCTGGTGAGATGACCCTTAAAGTCGGAACAGGAGAAGTCATCTCGACTATTGCAGTGGGAGACATAAAATTATTCTTTTCGGAGGAACGTTACATAATATTAGATAATGTATACATAGTTCCTAAAATTAAAAGAAATTTGATTTCTCTATCTTGCTTAATTGAACAAGGTTATTCAATATCCTTCTCTGTTAATGAAGCGTTCATAACTAAAAGAGGTATTGATGTTTGCTCTGCAAACATGGAAAATAATTTATATGTTTTAAGACCAATTGAGTCTAAAGCTATTTTAAATCATGAGATGTTTAAAACTGCTGAGACTCAACCTAAAAGACGGAAAGTTTCTCGAGATACCTATCTCTGGCACTTGAGGTTAAGCCATATTAATCTCAATAGGATTGGGAGATTGGTTAGAAATGGGCTTCTAAATAAGTTAGAAGATAACTCCTTACCTCCTTGTGAGTCATGCCTTCAAGGAAAAATGACTAAACGACCTTTTACCAGAAAGGGTTATCGTTCCAAAGAACCCTTAGAGCTCGTACATTCGGACCTCTGTGGACCGATGAACGTTAGAGCTCGAGGAGGACACAAATATTTCATCAGTTTTATTGATGACTATTCAAGATATGACTATCTCTACCTAATGCATCATAAGTCCGACGCCCTTGAAAAATTCAAGGAGTATAAGGCCGAGGTTGAGAACCTATTAGGTAAGACGATAAAAACACTTCGGTCTGATCGAGGTGGAGAGTATATGGACTCGAGATTCCAAGACTACTTGATAGAACATGGAATCACGTCCCAACTCTCAGCCCTTGGTATACCTCAACAGAACGGTGTATCAGAAAGGAGAAATAGAACCCTGTTAGACATGGTTCGCTCGATGATGAGCTATGCTCAATTGCCTAACTCTTTTTGGGGTTATGCTGTAAATACTGTGGTTTATATTTTAAACGTAGTTCCCTCAAAGAGTGTTCCAGAAACACCGTTTGAGCTCTGGAAAGGGCGTAAAGCAAGTTTACGTCATTTCAGAATTTGGGGATGCCCAGCTGATAACTCTCCAAAAGGGAGTTATTTAGACCTTATTTCTATATTGGTTTGTGTGTCTTTTGTGCTTAATAGGGTTGCTTTTAGATAAATATTGCATGTTCTAACCCATTTGGAGGAATGGAAGCTTTGGAAATTATTTTGTGCAAAATATGTTGCTGGGCGACTTAAGGGAGCAAAATCTGTGCTGGAGCAAACCTGGGAGCAAAAACTGCCACGTCACAGCTCGTTAGCCAATTTAACAAACTGAATTATGTTAAGCTATTCTCGGATTTATGGAGCAAGGAGAGCCATCCACCTGTCTAGGTCAACCTAATTCAAGCCTCCTATCACTCTATAAAAGGAGATAGCCGCCCAAGTAAAATTCATTCCACTTGTGGGGAAGAGATCACCCTCATTTCCATTTTGGGAGCCGAATACAGGAGAGAGATTGGAGACCATCCAGGAAACCATGATTTGCAAGTTGATCAAGGGAATTAACGTTTTCTTGCATTATTTTGTAAATATGGATTAGTTGATGGTCTTCTTGAGGTCTCTAATCGTTCCTCCTTTATTCGGCTTCCAAAGATGGAAAGTAAGCCTCCAAGAATGGAATAAGACTTTCCTCTCTCAAATTCGGAATGTTTTAGACTTGAGACGACTACTTCCTTTTATAGAGTGGAGTCAACCCTAATTAGGTCAAATTTTACATGTGAAGGACTCTCCAAGCTTCCTAGATCCGAGATTAATTAGCTAACGCCACCTCATTTAATGAATCATGTGCGGCTCACGTGGCAGTTTTGCTCCTCGCTTTGCTGGATCATAGATTTTGCTCCCTCAGGTCGCTCAACATTATTTTCTCTGCAAAATAACTTCAAAAGCATTCGTTCTTCTAAATAGGTTAAAACATATAATATTCATCTAAACACAACCTATTAGGCACAAATGACACACAAATCACTATAGAAATAAGGCCTAAATAACTCCCTTTTGGAGAGTTATCAGAAACCCAACCAATTTCTCCATTTAAGCAAGGTTGGTAAACTGTCTCTGTTTTTCTCCATATGAACAACATGCAATGTTTGATTAAATTGAGCTTCTTATGTGCCTAAGATCAAAAATTGCTTTCGTATTTTAGATATTAAGACTTTCAATGAGATTTAATCGGCTAAACTCATTAACCAATTAATCAATTTTCGTTAACTGTGGGTTCACTCCACTAAAGATCCACAGTTGCACTCTTCTCACTACAGACATAATTCTATGTCCACGGATATAGACCTATATCGGTTAGTCAATCCTTCACGAGTGTCCGTAACCACAGCTGGGTCAAATTACCATTTTACCCCTGTGTTACATCTATCTCCTTAAGTACTAGGGCTCCTCTAATGAACAACCTGTTTATGGTCCAACCAATAAACAGAAAGTCCCTCTCGGACCAGTGAGAGGGCGGGATCCCTTTGTTCAAGTCCTAGAGTCACCACTTAAGGGAACACTCATCTACTTCTCCTAGAAGAGGGAAGGAGTGAATTTCTTCTTGTGTTGTCATGTCCCCAGCCTCTCACTCGGTCTTGTCCCCAAAAAGGAAGGCATATTGAGTCGGCGTATTGACCACTCTCACCCATGCTAATCAAAGGACAATCCCTCATGAAAAGGAGTTCATTACACACTCAGGATTAAGACTGAGTTACCTAGGTCATCCTATTGAAATAGTAACCTAACTAGTTAACGGTGTTATATCTAGTGGTTTACAATTTCATGGTCCGGTCTTATGCAAACTCATTGCATAGGATACCCCCGCTTGCATGTCTACTACATAGACGCTTTGGATCAATACGTCTGTATCAAATACAAAGCGGACCGTATCACATAGTGTTACCAGGATAAGGTACCCAGCCTTATCCTTGTACTATAGACCTTTTAGTAGGTTGTTACTTGAACATCAATCCCCGTATGTCCCCACATACTAGTTCAAGTTACATACAAGCAACCTTGTATCTTAGTTTATTGGATTTGGGTCAAATTGTGCAATATTTAACAATAATCTTTTATTGTAGGAACTCAATAACACTTTATTGAAACAAGTATACAATTTGTTTACATTCACTATCTACGAGTTTTAGAGCATAAAACCCGACATATGTCAGTTTTGGGTGGGTTAATCAAGCCTTAGGGGCTTAGATTAGGCCCGTCTATGGTCGTCTATGCTTGGATTGTTGTAATCGAGACCTCGGTTGTAAGTATGATTTTTATTTCATGAGATTTCTATTCTTTCTTGTATGATTTACTGTATTGAATGTTGTTTAGACTCAATATTCATAAATTTAGTAATGTTAGGAGAGATTGACAACCACAACCCCGATTTACTAAATTCATATGCTAATTAAAGTAGCGAATAGGTGTAAGCATGTAGCGATTTGGCGTGTTATCCCAAATTTAGCAATTGCCATGAAAGATCTGGGGTCTAAATATGTGCTTGATGTTAATTTAGGCTTTTCCTAGTTAATTTAGAGCATTCTAATCATCATCATTCTTAATGAAATCGATTAGTAGTTAATGTGCACAATTAGCTTATTAATCGGTTAGGACTAGTCTCGATGCATTGGTCGGACTTAGGAATTTAAGGATATTATGCTTGCTGGCTTTTCCAATTAAGCCGATTAGACTTTCAATTTGTAAACTATTTTCTTGATTATCAATGAATGAAATAAATCATACTGAAACCCGAGAGTCTTCGATTACAGTGATCCTTGTGGTAAGATTAACCTGCCCATCCTTTTATTTTATGCATTTAATTTTTCTGTCATTTAAATTCCCGCATTTTAATCTCCCTCGCATTTATCACTCGCATCTCAAACCTCCATTAGTCCGGTCGTCTCAATAAATCTAAGTTAAGCAAATTATAAACGCGCTCCATGTGTTCGACCCCAGCCACTACTGCTGCAAAGTAGTTTAGTGTTCGTGGAATATAAATTTATTTGACCCGAAGCCTCGACAACTCTGGCCCGTCAAACATTCAAGGCTTGAGGACATTCCTCAGTTAAGACTATTCATAGAATATTTACCAGAATTTTTCGTTTAAGCTAGTTGTATTATTATCGTTATTTATAAATTGCGTAAGACATTGCACATCAATTATTATTTAATTGCTGAAGTAACAATTTACTTGTATTATTAATTGCACTAACCCATTACATCTAATCCAATCAGATTCAACAAAAACACACAAGCAATCAAAGAAATCCTAGAAAACTATTGATTTAGTTTTTGCAACGATACTTCAGAGGTTTAGAACAATAGCCACCGAAGGGTGGTCAGCTACTCCTCCTCTAAATTGAGATAATCTCAACCAAACACTAACACCAGAATAACTCATATTCCATTAGTGTTTAGTCACCGTTGTTTGGTCAAGGATTCGTTAACGCATTTAACTCATCCTCGTAAGTGTCACCCTCCCACTTTTAGATCCCAGAGGTACACACCAAAAGGCTACCGAAGGGAAAGACAATTGTTGGTAATTAACCTAAGTGACCCTATCCATTTCTAGAGTTCGCAGTGTTCCGAAACCTATGATCAGGCCCTCTGAAGGGATGGTTGCTCCAGGACGACATGCAGGCGAATCATAAGAATCTCACGGTGCGACCTAGGGTTGGAGACCGTAGGATATTGACGGGACCGACTCTAAGTTTGGTGAAGTGGTACTAGCTTGTTAGCCGACGACCTGAATCAGAATTCTCAGACTCAGGCGCGTCGGTGCCGCGGAGCTCGCGTCAAAAAAAATTTATAATCCACGGTCACTGATAAGGGTAAAAAATATACCTATTTTACCCTTATATTTAGCTCATAATCTTGTCAAAACTATATGTTTTAGATCAATTTTACTATTCCCGAGCTCAAAATATGCTAAAGTTGATAACTTAGGGTGTTGAGAGTCACTTTTGTCAAAATATGCTCATATGTGCTTAAAAAGATTCAAATTCAAGGGAATTTGACTAAGTTTGTTGCTGTGTAGAAAAACAGAGGAAAAGCTAGAATTTGCCGCATTTCTGGGAAGGCAAAATGAAATTCGACCGCATTTCTGGAAAAACAGAGGCAATTTTGAGTCGTCTGCGGGTCCTTTTGAACGAGACTTCTTCGCACCTAACTGGCTGTTTTGACCCCGAAACCGACTGGACTACCTACCAGCACCTATTTCGCAGCTCCTCAACCATTTCCAACACTATATAAGCTCGTGATTCAAAGTCAAATTCAAGCAGAACTCATTTGGAAGAAGAGGGTGGTGACAGAACCCTAGTTGACGCCTATGAGTAGGGATGCCCGAGGTCCTTCTTAGATGACTAAATTCTAACCTTAGTTAGACATCAAACCTTAGGGTTCTTAGGGATTTTCACCCATTCCCACTTGTAAAAGCGAGAGAGTGGAGTGTCTAAGCGAACTCTAGAATGATTGGATAAAATAGAAAAACCCTAGTATTTAGCTACTGTCATTATTTCCAGCTTTTGATACTTTTCATTTACCTGTATTCTTTACATCTTATTTTCAATGAAAATGTATTCATTTGCACTTTATCTCACCATGAGTATCTAAATTCCGTTGAGGGGTTCAATATGGTGAATTCCCTTATGGTTCAATATTTCGAAAGTTTTTTATTTGCTTAAGTATTGTTCAATGCATGTCATTCTTTATTGAATATCATTCTGATCTTGCTGAGTTTAACTTGATCACTTAGACTTTGCATGCTATGTGAGTTTGATCTCGAAAGGGACAAACAATATCGGTTCTCATAAAGGTGATATAGGAGAAAAAGCTCGAAAGAGATTGTTCGGTGGTATAGGACAGCAAGCTGTCTTAGGCACCCTATATCAACTATAGGGTTATAGATTGCATTCGTGAATTATCTATGTCGGAGTCGATTTGGGAGCAAGGCCAAATAGAAGTTAAATCTGACCCAATGCATTGAATATGCTTAAGTTTAATAATCCATGATTAAGGTTATTGCCTATGGGATGAATCCATGTTGAATACCTCATTTTATTTATTATTGTTATTCTTTATTTATTTGCTTGTGTTATTTATCTTTCTAAAAACCAACCATCAATCATTTCTTTGGTTACCTATTTTTAAGCAATTAGTTGAGCAGTTTCTTATTCAAATCTGAATTTCCAATTTAGTCCTTGTGGGATCGATACCCTTGGAATACTTCTAAGGTTTTTATTACTACGTGCGATAGTGTATACTTGCACTAAGGTTGGCTGAATTTATCTTTATTATTATCTATCATCTTATCTCACATCCATCATTCAGCCTCTGTCGCACCAAATTTTTGGCGCCGTTGCCGGGGACTAAAAGTGAAACCAATTTTTGTTTGTTGAAATTGTTATTTGATTGTGACCGAATTTCTATCCTAAGAGAATTTAACTTTGATTTGCAGTTTCTTTTGCATGTTGAAGTTGGTGCATAAGCAAAGAGCATCATCTCTTCGAGTTAGACCTTGAGATAGAAAGAAAGAGCAATAAGAGTTGAGCGCACGGGAACATCTCGAAGAAGCTAGTTGGATTCAAAAACTTCTAATAGATATACCCGGAGTCGATCCTCCTATTGACCAAAAAAAAAAAAGAAAACGAAGAAAAAAGGCGATAGAAGACAAGCATAGCCAAAGGGTTTGATACCTCAAGATAATTCACATGTGGAAGAAGACATCATCACAACATTGAGTGCACAAATCACATCAATGGCTTGTCACTCTACTTTCTTTTGTGTTTATTGTGCTAATATTCATTCTTTGTTTGAAACTTGTTCATCTAATCCTTATTATACAGGGCAACTGATAGCATGCAAATATGCTATCTTTTTCCTAATTATTTTGGCTAGTTTTGTGCGTTAGTTGTGAGCTTTAATGTCTTTTTATGTTGGTTTTGTAGAAAACCGAGCTCATGAGGCAAAACTGAGAATTGTACTAATTTTGGGTATAAAAAGAAGTCTTTGGACCAATATTCAAGAAAAGAAAAGAGGATATTTGAAGTGGAGGCCCAAAAAGCCCAAAGGAAAAGAGAAAGGAAGGCAAAATCCGCATATGTGGCTTCTAGAAGTCCTAGCGTCGCGACGCTAAGGCTAGAGCATCGCGACGCTAGGTAGTGTAAGCGGCAAGAAAAGTCTGACGTCACAGCGTCGCAGTGTTGTGCGTCTTGGGCAGCAAGACACCTCCGTTTCCTCACCTATAAATAGCCCCCTTTCCAATGGTTCAAATCATCCCATTTTGGGGAGTTCTCCCCTAACTCAATAGAGAGAAAAAGTGAGAAGAATTGTGAGGAAAAAGGTGGAATTGATCAAGATTCCAAGGCTCGAGATTCGAGATGATCGTGACGGGAGCTTGGGATCAACTTATCGGTTATTTCTTCTTTATTGCTTTGTAATTCTTTATTATAGATTGAGTTAGGACCATGGATCAAGATCACTTTGCCAAAATTATTTCCATTTGTGAGTAGATCTTGAGACCTAGGGTCGTTAACTTAGCTAATTGGATATTGTAGCTTAAATTCTTGGATATTGTAACGAAGTTCTTCATATTTCATCTATGCAATTCATGCTTAATGCTTTTAATCCCTTGATCACGGATTGATTGTTATGTTGGTCTAAGTTGATACTCGACAGAGAGAATTTAGATTAAATCCAAATTGCATGGTGACGAAAGAGATTGTCGCGGTCTCTTGTCAAATAAATTTATAATCCACTATTCTTAAAGCTAACTTGTAGCAGTAGTGGTCGGGGTCGATCACAGGGAACAATCGGTTTATTTCTAAATTCTTTTGTGTTTTTCAGGTAACCAAAAGGGGGGTTTTATAGATAAAAGATTAAAACATAAAGTAAAAGCGGGAAAATAAATAAGGAAAATTAAATGCAAGGAAAGTAAAGGTGGGATTAGTTGATCTTACCACGAGGATCGCTGTAATCGGGGTTGAACTCGGTGTTAGGTTTGATTAATTTCATTCATCGATTATCAATTGATATTTAATTAACTATCTAAGTCCGGCATGCTCCGGCAATAAACCGAGAGCCATGATCCTACTATCACAAACATGCAAACGCTAAGTTTGATTCTAGTTTAAATTAATTAATATGCCTATTAACTAATCCAGACCGCATTGGGATCTAGCCGAACTAATTCACATGCAACGGGCAACAAACCACAATTACAATTAATTAAATCATTTAGTTCAAGGGACGCATGCGTAATATCATAACGTTAGCCTATTTGCTACTTAGATTTAGTGAGTAAATTTAGACAGGGCGCGATCAAGGTTGTCAATCTTTCCTACCACAATCTAAACTTGTATGCAAAGAACTAAAATCACAAAGACAATTAACTAAGTAATGAAGAATAGAAATCTCATAAAATTGAATCAAACTTACAAACCGAGGTCCCGATTACAATGATCCGAGCTTAGTTGGCCATAGACAAGCACCTCCAAGCTCGAGGCTCAATCAACCGACCCTTAGACTAAGAAAACTTTAAAAACTAAGAAGAATGGTGGAGAAAGGGGAGAGAGATGGACTACAATGTTGTAGTGAATTGTGTATTGAGGGATGATTCTAAACCTACATCAAGGCCCTCTATTTATAGTGTTTCTTGGCCTCCAATTCGTGGTAGAATGGTGCTGAATTGGTTCTTCAAACAAGGAAAAATTCCAGCCAAATTAGGAAGAAATCGATTTTGGAAAACTGCCTAGCGTCAGGAATGAATCTTTCAGATCAACACAGCTTCGAGACGCTATGGTGGCAGCATCAAGACGCTGTTACTTCATCTTCACGGCCAAGTCTTTTCCTTACTTGACCAGCGTCCCGACGCTTGGATGGCAGCGTCTCGACGCTGTGACAGCTCGAAGGGCAGAAAAGTCATTCTATGCTCCGATTTCGCATGTTTAAGCCCCGAATCGCTTCCAAAGCTCCGGTGATTCTAAGTGTATACTCATAGACGTATTATACTCATTTTAAAGCATTTTTCGCAAGGAATTCAACTAAGATAAGCAAATTGGGAGATTCTAAGTGTATAACAAATTTGACCGATCACATGGCTAACAATTGCTTGGAAAACGAGAGTGAAAGAGAATTGTTAGAAATTAATGATGAAGTTGCTTAATGCCATACAATATTAACTAAGGAAATGGACACATAAATTAGTTATGTTAGTATGAGATGTGGAGGAACTTGAAAGAGAAATCCGCTTATAATTACTTCTAGATTTATGAAATTGAAGTTTAGTAGTTATATGCATCAATTTAATTGAGCTACATATCCAAAAAGCTAATTAACACCCTAGGTCAAGTCCCCTTAATAGGATATTTCCTTTAATTTGCTTGATTTTTAGTTATTGTATGTTCTTTCATTCTTAGAGTTGGAATTCTGAATAAAATTAAACATGATGGATCTTGGTAATTAATGGATTTAAATTCAAATTTCCTGAGGATTCGATACTCGGTATTACCTACCGTTTTATATTACTTGCGGCTCGTGCACTTTGCGGTCATCAAGTTTTTGGCGCCGTTGCCGGGGAATTTGTCTTTTTTTCATTAATATTGAGAATTAAGTGTTTGATTTTAATTTAGAAATTTATTTTTGCATTTTAAATTTTTAGTTTAAGAAGTTGTGACAAAATTTGAGGAGTTATAAGGTGGATAATCTGTTCTTTGAGAATTAATTATGGCAGATCAAGAAGACAAAGCGATCCGAGACTATTTCTTGCCTGAATTACCGTTGAACTACTCTGGAATAGCTTATGAGCCGACCGTTGCTGATAATTTTGAGCTCAAGGCTAGTCTCATTCAAATGGTAAGAGAAAATGCTTTCAAAGGCTATCCATCAGAGGATCCACACAACCATTTAAGATCATTCTTGGATATATGTGGAACGGTAAAGATAGGAGGAGTAAGCCCTGACGCTATTCGTTTACAGTTGTTTCCATTTTCTTTACAAGATAGGGCTAGAGATTGGTTAGACTCGTTAACCTCAAATAGCATCCTTAATTGGAATGACTTAGTTAAGGCCTTCCTTACAAAATTTTTCCCATTAGCTAAAATTACCAAGCTTAGGACTGAAATTGGAACGTTTAAACAATTAGAGGAAGAGCAATTGTATGAGGCTTGGAAAAGATATAAGGACATGTTAAGGAAATGCCGACAACATGGATACCCTGACTGGCTTCAGATACAATTTTTCTATAATGGGTTAAATATGGATTTTAAGACAATTCTTGACATTGCGGCGGGAGGAAACTTTTTAGCCAAAACTATCAAGGATGCACGAACCCTAGTAGAAGAGTTGGCCTTGACAAGTTACCAATGGCAGTCTGAGCAACCAGAGTCCAAACCTAAGGAGAAACCATGTGAAAATGAAGAAGTGAGTGCTTTAAAATTGCAAGTCGAAGCTCTAACCAAGGCTCTAAACAAGCTCACAGGATCATAAATTCCAAGTTTACCTAAAGTTGAAGTAAAAGTGGAGCCTAAACCTGAGGAAATAATTTAAGAGAAGAAAAACCCCTTTGGAAGAAATGCTAGGAAACTTCTTAAATGAGACTAGGAATTTGACAGTAAAACAAGATATTGTCATTAGTAAGATGGAAGCATTCATGAATCAAATTCAGCAAGGAAAATTATTTAATGTCGTCGCCATGGACCCACAAGAACAATACCCTGCCATACCTCTCAGAAGTGGGAAACAGTTGAAAGAAGTTGAAAGAAAAGAAGAAACAAAGCCAAGCACTAGGAGGATAGTGGATGAGGATGATGATCAAAACAAACAAGAGGAAGAAACAGCACAACCAGTGCCAGATAAGTCTTCTTACTCTATTCCTTTAGTTCTTAATCAGATTCCTTATCCTCAGATATTTCGAAAGAAAAAGTTGAATGCTGAATTTACTAAATTTCTTGATATTTTTAAACAGCTCCATATTAACATTCCTTTTGCTGCTATGCCAAGTTTATGAAGGAAATATTATAAAAAAAAAAAAAAGGAAGTTCGAGAACCATGAGACAGTGAATATGACTGCCGAGTGTAGTGCCATCATCAAGAAACATCTACCACCAAAGTTAAAAGATCCAGGGAGTTTCACTCTTCCTTGTACTGTTGGTAGTTTGTTTATTAAAAAAGCTTTGTGTGACTTAGGGGCAACTATTAACCTAATGTCTTTCAGTGTTTACAGGAAACTTGGTTTGGGGGAATTGAAGTCAACCACAATTGTTCTGCAATTGGCAGATCGTTCGATGACATACCCAAAAGGTGTGTTAGAGGATGTTCTGGTCAACGTTGACAAATTCATATTCCCTGCAGACTTTGTAGTGCTAGACATGGAAGAAGACCCCGAAGTCCCGATCATTCTTGGAAGACCATTTCTGGCAACCGCTCGCGCCTTAATTGAGGTACAAAAAGGAACCCTAACTCTCAGAGTAGAAGACGACGAGGTAGTGTTAAACCTTTTTGATGCATTAAAACATCCAGAGGAGGTTAGTTCTTGCTTTTCAATTGATTCAGTTGACACTATTATCGAAGCATGTGTAGAGTCAGAGTCTCCTACTAATCATTATGAAATAAGTATGCCTGATGTGTTCGGAGAAGAATTGATAGATGTTAATCAGGAAAATGCTTTAATTTGTGATGAAATTGATAAATCTTTAGGAAGGGAGGAAAAATTAATTTTAGATGTTTGTGCTTAAGTTGATACCCCTTCCCCTAAATTAAAACAATTGCCTGCTCACCTACGTTATGCTTTCTTAGGAGAATCTTCTACGTTTCCTGTTATCATTTCTGCTGATTTGAGTAAGGTAGAAGAGGAAAAATTGTTGGATGTATTAAAAAAGCATAAATCTGCCCTAGGATGGTCTATTAGTGATATTAAGGGTATTAGTCCTTCTATTGTAATGCATCAAATTTTAATGGAAGATACCTTTAATCCCACTGTAGAACACCGAAGAAGATTAAATCCAGCAATGAAGGAAGTGGTAAAAGCCTAGGTGTTAAAATTATTAAATGCAGGAATTATATATGCTATATCTGACAGCCCTTGGGTAAGTCCTGTTCAAGTAGTGCCTAAGAAAGGGCGATGACTGTTATAAAAAATGAGAAAAATGAATCAATATCTACTCGGACAGTCACTGGTTGGCATGTGTGTATTGATTATATGAAGTTAAATAAAGCCACTAGAAAAGATCACTTCTCTCTCCCTTTTATTGATCAAATGCTTGATAGGCTAGCTGGGTATCCATATTATTGTTTTCTGGATGGTTATTCGGGCTATAATCAAATTGCGATTGCGCCTGAAGACCAGGAGAAAACAACATTCACTTGTCCTTATGGTAATTATGCTTTCCGGCGTATGCCATTTGGGCTGTGTAATGCTCCGGCTACCTTTCAGCGTTGTATGATGGCTATATTTTTCAGACTTTGTACAAGAGATTATGGAAGTTTTTATGGATGATTTTTCTATTTTCGGTTCATCATTTGATAACTGTTTGCATAATCTCTCTCGTGTTTTACAATGTTGCCAAGAAACTAACCTTGTTTTGAATTGGGAAAAATGTCATTTTATGGTAAAAGAGGGTATAGTTTTAGGCCACAAGGTGTTTGAAAAAGGTTTGGAGGTTGATAGAGCCAAAATTTCTGCTATAGAGCAGCTTCCTCCACCCATTAATGTTAAAGGAGTCCGTAGTTTCTTAGGCCACGCAGGGTTTTATAGGCGTTTTATAAACGATTTTTAAAAAATTACTAAACCCTTGTGTAATCTTCTTGAAAAGGATTCTCCATTTGTGTTTTCCAAAGAATGTTTGCTAGCATTTGAATTACTTAAAGAAAAGTTGATTTCCGCCCCTATCATTGTTGTGCCTGATTGGAGTCAACCATTCGAGATCATGTGTGATGCTAGTGACTATGCTTTAGGAGCTGTTTTAGGGCAACGTCGAGATAAGTTCTTTAGGGCTATATATTATGCAAGTAGAACTATAGATAGTGCTCAGCAGAATTACACCACAAAAAAAGAGATGCTTGCTGTTGTGTTTGCTTTCGATAAGTTTAGGCCCTATTTTCTTGGTATAAAGGTTATAGTGCACACAGACCACGCTGCTATTCGATATTTGAGTAGTAAGAAGGATTCCAAACCCAGACTAATAAGATGGATTCTTTTACTGCAAGAATTTGATTATGAGATCAAGGATAGAAAGGGTTGTGAGAATGTGGTTGCAGACCACTTGTCGAGAATAGAGCATGAAAAGAATGTCGCAACCTTTCCTATTAAAGAAGCTTTTCCAGATGAAAGGTTATATTCAGTTAAAACTTCTTTTCCTTGGTACGCTGATTTTGTGAATTTTCTTGCAGGAAAAGAAATGCCATCAGACTTAAATGCCCAGAAAAGAAAGAAATTCTTACATGATGCAAAATCCTACCTGTGGAATGAGCCCTACCTCTTTAAGGTATGTTCTGATCAAATCATTCGAAGGTGCATTCCAGCAGAAGAAGCAGGTAAGATTTTACATGATTGTCATGCCTCTCCTTATGGTGGTCATTTTGGACCAACTCGTACTGCAACAAAGGTACTTCAATCAGGTTTTTATTGGCCTACTTTATTTAAAGATTGTTATACCTTTGTAAAGACATGTGATAGATGCCAGAGGACAGGTAATATTTCTAGACGTCATGAAATGCCCCTAACCCCTATTCTTGAAGTAGAACTTTTTGATGTGTGGGGCATAGATTTTATGGGCCCTTTTCCCTCTTCCAATGGATACTCATACATTTTAGTTGTTGTTGATTATGTATCTAAATGGGTAGAGGCAATAGCCACTAAGACTAATGATGCACGTGTTGTTTTGCGTTTTCTGCATAAAAACATTTTCACTAGATTTGGCTCACCTAGGGCTATAATTAGTGATGAAGGGTCTCACTTTTGTAATAAATTGTTTGAGGAATTACTTAGAAAATATGGTGCCAAGCATAAAACTTCTCTAGCTTATCATCCCCAAACTAACGGTCAAGCTAAGATTTCTAACAGGGAGATTAAGCAAATTCTGGAGAAGACAGTTCGCATCAACTGGAAGGATTAGGCGTTCAAGTTGGACGATGCTTTGTGGGCCTATCGGACGACTTTCAAAACTCCGATCGGTACATCCCTGTATCGACTGGTGTATTGTAAAGCCTGTCACATGCCTATGGAGCTCGAGCACAAAGCATACTGGGCTATCAAGAAGTTGAACTTTGACATAGAGAAGGCTGGGGAACATCGGCCACTGCAGCTCAACGAATTGGAAGAGTTTAGGAGGCAGGCGTACGAGAACGCTAAGCTTTATAAAGAGAGAACAGTCAGATGGCATGATCGTATGATCCAGAGGCGATCTTTTGTGCCTGGACAGCAAGTTCTTCTGTTCAATTCTCGGCTTCGATTGTTCCCTTGAAAATTAAAGTCAAGATGGTCTGGTCCATTCATGGTCAAGGAGGTGTCCCCGTATGGTTCAATTGAGCTGATGGATAGCAACAGATTAACTTTTAAAGTCAATGCTCAGCGCGTGAAGCACTATTGTGGATTCGAAAAGCGGAAGGCCGAAAAAATGATTTTGACGGATCCAGGGTGACCGAGCCCCGTCTAGCTCAGGACGTTAAACAAGCGCTTCTTGGGAGGCAACCCAAGTATTTAAAGTTTTTGTAGATTTCCTTTTAGTTTTTGTGTTGATCCTAATGCTCCCGTGCGATCGATCCTTGTGCAGGAAGCTCGTGAATTCACGCCTAGCCTCTCATTCTCTCTTTAGCCGAGAATTCAAGACGTTTCAGATTCTCTCGCTTTTTCAGGGCAGTATCGATCTCTTTGGATCTGATTATATGTTCATACATTGGGGACAATGTATATTTTAAGTTTGGGGGGAGATTTGCTCTGCTTAGGTTTTGCTTTAGTAATGCTATGATGAACTAATGCATGTTGATGATGATGACGTCTGATGATTTGCTTTTAGCCATGTGTCTCTCTTATTGTTACAAATTTAAAAGTGGACAGCATGTCTAAATTCAAGAATTTTTTTCCTTGATTCCCTTGCAAAGTATGATGATTCACTTGTTTCATTATGATTTTGAAAGCCTAGATGAAAGTTTTATGCTCTAGAAGTTTGTTGTCACTCCGATAGATGTAAAGTTTGTCTAGATAGCTTTCTTGCATGATAGTAAGTGATGTTGAGCTGTGGGAAAAGATATGCTTTGATTTTCCCTAAAAAAAAAAAAAAAGCTAGCTTGCTGTGTGTAAAGATAAGTCAGCTTGCAATTTGCTTAAAAGTCTAAGGCAAAAAGGGCTACCTCTGTTGTGATCAGTTAGGCCATCCAAGAATAAATTTCGGGATATGGGTCCCTGCAGTAGATGTGTGAAAGCTAGTGCCTGTAAAAAAATGCAAGCTTGGGGGATGCCCCATAATTTAGGGCACCTCAGTAAAGTAGAGCTTGCTAGATTAGTGAGATGGCTAGAAATCAAGCTTTAGTGCCAGTGTAGGGGGAAGATGAATGGAGGAGTGTATAAATGATTCCGGACTAGTAAAAATTATGATAAGGTAAATAATGATTCGTTTTTGCAAGGGAGGATAGGATTAAATTTTTAAAATATCTTGATGGTTGACTGTCCTTGCTTGTTTGTTTCAATAAGTTTACATTCATCGCTAGTAGCATTGAGGATAGAGTTGTTAGCATGCAAGTTATGATTCATATGCATTACTTATTTTGCTCGGGACTAGTAAAACCTTAAGTTTGGGGGTATTTGATAGCATGCAAATATGCTATCTTTTTCCTAATTACTTTGGCTAGTTTTGTTCGTTAATTGTGAGCTTTAATGTCTTTTTATGTTGATTTTGTAGAAAACCGAGCTCGTGAGGCAAAAGCGAGAATTGTACTAATTTCGAGTATAAAAAGAAGTCTTTGGGCCAATATTGAAGAAAAGAAAAGAGGATATTTGAAGTGGAGGCCCAAAAAGCCCAAAGGAAAAGAGAAAGGAAGGCAAAATCCGCATATGTGGCTTCTAGAAGGCCTACGCTAAGGCTAGAGCGTCGCGACGCTAGGTAGTGTAAGCGGCAAGAAAAGTCTGACATCACAGCGTCGCGACGCTGTGACGTAGCATCGCGACGCTGTGCGTCTTGGGTAGCAAGACACCTCCGTTTCCTCACCTATAAATAGCCCCGTTTCCAATGGTTTAAATCATCCCATTTTGGGGAGTTCTCCCGTAGCTCAATAGAGAGAAAAAGTGAGAAGAATTGTGAGGAAAAAGGTGGAATTGATCAAGATTCCAAGGCTCGAGATTCGAGATGATCGTGACAGGAGCTTGGGATCAACTTATCGGTTATTTCTTCTTTATTGCTTTGCAATTCTTTATTATAGATTAAGTTAGGGCCATGGATCAATATCACTTTGCCAAAATTATTTCCATTTGTGAGTAGATCTTGAGACCTAGGATCGTTAACTTAGCTAATTGGATATTGTAGCTTAAATTCTTGGATATTGTAACGAAGTTCTTCATATTTCATCTATGCAATTCATGTTTAATGCTTTTAATCCCTTGATCACGGATTGATTGTTATGTTGGTCTAAGTTGATACTCGACAGAGAGAATTTAGATTAGATCCAAATTGCATGGCTAACAATTGCTTGGAACACGAGAGTGAAAGAGAATTGTTAGAAATTAATGATGAAGTTGCTTAATGCCATACTATTATTAACTATGGAAATGGACACATAAATTAGTTATGTTAGTATGAGATGTGAAGGAACTTGAAAGAGAAATCCGCTTATAATTACTTATAGATTTATGAAATTGAAGTTTAGTAGTTATATGCATCCATTTAATTGAGCTACATATCCAAAAAGCTAATTAACACCCTAGGTCGAGTCCCCTAAATAGGATATTTCCTTTAATTTGCATGATTTTTAGTTATTGTATGTTCTTTCATTCTTAGAGTTGGAATTCTGACTAAAAGTAAACATGATGGATCTTGGTAATTAATGGATTTAAATTCAAATTCCATGAAGATTCGATACTCAGTATTACCTACCGTTTTATATTACTTGCGGCCCGTGCACTTTGCGATCATCAGCAACCAGACAACCAGAGTCCCATTTTTTATCCTTACCGAAAATGGTTACAACGCCCTTACTTCTCATGGGAAGACCAACAAGATGTTAGCAACAATAATCCAACACCTCATTTGGAGCAAGAATGTCTGTTTACTTTTGAAGACCAATATCAAGATCAGTATGCCCAACAAGAGATGCAACAAGAGATGGAACCACAAGTGTCAACCAGCTTGGAGGAACTCATAAGAGAATACATGGCAAGGAATGACGCCACTATAAAGAACTTGGAGATCCAAATAGGGCAATTGATAGAGGAATTTAAAAACAATTAATAAGAAATCTTGCCTGACAACAATGAGAATGTGGAACAAGAAGCACAAGAGCTATATACGGAGATAACATTTCAAAGTGGATTGGAGCATGAAGACCCGGAACTCCCAGTAGATGCAAGAAGCATTCCAGCAATTGAAAATACTGAGGAGACAAAAGAGAAAGAAGAGATTAAAGAAGAATCGTCTCAAAAAGAGAATAAAGAGAAGACACTAGAGAAGGAAGTTACAGTGAGCCATGCAGATGTCACTTCACAACAAATGAACTTCGATGTGCTCCAAGCATTCGAACACCCTGATGAAATGGATTGATGTTTTGATTTTGATCCGATTGATTCTTTTACATATTGTATCTTGCAGAAAATGTTAGGAAAAGATGGATTTGAGGACGATCCTAATGATTCCTTTGCTTGTTGTAGCTTGCATAAAATGCTCTTCAAGGAAGAAATCAAAGAGGAAATCATGGAGGATAAGAATCTGCAATATACGACAGAGGATGAGACTGCAAAGTCTACATTCAAAAGCAGATTGAGTAAGCTGATAATAGAGACAAATGATGACCGCAAAGTGCACGGGCCGCAAGTAATATAAAACGGTAGGTAATACCGAGTATCGAATCCTCAAGGAATTTGAATTAAATCCATTAATTACCAAGAACCATCATGTTCAATTTTATTTAGAATACCAACTTTAAGAATGAGAGAATTAACAAAAATCTAAAAATCATGCAATTGAATGAAAATATCCTATTAAGGGGACTTGACCTAGGGTGTTAACTAGCTTTTTGGATATGTAGCTCAATTAAATGGATGCATGTAACTACTAAACTTCAATTTCATAAATCTATAAGTAATTATAAGCGGATTTTTCTTTCAAGTTCCTCCACATCTCATACTAACATAACTAATTCATGTGTCCATTTCCTTAGTTAATCATAGTATGACATTAAGCAACTTCATTATCAATTTCTAACAATTCTCTTTCACTCTCGTATTCCAAGCAATCATTAGCCATGCAATTTGGATCTAATCTAAATTCTCTCTGTCGAGTATCAACTTAGACCAACATAACAATCAATCCGTGATCAAGGGATTAAAAGCATTAAGTATGAATTGCATAGATGAAATATGAAGAACTTCGTTACAATATCCAAGAATTTAAGCTACAATATCTAATTAGCTAAGTTAACGACCCTAGGTCTCAAGATCTACTCACAAATGGGAATAATTTTGGCAAAGTGATCTTGATTCATAGTCCTAACTCAATCTATAATAAAGAATTACAAAGCAATAAGGAAGAAATAACCAATAAGTTGATCCCAAGCTCTCGTCACGATCATCTCGAATCCCGAGCCTTGGAATCTTGATCAATTCCACCTTTTTCCTCACAATTCTTCTCACTTTTTCTCTCTATTGAACAAGGGGAGAACTCCCCAAAATGGGATGATTTGAACCATTGGAAAGGGGGCTATTTATAGGTGAGGAGGCGGAACTTTTCTTGCTGCACAAGTCGACAGCGTCGCTACGCTATGACGTCACCCTTTTCTTGCCGCTTACCCTACCTAGCGTCGCGACGCTCTAGCCCTAGCGTCGCGACGCTAGGCCTTCTAGAAGCCTTAAACACGGATTTGGCCCTCCTTTCTCCTTTCTTTTGGGCTTTTTGGGCCTCCACTTCAAATGTCCTCTTTCTTATTCTTCAATATTGGTCCAAAGTCTTCTTTTTATTCCAGAAATTAGTAAAATTCTTGGTTTTGCATCTCGAACTCGGTTTTCTACAAAATCAACATAAAAAGACATTAAAGCTCCGAATTAACGCACAAAACTAGCCAAAATATAAAGGAAAAAGATAGCATATTTGCATGCTATCAACAAAGCACTCCATGATTAAAACGCCTCAGTTAAGACTCAAATCTCGTCCATTATCAAGACCTAGGGTCAAGATAAAAGTTTGCGGTGCAAGAAGTATGAATGAAGCTTTAATCTCCCTTTTGGAGATCAGCTAAGTCATTCTTTTTCTTTCCCTAAATAAGTAAAAGAGAAAAAGTAAAAGGAAAAAAAAAAGTAAAATATAACATATTTGAGCTTTTGAACTTTTTGATTTGTTTGTTTATGTTTCAGGAAATTAATAAGTATAAGGAAGTTAGGAGACAAGAGGAACAGAACTTGAGTGAGAGAAAAGATCAAAGAAAAAAACAGTGTCACCACATCTACTGCTCTTTCTTCATCTATTGAGAGCATATATGACCTGATTCTCACCAAAAGCAAACACATCCAGGAGTAGAACAAGGACCATTAGACCTATGCTGGAGAGAGGGATGAGGCTATCAAGCGGATGTTCCTGGCCAACTCATCTGAAAAAGCCCCAGTTGCCCCTCCATTTTCATCATCCCTCCTAGATGAGCCTAAAACCTATGATATGGTGGACAAACCTTCCAAGAACTAAGGGAGTTTTCGCTCTCTTTTACTTCTTACTGTTTCTCTCTAAATATCATCATGTTTTTTGTTTTCCATTTGCGTAGTTAGATCTTTAGTAATTTGTTTCATGCATTAACTTATTGTTCTCTTAGTTAGGCTCAACATTGTTAGTTTTGTTATTAGCATATTGTTTTTAGTATTTTACCTTGCTAGTTTGTTCGGTTAGTTTGTTGATGCTCAAGTTTGTTTTCTTTTGAGAGCTATGATAAATACCTGGAGATTATCTAGAGAATTGAAGTAACTAAGGTTTTTAACTTCAACAGGTTCGAAAAAATTTCCAAAAAGAATAAGTGTGAAAACTCTTATAAGTTTGTTGATGTTTCAGTTTTTAATAGAAAAATTAAAAAAAGAAAAGAATAGTAGGGAAATTCTTAGAAGTTAAAAATCAAAAACAAAATAACCTGGGCAAAAGGGAACTCTGTCTAAGGAAAATCCTGTCTAGGAAAAGGTACTTAAGATGACTGTAGGGAACACCTTTTCCCGGGGATTTACCTGGGAGTTGAATTGGCCAAGGTATTTTGAGTTTGACTTTTTACTTGAGAATTTCCACAAAAAAAAAAAAAATCATCATGTTTAAAAGTGTGAACATTTTGATGAGATTGTTGATGTTCCACGTTTTTAAAGAAAAAAAAACAGAAAAAAAACAGTGCAGAATGCGACCGCATCTGAATCGTATTCTGCCAAAGGCAAAGTTGTTGCCATTGAGGACCAGCAAGGTGAAGCCAATCTTGATCCCTTGTTCGAATATGACACGAGAGGGACATCACCTACTATTGGAAGCTCTTCTTCGGAAGAAAAAGAAAATAAGAAGAAGGATGAAGAAAGCAAGGAGGCCAAGACCTCCAGTGACTCAGAAACAGAATCAGATTCAGAGATCAAGGAATTGTATGACGACCAAATTCCTATCTCTGCAGCATTGAGGAGAAAGGGAAGAAGAGAGATTAAGGCTGAAAGGAGGACCAAAAACAAGAATGACCCGATATTTGCCAAGAGGCCGAGGACTAGGTCCATGGACGCCTCTCCTGCAGCTCCTCCTACCGTCTCACCCGCCAAACCAAAGGCCAAATCACCCAAGGTTCCATCTCCTAAAAATTCATTCCCCGAGGTATTTAGAGATGTAAATTTTCAGGAACGGATGGAGATAATGAGAAAAAGGGATTTCCTCAACGAGAATGGATTCTCTAACAGAGCAGGAGCACTGTCAGAGTTCGTAAGCAGAGTTATCTCCCAATACAAGTGGCAGGAGTTCTGTGCTTACCCTCAGGAGGCTGTAGTGCCTTTAGTTCGAGAGTTTTACACTGGCCTGAGGGAGGAAAGCATCAGTATGGTGGTGGTGAGAGGCAAGATGGTCAGCTTCTCTTCAGTAGACATCAACAGGTTGTACAGAATCAAGGCACCCCTGCATCCAAAAGGGAACGATGTTATCAGGAACCCCTCGGCCAAGCACATGAAAGATGCATTGAAACTAGTGGTCAACTAGGGTGTTCAGTGGAAAGAATCCCAGACGAAGGTGAAGACTCTGGTGCCAAGCGATCTAAAGCCAGAATCGACAGTTTGGCTTCACTTTCTGAAGAACCGATTGATGCCAACCACCCACGATAGCACCATCTCAGTGGATAGCGTTATGCTCCTCTACTGTATTATGAAGGGGTTGGAGATCAACATTGGGAGCATAATCAGGGAGGAAATTCTAGCCTGTGGAAGGAAAAGAGCAGGTAAACTTTTCTTTGGATCCCTAATCACCCAGCTTTGTCAGAGGGTGAAGATTGTTCCGGGCAAGGATGAGGAGCGTCATTTCTTCAAGCCTACCATTGACCTATCCTTGATCAGGAAGCTTCAACAAAATAGCCTCCAAAGGAAAGATAAAGCCTCCACATCTTAGGCCACTCCACCATCAGGGCCGAACATGGCTTCTCCACCCCAGCACACTCCTTTTTCAAGGCCCTCACCATCATCTAAAGCTCTGGTCATTGCCTATCGTCAGCTAGATCAGATCAGGGACAACCTGAGGACTTATTGGGCATATGCAAAGGAGAGGGATGAAGCAATTAGAGAGTTCTACCTCTCTATCGCCCCGAGTATTGCTCCGGTCTTTCCCAATTTCCCTCAATCGCTGCTGCCTCAAGAAGATAAGGATTCTGATGAAGAAGAAGATGAAAATGATGATGAAGAAGATGAAGAGAAAGAGAGTTCCTCGGACGAGGACTAGGGGAGTTTTCTGACCTCTTTACATGCTGTTTTTTGTATATAATACTGTTTTGTGCTTGCTGTTTTTTGAGTTTCAACATGTTTACATTTTGTTTTTAGTTGTTTAGTTGTTGTGTTGATTGTTTTAATTTTTTAGTTTGTTAATAGTTATGATCATAGGGTAGTTTAGATAGTTTGTTGGTAGAATAGATTAGATAAACTTGGGTTTTTCAATCATTTCTTAAAAAATCTGCTTGCTGTTTTTTAGCTTTACCTATGAACTTTTTGGAAGTTAAAAAAAAAATCAACTTTAAGAAAAATTCTGGGAAAAATGTTTTGGAAAGAAAGCATGTTTTCAAAGGAGTTTTCTTTTAAGCCCTTGATGATGAAAACTAGAGCTTTGTTCTATCTCAAAAGTGCCACCGTCACAATTGAATTGCTTTCTAGTCATAGGCTTTCCATTAGTCTTTTTCTTTACAAAATTTTCTTAAGTCTAAACTTCCTCGTGTTTAACCTTTCTAACACACTAGGAGAGTTTAGCCTTGAAGTTTTGAAAAATAAAAAGCCTTATGCAAATCCCATGCCTCAAAAATAAAGCCAATGAGGACATTGTTTAACTTTAAGTTTGGGGGGTGCTTTACGATTTATATGTTATACCATGCTTTTGTATTTTGTAAATTTGTACTGGTGGAAAAGAATATGTGCTCAGTATATCATAAAAAAAAATGAAAAAACCGAGAGTTACTCCTCCTTCCTAGAGTTTACTGAGTAATCAGGGGCATTCATGCACCCATGGTTTGCCACTGCATGAAAGGTTTACTTAGGGAAGTGAGTATTATTCCAAGCTTGTGAGCTTTGCTCGTAGCTAGATATCTTCACCACAAAGTATCGATAAGCTAGAACGAAGGTAAAGATGACAGCGAGGATACTCTTGGGAGAAAAAAATGTTGAATAAAAAGAGCACCAACAGTCAAACAAGTTTGGGGGAGATAGAAAAGGTCTAGTAACTCATGTATATTTTTACCTCAAGATTGCTTTTCTTAACTAAAAGGAGTACACTAGGCTCAATGAGTAGAAGTTAGGTAGTTTAAACATATTGGTTAGGATGGACTAGGGAGAGTTTTGCTTTGAAAAAGAACAATAGAAATCTTCATGCCTAGGAAACTTAGACATTGTGACTGGCACTAAAGTAGAACCCTCTCCTGAAAGGCAAACTTTTTAGAAAACGATCTTTGAAAAACATGTCTATTTCATTCCATATCACTTGATTTGAAATTGAAAGTTGATACTAGTACCATGATTGATTACTACATATGAACCTTAACATTTTGATTTGCAATTAGTATTGAGCTCTCACATTCTGATTAGCAATTAAAAAAAAAAAGTTGATCTCTAACATTCTGATTGGCTATTGCTTGAGGACAAGCAATGAGTTAAGTTTGGGGGTATGATAAGGGTAAAAAATATACCTATTTTACCCTTATATTTAGCTCATAATATTGTCAAAACTATATGTTTTAGATCAATTTTACTATTCCCGAGCTCAAAATGTGCTAAAGTTGATAAGTTAGGGTGTTGAGAGTCACTTTTGTCAAAATATGCTCATTTGTGCTTAAAAAGATTCAATTTCAAGGGAATTTGACTAAGTTTGTTGATGTGCAGGAAAATAGAGGAAAAGCTGGAATTTGCCCAGAAATGCAACCGCATTTCTGGGAAGGAAAAATGAAATGTGACCGCATTTCTGGAAAAACAGTGGCAGTTTCGAGTCGTCCGCGGGTCGTTTTGAACGAGACTTCTTCGCACCTAACCGGCTGTTTTGACCACGAAACCGACTGGGCTACCTACCAGCACCTATTTCGCAGCTCCTCAACCATTCCCAACACTGTACAAGCTCATGATTCGAAGTCAAATTCAAGCAGAACTCATTTGGAAGAAGAGGGTGGTGACAGAACCCTAGTTGACGCCTATGAGTAGGGATGCCCGGGGTCCTTCTTAGATGACTAAATTCTAACCTTAGTTAGACATCAAGCCTTAGGGTTTGTAGGGATTTTCACCCATTCCCACTTGTAAAAGCGAGAGAGTCGGAGTGTCTAAGCGAACTCTAGAAGGATTGGATAAAATAGAAAAATCCTAGTATTTAGCTACTGTCATTATTTCCAGCTTTTGATACTTTTCATTTACCTGTATTCTTTACATCTTATTTTCAATGAAAATGTATTCATTTGCACTTTATCTCACCATGAGTAGCTAAATTCCGTTGAGGGGTTCAATATGGTGAATTCCCTTATGGTTCAATAGCTCGAAAGTGTTTTATTTGCTTAAGTATTGTTCAATGCATGTCATTCTTTATTGAATATCATTCTGATCTTGCTGAGTTTAACTTCATCACTTAGACTTTGAAAGATATGTGAGTTTGATCTCGAAAGGGACAGACAATATCGGTTCTCATAAAGGTGATATAAGAGAAAAAGCTCGAAAGAGATTGTTCGGTGGTATAGGGCAGCAAGCTGCCTAAGGCACCCTATATCAACTATAGGGTTATAGATTGCATTCGTGAATTATTTATGTCGGAGTCGAGTCACAGAAATGTGCATAACGATACTCGCTTAGCCTTCTAACGGTTCTTGGGAGCAAGGCCAAATAGAAGTTAAATCTGACCCAATGCATTGAATAGGCTTAAGTTTAATAATCCATGATTAAGGTTATTGCCTTTGGGATGAATCCATGTTGAATACCTCGTTTTATTTATTATTGTTATTCTTTATTTATTTGCTTGTGTTATTTATCTTTCTAAAAACCAACCATCAATCATTTCTTTGGTTACCTATTTTTAAGCAATTAGTTGAGCAGTTTCTTATTCAAATCTGAATTTCCAATTTAGTCCTCGTGGGATCGATACCCTTGGAATACTTCTAAGGTTTATATTACTACGTGCGATAGTGTATACTTGCACTAAGGTTGGTTGAATTTATCTTTATTATTATCTATCATCTTATCTCACATCCATCATTCAGCCTCTGCCGCACCAGTCACCAAGCTACTTTGCAGTAGTAGTGGCTACTGAGAAGAGTTCCTAAAACCCTCCACGTTGTTGTCCTAACCGCAGCCGTGGTATTTAAAAAGACGGACTGGCGTCGAGACGCCGACGCTGATTTTTGCGGTCCCATGTTCGGAGCGTCGAGACGCCATCTCTCGGGTCTCCAAGAGTGGGCTGCTTCAAAACTTGATCCGTTTGGCGCTGATTTCGAGTCCCTAGCGCTCCATTAAGGTCTTTTCACCGCCTCACCATCCCATGGACTTCAAGATGGATCAAAATGGCGCTAAAAACCTCGAATTAACACCAAAATTGAATATGGGCTCCGTTGAAGCACTTGATACTAAATCCCTACAAAACATTGTTATTGAAGGTGTACATATTACACATGCGGAAGCAATTGAAGATCGAAAGCACTTAAGACATTCAATTTTACTCCTAAAGCATGCATGTTCTAGAAAAGACAGAATAGAGAGTTTAGAAAACACCAACCTTTGTAGCTCACTTATGTTGAACTCCTTGTGGTGTTTGCCTCTCCTATGCTCCTTGGACAACCTCTAGAGTCTTCCCTACTATACTCCGGGCCAAGAACGACTTGTGGGAGTCTATATAAGATAGGGAATGGGAAGGGAATGCTTGAAGCATCAAGCAATGGAGAAGAATGAGAGATGAGAGAACTTTGAGTCCAAATTCCAGCAGCATAACATTAAGCAAATGGCTCTCTCTATCTTTGAATCTGATTCAAGCTCCTTTTAAAGACATTCTCCATGCAAATCCAAGCCTCAAGACACAAGACACATGGTGTATTTGCAAGTTCAAGTGGATTCTAGGTGTACATCTCACAAGACATGCAACAATGCATGAGTGAGTTGTCTTTCCACTTTGAATGTTCATGCATAAGTGGATTTCCAACTAAATCCACTAAATACAAATTGAAATCTAATTTCAAGCTTGCAATTTAATGTTCATTTCAATTCCAAATTGAATTTAACATTAGGTAATTGATTTTGAGGCATTTCAAAATGATTTCTTATGATTAATCCAATTAATCATACTAATCTTGTGCAATTAATCATATATGATTCCTAATACATATATATGGTATTCAAAACACTTTTAAATACTCCATCTCTCATTTTCTAATTTAATTCATAATTAAATTATTGTGTCAAACACAATTTACGATAATACCCTTTTTCCCGATTTTGAACGATTCAAAGCTTCCTATCTTTTGTTCTAGGCTTAATTCCGATATGAGCTAGTAGGGGGACCTAATGGACCTATAGATCATGGGCTCCAACGATTCGAGGCTAACCGACTAATCTCATTATCCAAATTAGCCAACATTCGTTAACTACCGGGACACTCCACTATAGCCCGATAGTTGCACTCCCCTCACTATAGATATATTTCCGTCCACTTGATTTAACCATGATTAGTAAGTCGATCCTTCACAGGTTGTTCGTAGCTATAGCTAGGTCAAAAAACCGTTTCACCCCTATAGTACTTCTAGTTCCTTAAGTCCCACTGATCCTCTAATGAACAATTGGTTTATGGTCCAACCAATAAACCGAGTCCCTCTCGGGCCAATGAGAGGGCGGGATCCCTTTGTTCAAGCCCCGGAGTCAGCACTTAAGAGAACAACCTTTCTACTATCCCTATTTTGGGTAGGAGTGAATTCCTTCTCGCACGACTATGTCCCCAGCTATCTACCCGTTCCTATCCCTGAAATGGGAGGCTTATTGAGTCGGCGATACTGAGCCACTCTAACCCATGCAGATCTAAGGATAAGCCCGAATAAACAGGAGTTCATAGTTAGCTCAGGATTAAGATCGAGTTACCTAGGTCATCACATGAAATAGTCAGTCTCGTCAGTAAACGGTGTTATAAAGCGAGAGTGACTTATTTCTTGGTCCTGGTCTTATGCAAACTCATTGCATAGGACGCCCCCACTCGCATGTCTCTACATGGACGATTTAGGATCACATCGTCTATACCATCTATAAAGTGGGCCGCGTCTCATAGTGTCCCCAGAATAAGGTACCCAACCCTATTCCTATACTATAGACCGTTTTGGCTATTACTCAAGCTTGATCCACTTTTATGTCTCTACATAAAGCTCAAGAGTTCATCCTATAGCCATGGATCTTAGTTTATTGGATTTGGGTAATTATAATTGCAATTTACTTTATTCAGTAATAACTTTACTGAAGTCTCGATAACGCTTTTATCGAATAAGTATATAATTCATTTATCATTCATTCACTATCTAACAAGATTAATGACCAATAATCATGGGCAATTATGTCCCATCAGATACGTTGACACGCATCCTGCTCCCACTTACTATAGACATTTTCCCCATTCACCTTGTTATTGACCCATGCAAACACTTTCCGAAGGGAGGCCACACCAAAGGCGACACGAAGCCAAGCATGGATCTCACGGTGTGAACACAGGGGGACGTGAGGGTAAAAACTCGATATGAGAATCTTGTTTTTATATTTATCCTCCCACTGAAATGTTCTACCGTATTTTAGGGTTATTTAACCTAGATAAATACGGCTAATTCAATCTATCTAAGTTTATGCCTGTTACAACTCTTATAATAGATCTTTACACTAATGTCTAGGTGAATTAAACCCTTATAATTACCTAGTGACATTGCATGCTAATAGAACAGAGGTTAATTCAACTCAGGTACTGGATCCGTTCCCAGGTAGGAGGTGTTCCGTAAACCGTCAACTTAAATACCCCCAGCCTTAGACAGAACATTACCGGTTGAGTTCCCTTATAACCAAGGTCCTATTTGTCCTACTTACCATATTTTAATTCTATTAAAATACTAAGTAAGACAAAACTTCTAATCCTATTAGAAATGTGACCTTAGGTCTAATTAATTTTAAACAACTTTAAAATTAATCCATGTTCCCTAAGATCCTATGTTTGCATGCAATTCTTTGTTATAGGTTTATGGTTTCTATTCATTAATTTTATAATTATCAAAAATTTTAATGAATTAACCCTATAACATGCTGCTATGGTGAATAAATTAACAATCAAATTCTAAATAACTTATGAACCCATACATTAGCATACATGACATACAATAATATAACATTTATGTTGAACTAAGGTAATGTCGTGCTCAATGCATTTTAATTTTCATTTAATTAATCTAACTCTTAAATTAATTATACAAGAAAATTAAAACATGCATTCCCATTTTCATACATTATTATAACTCTTTATATTAATCGCTCATGAAAAATAAATTAAGCATATAAATTATTTTCATAAATATAACTCTTATATTTTTAACTAAAATAATTTCATGCTCAATGCTTCTCAATTTTCATCCATTTAGCATAACACCTTATATTAAACACTCATGAAAATAAAATTCATACATATTTCATACATTATAACATTTATAATAATAAATATGCTTGAATATGCTTAACCTATGGTGGGATTTTAAGCTATATGACATCCATAAAGCAAAATAAATAGCTAAGTAGACGGGTTTTGGCATCTGATAACTCTCTAAAAGGGAGTTATTTAGACCTTATTTCTACATGGATTGGTGTGTCTTTTATGCTTAATAGGGATGCTTTTAGATAGATATTATATGTTTTAACCCATTTGGAAGAATGGAAGCTTTGGAAATTATTTTGTGCAGAATATGTTGCTGGGCGACTTGAGGGAGTAAATTCTGTGCTAGAGCAAAGCTGGGAACAAAAACTGCCACGTCACAGCTCGTTAGCCAATTTAACAAACTGAATTTTGTTAAGCTAATCTCGGGATAAAGGAGCAAGGAGAGCCATCCACGTGTCTAGGTCAACCTGATTCAAGCTTTCCTCAACTCTATAAAAGGAGATAGCCGCCCAAGTCAAAATTAATTCCATCCTTGGGAGAAAACATTCCATTCTTGGAAAGTTACTTCCACCTTTGGGAGCCGAATAGAGGAGAGAGATTGGAGACCATCAAGAAAACCATCATTTGCAAGCTGATTGAGGAGATTAATATTTTCTTTTATTATCTTGTAATTATGGATATGCTTACTCAGATTGTAACGTGCGTTTCCATGCATTTTATGAACTAAGTAGCTTAGGCGTTGGTTAGGAAACAATGTGATTGTCGTGCTTAATTTCTAGTAATAAATATTGATTAATGCATCTTGATTAATTGTTGTGCTCATTTACATTTTGTGCCCGCCTGGCCAGCCGGTATGAATACCTCTCTCTAGTTTCAGGGATGATTTAGGGAGTGTGTGGCATTTAATCACACTAGATCATTGTGTATTGGTGAACGCCAGTGACTGAGCTAGGGATAGCCAGTTGCCTAGTGCTTGATCGGTAGTACTTCATTGGGGTTGAAACACATTCCAAAAGATTCGGAGTTCCGGGAGGAATCTGCTAATAAGACTGCGAGAGTTTTGCATGATCAATAATATTGCTAGAGCATCTTTTAAAACAATTACTAAATCCTGACCAGCGCCTGTTTCTAATCTGTCTGTCTATCCGTTTACTTACTGTTCTGTCAGTTCTTTTGCTTCAGCATTATTCTTATAAAAACCAATCATTTTTACCATCTTTGAAACCATTAAAGAGTTATACAAAATAGATAAAGTGGAAGCTAGTTCAGGCCTTGGATTGATAATACTTATTACTTGCTACGGATTGTGTATACTTGCACAGAGTCTAGAGTCAATTTACATCTTATTTTTACTCACTCTAGGAACCCAACAAGTTTTTGGCGCCGTTGCCGGGGACTGAATAAGTTTTTATCTGATCTGTTTTGTGTATGTGTTTTAGTGGTTTGGTGCTAGAACTTTTTGATTGTTTCTTTTGTTTTTGCAGGTGTGAGTTTGGTGCATGAACGATCCGCCTGGGGTAAGGTTCGAGCTTGATCCAGAAATCGAGAGGACATTCAGGATAAGAAGGAGAGAGCAGCGTAGACAGCAAAATCAAATGGCTGACGTGCCGCGTCTCCCGCAGGGTCCAGAAGATCCAGTTGATCCCCAGCAGAATCGTGCACTGCAGCAAAACCAGCCGCTGGAGCGAAATAGACAGCAAAATAATCAGGCTGAGAATCCTATCTTGGTAGCGAACGATAGGGCCAGAGTCATTCGAGTGTATGCTTTTCCAATGTTTGATGAGTTAAATCCAGGGATTGCACGTCCTCACATTGAGGCAGCAAATTTTGAAATGAAACCGGTAATGTTTCAGATGTTGCAAACCGTGGGTCAGTTCCATGGTTTGTCATCTGAAGACCCTCATTTACATCTTAAGTCTTTTCTAGGAGTTAGTGATTCTTTTGTAATTCAAGGAGTGCCTAGAGATGCTCTTAGATTAACTTTGTTCCCGTATTCTCTTAGGGATGGAGCAAAGGCGTGGTTAAACTCTTTTGCTCCAGGATCAATTAAAACATGGAATGAGTTAGCAGAAAAATTTTTGAGTAAATATTTTCCACCAAACAGAAATTCTAAATTCAGGAGTGAAATAATAGGGTTTAGGCAACTTGAAGATGAGACTTTTAGTGTAGCTTGGGAGAGGTTTAAGGAGCTTTTGCGAAAGTGTCCCCACCATGGTTTAACACATTGTATTCAAATGGAAACATTTTACAATGGGTTAAATGGAGCAACCCAAGGTATGGTTGATGCTTCGGCTGGAGGGGCCCTTTTGGCAAAAACTTTTAATGAAGCCCATGAAATTTTAGAAAGAATATCAACTAATAGTTGTCAGTGGTCAGATGTTAGAGGCACAAATAAAAAGGTTAAGAGTGTGTTAGAGGTTGATGGTGTGTCCACCATTAGGGCTGATATTGCAATGTTAGCTAACGCTCTTAAAAATGTGACAGTGGTTAGTCATCAACAGCCACCAGCTGTGGAGCCTGCTGCAGTGGTGAACCAAGTTGCAGCGGAGGCATGTGTCTATTGTGGTGAAGAGCACAGCTACGAGTTTTGCCCCAGCAATCCAGCTTCTATGTTTTTTGTAGGTAATCAGAGGAACAACCTGTATTCTAACTTTTATAATCCAGGTTGGCGCAACCACCCCAATTTCGCATGGGGAGGACAAGGAAGCAATGCGCAAGCACAGCAAAAGGTGAACCAGTCAGGATTTGCTAAAGCGCAGGTATTGCCCCAGCAAAATAAGCAGGCTTTGCCCTAGCAAAATGCAGAAAGTTCTCTTGAGACGATGATGAAAGAATATATGGCTCGTACCGATGCCGCTATTCAAAGTAATCAAGCTTCAATGAGAGCCCTGGAATTGCAAATGGGCCAGCTAGCTAATGAGCTGAAGGCAAGGCCTCAAGGGAAACTTCCTTCAGATACTGAACACCCTAAAAGGGAAGGTAAGGAGCAGGTAAAGGCAGTGACTCTAAGGAGTGGTAAGCCACTAGAAGAGAGAAAAGAGCCTAGTAAAACCCAGAATGTAGAGAAAAATTGTGATAAAAATGTTGTTGTTGAGAAAGAGTTGGAGTCTGGTCGGGGCGCTGGAGGCAGCAATAATAATGCTGGAGCATCTGGTTCTGGTCCAGATGTGGAACCACCTTATGTGCTGCCCCCACCTTATGTGCCACCTCTACCTTTTCCACAAAGACAAAGGCCTAAGAATCAGGATGGTCAATTTAAAAATTTTTTAGAGATTCTTAAGCAATTGCATATAAATATCCCTTTAGTAGAAGCTATAGAGCAAATGCCTAATTATGCTAAATTTCTTAAGGATATTTTAACTAAAAAGAAAAGGTTAGGTGAGTTTGAAACTGTATCTCTTACTGAGGAATGTAGTGCTATTCTTAAGAATGGGCTACCAACCAAGGCTAAGGATCCAGGGTCATTCACTATACCTGTGTCAATAGGTGGAAAAGAGTTAGGTAAAGCACTCTGTGATTTAGGTGCAAGCATTAACCTTATGCCTCTTTCGGTCTATCGAAAGCTAGGTATTGGTGAAGCTAGGCCTACCACAGTTACACTCCAATTAGCTGATAGGTCTATCACATATCCTGAGGGGAAAATTGAGGATGTCTTAGTAAAGGTAGATAAATTCATATTTCCTGTTGATTTTATTATCTTAGACTATGAGGCGGATAAAGATGTCCCAATTATTCTAGGTCGTCCATTTTTGGCTACTGGTAGGGCATTGATAGATGTTCAAAAAGGGGAATTAACAATGAGGGTTTGTAATGAGGAAGTAAAATTTAATGTGTTTAAGGCCATGAAGTATCCAGACGAAATGGAAGATTGCTCTTTCATTAGGATTCTGGAGAACACAATTGTTGAGACAGCAATTCAGGATTCGGCTAGCAAACATTTGGAAGATCATGGAGAGGTTAGTGTAGAGGATTTAGAAGTTTGTTCTTTAGAGAGAAAAAATGAAAAAGAAGTGTTTAGGTGTAAGGAAGTTTTTGAGTCTTTAGATTTAAATCAAAGAAAAGCTCCTCCTATTAAGCCATCCCTAATTGAGCCACCCACTTTAGATTTGAAGCCCTTGCCGGATCATCTAAAGTATGTGTATCTTGGGGAGGGTGAGACGTTGCCCATTATTGTTGCATCAGATTTAATGTCAGAGCATGAAGAGGTCTTAATAAAGTTGCTGCAGCAATACCGCAAGGCAATAGGTTGGACATTGGCTGACATTCAGGGTATTAGCCCATCTTTTTGTATGCACAAAATCACTCTAGAGGAGGGATCCTTTAGGAGTATTGAGCAACAAAGAAGGCTTAACCCTGCAATGAAAGAGGTTGTTAAAAAGGAGGTGATTAAATGGTTGGATGCTGGCATTATTTATCCAATTGCAGATAGCAATTGGGTAAGCCCTGTCCAATGTGTTCCTAAGAAAGGAGGTGTCACAGTGGTATCTAATAAGGATAATGAGTTGATCCCAACCAGGACAGTAACTGGCTGGAGGGTTTGCATGGATTACAAGAGGCTTAATAAAGCCACCCGTAAGGACCACTTCCCTCTACCATTTATTGACCAGATGTTGGATAGATTGGTTGGTCAGGCCTACTACTGTTTCTTAGATGGTTATTCTGGGTATAACCAGATTACTATTGCTCCTGAGGATCAGGAAAAAACCACTTTCACCTGCCCTTATGGGACATTTGCTTTTAGGCGAATGCCTTTTGGCCTTTGCAATGCTCCAGCAACATTTCAGCGGTGTATGCTGGCAATTTTTTCTGATATGATTGAGTCTACTGTTGAGGTATTTATGGACGATTTTTCAGTTTTCGGAGGGTCTTTTCAGAGTTGTTTAGATAATTTAGGTAAGGTGTTAAAAAGATGTGAGGATACCCATCTAGTTCTTAATTGGGAGAAATGCCACTTCATGGTGAAGGAGGGAATTGTGTTAGGACATAGGATTTCTAAGAATGGTCTAGAAGTTGATAGAGCAAAAATTGAGGTTATTGAGAGACTATAACCACCGAATTCAGTGAAAGGGATTCGAAGTTTTTTAGGTCATGCTGGATTTTATAGAAGGTTCATAAAGGATTTCTCAAAAATCAGTAAACCTCTTTGTAACTTATTGTGCACTGATCATGTTTTTTACTTTAATGCAGATTGTAGGAAGGCTTTTGGAACTTTAAAGGCTGCTTTAATCTCAGCACCCATTCTTTGTGCACCTAATTGGAATTTACCATTTGAGGTAATGTGTGATGCGAGTGATGCTGCAGTAGGTGCTATGTTGAGGCAAAAGCAGGGAAAATTTATTCATCCTATATATTATGCAAGCAGCGTTTTAAATGAGGCACAAGTCAACTATACAACTACTGAAAAGGAATTGTTAGCTGTTGTGTTTGCCTTTGAGAAATTCCGCCCATATTTGGTTGGATCCAAAGTCACAATTTTCACGGATCATGCAGCAATAAGGTACTTGATGTCTAAAAAAGATGTTAAACCTAGACTAATTCGTTGGGATTTATTATTGCAGGAATTCGACTTGGAGATAAAGGACAAGAAGGGATCAGAGAATGTCATCGCAGATCACTTGTCTCGTCTTGATCCATCATCATCTTCGCTGAAGCAATCTGCCATCTCAGATTCTTTTCCAGATGAACAGTTTTTTGCTATTAAGGTAACGGTAGTCAAAGAGATCCCTTGGTATGCTGATATTGCCAACTTTTTGGTCAAGGGAGTCACTCCTATTGATATGGATTGGAGGCAGAAGAAAAAGTTTAAGCATGATGCAAAGTTTTTCTATTGGGATGAGTCATTTATGTATAAACAATGCTCTGATGGTATTATTCGTAGGTGTGTTTCAGGTGATGAAGCAAAAGAAATCCTGGAGCAATGTCACTCTTCGCCGTATGGAGGTCATTTCAGCGGTCAGAGGACAGCTATGAGGATTTTGCATTGCGGATTCTTCTGGCCTTCCTTATTTAAAGATGCCCATTGGTTCTACAAGCAATGTGATGCTTGCCAAAGGAGAGGAAACTTAGGGCCTAGAGATGAAATGCCTCTTACTTACATTTTGGAAGTTGAATTATTCGATGTGTGGGGTATTGATTTTATGGGGTCGTTTCCCCCTTCTAATGGCAATGTTTTTATCTTATTGGCAGTTGATTACGTGTCCAAGTGGGTGGAGGCCATTGCATGCCATCAGAATGATGCCAAGACGGTTTCAAGGTTTCTCCAATCACACATCTTTGCGCGGTTTGGGACACCTAGAGCTTTAGTAAGTGATGAGGGTACACATTTTGTTAATAATATCTTAACTAAGCTTTTAGCTAAGTATGGAATTAAGCATAGGATAGCTACCCCCTATCACCCACAGGCTAATGGTCAAGCTGAAATAAGTAATAGGGAAATTAAATCGATTCTAGAAAAAGTAGTCCATCCATCTAGGAAGGATTGGTCTCTTAGGTTGGATGAGGCTCTGTGGGCTTATAGGACAGCCTATAAGACTCCTCTAGGTATGTCTCCCTATCGGTTAGTATATGGGAAAGCTTGTCATTTACCATTAGAGCTAGAGCATAAAACGTTTTGGGCTTTGAAAAAATTAAATTTTGATCTGAGTCGTGCAGGGGCAATGAGGATGCTGCAGCTTAATGAATTGGAAGAATTTCGCCAATTTTCTTATGAAAATGCGAAAATGTATAAAGAAAAGACTAAGTTGTGGCATGACAAGAAAATGAAGCCTAAAGAGTTTGTCAAAGGTCAAAAAGTTTTGCTTTATAATTCTAGATTGAGATTGTTTCCTGGGAAACTAAAGTCCAAATGGTCAGGTTCGTTTGTGGTGATTGAGGTTTTCCCCCATGGAGCAATTACTTTACAAGATGAAAAAGATGGGAGACTGTTCAAGGTGAATGGACAGCGAGTCAAGCATTATTGGGGAGAGGAGTTTCAGTCGAAATATCCTTCCCTAGAGCTGGCTGATGATTGAGTGAGCATGATTTTTGCTGGAGCAGTTCACAAAGCAAAATTTTGAGCTCCCAGAATTTGTTGTGATTTTATTTTCGCTGTTATGATTTGGTTTAATTTTAATTTTAATTATAGTAGATTTGATTACTTTAAATTCTGCAAGATTTATCTTTATTTGTCGTTATTCTGTAGATTTTATTTTCGAGTATTTTTATTATTTCCGGAGTTTAGTTTTTGTTTATTCCGATTAGATTTAATTAGATTTTAATTCAGTTGTTATTTTCGGTTATTTAAATTTCTGTTTATTTTTAGATTTAATTTCCTGATTTGATTTTGAATTAAATTTGAAATTTTCCGTGTACAAAGATCTTTCTAGAAGAAAATCTTTGTGATGATAAGTTTGTTTTTGCAATCTTTTGGCAGAATCAAATATTTCGTCTGAAGGTGAAGGGGTTGGTTGAGGATTAATTGATTTTACCGTTTGAGAATTTAATTTTTCAGTGGGGAGGTGAATCGCGTGCCAAAGTCTGATGCTCCCACGTGTTCAGCATGAAGGATCTGACGGCCAGCACAACACTTACGTGTCAACGGGATTCAAATTTTACCGATCCTTTAAATCTGATTACATGAAAATAACGGTAATATCATTTAATTAGGAGCAAAATCTTTTGGTTAGGATTCCTTTTGCTGAAGCCCTATTTATTGACAGCCTTCGGTAAGTTTTTCTCACTTCATTTTCTTGATCATTCCTTGCCGTTTGCATTTTTCTTCTTTTTGCTTCTGTGTGCGGTAAATTCCTTTGAGTCTCTAATGGCAAAAACGAGAGCAAGAAAAGAGAGAGATACTGAGGAAGAGGAGGTCCCTATCACCCCTGAAGCACCGAAAGTTAAAACGAAGAAGAAGAAAACACCAGAAAAGAAAGAAGCTAAGAGGAGAAGAAGACAGCAGAGGGCTGAAGATCAAGAAGCTGTTCAGAAAGCGGTGGAGGATGTCGTTGTGGAAGAAGATCCGAAAGAACCAGAAGAACAGAATCCAGAGCAGATTGGCCCGATAGTTGCGGATACAGAGGCAGTTCGAGAAGAAAATGCAGAAGACGTTCAAGAAAAGCAGACTGAGAATGTGCAAGAAGAACAGGCAGAGGTTGCGCCTGAAGAAGTTAATGAGCAAGAACAGGAGGCTCGTGTGGAGGTGATCATGCCGGAAGTGCCCAAACGCCGCCGTATAAAGCGAAAAGCGGGCCGTGTTAAGGTAGTCCGAACTGATACCCCCTCGCCTCCAACTACTGATTCGGAAAGAGAGAACGCTGAAAGAGAAGAGCAGGAGAAGAAAGAGGCCGAGGAAAAAGCACGAGAAGAAGCAAGGAGAAAGGCTGAAGAAGAAAGGTTGCTCAAGCGAAGGGCAGACAAGGGCAAAAGTGTTGCTGCGGCATCGGAGGAACCTGACGAAATAGAAGAGCCGCAATTGCCGTATGTCCGCTTCGTCAACAACCTTGCTGGAGCAAAGTATGCTGAGTTGCTGAAGAGAGACTTCCTGTTTGAGAAAGGATTTAGTGGTGATCTCCCACATTTCCTGAGGACAAGCATTGTGAACCATGGATGGAAATCATTCTGTTCCAAGCCTGAACAGGTGAATGCGCATGTAGTGCGCGAATTTTATGCAAATATCGACGAAGAGGAAGGTTTCCGCGTGATCGTTCGAGGAGTAGAGGTCGATTGGAGTCCTGGTGCTATCAACGCGCTGTACCACCTTCAAGATTTTCCCCACGCAGCATATAATGAGATGGCTGTGGCGCCATCGAATCAGCAGTTGAGTGATGCCGTGAGGGAAGTCGGTGTTGAAGGGGCGCAGTGGCAGCTGTCGAAGACAGAGAAAAGGACATTCCAGTCAGCCTACTTGAAGAGGGAAGCAAATACGTGGATGGGGTTTATCAGACAAAGGTTGCTTCCGACAACTCATGACTCGACAGTTTCCAGGGAACGAGTGCTTCTGGTTTTTGCTATTTTGCGGTCTCTCAGTATTGATGTGGGAAAAATTATTTCAAGGGAAATATTTGGATGTTGGAGGAAGAAGTTTGGGAAATTGTTCTTTCCGAACACAATCACAATGCTTTGCAAGCAAGCAGGGGTTCCGGAGAATGAAGGGGATGTTATACTGTTTGACAAGGGAATTATAGATATGCCTAACTTGGCACGGCTTCAGTGTACGCAAGAGGCACGTCAGGGTGGGCTGGTCTATGGCATCAGCACGATTTTAGAACAACTCGCACTGTCGGCCAGTAGGCAGGAGTTTGCAGAGAGGCAAGCTTTAACCTTCTGGAGCTATGTTAAAACTCGTGATGCCAATCTGAAGAAGGCGCTACAGGAGAATTTTTCCAAACCATTTCCAGCCCTTCCAGCATTCCCTGAAGATTTATTGAACCCCTGGATTCCGCCACCGCCTGTCGAGAGAGAAGGAGATGGAGAAGAAGATCCTGGTCAGGAGGATTGAAGAAGGGAAATTTGGACGAGCAAACTTTTTGATGAATTAATTTTGTTGCTCGAGCATTCTTGACCACATCTTTTTCTATGTTTGCTTGTTTTGTTCTACTTCTTTTTAATTTTTTTTCTGTTTCTGAAAAAAATATATCTGCTTATGTAATTTCTTTTTCTATGCTTTTAATGAAATTTCCGAAGTTATTTCTGTTCCATGAGCGCTGAGTAACTCTAACTTAACTAATTCTCTTTCTCAATTTTTGAAGCTTGGACTGGCTAAGCTTAATTAGATCAAGGTATTCTGATCTTCAGAAACCTTTTGCTTGAGCATTTTCTCTGGCCTGGTCGTTGCTGCGGCAAAGAAAATTCTGGAGGTAGTGTTGACTTATGTGATCCACTTTAAGCTTAGGTCTAGTCCCACGCTTAGTTTTAAAATTCAGATAGAAATATTTAAGTTTGGGGGTATCATTTAAAATTTTAATGATTCATTGGGGACAATGAATAATTCAAGTTTGGGGGACTTTTTGCTACTCCAATTGTTTTGCTCGAGCATTCCTCTCCTTCGATTAATTAATTTTTTTTTTTAGGTTGTTGAGTAACCAGGGACACTTGTGATACCCACAGGTTGTCTTTGCGTCAAAAGATGACCTAGGAAATATGAAAATGATGGAAAATTATTTGCTAAAAAAAGTGATTGTCGAACATTTTGCTCAGAAAATTCATGGAGCAAAAGTTTTGAAGGATGAATGATAATCCAGCAGTTTTTCTGTCTCCCAGAACTTAGGTGAGCTTCATCATAAAATGTTTTCATTCTGAGGGGCAAGAGATGGAATAACTAAGGATTTTTTAGTTTAGCAAAGAGTATTTAGCCTAATTGGTGATGAGTTTGAGGCAATGGTATACTGCACCATAAAGTGGGTCATCCCATGCTTAAGAGCTTATGACTGTAGGGCTGCTTTAAGTCTGAAAAACAGAAAATATAAACCCCTTAAAAATGTGTTTTAATATGTCTGATAATAGAGCTAGGCTGTGGCAAGTTCTTAGAATTGAGTTAAAAGTGGTGATTATTTGTCCATGCCGGAAGAACTATTTTGCTGCAGCAGAGCTTGCTATTGCAGAATGCTCAGGTAGAGGTTGAAGGGAGTGTTGGATTATCTGTTTTAATTAAGCTATGCTTTGTCTAACGTTTTGAATTCTTGAAGGGAAGGTTAATTAGTATTGCTCGGGACGCACAACAGTTCAAGTTTGGGGGTGTGATAACTCTCTAAAAGGGAGTTATTTAGACCTTATTTATACATGGATTTCTGTGTCTTTTATGCTTAATAGGGTTGCTTTTAGATAGATATTATATGTTTTAACCCATTTGGAAGAATGGAAGCTTTGGAAATTATTTTGTGCAGAATATGTTGCTGGGCGACTTGAGGGAGCAAATTCTGTGCTAGAGCAAAGCTGGGAACAAAAACTGCCACGTCACAGCTCGTTAGCCAATTTAACAAACTGAATTCTGTTAAGCTAATCTCGGGATAAAGGAGCAAGGAGAGCCATCCACGTGTCTAGGTCAACCTGATTCAAGTTTTCCTCAACTCTATAAAAGGAGATAGCCGCCCAAGTCAAAATTAACTCCATCCTTGGGAGAAAACATTCCATTCTTGGAAAGTTACTTCCACCTTTGGGAGCCGAATAGAGGAGAGAGATTGGAGACCATCAAGAAAACCATCATTTGCAAGCTGATTGAGGAGATTAATATTTTCTTTTATTATCTTGTAATTATGGATATGCTTACTCAGATTGTAACGTGCGTTTCCATGCATTTTATGAATTAAGTAGCTTAGGCGTTGGTTAGGAAACAATGTGATTGTCGTGCTTAATTTCTAGTAATAAATATTGATTAATGCATCTTGATTAATTGTTGTGCTCATTTACATTTTGTGCCCGCCTGGCCAGCCGGTATGAATACCTCTCTCTAGTTTCAGGGATGATTTAGGGAGTGTGTGGCATTTAATCACACTAGATCATTGTGTATTGGTGAACGCCAGTGACTGAGCTAGGGATAGCCAATTGCCTAGTGCTTGATCGGTAGTACTTCATTGGGGTTGAAACACATTCCAAAAGATCCGGAGTTCCGAGAGGAATCTGCTAATAAGACTGCGAGAGTTTTGCATGATCAATAATATTGCTAGAGCATCTTTTAAAACAATTACTAAATCCTGACCAGCGCCTGTTTCTAATCTGTCTGTCTATCCGTTTACTTACTGTTCTGTCATTTCTTTTGCTCAGCATTATTCTTATAAAAACCAATCATTTTTACCATCTTTGAAACCATTAAAGAGTTATACAAAATAGATAAAGTGGAAGCTAGTTCAGGCCTTGGATTGATAATACTTATTACTTGTTGCGGATTGTGTATACTTGCACAGAGTCTAAAGTCAATTTACATCTTATTTTTACTCACTCTAGGAACCCAGCAGCATCCTAGGACAAAATACAATAGAAACAATTGCACTAATTAATCTAAATTTGTCCTATGTAGCAGTGAACCATTCCGAACCATTCTTAGACCACGTCCAAACCCTTTGAACCATCAAGAACTGGGCTGAACCGCACCAAACATGCTCCAAAACTACTTGAACCTTGCTGCACCTGGCCAAAACTACTTGAACCGGACCGCACGCCTCATTGATGGTTTTTTTTTTTTTTTTTTGTCAGGGTGTTTAACAATTCAATACAAATATGTCGTGGATTTTAATCAATCCAAGTATAAATTGACAAAATCAAGTAATATCTGGTGAGTCCAGGGTCGAATCCACAAGAAAGGATATTTGCAAAGTTTCAATCATATTTACTGATCTAAACTCAAAACGTGTGATATTATATAAAAGAATAAATAATAGAGTTGGTAAGATTGAAAAATAAAACTTGCAGAAAGTTAAACATGCGACAAGAGTGAAAGGAAAAGAATTAAAAAGAATGGTATCAACGCTGTTGCGGTTGCAACCTCATGCGTTTCTAAGAACCTTGTAGCGCATACTTTGGTTAATCGATCCATTAATGCCTAAGTGAGAAAAAATCATAAGTTTCCCTTCCGGTACTCCTTCTGCGTTTGGCATAAAACTATCAATTGGTTATTTGGCTAGTTCATGCGTGGAGCTTAGTTCTCTAATACTTACAAGGGATTGCGTTAGTCTTAACGAAATCAAAGCTCATGCATGCACTATCTTTTAGCCGTAGTATTTTCATGCTACCAAGACTACATGTCATGCGCTAACTTGTTCTACTTAGAGATGTCCACATGCATTACCTGTCAGGGATTTAGCATACTGTTACCGCATCTGGTTGGCCAAGCGGGAGTTAGTAATGAAAAGAGTATCGCAACTAAGTAGAAGGCAATTAATGTTTCATTAAGTCAAAATGTGCGCTTACAAAATATACTTATCACCGCATGAGGTGCTTGCGCTAAGCCTTGAAGAAGAAATTAGCTCATGCGAGCAAAACAATACATTATGCAATAATACATTGCAAACGCAAGTCTACCCTAAATCACATCTCTCCGTGATTACTCTTTCTCCTTAATCTTCGTCGTCTACTCTCGTCCCTCAATTCTTCTGAATATGAGTTATGAATCTTTGAGCATGTGGCTTCTATTTATAGGCGAGGGAAGCTAACTCTTTCAAATAATAAGCAACTTGCTTCAGTCATTATCAACCAACTTGCAACTTTTCAGCCCTTTTTCAGCCCACTTGCGTTAGTTTTATCAGTTATGTCAGCGTTTGTCTTTTCATCCATCTTGTCTGTCTCTTGATTGTCTTGGGATGTGTGTCTGTGCTGAGAAGAAACTTTGGAAAACAACTGAATTAGTTGCGTTAGTGCCCTATATTTTATAATTTCTTACCGCATACATGAATATAGCTCGCCGCATAAAACTATCACATTTTCCTTTCTTATTGCGCTGAAGCAACGCATCTTTGTTTCTTTTGGCCTTGTTTTAGCTTAAGTTTAAAGGATAAATAACTTGCTTTTTTGCAAGTTATCAAACGCCCAAACTTAAACTATTGTTTGTCCTCAAGCAACGCCTATTATCAACTCTGCGATAGTTACTTAGCTCTTCATTGCCTGCAATCCTAGCATCCTCATTCTCTTTTTCTTGCGCGCATTACTAAACAATGTTAACTTTTGCCAAATTTCCTTCATTGCTTAAAGAAAGTTCCTTGCGCTAAGATTCTTCCTTGCGTTAACTCAGCCAATCTTCTCCTGCATGTCCTGGGCGCCTAGAAATTATATTTATATATATATATATATATTTAAAAGGCAATTAATGAAAACAATAGACATCAAAACGCATGCTTTCGTTTTGGCTTACCCATATTTGTGATGAAAGGTATCCAACTACGGGCATTACATTTTTTTACTGTCTTTTACGCTCATAGGATGCATTTGCCTTCGCGCAGTGGCAAACTATGGGTGTCATAAATGCCCCTGGATACAAACATGCCGCATACCTAGAGGAACGTATGTATTATTTTATTTATGCGCCGACTCCCCCAAACTTAGATTGGACAATGTTCCCATTGTCCCCCAAACTTACACTAGAGCGCATAGACTGAAGGAGATCAAGGCTGAGTTGCGGCAAGTCGAAAATTCGAAGGGATTTTCCTTAAGGTTTGAGGAAATGAAGACAAAGGTTAAACCAATTTAAGAAATGCGGGCAAGAAAATTAAGAATTTCAGTTGCGTGGATTTAAAACAAAGGAGCTAACGCAAAGAATTTATTAGATAACAACATTATAGTAAGGCAGAAAGAAAATTGCGATGAGATAAAACTGCGAGATATGTTGATGTAATGCGATACAAAATTATAAAACAAGGGCGCATACATCTAAATTAAACAAAAGAAAACAAAAATAGCTAAGAGTTGTCTATCCCTGCGGTGGCGGTGGTGGTGGAGCTCTTGGATCCCTCGGCGTAGGCGGAGGCATGGAACCGCGCACCTGGGATGGGCCAGTGCTAGAGGGTCTTTGTGGCGAAACTGTCTGTACGAATAAGTTGGGCGTGGCTGGCAAGCTGCCAAAACCTTTAGTCCATCGCATCAGAAAAAGGACTAAGGCATTTACTCGCTGCGACAGCTCATCTTGTTGCTTTCGCAGCAATTCCTGTTGCTGGCACATCCTTTCTTGCTGCCGGCGAAGGGGCTCTACACCTTCTTGTATTATCTGCCGCAACTCCGAAAAGATAAGGGCTAAATCTACATCAATCAATAGATTAGCCGCAGCCTGTCTTGCGCTTGCAGAAGCTGTGGCTTGCGGTGTCGGGCTCGGCACAGGAACTTCGTCATTGTGAGGGGGACTAGGGAAAGAGGCTTTCGAAAATCTCCTCTGATCGCAAGTCTTCGTCGTGCTGCGGAGGAGGTGTGTTCTAAACAATTGGTGGTGGCGGTGGTAAGCTTTCTTGCGGTGGTGGAGGAGGAGGAGGTGGCAAGCTTTCTTGCGTTGGCGGCAAGGATACCTGAGGTTGGGTGCAAACAGTGCTTACCTGCGCTGGTGGAGTAGATTGAGGGGTCCTTGCGGTTGGTGGTGGGTTTCGGCCTGCGGTTTGCTTGCTCCTCTTTCTCTTTTGTATTTCAGGCGCAGGCGTAGGCTCGGTGGGTTGGGATGCGGAGGCTGGTTGCTGCGTGCTTCCTTGCAAACGCCTGTCGTGGGTGCTGGTCACGCGTGTCCACCATTGGTCGTCGAAGTCCTTCCGCATGGGTCGGATTTCTTCATCTGCTACGGGCACAAGGCCGGATGCGCGGCATAAATGGGTGACAAGGCCTGGGCAAAACATTGCGCCTTTAGGTTTTGCGGCGGTCTGGCGCAATGTTTCGACGAGGATCTGGCCCAAGTCGATTGGGGTTCCCTGCATGATGCAATAAACAAGGATTACCCGTTGAAGGCTCAATGTGGCATCATGCGTTGTGGGCATGATGCGGTTCTTCACCCAATGCATCCAGCAGGTGGCTTCAAAGTCAAGCAGCTGCGACTTCAGGGTTCTCGCAGTGTCGTGGCCGTCCCACTTGGCTCCAGGTCGGGCCATCGCAAGGAGTACTACTCTCAGGAAGTCGTTGTCGAGGCAGCCGAGGAGCGCATTCCCTTCCGCGTTTGGGATATCTCGCAGCTCGTATACATTGTTGATGCATGCGGAGGAGAATGCGACTGTGTGGCCTCGAACCATTACTTCGTTGACTTCTTCTTGCCACTGTGCTCGGTAGAAATTATGGACTAGCGCAGGGGCGTAGTTGCGAGGGTTCTCGCAAACTGTTTCCCATTTGCGCTGAGAGATCTGCTCAGTCATCGTTTGCGGGAGGGTGCAGCTGAATCCTCATTCTTCTTGAAATTTTCCCCAGTTGTCGCCCACCTTCCCTTTTCCTGTGCCCACTTTTTTCTTTTCCTTTGCTTTTAGATGCGGTGGGCGCTTTCCTCTTCTTGCTTGGGGCTGCCGCAGGTCTTTCAGAGGGTTCTTGGATGACTACCCCTGTCGGCTGGATGTTGCGGCGATGAGTTAGGGGGAGCTCATCCTCGGAATCAGAAGATTCTACTTCCAGAGCAGCCGCGATGATAGCTAAGTTGGTTGCGGCAATTTCTGCGGCGACTGGATCTTGCGCCTGCTTGCCGGTGCTTTCTCCTTCTTCGGCTGCGTTTTCATCTGCGGTGGCCTTGCGCCAGGTTTCCTCTGCAGCAGCTTTTTCTTGCTCTTCTCGCAGACGGTTTGCGTCGCCGTCCTCGCCTAATTCTCCCATCAGGGAGTTCCATGCGGCCACTTCCCGCTCAGAAAATTGCGGCGAAGTGGGTTGCGCTGAGGTGGATGGTGGCTGGGAAATGCGCAGAAAGAGAGGAAGATGAAGGGAGGGAGTTAGAGGCAAGTGAAGCCGAGGAGTCTGATGGTGGAAAAAGAAGGGGAACAGAGGGGAAGGGAGATGTAAATGGCGTTAGGTTTCGAGGGGTGGAAAGGTTTTGGGCAGGTTGAAGGGTGACAGGCTGGATGATGAAGGTCGAAGTCTCCAGACGTGCAATATCGAGCACCTCTGGAGGGTTGGCCGTGGAGGTGGAATGTTCAATGGATGGTTGTTCGACGTCGACGACCTCATGTTCCTCGTTTCCATGGGGTCTCTTTTTTCTTGGTTCTCATTTTCCTCGCTGGATGAGGAAATGGCGTCTTTGAGAGGTCCTTCAACTTCCGGCGATGAGGGGGGCATCGTCCGCATAGCCAGCAACTGATAGGTTCTGTGAATCCGACATGGTGAAGACAGAGAGAGAGAGCTTCGCAAGAAAGAGGAGTAAGGGTTTAGGGTTTTTGGAGAAGATGATGAAAATAAAATTTTTAGAAAGAGAACGCATCCCTTTATATAGCTAACGCAAGGTCAAGCTATCCTAGGTAAATGATGCCCTTTCGCATCCCACGAAATAGGTGATCATGATTAACATGGGGGAATGTGGGCGGTTGTCTTGGTTAATGTGCAAAGCCAAGGATTAGTGAGGCTCATTAAATGCAAAAATGATTATGGTTGCGCCTCTAATGCGAGATATACAGATGGATTGGGACATGCGTTAGGGTTCTCCTTTTAAGGCTTTGTCGCAACGAAAACGCAATGATTCTACCAAAATTCTAACGCAACAAATGCGAGTCAACCATGCAATGTAATCTAGATTACAAAAAAAATTTAACACAATAACATAAACATGCGGAAGGAAATAAATAATTACAACTTCTAACCTGTTGTGCTCTTTACCTTGCGTTAGGTCCTGACGCAACTGAGAGAACTTTTTGTTCTGGACCTATTTTGTCCTGCTACTTTAAGGCGGATCTTTCAAAAGAATAATCTCAACTACCTCGTCCAAGGTCAGTTCAATGTACGGCTTTACTCTTTGTCTGTTGACCTTGAAAATTTTCTTCTCGTCAGTAGAATGTAGGTCCACTGCCCCATATGGATATACCTTATGGATAGTATATGGGCCCGACCACCTTGATTTTAGCTTTCCTGGAAAGAGACCTAAGCGAGAATTGAATAATAATACTTTCATACCTTCTCTAAGATCCTTCTCGCATATCCTTCGGTCATGCCATTGTTTTTGCTTTTCCCTATTGATCTTGGCATTTTCATACGCGCATCTTCTAAATTCTTCTAATTCTGACAGCTGGTGCAATCGTTCTTGTCCTGCTGTATCTGGATCAAAATTAAGACGTTTCATTGCCCAATGCGCCCTGTGTTCCAACTCTAAGGGCAAATGACAAGCCTTGCCAAACACCAACGCATATGGAGACATTCCTATGGGTGTTTTGAAGGCCGTGTGATATGCCCATAACGCATCATCCGGATGTTGCGCCCAGTCTTTCCTGCTTGTGCTGATCACTTTCTCGAGAATTTTCTTTATTTCCCTGTTCGATACTTCGGCCTGTCCATTGCTTTGAGGGCGATAAGCTGTTGCGATGTGATGTTTGACATTGTATTTTTCCAACAGCTTATTCATGATTTTATTCACGAAATGGGTCCCTTCGTCATTGATCAGTCTACGTGGTACACCAAATCTTGTAAAAATATTCTTCTTAAGGAACCTTGCCACGGTCGCCGCATCGTTCTTAACGCAAGCGATTGCCTCCACCCACTTTGTAACATAGTCAACTGTGAGGAGGATATATTGGTATCCTTGCGATGATGGGAAAGGTCCCATAAAATCAATGCCCCAGACGTCAAACGGCTCAATTCTACTATATAGTTTTGCGGCATTTCGTTCTTTGCGTTGATATTGCCAGTGCGTTGGCACTTGTCGCAACTATCCACATATTTCTTTGCATCATGGAACAAGGTTGGCCACCAGTAGCCACACTCTGCAACACTTTAGCCGCTGTGTGGGCCTCCAAAGTGTCCTCCATATGGAGCTTCATGGCAAGCTCCCAAAACTCTCATCGCATCCATACGTCCAATGCATCTCCTGATAATCTGGTCTGGTCCTCTGAGATACAGATAAGGGTCATCCCATAAATAAAATTTTAGTTCGTGAAAAAATTTCTTACGATGTTGCACTGAGTATTCCTCAAGTAAGGCCCCTGCAGCAAGGTAGTTTGCGATGTCCGCAAACCATGGCTCTTCTTCTTTAATCATCAGTAGCTTCTCATCGGGAAATTCCTTTTTGCTATAGGGATTTCTGACGCATCTACCTTCTAAGGATTCTCCAAGCGTGACAAATGATATGCGACCAAATTCTCACTCCCTTTTTTGTCCTTTATCTCTAGATCAAATTCCTGTAGCAATAAGATCCACCTAATCAACCTTGGCTTCGCATCTTTTTTTGTGATTAGGTATTTTATCGCCGCATGATCTGTGTAGACAATGACTTTGGAGCCAATTAAATAAGCACGAAATTTGTCAAAAGCATAAACAACCGCTAATAATTCCTTTTCGGTTGTTGTGTAATTGGTTTGTGCTTCATTCAATGTTCTGCTGGCATAATAAATAGGGTGCATAATCTTTTCCTTTTTCTGTGTTAGGACTGCTCCAACTGCCACGTCACTAGCATCACACATTAGGACAAAAGGTTCCTTCCAATCGGGAGTTGTGAGAATGGGTGTACTGACTAGCGCAAGCTTCAAATCCTTGAATGCCTTGGCGCATTCCTCTGAAAATTCAAATTTTCTATTTGTTTCTAACAATGCGCATAGTGGCTTTGTAATTTGCGAGAAGTTCCTGATGACTCTGCGATAGAATCCTGCGTGACCCAAGAAACTTCGAATTCCTTTTACAGAGGTAGGTGGTGGTAATTTCTCAATAACATCAATTTTCGCCTTATCGACTTCAATACCTACGCGTGATATGCGATGGCCTAGGACGATGCCTTCTTCTACCATAAAATGGCACTTCTCCCAATTCAGCACTAGGGTAGTCTCTTCGCATCGCTCCAACACTCGATCCAGCTGCGTTAGACAGTCTGCGAAGGACTTCCCATAAACTTAGAAGTCGTCCATAAAAACTTCCACTGACTTTTCTAGCAATTCTGAAAAGATGGCCATCATGCATCTCTGGAATGTACCCAGCGCATTGCACAACCCAAAAGGCATCCTCCTGAACGCAAAGGTGCCATATGGGCAGGTGAAGGTAGTCTTTTCTTGGTCTTCCGACGCAATTGTTATTTGGTTGTACCCTGAATACCCGTCAAGAAAACAATAATATGTCTGTCCCGCAAGTCGATCCAACATTTGATCAATAAATGGAAGAGGGAAATGATCCTTTTTCGTTATTACGTTGAGTTTTTGGTAGTCCATGCATATGCGCCACCCAGTAGTGGTGCGTGATGGGATCAATTCATTGTTTACGTTGGCTACCACTATCATTCCCCCTTTCTTAGGTACGCATTGCACTGGGCTCACCCATTTGCTGTCTGCGATGGGGTAGATTATGCCTGCGTCGAGCCACTTGATAATTTCTCTTTGCACGACTTCCATCATCGCAGGATTTAATCTTCTTTGTCGCTCAATAAATTCATTGGATTCGTCTAGCAAGCGAATTTTATGCATGTAGTATGAGGGGCTAATTCCCTTAATATCTGCTAGACTCCATCCGATGGCCTTCTTGTGCTTTGTGAGTACCTGCATTAAAAGGTGCTCTTGCGGTTGATCAAGCTTCGATGAAATGATAACTGGCAGGGATTCTTCTTTTCCTAAGAATCTATACTTCAAATGCGTTGGTAGTGGCTTGAGTTCTAGCGCAGAAGGTTGCGCTATTGAAGGTAAGGTGGGGATTCTTTCTTTGAGATCTAGCGCAAGGATAGTTTATGTAGGTTGCGCTAGTATGTAATTTTCTTCCACCTGTTCTTCCTCGTCTTCTTCTCTCGTGGAGCTGAACGCATTTGATTGTAGTATCTCCCGTGGGGAACATACATCTATTCGAGCTACCATGTCGCATTCTTTGTTGTCATTGGGATATTTTAATGAAGTGAGAACATTAAAAACCACTTTTTGATCATTCATACGCATTGTCAGTTCTCCTTTTTGTACGTCAATCAATGTTTGGCCGGTTGCAAGGAACGGTCTTCCCAAAATAATGGGAACTTCTCTGTCAGCTTCATAATCAAGAATGATGAAATCTGCAGGAAATATAAACTTGTCAACTTTTACCAAGACGTCTTCAATTTTTCCTTTGGGGTGGACCACAGATCTGTCTGCCAATTGAAGTGTGATAGTGGTCGGTCTTGCTTCTCCGATCCCTAGGCACGCTTGTAAACTGATAATGGCATTAAATTTATGATTGCGCCTAAGTCGCATAATGCTCTGCCAACATCGATTCCTCCTATTGAACAAGGAATCGTGAAACTTCCAGGATCTTTCAATTTAGGTGGAAGCTTGTTGGCAAGTATTGCACTACATTCACTTGTCAACGCAATAGTCTCAAACTCTTTCCACGGTCGTTTATTCATCAGAATGCCTTTCAAGAACTTTGCGTAACTAGGCATCTTTTCTAATGCCTCCACAAGTGGAATGTTGATGTGCAGCTCTCGCAAGACACTTAAAAATTTCTTAAACTGGGCTTCATCATTTTTCTTTCTCAATCTTTGAGGGAAAGGGATTGCGGGTTTATATGCGTCAGGCTCCTTTTCTGCGTGAGCCTCCTTCTCTTTGGGTTCTTCTTCTTCAGCTGCTTTTTCTTCTTGCGTCTGGTTGTTGTCTCCTGCGGTTGCAGTTTTGGTTAAGTTTTCCTGCGTTGATGTAGGGTCATTTGCCTGCAACTTTCTTCCACTACGAAGAGTCACCGCATGGCAGTGCTCCTTCCCCTTTGGATCTTCTGTATTGCTGGGCAATGCTCCCACAGGTCTATTCTTTAGCTCCGATGCAAACTGTCCTACCTGCATTTCCAAACTACGCAAGGATGCGGCCTGACTTTGTACCACCGCATCATTCTTTGCCATATACTCCTTCTGACTCGCCATAAACTCTATCATCATAGTTTCCAACGCATTTGAAGATGATGCTCTTTGGTTTCCACCGTCTGAGTTGATGTTGCGCTGAAACTGTCCCTGCGAGGATTGTTCATTGTTAGAATTAAATAATCTGGGCGCAGGGTTTATATTACCTTGTTGTGGCTGTTTATTTGCACCACCATTCCATGAGAAGTTGGGGTGATTTCTCCATCCTGGATTGTATGTGTTTGAAAATGGGTTGTTGACTCCTTGTGGTCCAACGTAGAAAACTGATTCTGGGTTTGAAGGACACTGGTCATGCGTGTGTCCTTCGCCACAAATCCCGCACCCAACTGCGTTGAGTTGGTGCTGTGCTAGCCGTGAGCGCATCCATTTTCGTGGTTAACGCATCTATCTTTGCGTTTACTGAGGTTATTGGATCAACCTCAAAACTCCCCGAGCTGGTTTTAAAAGGTCTCCTTCTTCTATCTTCCGCAGTGGCCCACTCGCAATTGTTGCGTGCAATCCGATCGAGGATTGCGTGAGCTACATCATACGTCTTTCTGAGTAGTGCACCATTCGCAGATGAGTCCACCAAAACTTGCGAGTTCTTGTTAAGTCCCACGTAGAAGGTTTCCAATTGAATGCAGAGGGGTAGTCCATGATACGGTCACCTCTGTAGTAAGCTCTTGAAACGTTCACACGCTTCACTCAATGTTTCATCTTCCATTTGCACAAAAGTCATTATTTCCTTTCTCCGATGGAGTTTGCTGGCTGCTGATTTAGCCATACTTTCGCCGCATCTCTTAATGAATAAGAAAATAAGATGACTTGCAATTGCCATGCGTTACTCCTGGAATAATAAATTTATTACAAATGTCCAAGAATGACTTTAGGTGAGAGTGTGGGTCTTCTGCTGGACTTCCTCCGAACTGTCCTGCAACTGTCAGCATTTGAAACATAACAGGTTTTAATTCAAACCTTTCTATTTCTAGAGTGGGTTGTACTATCCCTGGATTGAAATTACAATTCGCAGGGGCTGCATAATCTCTGATCCCTTTAGCCCTATCATCGGCCATTTGGATGGGATTTAGTGGTCTGTTATGTTGGTTGGGTGCTGCCATTTCTCCTGATTGTCTTCGGGCTCTTCGATTTCTTCTTCTTCTATGATATGTTCTATCAATTTCAGGATCGACTTCGAAATCGATTTGTCGAGCAACACGCATGCAACCTCTGGTAGAGAAAATTACTCAACAGGGAACACAGTAAATAATATCAACGGAGTGTCAGATCAGAAAAATTATTAAAAATTTGTTGCCCTTCCCCGGCAACGGGGCCAAAAACTTGATGGTTTCTTTTTATTTATTTATTTTTTTTTTTTTTTTTGTCAGGGTGTTTAACAATTCAATACAAATATGTCGTGGATTTTAATCAATCCAAGTATAAATTGACAAAATCAAGTAATACCTGGTGAGTCCAGGATCGAATCCACAGGGAATGATATTTGCAAAGTTTCAATAATATTTACTGATCTAAACTCAAAACGTGTGATATTATATAAAAGAATAAATAATAGAGTTGGTAAGATTGAAAAATAAAACTTGCATAAAGCTTAACATGTGACAAGAGTGAAAGGAAAAGTATAAAGAAGAATGGTATCAAGGCTGTTGCGGTTGCAACCTCATGCGTTTATAAGAACCCTGTAGCGCATACTTTGGTTAATCGATCCATTAATGCCTAAGTGAGAAAAAATCATAAGTTTCCCTTCCAGTACTCCTTCTGCGTTTGGCATAAAACTATCAATTGGTTATTTGGCTAGTTCATGCGTGGAGCTTAGTTCTCTAATACTTACAAGGGATTGTGTTAGTCTTAACGAAATCAAAGCTCATGCATGCACTATCTTTTAGCGATAGTATTTTCATGCTACCAAGACTACATGTCATGCGCTAACTTGTTCTACTTAGAGATGTCCGCATGCATTACCTGTCAGGGATTTAGCATACTGTTACCGCATCCGGCTGGCCAAGCGGGAGTTAGTAATGAAAAGAGTATCGCAACTAAGTAGAAGGCAATTAATGTTTCATTAAGTCAAAATGTGCGCTTACAAAATATACTTATCACCGCATGAGGTGCCTGCGCTAAGCCTTGAAGAAGAAATTAGTTCATGCGAGCAAAACAATACATTATGCAATAATACATTGCAAACGCAAGTCTACTCTAAATCACAACTCTCTGTGATTTCTCTTTCTCCTTGATCTTCATCCTCTACTCTCGTCCCTGAATTCTTCTGAATATGAGTTATGAATCTTTGAGCAGGTGGCTTCTATTTATAGGCGAGGGAAGCTAACTCTTTCAAGTAATAATCAACTTGCTTCAGTCATTGTTGGGTTTCCGGAGTGAGTAAAAATAAGATATAAAAATGGACCCTAGAACTCTGTGCAAGTATACACAGTCCGCAGCAAGTAATAAGTATTTATCGAATCCAAGGTCTGAATTAGCTTTCAGTTTATCTATTTTGTTTAGCTTTTCAATGGTTTCAAAAGTGGGAAAAATGATTGGTTTTTATAGAATGCTGAAGCAAAAGAAATGACAGAACAAAAAGTAAACAAATAGGCAGACAGATTAGAAACAGGCGCTGGTCAGGATTTAGTAATTGTTTTAAAAGATGCTCTAGCAATATTATTGATCATGCAAAACTCTCGCAGTATTATTAGCGGATTCCTCCCGAAACTCCGGATTTTTTAGAATGTGTTTCAACTCCAATGAAGCTCTACCGATCAAGCACTAGGCAACTGGCTATCCCTAGCTCAGTCACTGGCGTTCACCAATACACAATGATCTAGTGTGATTAACAGCCACACACTCCCGAAATCATCCCTGAAACTAGAGAGAGATATTCATACCGGCTGGCCAGGCGAGCATAAAATAGAAATGAACACAACAATTAATCAAGATGCATCAAATCAATATTTATTACTAGAAATTAAGCACGACAACTACATGTTCCCTAACCAACACCTAATGTTACTTAGTTCATTAAATGCATGGAAACACACGTTACAATCTGAGTAAGCATATCCATAACTACAAAATAATGCAAGAAAATATTAATTCCCTTGATCAGCTTGCAGTTGATGGTCTTCTTGTTGGTCTCCAATCTCTCTCCTCTATTCGGCTCCCAAAATGGAAATGAGAAATGATCCTTCCAAAAGTGGAATGTTCCTCCCAAGGATGGAATTCCCTTCCCTAAAAAGGAATGCCTTCCCAAAAAGGAATGCATTTGACTTGGGCGGCTATCTCCTTTTATAGAGTGATAGGAGGCTTGAATTAGGTTGACCTAGACACATGGATGGCTCTCCTTGCTCCTTTATCCCGAGAATAGCTTAACAGAATTCAGTTTGTTAAATTGGCTAACGAGTTGTGACGTGGCAGTTTTGCTCCCAGCTTTGCTCCAGCAAAGATTTTGCTCCCTTAAGTCGCTCAGCAATATATTCTGCACAAAATAACTTTCAAAGCATCCATTCTTCCAAATGGGTTAAAACATACAATATCTATCTAAAAGCAACCCTATTTAGCACAAAAGACACACAAATCAATATAGAAATAAATAACTCCCTTTTGGAGAGTTATCAGTCATTATCAGCCAACTTGCAACTTTTCAGCCCTTTTTCAGCCCACTTGCGTTAGTTTTATCAGTTGTGTTAGCGTTTGTCTTTTCATCCATCTTGTCTGTCTCTTGATCGTCTTGGGATGTGTGCCTGCACTGAGAAGAAACTTTGGAAAACAACTGAATTAGTTGCGTTAGTGCCCTATATTTTATAATTTCTTACCGCATACATGAATATAGCTCGCCGCATAAAACTATCACATTTTCCTTTCTTATTGCGCTGAAGCAATGCATCTTTGTTTCTTTTGGCCTTGTTTTAGCTTAAGTTTAAAGGATAAATAACTTTCTTTTTTCAAGTTATCACTCATCATGGATCTAGGGATGACATCATTCTTACGCGAAATTGCACCATGCTTACCATCGGGACAGTGTCGAGACGCTGTGGGCAGCGTCTCAACGTTGCCTATGTTTTGTCCGCGAACCTCTGTCAGCGTCAAGACTCTGAGAAGTAGTGTCTCGACGCTAGCTCTCGACTTCTCCAGTTTTCTTCAATTTCCAACGACGTTTCACTTCGTTTTGGTCCCAAAGTGCACTGATTTACACAGCAAAGCAGCCACAATCGATAGACATGGACTTACATACTCGATTTGCAACAAAACGCCCAAAACACCGGGCCCTTACATTGATCAAATCAAAAAAAAATTGCAAATCTAATATGCCAAAACCCGAAACGCCTACTAGCAAACCACCATACATCAAATGCATAAATCAATCCCACCAATCAACCAATGCAAATTTTAGAGAAACAAAACTCTAGAGAGAAATTTCTCCCTTTGTGTTCTTGAGTTGAGAGAGTACGAGAGGGAGGCTAAAGAGAATGCAAGAATGCCTTCTTGTGGCCTTTTGGTTAGGGTTCTCATAACCTTTCCTTTTATAAGTGATGAAACCCTAATGCGAGATTAGGAAAAGATCTAGACCGTTAGATCAAAAAATCAATTAGTTAAATAATATAAAATTGATTTAATTAATTAGCCTCATGCACATTTAAATCATATTTAAATGCAATGCCCTCACATAATATATAGTTTTAATTAAAATTAATTAAATCACATTTAATTAAATTAATTAAACCACATTTAATTAATTTATTAGTCAATTAAATAACACTTATTTAATTGACCAACCATTTGAATCATATTCAAATGTACATCCCTCTCATATACTATAGTTTAATTAAATCTCATTTAATTTAAACTAAATTGAATGATTAATTAATTCATCTTCTAATTAACTATCATATATTTAATTAGCCATATATTTGAACTCTTTCAAATATATCATTCTCTCAATATAATAAAGTTTAGTTCTCAAATTAGACTTTATATTTTAATACATCAATATACATTATATTAATTGTATCTCATACAATTAACTTAATTCCCAATATGAATTTGAACTATTCAAATCTTCTCAATATATAATTGTTCCTAATTACTCTTTACGGGCTAGCAAGGGGACCTAATGGACCTATAGATCAAAAGCTCCAATGATATGAGGTTATCTGACTAAACTCATTAATCGAGTTAACCAATATTCATTAACTGTGGGTCATTCCACTAAAGACCCACAGCTGAACTCTTCTCACTGTAGAACATTTCTGTGTCCACGGATATAGACCTATACTAGTAAGTCAATCCTTCACGATTGTTCGTAACTACAGTTGGGTCAAATTACCGTTTTACCCCTGTGTTACCATTGTCTCCTTAATTACCAATGCTCATCTAATGAACAGTCTATTTATGGTCCAACCAGTAAACAGAAAGTCACTCTCGAGCCAGTGGGAGGGCGGGATCCCTTTGTTCAAGACCTGGAGTCACCACTTAAGGGAACACTCATCTACTTCTCCTAGAAGCGGGAAAGCTACCTCCGTTTTGATCATTTAGGACCATCCAAGGATAAAATTCGAGATATGGGTCCCTCCAGCGGTGTGTGAAAGCTAGTGCCCTTAGAATCATAAAATGAAAGTTTGGGGGGGAATCCCTCCAGCAAAAGAAAAAGAAAAAAATCAAGCGCCCTAGCTTCTTTGTTTGCATGATAGCTAAAATTCTGAACTGTTAGGACTCTTAGCTAGTGTAGGGGGAAGACAAATGGAAAAAGCCGTAAAACTAATCTAGGTTAGTAGAAGAACCACTAGATAAGTTTTGAGCATGTTATTCATCAATGCTAAGTTTCATTTTGAAATTTCTTCAAGAGTATGTTGTGCTTGCTTAGTCCACTTGCATGTTTTCCATATTTCCCTAAGAGTTCTAATTCATTAAGGCTAGAGTCATTCTTTGCGTGTATCCATAAGAATTTATTTTGCTCAGGACTAGCAAAAGCTTAAGTTTGGGGTGTGATAGCATGCATAAATGCTATCATTTTATCCCTAGATTTAAGTGTTTTTGTTTGGTTTTATTGTGGATTTAATGTCTAATTATGTAATTTCAGCAATTTTGTCCCGGAGGAGCTTTATAATCAATTTTGGAGAAAAAGATGGAATTATGGCCCAAATAAGGAAGATATGGGTCAAAGAAGCAAAGCAAGGACCTTAAAGTAAAGACCATAGGCCAAAATTTTGGAGAGAAAGGTCCAAATCCAGCCCACAAGCCGAGAGATGAAAGACCAAAAGGAGGAGTGGCCTCGAGACGCCGAGGCGACTTGGGCAACACGAATATTACGTCACAGCGTCGAGATGCCGTAACGTTACCGTCTCGACACTAGGCCGGCTAGAGAACTATAAATAGAGCATTTTGGCCTCGGTTTTGATTCATCAAGCAACAATTTGGAGTGTTTTCCAAAGGCTCCTAGAGCCTCTTAGAGGGAGGGATTGAGAGAATTTGTTTAGAGAGTTTTGTGAGCATTTTTTGGGTGATTCGGGCTTGTGATGGGGCTCCAATCGAGGCTTTCCTACGGCGGATCAAGGCGTAAGCAAGGGTTCGACGTCGGGATAAGTTCTATACCCTTTTCCTTGTTCATATTACTGTTTAATACATGTATATGCTAGAAGCTTTGTTTGTGCATATGACGATTGATAACTCTCCAAAAGGAAGTTATTTAGGCCTTATTCTCTGATGATTTATATGTCATTCGTGCCAAATAGGTGTGTTATTAGATGAATATTATGTGTTTTATCCTATTTAGAAGAATTGATGCTTTGAAAGTTCTTTTGCAGGGAAATTAATGTTGAGCGACTTGAGGGAGCAAATTCTATGATCCAACAAAGGTGGGAGCAAAACTGGCCACGTGAGCTGCACGTGATTCATTAATGAGGTGGCGTTTCCAGCAGTGATCTCAGATTTAAGAAGCTTGGAGAGCATTCCACGTGTAATATTTGACCTAATTAGGGTTGACTTCACTCTATAAAAGGAAATAGTCGTCTCAAGTCAAAGGAGTCAAAGAGGAAAGTCTATTTCTTTCCATCTTTGGAGCCGAATATAGGAGGAACGATTGGAGACCTAAGAAGACCATCAACTACGGATTTCTTCAAGGAAATTATTCTTTCTTGTAAAAGTTTGTAGTTATGGATGCATGTGAATAGATTGTGACGTGTGTTGTTTCCAATTCCATGAACTAAATTACTTTAGGTGTTGGTTAGGATTATGTAATTGTCATTTCTTTAACAATCTAGCAATTGATATTGATTTTGAGCAAATTGATTACTTGTTGTGTTTAATATCATTTTGCGCCCGCTTGGCCAGCCGATATGAATAACTTCTCTTAGTTTCAGGGATGATTTAAGGGATGTGTGGCTAGTAATCACACTAAACCATTATGTGTTGGTGAACGCTAGTGACTGAGTTAGGGATAGCCAGTTGCCTAGTGCTTGATCGGTAGAGCATCATTGGAGTTGAAACACATTCCAAAAAATCCAGAGTTCCGAGAGGATCCTGCTGATAAGACTACGAGAGATTGCCTCATCAATATAATTGCTAGAGCATCTTTTTAACAATTACAGAAGTCTTAACCAATGCCTGTTTCCAATCTGTCTTTTTTATCCGTTTACATTCTGCTCTGTTATTTCTTTTGTTCCAGCATTATTTCAAAACCCAATCATTTTATCAACTTTGAAATCACTAAAAAGACTAAACAAAATAGGTAAAGTGAGACTGTTAAAAACCTCGTGGATAACATAAATTAATTATCACTTGTTGCAAACTATGTGCACTTGCATAGTATTCTAGAGTTAATTTACATCATATTTCTAACCACTCTAGAAGGCAACAAGTTTTTGGCGTCGTTGCCGGGGACTTGAATTAATTTTTATCTAATCTGTTTTGTGTATGTATTTTAGTGATTTGGTTCGTGAACTTTTTTATTATTTCTTTTTGTTTTGTAGGTGTGAGATTGGTGTATGAGCGATCCTCCTGGGGTGAGATTCGAACTTGATCCAGAGATTGAGCGGACATTCAGAAGGAGAAGGAGAGAGCAGCAAAGGAATGTCAATCTGATGGATGCCCTTCCACGTCTTCCAAATATTCCAGAAGATCAAGTTGATCCCCAGCGAAATCGTGAGCTGCAGCAAAATCCACTGCAGGAGCAGAATGGATAGCAAAATAATCAGGCTGAGAACCCTATTCTTGTAGCAAATGATAGAGCCAAAGCCATTTGAGCGTATGCTTTTCCGATGTTTGATGAGTTAAATTCAGGAATTTTGCGTCCTCAAATTGAGGCAGCAAATTTTGAAATGAAACCGGTCATGTTCCAGATGTTGCAAACTGTGGAGCAATTCCATGGTTTACCATCTGAGAACCCCCATTTACATCTTAAGTCTTTTCTAGGAGTTAGTGATTCTTTTGTAATTCAGGGAGTGTCGAGAGATGCCCTTAGATTAACTTTGTTCCCGTATTCTCTTAGAGATGGAGTAAAGGCGTGGTTAAATTCTTTTGCTCCAAGATCAATTAGCACATGAAATGAGTTAGTGAAAAAATTTCTTAGTAAGTATTTTCCACCAACTAGGAATGCCAAGTTAAGGAGTGAGATAGTGGGATTTAGGCAACTCGAGGATAAAACTTTTACTGAGGCTTGGGAGAGGTTTAAGGAGCTTTTGCGAAAGTGTCTCCACCACGGTTTACCTCATTGTATTCAAATGGAAACATTTTACAATGGGCTAAACGTAGCAACCCAAGGTATGGTCAATGCTTCTGCGGGAGGGACCCTTTTGGCAAAAACCTTTAATGAAGCCCATGAGATTTTAGAGAGAATATCAACCAATAGTTGTCAGTGGTCAGATGTTAGAGACTCTAGTAAGAAAGTTAAGAGTGTGATAGAAGTTGATGGTGTGTCTACCATTAGAGCCGATATTGCAATGTTAGCTAACGCTCTTAAGAACATAACTGTGGTAAGCCATGTTCAGCAGACGCCAGTGGTGGAGCCTGCTGCAGTTGTAAACAAAGTTAAAGAAGAGTCTTGTGTCTATTGTGGTGAAGAGCATAATTATGAGTTTTGCCCCAGCAATCCAGCTTCTAGAGTTAATTTACATCATATTTCTAACCACTCTAGAAGGCAACAACGATGTATAGCTAAATCCCGGCATTCGGGTCTTGAATGAGCATATATAATTGAAAGATATTTTGACTACTATTGTTGTGTCCAATTACTAATTATTTAATTGAGTGGTCATAATGCTTTATAAATTCTGGCCAAATTTATATTGATCTGTTACTTAGTGGAAACTCGACGGAGAGAAACTAAGTTAGGACATAGCTCAATTAACTAGACTTAACTGCTCGTAGTGATAGCGAGAGTAGTTGGTTAGGCCTAGAGATCTAAAATGAATCAGGACTTAAGACTTAACCCAATTAATAGCGCTAAGGACACTTAGATTATCAATATGAGTTAACGATAATTAGGGGAAATCGACAAGAGATCCTATGTTAATAAAGTAGATTATAGATCTATAATTAGTGGGCATAATAATAAGTAGTCAAATATCTAGTAGATTATATATTAGATTTCAAGACCCGAATTCTCATCCTATATCTGTGAACCCTCAGTGTGTTAACTTCTGCTTGATCAATTTACTGCTTAGTATTTAGTTTGTTTGATCTGATTTCTCTTTACGCTGGATTACCTAGATAATATGCATTCTCGTTAATTTTAGTATTTAGAATCTTTGTTGTCTAAGTCATGCTACTCCCTGAGGAATACGATATTTGGTTTACTTACCGTCTTTATTACTTGCGACCCGTGCGCTTGCGGATTTTCGGTAACAATGTTCCCTTAAGGGATGATTGTGGGTCTTGAACAAAGGCGCACCGTCCGATCCTGGCCTGAGAGGAACTTCTGTTTAGTGGTTGGATCCTAAACAGCTTGTTCATTATAGGGATCAGTGGTACTTAAGGATCCATAGGTAACCCAGGGGAAAATGGTAATTGGACTCAGCTAGAGTTACGAACACTCATGAAGGATTGACTTACTGATATGGTCAATATCCATGGACACAGAAACATTCTATAGTGAGAAGAGTGCAACTGTGGGTCTTTAGTGGAGTGACCCACAGTTAACGAATAATGATTAACTTGGTTAATGAGTTTAGCCAGTTAATCTCGTATTGTTGGAGCTTCTGATCTGTAGGTCCATTAGGTTCACCTACTAGCTCGTAAAGGGTTCTGAGATCAATTAGTCTTGAATAGAATTTGAAGAGTTCAAATTCATTAAGGGAGTTTTAGTTAATTGTACGTGATGCAATTAACATAATGTATGGAGATACATTATAATATAAGTTTAATTAGTGAATTAAACTTTATAGTATAAAATTAATTTTGGATATGATTCAAAATTAATTAATAAGAGAATTAAATATTTGAAGGAGTTCAAATATTAAATATGAATTAGATTCATATTAAACTATAGGTTAAAATTAATATGAATGTGATTCATATTAAAACTATAGTATAAGAGAGATTAATGCATTTGAATATGATTCAAATATGAAATTAATTAAATATGTCATATTTGATTAATTCATGAATTAAATAATTTAATTTAATTTCGTTAAATATGATTTAATAAAAATTAATTCTATAGTTTACAATTTATGTACATTTGATGCACATTAAAACTATAGGTTAAAAGAGAGAGACACGTTTGAATATGATTCAATTGTGAAATTAATTATATATAATATATTTAATTAATGTGGGAAACAATTAATTGTGAATTAATTAGTTGGCAGAGATTAATTCAATTAAATGAGATTTAGTTGAATTAAAACTATATGGTATGGTTAATCAAATTAAATCTTGATTTAATTAAGTTTACCATATAGTTTTATTTTATTATTAATTTAATAAGTAAATTAATAATAAATAAAGTTATTATTTAAATAACTCTCCAGCAATTGCTTGGGAGTTTTCAGCCCGCATACTCAATCGTGATAATATATCACACTCAAGTCTTTTGGTTACTCTTTCTCTCTCCCACACTGGCGTGTAACACACAGAAGGAGAAAAGAAAAATCTCTCAATTTTCCTTTCATCTCCAAAAAGAAAATAATTCCAGCAACCATTCTTGTTGTGAATTTTTATAACGATTCCCTTGGCAAGACGTTGTCGATCCCACCATTGTGATCTCAACCTAGAGATATAGCGGGTTTTCCCTTTTGGTGTTGTTTCTTGGAGAGGCTACTATACTTGATTTAAGAGGAGCATTGTGTTGTTCTTCAGCCTTACACGTAAGTACACAACTCTAAAGTAGTTTAGAGTAGATGAATGCATGCTTAATCTATTAATTATAGTAGAAATTGTTTCTGAACTGGCCCAATGTATCGATGTTTTCAAAGAAACAAAATTAAGAACAAAAAGGTGTGATATACGCTTCCGCTGTAAGGTTTTTAATTCCTTCAAATGAGTCCTTCAATCAATTGCTAAGAATACTCAACAAAACAAGAAGAAGGAAAGACCACAATGTACACACTGTGGAATTCTTGGCCACACTGTAGACCGGTGCTACAAGCTTCATGGGTACCCCCGGGTATCGTAATCAGAAGAATACAGCGCCTACTATAAAAACAGAGCCGAATAGCTTGCCAAATTTAATACCTGAGCAATGTCAAAGCATCTTGGCTATGTTGCAATCACATTTAAATACTGCCAAGACTGATTCTGAGTCGTCTTCTTCTTGAAATGCACATATAGCAGGTATTTGTTCCTCATTAATTCCTAAATCATCTAGTTGGGTTGTTGATTTTGGTGTCTCTACGCATATTTGCTACTCGAAGCAATTATTTTCTTCTTTAAAACGAGTATCTGGGTTTTCTGTCACACTACCTAATCATAATTGTATTAATGTGGACTATGTTGGTGATATAAAGCTTTCTTCTGCACTCATTCTTCAGAATGTTTTGTTCGTGTCTAATTTCCGGTTCAATCTCATTTCTGTGAGTGTCTTAACTGCAAAATCACCTATCTTAATATCCTTTGTTGGTGATTTCTTTCTACTTCAGGACAAATCTTCTTTAAGGATGATTGGGAAGGCTAGGTTCTGGCAACGATTATATCTGTTGCATCATGACTCTTTACTCTTGGAGAATAATCATGTTGTTTGTTTCAATTCTACTTTTTGCATTGCATCATGTAATTCTGTTTCTACTTGTAATGCAACCATGTGGCATGACCACCTTGGTCACCCATCTGTCAAACATTTGAATGTGTTAAGAGGTCTTTTGTCAATCAAGAGTAACTCTTCTCACCCTTTTCTTATCTATCCACTGGCAAAACAACGTAGGATCTCTTTTACTGCTAGCAATCGTCTTGCTGATAAGCCGTTTGATTTACTTCATTGCGACACATGGGGGCCTTTTCAAACGTCTACACACTCTAGTTATAGATATTTTTTAACCTCAGTAGATGATTCATCTAGATATACGTGGACATTTCTTATGAAGAATAAGTCAGAAGCATCAACCATAGTTCCAAATTTCTTTAAATTTGTGGATACTCAGTTTCAAAAAGCTATCAAATGCTTCTACTCTGACAATGCTCCAGAACTCTCTTTCTCTGATTTTTTTTTTCCGTTCCAGAGGAGTTGTACATCATTTTTCATGTGTTGAGTGCCCTGAACAGAACTCTGTTATAGAGAGAAAGCATCAACACCTTCTTAATGTGGCTAGAGCTCTCTTATTTCAGTCCAGATTGCCTATTCAGTTTTGGAGAGAGTGTATTTTAACTGCCACACATTTGATCAACCGCACACCTTCTCCTGTCTTTGACTAGCAAACACCTTATTATCGAATACATGGAAGAATACAGATTATTCACAACTTAGACTGTTTGGTTCTTTATGTTTTGCTTCCACTCTAAAGTCTGGCAGGTCAAAGTTTTCTCCTCGGGCAATCCCGTCTGTTTTTGTTAGATATCCCCAAGGAACGAAGGCATTCAAGCTATATGATATAGAGCAAAAACGCTTCTTTATTTCTCGTGATGTTATATTCCACGAGTCAATATTCCCTTTTCATAAGGTTAATGAACAACATGGTGCTTCTTGTCTCTTTACTAATTTAGTTCTACCTAAATCATTCAATTATGCTGGAGCCTCATTTCAACTGCCATCTTCTCAATTTCCTGTTGATAATGTTGATGTGTCTATTACTATGACTTATGCTTCTATTGATGAAAATAATGTGTCTGTCATACCTGCTGATTCCTCTGATATACCTACTGTGATTGTTGCAAATGATGTTGCCCTTGCACAACCAAGTTCTTTGCCCAGCGTGAATTTGAGACGATCAAATAGACAGACCAAACAACCTTCATATTTGAAGGATTTTCATTGCAGTCTCCTCAAAACCAGTGAGCCTTTATCATCTACAATAAAGTTCCCTTTAAGCAGATATTTTTCATATGACTATTGGGGTTGGTGCCCTAAAACTCGTAGATAGTGAATGAAACAAATAGTAATATACTTGTTCGATAAAGTCGTTATCGAGGTTTGTTCACTTAAATTGTTAAATAAGTGAATTGCACGTTAAATAACTCAAATACAATAAACTAAGATCGATGGCTATATAATATGAATACTTGAACTTTATGTAGTGACATAAAACTGGATCAAGTTCAAGTAATAGTCTAAACGGTCTATAGTATAGGGATAAGGCTGGGTACCTTATCTTGGGGACACTATGACATGCAGCCCACTTTGTATATAGTGCAGACATTGTGATCTTGAATCGTCCATGTGAAGACATGCGAGTGAGAGTGTCCTATACAATGAGTTTGCATAAGACCAGGACCGAGAAATAAGTCACTTTCACTTTATAACGTCGTTTACTGTTGAAACTGACATATTTAGTGTGGTGACCTAGGTAACTCGATCTTAATCCTGAGCTAACTATGAACTCCTTAAGTGCTGACTCCGAGACTTGAACAAAGGGATATCGCCCTCTCATTGGCCCGAGAGGTATTAGGTTTGGTGGTTGGACAACAAACCAATTGTTCATTAGAGGATCAGTGGGACTTAAGGAACTAGATGTAACTTCAGAGGTAAACGGACATTTGACCTAGCTGTAGTTACGAACAACCTGTGAAGGGTTGACTTACTAATCATGGTTATATCGAGTGGACAGAAATACATCTACAGTTAGGGGAGTGCAACTATCGAGCTTTAATGGAGTGTCTCGGTAGTTAACGAATGTTGATTAACTAGGTTAATGAGTTTAGCTGGTTAATCTCGGATCGTTGTAGGCCCATTAGGTCCCCCTGCTAGCTCATACGGAATAAACCTTAGAACATAGTGATAGAAGAATTTGAAACGTTCAAATTTGGTTTAGCGAGTTAACGTTAATTATATACGATATACTTAATGTATTATAAGTTTAAATCGTTAATTAAACTATTGAGAGAATTATAATATTTAAATGTGATTTAAATATTAATGGAATATGTATATCGATTCGAATTTGAATAGTGATTCATATTCGTCAAGATTGAGATAGATTTCGGGATTGATGCCAATTATATATTATATTTAATATTGGATATTAAATTATATAATAAATAAAATGTTTATTTAAGAATTAATTTTATTTTAAAATGAATTATATGAATTTGTTTTAAATTAAAAATTGAATTTCTTTTAAATGAAATTCAAGAGGTAAAAAACCTCTTCATGACACTTAACAACTATGTTCATTTTGCTGCTTGGTGTCTTCATCTAAAAGCTTCTTGTTGGCTAAAATCCATGAGATCGAAATGTTGGATGTTCTTCTATAAATAAATAAGAAATTGGCTGAAGATGGGGTTGGCAAGCTTGTTGATTTTCTCTATAATAACTCAACTCTCACACAAACTCATTGCTTGAGCTTTCAAGCTTATACTCCAAAATCCATCACAAATTAGAGTCCCACAACTCGTTCTAAGGCCGGAGGATAGCGGAGAAGACTTATGTGGTTGTCCCGAGCTTGTTCATGAGAAGAAAACACCAAAGAAGTTGCTTGATTCGGCTACCAAAGGTTCGTAAACATAAAACTCTGTTTTCGGTTTTCTAGAATGCATGTTTTCTATTCTAAAATTAAAGAAATTTGAGTTGCTTCGATCCAAATCACTTCCGCTAGTGTTTTGTACACTTCTTCAATGACAATCTGTCCTCAGGATTCAGGAACTTTATACTCAATATCTCAACCACTTATGAGCCTCAGTTTTTTCATCAGGTTGTACCTTTCGAACACTGGAGAGATGCTATGACTACAAAACTTAAGGCCATGGAGACTAATCACACTTGGTTAGTTGTTCCCTTACCTAAGGAAAAACATTCTATAGGCTACAAGTGGATTTACAAAATCAAGCACAAAGTCGATGGATCCATTGAGCGCTTCAAAGCCCAATTGGTTGCCAAAGGGTATACTCAGCAAGAGGGCCTAGACTACATTGAGACATTCTCGCTTGTTGCCAAGCTAGTCACTATAAAATTCCTATTAACCATTGTTTCTTCCCTTCAATGGCCTTTAATACAGCTTGACGTGAATAATGCATTCTTGCATGGTGACCTTTTTGAAGAAGTCTACATGGATTTACCTTTAGGGTACAAACATGGTGTAATTTGTCCTCAGGGGGAGCGCTTGGTATGCAAGCTTCATAAGTCCATTTATGGACTCAAATAGGCATCAAGACAATGGTTCAATAAATTCACTTGTGCCTTATTGAGTTTCAATTTCAAGCAATCCAAATCGGATTATTCCCTCTTTACAAAAGGCAATGGTTCTTCTTTTATTGCCTTGTTAGTATATGTTGATGATATAATCATCACATGGACTTTAATAATGCTCATTTATGTGCGTTATTTAGCCTTAAAAACCTAGGTTATTGTTTGGAAAGCAAAGACTTTGTGTTTAAAATCTTATCATTTCAAGTCAATTTAGCAAAAGTTGTAGAATCATGAAGAAAATCTTAGAAATATAGAATTTAAGCTTAAAGTGTACAAAAAGAGATTATTTGTGTAAGAATTTATCCAAGTTAATGTTTTTGTGCATAGGACTTTGCGAGGAAGATGTGCCCACAAGTGGAGATTAAAGGTTAGCGGAGCAAAAGAAGTAAAGTTGAAGATTTGCGCCTGCATCTGGACCTGAGGATGTAGGATATGCGATCAAAATGTGCCCGCAAGCCATATAAGAAAAGCAGCCCTAGCTGAAGACAGACTTGTCAAAGCAGCACACAGAAGAAAATGCGCCCGATATGTGGACGCAACTAGGCTTTTCGATAGAATACCGAGATTCGCGGGAACTTCATAGAATCGTCCGAAAATCTCCAATCTGGTATCAAATCTCTGAAGATTGTGGATTCTTACCTTCCAAGGCCTTCTCACACTGATCTCAGCAACCAACGTCTATAAAAGGGGACCAAGATGCAAGATGCAAAGAGAGCTCGGAATTTCGTCCTTAGGATAGATTTTTATATTTTTCTCTCTTCTCATCTTGTAACTGGTGCGGCAGAGGCTGAATGATGGATGTGAGATAAGATGATAGATAATAATAAAGATAAATTCAGTCAACCTTAGTGCAAGTATACACTATCGCACGTAGTAATAAAAACCTTAGAAGTATTCCAAGGGTATCGATCCCACGAGGACTAAATTGGAAATTAAAATTTGAATAAGAAACTGCTCAACTAATTGCTTAAAAATAGGTAACCAAAGAAATGATTGATGATTGATTTTTAGAAAAGATAAATAAAACAAGCAAATGAATAAAGAATAACAATAATAAATAAAACGAGGTATTCAACATGGATTCATCCCAAAGGCAATAACTTTAATCATGGATTATTCAACTTAAGCCTATTCAATGCATTGGGTCAGATTTAACTTCTATTTGGCCTTGCTCCCAAGAACCGTTAGAAGGCTAAGCGAGTACCGTTATGCACATTTCTGTGACTCGACTCTGACATAGATAATTCACGAATGCAATCTATAACCCTATAGTTGATATTGTTGGGTTTTATGCCCTAAAACTCGTAGATAGTGAATGTAAACAAATTTTATACTTGTATTTAATAAAGTGTTATTTAGTTTCTACAATAAAATGTTATTGTTAAATATTGCACTATTTGACCCTAATCCAATAAACTAGACATCCTAGGCTGTAATATGAAGTCTTGAACTATATGTAGCGACATATGGGGATCATTGTTCAAGAAACAGCCTAAAGGGTCTATAGTATAGGGATAAGACTGGGTGCCTTATCCTGGCAACACTATGGATACGGCCCACTTTGTATTTAATACAAACGCTATGATCCAACGCGTTCGTGTAGGAGACATGCGAGTGGGGGTATCCTATGCAATGAGTTTGCATAAGACCGGACCGCGAAATAGTAACCACTGGTTATAACACCATTAACTAGTTGGTTTTCTATTTTACTAGGACGACCTAGACAACTTAGTCTTAATCCTGAGTTGATTATGGACTCCTGCTCATGAGAGATTGTCCTTTGATTTGTATGGGTGAGAGTGGCCAATACGCCGACTCAATAAGCCTACCACTTTGGGGACAAGACCGAATGGGGAGCTGGGAACATAATCGTACAAGATGGAATTCACTCCTTCCCGACTTTAGGGAAGCAGATGAGTGTTCCCTTAAGTGGTTACTCCGAGTCTTGAACAAAGGGCCCTACCCTCTCAATGGCACGAGAGGGTTTTCTGTTTGATGGTTGGACCACAAACAGGTTGTTCATTAGAGGAGAATTGGTACTTAAGGAAATAGAGGTAACCCAGGGGTAAAACGGTAATTTGACCCAGCTGGTGTTACGGACACTCGTGAAGGACTAACTAGTCGATATTGGTCTATATCCGTGGACACAGAAAATATGTCTGCAGTGAGAAGAGTGCAACTGTGAGTCTATAGTGGAATGAACACACAGTTAACGAATATTGATTAATGTGGTTAATGAGTTTGACCAATTAATCTCACATCGTTGGAGCTTCTGATCTGCAGGTCCATTAGGTCCCACTGGTAGCTCATAAAGTAATTTGAGGCAACTAAATAATAAATGTAAATTGAAAATGTTCAATTTACTAAGGGAAACAAATATAATATATATTGATATATTATTATGAGAGAAATTAATATTTGAAGAAATTCAAATATAAATTTATGGAAGTTTGAAAGAGTTCAAATAATGAATTAATTAATTTAAGGCCTAAAATGTGTTTGGGCAAATTAATTAATTCTAGGCCGGAAATTAAATATGTGATATTTAATTGGTGGGAATTAATCAATTATGGAAATAATTAATCACTTAAGGAAGTGATTAATCATTTATGGAAATGATCTAATCACTTATGGAAGTAATTAGTCATTTGTGGAAAAGATTAATCAATTGTGGAATTTATTGATCATGATTGATTAATTAAGGAATAAGATTGAATCAATTTTGGAAAAGATTGATTTAATTGAATATTTTATTCATGGCCTCTCTTCTATAAATAGAACACTAGACCTAATTGGTCTGGGACACTTGACACTTTGCTCTTGCTCTTAGACTCTCAAGACAAGACCTAGAATTCTCTCTAGCCTCCCTCTTAGAGAAAGACTCCCACAAGTCTTTTGCCTCCTAGACCTAGAGTCATACCAGTGTAACCTCTGTGGTTATTGTGTCATTCAAGAAGAATTTTCCAGCAATCACAAGACAAAGGAGGCTGCTGTGTTTTGTTCGTTGGAGCATCGTTGGCGACGAACGGTCAAGTCTACAACGGAGGTTTGTAACGGTTCTTCCCCTTTTCTTTAGAAAAGCATGAAAATAAATTTAGATTTATTTTTAAACATGTTTAAACTGATTTTCCAGCAACTTTAAAGAGTGTTTAAAGTTTGTTTGAGTTTTCGTAACGGTATTTTAATGTTAATTAATATACGGCGTAAGGTCCAATCGATGCGCTTCCGCTGCGTGGGGACTTTTATTCCCTTCAGATATAGGGTGCCTTAGGCAGCTTGCCCTATACCACCGAACAATCTCTTTCGAGCTTTTTCTCCTATATCACCTTTATGAGAACCGATATCGTCTGCCCCTTTCGAGATCAAACTCACATAGCATGCAAAGTCTAAGTGATCAAGTTAACTCAGCAAGATCATAATGATATTCAATAAAGAATGACATGCATCGAACAATACTTAAGCAAATAAAACACTTTCGAGCTATTGAATCATAAGGGAATTCACCATATTGAACCCCTCAACGGAATTTAGCTACTCATGGTGAGATAAAGTACAATTGAATACCTTTTCATTGAAAATAAGATGTAAAGAATACAGATAAATGAAAAGTAACAAAAGCTGGAAATAAAGACAGTAGCCAAATATTATGGGTTTTTATATTTTATCCAATCCTTCTAGAGTTCGCTTAGACACTCCACTCTCTCGCTTTTACAAAGTGGGAATGGGTGAAAATCCCTACAAACCCTAAGGTTTGATGTCTAACTAAGGTTAGAATTTAGTCATCTAAGAAGGACCTCAGGCATCCCTACTCATAGGCATCAACTAGGGTTCTGTCACCACCCTTTTCTTCCAAATGAGTTCTGCTTGAATTTGACTTCGAATCACGAGCTTATATAGTGTTGGAAATGGTTGAGGAGCTGCGAAATAGGTGCTGGTAGGTAGCCCAGTCGGTTTCGGGGTCAAAACAGTCGGTTAGGTGCGAAAAAGTCTCGTTCAAAACGACCCGTGTTAGACTCGGAACTGCCTCTGTTTTTCCAGAAATGCGGTCGCATTTTATTTCTGGGCAAATTCCAGCTTTTCCTCTGTTTTCCTGCACAACAACAAACTTAGTCAAATTCCTTTAAAATTGAGTCTTTTTAAGCACAAATGAGCATAATTTGATAAAAGTGAATCTCAACACCCTAACTTATCAACTTTAACATATTTTGAGCTCGGGAATAGTAAAATTAATCTAAAACATATAGTTTTGACAAGATAATAAGCTAAATATAAGGGTAAAATAGGTATATTTTTTATCCTTATCAGTAACCACTCCGAGTTCCAGGTCTTTCAGCCTCTGCCGACTCTTCCATTCAAAAGAAGAAAGGCTTGTCTCTCCGTGAAAAAGGGCAAGAGCAAACTAGATAGAGAGTGAGAGATCCTTAATAGAGTCTTGTCTTTTACTTTCTGTTTTTCATTCTTTTATTTCTAGCAGTGTTGTTCTTGCTATTCCTTTACTTTTCAGTTGTAAGTTAAATTCTTGTACTCAATTCTTGAATTCAAGTTGCTTTTATATGTTGAGTTTTCTTTCTTTTATGTTTTGCACTTCATCTTTAATTATGAGCTAAGCTTCTTCTTGGGGGTTCAAATATGTGGATTCCTTAAGTAGAAGAAAGTCCCGTCTATGCAAAAGCAACTTTGCTCCCTCTTAGCATTATTTGTTTTTGTTGAAATTAAGGTTTATTGTTAGCTTAAACCGATCACTTAGGTTAGCATAGTTTGTATTTAGCTGATGGCCGAAAGGTTGAAGTTAAAGGTGTGGGTTCACAAAACAATAGTGGAAAAGATCCTAGAAATAGGACAGGAACCACTAGAGTTTTAAGAGTCATGAGCGTTATTTATCTAAGTTTCAACTAGCCCTAGAAATAGATGTCTAGTTGGCTTAGTCTTCTAAAGGCACCTACAACGGAGTTGAATAGAAGTTGGACTTAACTCACAATCTAGTTGTCAGGGTAATTCCGGGTGCAACTGAGAGATGCTATCTGCACCATGTCTATGTGGGCAACATAGATAGTGTTTCTCAGCCGACTGCAATGCCTGAGTAAATTGCGGGCGCATAGGTGGGCGCAATCTAAAGTTTAAAGTTGATACTATTTGATTTCCCCTTGTTTATCTCATAGAGTTTTTACTGTTTTCTTTTACCTGCTTATTTCCATTTTTGTCTTAAATCAAAACCTCAATCAACCATGGTAGCAAAACTTAGAGGAGGTTCTCGTTTTTACAGAATCTTGTGTTTCTCAACTAGTCACCATCTCCCTTGGGTACGATATCTGGAATACTTTCCACTTTATTAGTTGATAGTGTATACTTGCACTCGAGCAGGTGTTGCGCTAGCAGCACGCACGTCAGACTTCTCTTGTGAAGGTGTTAATATCTATCATGCGGAAGCAATTTTGGATCTTAGACACATAATAACATCAATTTTGGATCTTGTGCTAGCAGCACGCACGTCAGACTTATCGACCTATTCTACGAGATTGATCGATTGTGATTCGTTTAACCCTAGGTGAGCATGCTTTTATCTTTGTTATAGATTTTATCGTCTATTTCGGTTTATAACTATTTATAAAAAAGATTAACCTATAACATGCTTTCTAATCGACGTTAACAATTTAATATCAAGTTAAGGAAGTTTCATGTTGCATGCTCGTTCATTTTCGTTTAGTTAATATAACGTTTATACTTAACAACTATTAACGAGAACTATTCATTCAACATGCATCTAACATAAAACCTAAATCATGCACATTTATATTATAACTCTTTTTAACATACTTTAATGCATGAATCATGCTTCCTATGGTGGGATTTTAAATCTATATGACATACTTTTGTGCATATACTAAACAAGTTAATTATAACATACATCCTTAAATAATTAAACCACACTGAAATGGACCGGTTTTGGCAATTCAAGCAAACAAACAACTAAATTATTACAAATAATAATTGATAAATGATGTGAGAAGCTCTCGAGAATCTCGAACGGGCTTGAAAAGGACCGAACCGGACCTTCAAAGGTTGATTGGACACTGAACCGGGTGAATTGGGGCTGAACCGGACCGGTTTGGAGATGAACCATGTTGGACTGAACCGTTTCTAAAAAAATTGGCACGTCTCTTTGAAAATGCATCAGCATCGCGACGCTGAGTCGACTAGAAGCCCCCTGTTCTTCGACCAGCTTGAGTCCTTCATCTTCTTTCGATCAATTACAGTACTAAATGGACTCTAATGACTCTCAAAAAATTTCAGACTCTTCTCAACACATTAATGCTCATATACATGTGAGCAATTACACTTTCATCAACAGATTGAAGAGACAAAAATTGTCAAAACCGTAATATATCCATTTCAGCACCCATGCACATTCATTTTCAAAATGCACCCACCATGATCAAATTAATGTAAATTAGGTGCCAAACCATTCTCTGATACCAATTGAAGGTGTTAATATCTAACATGCGGAAGCAATTTTGGATCTGAGGCACATAATAACATCAATTTGATCATACAAAGCATGTTGTCCATAAGAGAAAAAATAGAGTTTTTGAGTACCAACCTCTTGTAGCTCAAAATTGAACGAATTGATGTGTTGTTTTTCCTCACCAATTGATCACAAACTACCACAAGATCTTCCTTGCTATTCTCGAGCCTTTGGAATGGATTGGAAGGGGATGAAAGTCCCCACGCAGCAGAAGTGCATCTAAAGGACCTTCCGCCGTATATTAATTAACATTAAAATACCGTTATGAAAAGGCAAAATAAACCTTAAACATACTTTAAAGTTGCTGGAAATTACTATAAATATGCTTGAAAATTAAATCTAAATTTATTTTCATGCTTTTCTAAAGAAACGGGAAAGAACCGTTACAAACCTTCGTTGTAGACTTGACCGTTCTTCGCCAACGACGCTTCAACGAACAAAATCGCAGCAGTCTTCTTGTAGTTTCTTCGCTGGAAATTTCTTCTTGAAAGACACAATAACCACAGAGGTAACATCGGTATGTCTCTAAGTCTAGGAGGCAAAAGACTTGTGGGAGTCTTTCTCTAAGAGGGAGGCTAGAGAGAATTCTAGGGTCTTGTCTTGTTAGTCTAAGAGCAAGAGGGCTACTAAACCAATTAGGTCTAGTGTTCTATTTATAGAAGAGTGGCCATGAATAAAATATTCAATTAAATCAATCTTTTCCAAAATTGATTCAATCTTATTCCTTATTTAATCAATCCAAGATCAATCAATTCCATAATTGATTAATCTTTTCCACAAAGGACTAATTACTTCCATAAGTGATTAGATCATTTCCATAAATGATTAATCACTTCCTTAAGTGATTAATTATTTCCATAATTGATTAATTCCCGGTTAATGAATTCTTTAATTAATTAACCACCAATTAAATATCACATATTTAATTTCCGGCCTTGAATTAATTAATTTGCCCAAATAGATTTTAGGCCTTAAAATTAATTAATTCATATTTGAACTCTTTTAAACTTCCATAAATTTAATGTGACTCAAATTTATATTAATATTTGAATTTCTTCAAATATTAATTTCTCTCATAATAATATATCAATATATATTATATTGTTTCCCTTAGTAAATTGAACACTTTCAATTTACATTTATTACTTAGTTGCCTCAAATTACTTTATGAGCTACCAGTGGAACCTAATGGACCTGCAGATCAGAAGCTTCAACGATGTGAGATTAATTGGTCAAACTCATTAACCAAATTAATCAATATTCGTTAACTACGTGTACATTCCACTATAGACTCACAGTTGCACTCTTCTCACTGCCGACATATTTTCTGTGTCCACGGATATAGACCAATAACGACTAGTTAGTCCTTCACGAGTGTCCGTAACATCAGCTGGGTCAAATTACCATTTTACCCCTGGGTTACTTCTAATTCCTTAAGTACCAGTTCTCCTCTAATGAACAACCTGTTTGTGGTCCAACCATCAAACAGAAAACCCTCTCGTGCCATTGAGAGGGTAGGGCCCTTTGTTCAAGACTTGGAGTCACCACTTAAGGGAACACTCATCTGTTTCCCTAAAGTTGGGAAGGAGTGAATTTCATCTTGTACGATTATGTTCCCATCTCCCCACTCGGTCTTGTCCCCAAAATGGTAGGCTTATTGAGTCGGCGTATTGGCCACTCTCACCCATACAAATCAAAGGACAATCCCTCATGAGCAGGAGTCCATAATCAACTCAGGATTAAGACCAAGTTGTCTAGGTCGTCCTAGTGAAATAGAAAACCAACTAGTTAACGGTGTTATAACAAGTGGTTACTATTTCGCGGTCCGGTCTTATGCAAACTCATTGCATAGGATACCCCCACTCGCATGTCTCTTACACGAACGCGTTGGATCATAGTGTTTGTATCAAATACAAAGTGGGTCGTATCCATAGTGTCACCAGGATAAGACACCCAGTCTTATCCCTATACTATAGACCCTTTAGGCTGTTTCTTGAACAGTGATCCCCATATGTCGCTACATATAGTTCAAGACTCATATTACAGCCTAGGATGTCTAGTTTATTGGATTTGGGTTATTTTAGGCAAAGACAAATATAAAATAACTAATAACATTTAATGGAAAAATATATCAATATTATTTCATTAATATCCGGTCAACGGTTACATTCACTATCTACGAGTTTTAGGGCATAAAACCCAACATTGTGGGATCCTCTAGTGATAGGAATTGGAAGGGAAAGTGCTTGGGTTTCAAGCTTTGAGAGGTTTTTGAGCTTATGACTTTGAGAGCCAAAAACTTGTTACGCAAATTTCTAACCGCAAGTGTACGGGCCAAGTTATAATATAGTGATTAAAAATTGAATGTCGTCCTCTGGATTGGTTTTCTAGCTCACCTAATTACTAAAGGTATATTTGCCCAATTTTATTTAGAGAAAAGATTCGAGTATGATGCGAATAAATTCAAAACTACTCAAAGCAATTAAAAGTGTGAAAATTTAATGGAGAAAAACCTTAGGGAATTGATTTCACCTATTAGATGCATGATTTAATTTGGTGATTAAATATAATTGAACACACAACGATTTCATAAACCAAGGATTAATATTTATTAACTATCTCTCCCGAGCACAATTAAATCTCTATGCAAAATTAAGAAATTGATATCCCTATCTAATTTCTACAACTAGCATAAGCCTTAGTAGGGGTGAGCATCATAGACCGAAAAACCGATCCGACCGACCAAAACCGACCGAACCGACGTCGGTCGGTCGGTTTTCTAGCAGTTTCGGTAGGAGTCGGGTTTTCCATAAGAAAAACCGACCAGTCGGTCGGTCGGTGGACCTAAAAAGGCCCAAACCGACCGAACCGACCGATTCCCTTTTCTTAAATTAAAAAAAAAAAAAAAGAAGAAGAAAAGAAAGAAAGAGGAAAGGAAAAGACGGTCTTTGTATTTCCCATGTAAGAGAATGCATTAATTACCTATATATAGGTATAGGTAATGATTACCTAGGTAATCATTACTTTTCTTTTATAATTTATTTATTATTTCTTAAACCTTGAATCCACGCATATTCTTCTATTTTTTTTGAAAGACTTTCATCTTCTTCAAAACCATCAACCCTCGATTTTCTTCTTCTCTTTCGCATAGCTGAAACTCAACCCACGCCGTCGCTCCTCCGTGCCGTTAAAGATCCGCTGTGCCATTGAAGGATGAAGTCGTGTCGTTGAAGCTCCGTCGAAGGTTCGATTTCTCTCTTCTCCCTCACACAGTCGAAATCGTGCCATTGAAGCTCCTCTTCTTCATCGTCCTCGCCGCTTCAACCAGTCGTCCTCGCAGCTTCAGCCCGTCGTCCTCGCTGCTTCTGTCGTCCATCGGTTTAAACTGGCCAAATCGACCGACCGACTGGTCGGTCGATCGGTCAGTGAAATTTAAGCAAAAAAAAAGTCGGTTTCCAGAAGGTTGGAAACCGACATGGTCGGTCGGCGTCGGTTTGGAGCCAAAACCGACTCCGACCGACCGATGCTAACCCCTAAGCCTTAGAGTTCAATCCTTTTAACGATTTCTCAAGCAATCCTAAATCTCCCGATTATAGAACCACCTAAGTCATGCAATTGATAAATCTAATCTAAACTACCCTCTCCCGAGCAATTAGTTTAGATAAAACAACAAATAATCCGTGATCAAGAGATTACAAGCATTAAGTACTCAATTGCATAAATGAAACACGTTACGAACAATCACAAAAATCCCTAAATCAAACCATACAACTAATGGCTACATCAAATCCCTAAGACAAGCAAAATATGCCAACAATATCATCATGATAGTACAAGAAACAAATGGTGGAATAATAAAACTCGCTAGTCGTGATAACCGCGGATTCCCGTCACGATCCCCACAATCTAAGCTCCAAAAATTAGCTCCCTTCAGTCTCCTCAGCTTTCTGGTCGATTTCTCTCTGTTTAGGCATAATTTTCTCTCCAAAAAGGTTCCCCGAAACTACTACGTAATGTTCTATTTATAACACAGAATCTGCCGCGACAACGTTGAGACGTTGTCCCACTCTAGTAAATTAGGAAAGTGTGTGTAGCGTCGAGACGCTGAAGGAGTAGCGTCGACGCTACTCCAAACGCACGAATTCTGCCTTTTTGGTAGCGCTGAGATGCCCAAGGGTAGCGTCTCAACGCTACCCTCTCGGATTGGGTAACTTGGGCATTGCCTTTTTCTCTCATTTCTTCAATTGGATTAATTCCTTTGCTTCCAAATCATCAATAATCTTCCATAGCTTCAATTTCCATCCAAATGCTTGATTCCTACAAAATTAAACCAAATGTACATAAAATTGGCCAAATAATCCTCAAGACTAACACTAAAATACTATAAAATATAGCTCATAAATTGAGCTATCACATAACACCATGGAATTCTTGTGCATTTCTTGAGCAATTCCTCCCCTATTTAAAGAAGAATTCATGCACTCTTGAAGCCCCACAATTAGACAACAAGACAATCCCAATTAGAGTGGGATTTGGTGGCTAATTGAGGAGGAGTGCATGGGTTTAGTCATCATGCACTCCACCTCCTAAAATTGTTTTTCTTTTTGAATTTCATAATTCAAAAGAAAATCAATTTTTGTTAATTGATTTTAATTAATAATCTGAATTTTAATTTTAATTTTTAATTTCAATTTTAAATTAATTAAAAATTAATTTAAAATAATTATTAATTAAATAATCAATTTTATTATTATATATTAATTTAATATCTAATATTAAATCAATATTTTGCTACCAATCTCGATTATTTCCGAAATTCAATTTCTCAACTCTGAATCCCTATTCACTTGCTCGATATTTAAATCATATTTAAATATGTCTAACTCTCAAAATTAGGTTTAACCAAAAACCAACGCGTCGGTAATATCCAATACAACTGATATTGTCCCTAAACTGAATTTGAACAATTCGAATTCTTTCCATCATATTGTTCCAAAGTTTATTTCTCAAGCTAGCAAGGGGACCTAATGGACCTACAGATCATGGGCTCCAACGATTCGAGGTTTAACCGGCCAAACTTTTTTAACCTAGTTAACCAACATTCGTTAACTACCGGGTCACTCCACTATAGCCTAGTAGTTGCACTCCCCTCACTATAGATATATTTTTATCCACTCGATATAACCATGATTAGTAAGTCAACCCTTCACAGGTTGTTCGTAACTATAGCTAGGTCAAAAGTCCGTTTTACCCCTATAGCACTTCTTGATTCCTTAAGTCCACTGGTCCTCTAATGAACAATTTGTTTATGGTCCAACCACTAAACAGAGTCCCTCTCGGGCCCATGAGAGGGTGAGGCCCCTTGTTCAAGCCTCGAAGTCAACACTTAAGGGAACAACCTTTCTATTATCCCTAATACGGGTAGGAGTGAATTCCATCTTGCAATACTATGTCCCCAGCTATTTATCCAGTCTTATCCCCAAAATGGTAGGCTTATTGAGCCAACGGGCCACTTTCACCCATGCAGATCAAAGGATAATCCTGAACAAACAGGAGTTCATAGTTAGCTCAGGATTAAGATCGAGTTACCTAGGTCATCGTATGAAATAGTCAGTCTTATCAGTAAACGGCGTTATAAAGAAAGAGTGACTTATTTCTTGGTCTGGTCTTGTGTAAATTCATTTACACAGGATGCCCCCACTCGCATGTCTCTACATGAATGATCCAGGATCACATCGTTTTCCTTGTTCGCAAAGTAGGCTGCATCCATACTGTCGCCAGGATAAGGTACCTAGCTTTATCCCTATACTATAGACCATTTAGGTTATATACTAGAACATGATCCATGTCCATATTCATAATATAGTTCGAGTATTTCATGTATAACCAAGGATGTTTATCTATTGGATTTAGGTTATATAAACAAACAATTCACTAAATAACATCTTTATTGCACAAAAGATTACAAACTATGAGTTTTAGGACATAAAACCCTACCTCTTGCTAATATTGAAGCTCTCAAAACTCGTTTGCATGATTCATTCAAACTTAAAGACCTTGGTTCTCTGAAGTACTTTCTCGGTCTTGAAATAGCTCGGTCATCATAAGGCATATTTCTTTCTCAACGAAAATATGCTCTTCAGCTTGTAGAAGATGAGGGACTTTTAGCTTCTAAGCCTTCTTCTCTTCCAATGGATCCTAACTCCAAATTGTGTTTTGAAAAAGGAGAACTATTGAGTGATTCTACTCATTACAGGCAACTTATTGGAAGATTACTATATCTTACAATCTCTCGTCCAGACATTTGTTTTGTTGTACATAAGCTTAGCCAATTTGTTGTTAAGCCTCGAGTTCCACATCTTCAAGCTGTTCATATGCTCCTAAGATACATAAAAGGCTCGTCAGCGCAAGAAGTGTTTCTTTCTACTTCTACTTCCTTTCAACTTAAAGGGTTTTCTGATGAAATTGTGCTTCTTGTCCAAACTTAAGAAAGTCCATCACTGGTTTCTACATTTTCCTAGGTGATGCGTTGGTTTCATGGAAAGCAAAGAAACAAACTATTGTTTCTAGGTCCGCTGCTGAAGCTGAATACAGGGCCTTAGCTGCTACTACCTCTGAGATCGTTTGGTTGCATCAGTTACTAAAGGATTTCCATATTCCTTCTGTTGCACCTTCTTTATTATTCTGTGATAATAATGTAGCAATACATATAGCAACCAATCCAATCTTCCATGAGGGACCAAACACATTGAGCTTGATTGCTACTTCGTACGAGACAAGCTTGCTGTTGGCGTCATCAAGCTGCTTCCTGTCTGAATTGATCTTCAATTGGCAGATGTTTTTACAAAACCTTTACCAACTTCTTCCTTTTCTTTTTTGTTATCCAAGATGGGCATTAAGAATATTATGGCTCCATCTTGAGAGGGAGTATTAGAATAAAAAAAGTTAGTAATATTTGTTGAGTTAGTTTTTATTAGTTAAGTAGTTACATCAAGTTGGTGACTCAACTGATTAAACATCTGCTATAATAAAGGCTATTTATATGCCTTACTTTGATTCAATAAAGTAAGCAAGTTTATTTACTCTCCAGCTTAATAATTAGGGACAAAGATACTCCACATATCTCCATAATGGTATGATATTGTCCACTTTGGGCATAAACCATCATGGCTTTGCTTTAGATTCCACCCAAAAGGCCTCATACTAATGGAGATAGTTGTCCTCCCTTATATACTCATGATCTTCCTCTTACCTAGCCAATGTGAGACTTTAGTCATATTCCCAACAATCCTCCCCTCGAACAAAGTATCACCGAGCCTCCCCTAAAATAGTCATCTACATTCAACTTTGCTTAATTGCTTTATCGAGAGTTTGCTCTTATCCAGGACAACTCCTATATCATCTACCCAATAGAGCTTAACCACAAATCTCCCCCATGACTCTTCTTCAAGACTCACACAACTTCTTTGTTTAACACCTAAGGATTCTACTGACATTGTTAAGTCAGGGGCATGGCTCTGATACCACTTGTTAGGGATAAGGACAACTCTACATATCTCCATCTGCGATATATAGCTCAATTGTCTTCTTCTTGATGGCGCATCATGAGTTGATGCTATTTCTTGACATTTTTATCCTCTAACCCTAATATTTGTTAATTGTGAGAGAGATCCCAATTTTTATCCTTTGATCATGAGAGGAAGGTAAACTTAAAAAAATAGAAAGGAAAAAAATTAAATTAAAAATAAGGTAGCCCTTTGTAAAGGAAAAAATGAAATAGGTTAGCTTTCAGGTGAACATTTCATTTTAGTTTTCTTGGGAGAAGTTAATGGAGGCATTTCTCAAATTTTAAAATAATAACAACATACTTAAAACAATTTTAAATATAATTTGGTTTAAAAAAACAAAGATGGAAAAAGAGTTTTGAGTTTCAATCAACATGTCAACATTTTCAACAATATTTCCATATGTTTACAGGTTTGACATCAACATGAAAGGTGAATCAACATTTTGATTGTATCATAAAATAATCGACCAAATATAACAAAAATATCAATAAAATATCATTAATGTTGTTGTAGACTTAATATTTATAATAAGATACATGAATTAATTTAAAAATTATGAAATCCTTATTTGTTAATTTAAATATCTTTTATAAAATTTTTACTCATAATTTTTTTTTTTTTTTAAATATATATCAACATGGACATGCTTTTAAAATTGAGATGTCCATATTTTTGATGGAGAGAAGTGTGAGAAGCATTGGAGCTAATAGACATTAACCAGGGGACAAAAAAAGCAAACAAATATTTTGAACAACTGTTGTGATTTGAATAGTACCACATTTTTGCAGCCCACAGCTCATGCTCTCATTCTGATTCAATGTGCTTTTCTTTGACTGGTCTTTCATCCATCGGGAATCCACCACGTGTCCCTACCCCATTCGTAGACCACCTTTTAATAGCACGTGAGTGACAGCCTTCTCCACGTGTCCCCCTCCCTCACTTCTCTCTTTCATCTCTTTCTTTTCATTTTCCCTATCATATTCAAATCTTTTCACTCTTTTTGCCCTTAAATTATTAAAACTACTCTTAATTATGAAATTTGATTTAGTTATACTTTTAGATTTTCAAAAATTTCATTTAATCCTTGAAGTTTGAAGTCAAACGACTCTTTAAGACATTTTCCGTTAAGTTTATGAACGAAAAATAACGTGTTTGCATGTGTTTTTTTTTTTTTTTTCTATGTGTATGTTCATAAGCAACTATACATATACAAATACGTCTTTTTTCATCCATGAATTTAACGAAAAATAAAAAAAGTTTTCAAAAATCATTTTGAAACAAACTTCAAATTTTAAGAGCTAACACCATAGTTTAATGGTATTTTTGATAATTGAACCTTGAAATGCTTCTTATGAACAATTTCAAAGGCTACATTGAATTATATCCTCAAACTTTCATAAATTCAGTTGAGAGAATTTTCTGGATTTAAATTATAATCTTGTTTTACAAAAATATTTCAAAGGGTTGTATAGAGATGTGTATTAATAAATATGCTTAAATTTTTAAAATACTAAAAAGAAAAAAAAAAATATTAGGAGGAGAGAGAGAGGGGAGAGATAATGGAGGGAGGATAGGAAAGTTGCAGAAATGTAAATGAAAAGACAGTAAGTTGTAGAACTGACAGTGGCAAAGAGGGAAGCATCCTCTTATTCAATTTTCAATACAATCCAAACCATTTCTTCTTCAACCCTACTCTCCTTCTCTTTAATACTTCCATTTAATTTTTCTTTTTCTTTTTCTTTTTCTTTTTTTCTCTCTTCTTTTAATTTTTTTAAATAATTAAAATAAAATGATACCCTTTGGCTTTTTCCTGTCTGTCTTTTGGTAGGTACTGGAAAATTGAAATGATATGGTTGAAACATTACATCATAATTATATATTTTTTACCAAAAAAAAAAATGAAATTCACCTAACATATTTTATTTGAATTCTTATGTTTATAGTTTTTTTTTTTTTTTTTTTGACTTTGCAAAAATAACATGTGATGTAAATTTTTTTAGACGTAGCAAGTGAGATATACTCATTATTTTGTAAATTTTAACATAGATGCTTATAAATATATATAACATACTACTTTTATTTATTTTAAAAAAAAAACATACTACTTTTATTATGCTTTTTTTTCTATATTTTATTTCATCTATTTGAATTTTTCTCATTATTAATAATTTCTTTATTTTATTTTTCACTATCTGAAATATTGCTCAATTTTCAAAAATAAATAGTCTGCAGAACCTTTTTTTTTTTTTTTTTAAGAAATAGAAAATTTGCATACAAAGTTAGCTTTTTTTAATATAGAAAATTAAAAATAAAATTAGATTAAATTACAAATTTGATGTATAGATACAATATCATAATTTTAGAGAAAGAGAGAAAATACTTATAATTAAACCATAAAATTATTATAAAAGTGGCAGTATTTTTATTTATGAATTTAAAAAACAAAATAATTATAGAGTTTGAAAAAAAAAAAAAAAAAAAAAAAAAAAAAAAAAAAAAAAAAAAAAAAAAACACTTTATTTGGGGGAAGGGAGGGTGGTCCCCCAATTGGTGGGTATCTGCAGCTAATTTAGCTAGGCAGGTCAAAGATTGGTCAACCTGACCCTAATGCATGCCATTGCCAATCCCCCCACCACCCACCTGCAAATCCTGCCCCTTCCCCCCCTTATCTCTCACAACATCCTTTTTTTTTCTTTTTTCTTTTTTTTTTTTTTTAAGTAAATCACAACTTCCTTTTCATTATTACTTTCCCTTCCCTTCCTTATTTCTTTCCCCTCTAACATATTAACTCACTCATTCTTCTACACCCCTAAATATATTCATATTCTTCCTCTATACTTTTTTATATTAATTTTTTTTTGGAAAAATTTTTATATTAAATTTAGCTAATCATATATAGTCCTCTAGGGACAGGACAGGCAAGTCATCCTCGTCTAGGGACAGGTCCCCACGCGACAAATGAACATCTTTAGGTTACATCTCAAAACCGATTGACAATGAGTGAAATAACTCATGTATCTTATAAATTGTGAGATCATCACTTATCTTTTCAATATGGGATCCTCAACATGCTCTCTCAAGATGGTGCCTCTTTGGGTCCACCATTCTTGGATCGGATCCCAATTTTTTTCATTGAACAGAATACATGTTTGGGTTTTATGGTTTCTAATACCATAAACAATTATAGAGAGAGATGAAAATGATACTCTGTGTATATTACTTGTATTGAATAACTGTAGCTTACAAAGTATTTATACATTACAATAACTAACTTCAGCTAACTAATTATACACGTACTTATTTTCCTTTAATAATACAAATTTTATGTTTTGCTCATTTTTGTAAAAATGACAATGTAGAAATGATATGTAGATGATGAAATGAAATATACCATGTTTTCAATAAACTAGACTTGATTGTGTTTTCAATGTATAAATTGAATGACTTTAATTAACAACAAAAATAATAATTTCAAAATTTTTGGAAAAAAGTTCAATAAGAATATATTTAAATGGTAATCATTACTCAAAATGGTTATCCTCCACATGTTTTAAATTCTCTTATTTGGTAGAATGATTCTTCTATTAAATTTTCTTCTGCCAAAGTGTGATACCAAATACACGGTTTGTTTGTCAAGGTGAGCATAGTTCAACGGTAATTGACATGTACGATCAACCAAGAGGTCAGAGGTCTGAATCTCCTCACTCCAATGTTGTTGAACTCAAAAAGGAAAAAAAAAACTATTTATTTTGTTAACTTGTTACAATTATATTTTCTTAACCTTTTTATAATTATTCTTTTCAAATCAACGTTGACGCTAATTTGGTTTTAAAATTTATATATATTTCAAATACCTACTTGAAAAGTCACATATTATTTAAGGACAAAATTGTAAACTAATAAATAGTTTAAAGTAAATTAAAAAAGTTGAACGATATAATTGGAATTTTAATAAGAACGAATTGAAAATTTATATATAGTCTAAGATAAATTATATAATTAAACCAAAAATTAAAATTAGTATGCGTAAGGAAGGAAGAATGAGTTTTACTAAAAAGAAAAAAGAAAAAAAAAATGAATGAGTAAGAATATCAATGTTCCTCATCATTCTTAAAAATATATATTATTTTCAAAAAAAAAATCAATTTTAAAGTAAGTTCGAGTAGTTAGTTTCTTCTCTCTCTCTTCTCTTCTTTTTTTTTTTTTTTTAGTTCATAATTTATCTCATTTTAGGTTTCAAAGACATGGACAAATTTAGCCATGAGGTTTAAAAAGATGGTATAATATAGCTTTTGTTAATCCCATACAAACCATATATATAAGAAAAACTAAGCCCAAGTTTGATAACCATTTCATATTTTGGTTTTCGGTATTTCTTTAAAAAAAAAAAAAACCATATATGCCTGATAATTGTGTTTTTGTTTTCTATTTTTAAAAAACAAAAAACCAAACTTGTTTGATAACTATTTTTTAGTTTCAGTTTTTAAAAAATTAGAGAGATAAAAAGATTTTTCTTAGAGAGAGAAAAATGTGTGAAAACATCAAAATAAAAATTTAAAACATTTTTTTTTGGAAAAAAAAAACATAGTAAATTTAAAGACATATGTATTAGTGTTATCAAAAGAAAAATTAAACATAGTAAATTTAGAGTCATGAAAGAAAATATTTAGAGAGAAAAATATAATATTGAGAATATTAGTTATACTTTTTACAAAAAAATTAGTTAAAAGGAAAAAGTGGGGAAAAGTTAGAGGGGAAAAGATAAATTTTATAGGGAAAAAAGCCAAATAAAAAAAAGTAACTTTAGAGAGATAGTAAGGTTAAGACTAATGATATGCTTGAGAAATAATGATATATTAGAAAAATAAATAAGAGTTGTAGTGAGAGAAAATTTAGGAATTTTTTTTTTTTCAAAAGAAAACAAAACGTCTAAGGACAAAAGAAAAATATTGTTAGAGATGTGTTTATTAGAGATAAAGAAAAGTTATTGAGAAATTCTAGAAATAGATAAGTTAGATAGAAATAAAAATTTAGAGATAATTTTAGGGAAAAGAAAAATATTGAAGTAGAAATGAAAGTTAAATAAAATAAACATTTTAGAGAGTAAAAACAAAGTTAAGTAGGGAGAAAAATTTAGAGAGAGAAAAGAAATAAAAAAAATAGATCAAATTTAAGAGAGAAATTATTTAGAAAGAAATAAAATTTTATATTAATATAGAAAATTTTTTAGAGAAAAAAAAAAGTTGTAGAAAGAGAAATTTAGAGACGAAAAAAATGTTAGAAAAAAGAATTTGTTGGAGAGAGATATGTGAAAATGGAAAAAAAAAAGATTAGCATTATAAGAAAAAGGAGTTTTTGAAAAGCAAAAATCTATTTTTAAAACTTTTTTTTTTAATTTGCTTTTAATTTCAAAAACATTTTTGAAAGACAAGAAAACAAAAAACAGAATTGACTATCAAATATTTATATTTTTAAAAAATAAAAATAGAAAATGAAATGGTTATCAAACAATTCCTAAGGGGTCGTTTGATTTAAGGTTTTATAGATGTCTTGGAATAAAGGATGCTTGGGAGTACTATGCCTAAGAATAAAAATGCTGAAAATAAAAAGATAACTATGTTTGGTTGTGCAAGAGAATGCCATCAAGATTTTATGAGAACTAATTATGTCTATATTTATTTGTTAGAATTAATCATGTAAATTTTATGTAATTTTAATAAATTAATCAATAAAATAATCACAATTAATTCAAAGTATTAATAAAAATTAATGAATTAATAATCATGAAATAATTTTAATTGAATAAACTATGTTGATTTAACTCATTAAAATTATTTAATTAATTTTTTTTAATAAATATCCATAATTACAATAATTTAATATATTTGTATCCATAAAAATTAATTAGATAAAATTTTTAATAATAATATGATTATTTATTTATTATAAAGAAATAAAAAAACAACTAATTGATTATAAATAATCAATAAGTAATTAATTATAATTATTGAAAAATGATTTTTTATACTAAATTCATTTAAATAATTTTAATTCAATAATTAGATTTATTTTCGATAATGTTAACTAATTAATGATTATAATTTCAATAAATACGTAATTGCATCCATTTAATAAACTTGGACTAAGTATTTTTTTTAAATAAAAAAAAACTTGAAACTCTTGATAAATTATTATTTATTTAATCTAATTAAATAATTTATTATATTATTTTTAATTTAGTATCAATTAGTTAATTAATTAACTATATTCAAAATAAAATTGCATATAAAATAAAAAAGAAGAGATGTGTAAAGAGAAAACTCATACTTTTGCAAGGGCATAAAAAGTCCTTACCTATGGGCATAAATGATGCAAAATGCTTTATTCTCTTGTGCCCACCACCGAAACCTTGAAACAAACAAGAGTATCAGAAATCTTGTTCATTCTCATCTCCAAAATCCTGTACCAAACGACCTCTAAACTTCTCAAGATGACACATTTTTCTATGTGTGTGTGTTTTTTAAAGTGATAAACCATAAATAAAATTTAGGTTTTAAGATTTAAGATTGGAAATGGATGATACCTAGTTAAGAGAGTGACTACTAAGTAATAGAGGAAGGTTTAATTAATACACCTCTTATCGAATTGCCCAACCAATTAAATCATATTTTATAGTAAACATATCTTTGACACATCATCATTAAAAAAAAGTTATTAAATGAATAAGATTTTAAATAAATGAACAGTAAAAGACTGTTTTCTGAAAATTTAGGTATAAAACTATAATGATATTCTAAAATTTGGACCAAATAGAATTATTTATCAAACTTTAAGGCATTTATTCCTTATATATTTCTTGCTATTTTTTATGAGTCCACATGAAACCACTAATTTAATTCTCATTTCAAATGTAGAATTTTGGAAAATTTGAAAGATCAAAGTTAAGTCGTAAATTTTGAAGAATCAAAGTAAAAAAAAAAAAAAAGTTCCCGAAAGCCAATTAAAAATAAAAGCAGAGTGGTGATTTTCGATGCCAGTAATGGAAAACTGTAAACAGTGGCAGTGGAAAACTGGCTACTTGACATCCCTCCATTCATCTCAAAAACATCCATTAATTCCATCATTTATTTACTGTCCTCTCCTTTTTAATGATCTTCATCTTCACTCGGACCCACTTTTTCCTCTTCCCTCAATTTTTCACCTTTTTTTCCCTACTTTCTTTGTAAGTTGGTAGGATTTATTTTTATTTTTATTTTTATTTTCGGTTAAAATATCTAGTTTGATCCTAGAATTTTGATTTAGGTAACATTTTACTCTTAAATTTTAGTGTATAATGATTTAGTCTCTAGGTAATGAGTAATGACGTAAAAGTTTTTGCATATACTACCTTTTATGTTTGTGTGTGGGAGCAATCTATTAAATTTCTATCGAATTGACATTTTCACATGTCCATGGGTTCGATATCGACGTGCAGATGAATCGACATTTCCTCGATTGTATCATAAAGAAATTGATAAAATAGGAACAAAATAATAACAAAATATAACTGATGTGAAGATAATATTTATAATAAGTATTTTAACTCATTTTTAAATTGCAAAACATTTATTTGTTAATTTAAATATTTTTTGAATTTTTTATTTTAAATATTTTTCTAGAAATATCCATTGACATCGACATTTTGTCTATATTTCCATCAATATTTCCATAAAATTGAGACCTCGACATTTTAACCTTTGTGTGTAAAATCATCACATGAAACTTTCATTATACTTTTCATGGTAGAAGAGCTAAATCATAAAAATTTGAATGGTTCCTAAATTTTGTGAAGTATCTCAACACTCCTAAATTTGAATGGTTCCTCAACCAAGGTTGTCCATGAGTTTCTCCTAAGTAACATTAATCCTAAAATCACCAAAGACATGGATATTACTCTCCAATCCCTTTTGGCAGCTATTATTAATGTGTCCTCAAATTTGTGGCCCCCATAAAAACATCTAGTCTTGATGGCATCTAAGCTCTCTCCTATTCCAAAATATTAGGGCTTAATGGGAGATTGTGACACCATCTTGCCATGCCTTGCAAGTTGAACAATGCTCTTTGTAGTCCCTCTCAATGAAGCAAATATCATTCTTATGTCAAAGTCAGATCCTAAATCTCCTATGGATTACATTTTCTTAATGGCAAATATAAGATCAACTTCCCAATATTTAGAAATAGGCTAAAAAAAGGTCCTCAAGATTACAATTTGGGTATCCCAAAGCCCTTTCATACCCAATAAACTTATCACAAATACTTCCCTTATTAAAACTAGTGACAACTATTAAACTTTTAACATAAGCAAAGGTCTATAGCATGGTTGGGTGAGACTTTTATCATTGAAATGAGGACCTTGAAGTGAGTTGGGTGAGGAAAATCATGAAATTCATTTTTAGTATAATTAAACTACTTTGATTGTGTGTGTGATTTGAGTGATTTTCCATAAATCTTTCTTTCCAAGGGAACTCTATTTGACCAATCTTTCTCTTCTAAAATCCAAGGAAAAAGTTTTAAAAATTAAAAGGATAAACAAACAAATTTCCTAATTAAGTTTGCCACAATGTTTAGCTCTTCCAACTCCTCAAAGATCTCTAGAGGTGGCATTATCAACATTGTCTTTCATTACAAATATCTTGGAGACCTCTATGAGGAACAATGGCAATAGGAAAGAAAAATCATTTAGCTTGGAATGAATAAAAGTGCTAACCTAAGGTCTTAATTATCTAGCTTGAGATATTAGTCAAGTTTATCTTAAATACTTCAATATATGGACTATAATCGACTACTCATATTGTGACCCACACAAACTATCCATATGATGACTAACTGATAACGCTCATTTTTGTGTGTTATTTAGCTTTAAAAACTGAATTTATTGTTTAGAAAGCAAGTATTTAGTGCCAAAAATCTTATCATTTGAAGTTAAATAGGGCAAAAACTAGCATTGCATGTTTGAAATTCCAAAATATGAAAATTGTGTACTTAGAAGATATAAAATGAGGGTATTTTATTTAGAAGATGTTAAAGGTTAATGGTTTTGTGCAGGAGTCCAGTTGCAACAACATATGCACCCACATTTGGAAAAGGAAAAATCTTGCAAAATATGGAATAGTTAGAAGATTTGAAGAAATGTGCCAGCATTTGCGCTCGCATCTGGAGAGGAAAAGGAAGAATCTGGTCGAATATGGAAATTCAAGGAAGATGAAGAATTGTGCCGTGTTTGTGGCTGCAACTGGACAAATCCAATAAACTTTCGAGAATCGAGGGATTCACAGAAAATCCTTGAAGATCAAATATTCCTAATCAAATCTCCTAGAATCGAGGAATTACACTCGTCGAGGACTCCTCACACTGATCTCGGCAGCCAACCCTACCTCCCAAGGTCTACAAAAGGATGTAGAAGACCAAGAAGAAAGGAGCTCGAATTTATACTAATTAGATTATTTACGCTTCTATTTTTCTTTCATCTTGTAATTGTCCCTCCAAGTTCCGGCTCCTTCTAGCCTCTGTCGGCTTCTCCATTTGAAAGAAGTAGAGAAGAAAGACTTTGACTTGAAAAAGGTAAGAGCAAGTTAGATAGAGAGGAGAAAGAGTCAGATAAGTTTCTTTTAGTTTATGTTTTATTGTAATCATTCTTTACATTCTGTTTTAGCTTCTAGTTGTAATTTTCAGAAAGTGTACTTTTCATCTATCTTTAATATGAGAATTCAGTTTCCCTTTATCTATCGTGCATATTTACTTTTCTGTCTTGTACTTTAATTTTCAATATGAGCTAAGCTTCTATTTGGTGATTCAAGCAATGTGGATACTTTGAGTAGAATTAGAAAGTCTCACCTCTTACAAAAGCAACTTTGCTCTCATTTAGCATCATTTGTTTTTGTTGAAGTTTAAGTTTCATTGTTAGCTTAAACTAATCACTTAGGTCAACATAGTTAGTGCTTAATTGGTTACTAAAAAGTTTGACTTAAGTGCAAGAGTTCACAAAAACAATAGTGGAAAAGAGCCTAGAAATAGGACTTTTTTCTTGCATCCTAGAAATAGGACTGAAACCACTGGAGTTTTAAAGTCGTGTGCGTGATTTATCTAAGATTTAGTTAGTCCTAGAAATAGGTGCACTAATTAGTTTAGTCTTCTAAAGGCACTAAAAGTGGAGCTGAATAGGAGTCAGACTTAACTCACGGCTAAGTGGCTTACAGAGTGAGATGTAGGTGCAATTTGGTCGTAGTTTGTCTACGCCACAGAAATGTGGACACTTATAAGTAGCATTCACTAATTGAATCCCTCTTGTTGAGAAAATTGTGGGTGCAAAGTTGGACGTATATTTTATTTAGGTTGAAGCAACACTTGAATTTTCCTTCTGATCTTATATATTTTTTCGTTTTATTTTTGTTTGCTTTTATTTAAACCAAAACCCCCAAATATTTCATCAATTTTTTGGTTACCTTTCTTTGGTCGAAAATTTAGAGGATGTTGTTTTAGAATTTGAAAAGATATATTGTCAATCGTTCTCTTGGGATTTGATATTTGGAGTACTCTCCACTTATTACTTGGTGTATAATTGTCCTTAGACATCTGACTAGCAGACAACACACATCACTAGCCAAAGGTCAAAATGCATGGAACTATATTCATGAATCACAGAGTTTTTCGTTTCATATCTTGTTAATAGAATCTTATTAATAGATATGATTCATTGAAAAGAATCTAAATTTGAATGCTTCAAAATTTTCTTCCAACTTAATTGATTCATATAATGATTTTACAAGCTAGTAATAGAGCCTGATCATGGATCTATAGATTATGAGTTACACTAATTTAGAATTAATAATCAAACTTTTTAATTGCTTAATTCACATGTTTTTTTTTTTAATAATAATTCATTAATTCACATCAAGGTTAGAGAATTGCACTCACACAATAGAACAAGTTACATTTATAGTTATAACCAATTCAACAAATCAACTTTTTCACAAGTTGTTTGCAATTACATATAGTCAAGTCAAAAATTCATTTGATCCCTATACGTACGTCCTTACTCTTTAAGTATCACCACTCTTTTGATGAACAATAAAAGAATGATTTAATGATTTGATTTCTCACCTCCACAATTGTTGAACTAAAAAAAAGTAAGTTTCTCTTACATTTGTGAGAATGTGATGCCTCGTTATTCAAGTCCCAAAAAATCACTTAAGAGATTGAGTAATAATATATATATATATATTTTTTTTATTGTGAGAAGAGACAATTTCCATCTTGAGATACCATATGTTCCCAACTTATTAAATCATGTTCCAATATTAGAGCTCAAGTTACTGTGCAGCTATGATGGATTTACCAGACGGTTAATATTAGTGCTTTACATGTTTTTACCCATTCTGTTATGTATATTCCCTCTCTTGTATACGTGGCTGTTTTCCATAGGAAGAATATTATTCTTGTTATTCTTTTCTTGCCTATAAAGCCATAAGGTTGTATGGTGTAATAATGCATAGTGAAATCTCTCTGATTTTCAATAAGATCCAAGTATCTTCTTCCTATTGTTGGTCTCTGTGGTTGCGAATTAACTTGGCGTATCAGAGCTTATTTCAAGGCAAACGCCATGTGGGTGATAACTCTTCATCGTCTTCCTCTGCTGCGGTTTCCGCTTCAGCTACTCCCTCAACTGCTGCTACTGTATTCAGCTCGTCATTTGGTCATCCGTTGAGTACTGTGCTGACTGTGAAGCTTGATGAAAAGAATTATTTGCTGTGGCGAGGTATGGTTCTTGCAATTCTTCGAGGACAAAAGGTTGATGGGTATATTCTTGGAACTAAAGCCCAACCAGCGGAATTTATTGAGGTAACATCAGAGATAGGGAAGAGACGTGAACCTAATCTACTATACGAAGAGTGGATTATAGTCGACCAAGCTCTTTGTGAATGGCTTTTTGGGTCCATGACACCAACAATTGCAGTTGATGTAGTGTGTTTTAAGACCTCTCGAGAGGTATGGAAGACCCTGGAAAAAGTTTATGGTTCCACGAGTAAAGCGAGAGTGAATCAGCTCCGTGGAATCCTTCAGAATACAAAGAAAGGTGCTATGAAAATGGTGGAATATTTAGCCATCATGAAGCAAGCATCCGAGAATCTGCAACTTACAGGTAATCCTATCTGTTTAGGAGATTTAATTTCATATGTGTTAGCTGGGCTCGACTTCGAATATGTTCCAATCGTAAGTTCAATCGAGGATAAAGATATTACAACTTGGCAAGAACTAGCATCCATCTTAATTCAATTTGAAGGGACTCTTGCTCGATACAGAGTCATCACTTGAAGGATTGGAATTCCAAATTTCGTTACAGTGGAAGCAATTGGACTGAATCGTATTTTAATTAGGTTCGTAAAAATACCAAATACATTGGCAAAACATCAGAGAATTCATAATTCTACAAAATTTAAGGCTAAGCGTACTCACCATCATCTGACGACTCTGAACTCTTCAAGAACGCCTTCTTGAATGTCAGGGACCAAAATTAAATCTTGGGACACCACCACAAGATTGCCTTGCTATCCTCTGAGTTTGGGAACTCAGTTGTGGAACTGGTTTCTTAATTGAGAATAACGAAGAGAAGAAATTTTCTCCTCTGTATTCTTTGGGTTGAGAGCATTTTTAGAGAGCAAGAGAGATCACGATCCCTTGAGCAAAAAATGAGAGAATGAGGCTTTTTTTCAAGAACCCCTTCTGCGTGAGATGTGAGGGAAGGAAATTGATAACCACTCCCCTAATTGGGGAGTTGGTTATTTAATTAATATATTATATTATAAATACATTATAATATAAATTAATTAATCTAAAAAAAAAATTAAACCATTTAATTAATTAACTATATATATAATTAAACATCTCAGGAGACATGCGAGCGGGGGTATCCTATGCAATGAGTTTGCATAAGACCGGGGGTATCCTATGCGAGGGTATCCTATGTAATTAATTAATTACATATTAGAATCATATTCTAATTTAATCTCTCATATTATATAGTTTAATTAAATCACATTTAATTAGACTCAATTGAATAATTAATTAATTCATAATTAATTAATTTATTCAGTAATTAAATATACATATTTAATTAGTTATATATTTGAACTCTTTCAAATATTATTCTCTCAATTTAATAAAGTTTAATCTCACATTAAACTTTATATTCTAATGTATCGATACATTATATTAATCGTATCCCATACAATTAACTTGATTTCCAAGATGAATTTGAACTATTCAAAATCATTCAAGATTAATTGTTCTCAATTACTCTTTACGAGCTAGCAGAGGGACCTAATAGACCTACAGATTAGAAGCTCCAATGATATGAGGTTAACTGACTAAACTCATTAATTGAGTTAACCAATATTCATTAACTGTGGGTCACTCCACTAAAGACCCACAGCTGCACTGTTCTCACTGTAGAATGTTTCTGTGTCCATGGATATTGACCAATAACGGTAAGTCAATCCTTCACGAGTGTTCGTAACTTTAGCTAGGTCAAATTACCGTTTTACCCCTGAGTTACCTCTGACTCCTTAAGTACCAGTGCTCTTCTAATGAACAACCTGTTTATGGTCCAACCAATAAACAGAAAGTCCCTCTCAAGCCAGTGAGAGGGCGGGATCCCTTTGTTCAAGTCTCGGAGTCACCACTTAAGGGAACACTAATCTATTTCACCTAGAAGTGGGAAGGAGTGAATTCCATCTTGTGTTGTCATGTCCTCAGCCCCCTACTCAGTCTCACCCCCAAGAAGGTAGGCTTATTGAGTCGGCGTGCAGGCCACTCTCACCCATACTAATCAAATGACAATCCCCTCATGAGAAGAAGTTCATGACACACTCAGGATTAAGACTGAGTTACCTAGGTCATCCTATTGAAACAGTAACCTAACTAGTTAACGGTGTTACATCTAGTGGTTTACTATTTCGTGGTCCGGTCTTATGCAAACTCATTGTATAGGATACCCCCGCTCGCATGTCTCCTACAGGGACGTCTTGGATCAATACGTATGTATCGAATACAAAGTGGGCCGTATCTCATAGTGTTACCAGGATAAGGTACTACTGTAGAAATATCATGGGTGTAAGCTTTTCTTCTGGAGCTTCGACTTTGTCCGTCCTCTGTTCCTATTGTTTGGTGTGATAACACCAGTGCAATCTCTTTGGCTCAAAATCCGGTGTTCCATTCTCGAAGCAAACATGTCGAGCTTAACGTTCATTTTGTCAGGGATAAGGTTCTTCAGAAGACCATTGATATACGATATGCACATTCTTCCGACCAGCTAGCTGATGCTCTAACTAAACCGATTTCAAAATGTCACTTCACTTCTCTGCGTTCCAAACTCGGTGTGCTACTCACACCCTCTCGTTTGAGGGGGGATATTAGAGCTCAAGGTTACTGTGCAGCTATGGAGGATTTACCAAATGGTTAATATTAGTGCTTTACATGCTTTTACCCATTCTGTTATGTATATTCCCTCTCTTGTATACGTGGTTGTTTTCCATAGGAAGAATATTATTCTTGTTATTCTTTTCTTGCCTATAAAGTCATAGGCTGTATGGTGTAATAATGCATAGTGAAATCTCTCTGATTTTCAATAAGATTCAAGTATCTTCTTCCTATTGCTAGTCTCGGTGGTTGCGAAACTTCCAAAAATACTAGACTTATTAAATAAATCATTCTAGCTATTATCACCAAATATAAATTAAAGGACATCACCACACAAGTAAGAACTTCATGATTCACATTTGAGATTAAGAACGAATTGAATAAGATCATTGAGATACAAGATCATTTTATGGTATATTTATTTTTGTTTTAGTACATTTACAAGGAAATAACAAATATGAGATGTCTTCCACTTGCATATGGCTTTAAATAAAATCATTCGTAGGTTTTACAAGACTGATCATATCAGTAGTGCTATTGTAATGAAACACTCAAATTTTATCCACATATATTATATTATACGACTTTTTACCTTACTTATTAAGCATGGGTATTGCATATATAACTTCATATTGTTTGGATTACATAGTTATTTAGTAGTTTAATTTAAAAAGTAGTAGATATTTTTTGAATATTGGTTGATAAATGGATAGTAATGTTTGGCATTCATGAGTGTTAGATTGATTTAAGCTTTCAATATAACCATTGAATAATTGGTGGTGTTGGCCTTACAACTTCACTACCAATTAAAGCTATGAGAAGAATGCTGGTACAAAACAGACCATCTTTAGCTAAGTTTGCTAGTTTCTTTATACACATGTTATGCAATACAAGTGAAAAGAATTTCAATGATTTGTTACATTTAAGTTAATTTACAAAGGAAATTAAATAGGGAGTGAATAAAAGCTACTGTTAAAGATCAAGGAAATTGGTTAGGATCAAGAATTGACTTCAATACTACTGTTATATATTTGGTAACTATTAAATGATTTTTGTTTTTAAATTTTGAAAACGAATCTAAAATGTACTTGAGTTTTGGAAAAGTAAAGAATGCTATTTTTTATTTGTTATTGTTCTCGTTTCTCACTATAGTAAAAATATAAAAATATCATAAGATAAACATCCTTTTTAATTCCTAAAGTTTTGAGCGGGAGTGTCTAGGCATGAAATGAAAGTTCTAAAAGAATCAAAATCTCAATATTAATTATAATTATAAATAAATGAATTTCTTTATACAAGTAGCATATCTCTATATATTTTGACTAAGATGGATTCTAATCTTTATGTTTGACTTCTTCTATTTTATAATATTTTACCAAAATCTATATATGTATATACTATATATTACACCAGCTGGCAAACAAATATTTTTTGATAGATTATTTAAAAGTTCTGAAAGCTTTGCTTTAACTTTGAGAGATTTTCTAATTTTTTTAAGCTAAAAGGAAACTTCTTGGAGTCTTCTTTAGTCAAACTACTGTTGGTTTTGCATAAAGTATAGAAAAATACTTCTCTCCACATCGAGAAATTAAGAGTTTTATTATTATTTTTTTTGAGATAGTTTATTTTATTGAATAAAAAATGTTAGTGAAATCTACTTTTTTATTAAACATATAAAACAAACATACGAGTAAACAATAATAATAATAATAATAAAGAACTATTAAATTTTACTCTTTGTACTAGACCTTTGAGTTAATTTTAATTTAAAAATTTTAATCTCATCAAATTAAACTATATACTTTAATTTGTGTTGAATTAATACCCATCCAATCAAATTGCTCATAAACCAACCAATAAATCTCGTCAAACTCAACTAAGAAGATATTCATAATTAAGTAATAAAAATACCAAAATCAAATCATGAAAACATCCAAATCTTAGGGTCCGTTTGGCATACATTTTAATTTAAATGTTTTTCAAGAATGCATTCTTTAAAAAACATTTGGTATAAAAATTGTTTAGAATTTAAACACTCATATGTTTGGTTACATTTCCTCATAAATGTTTTTATACACAAAGTTATTGTATACTTACAAACTCTTTTTAAAAAGTTGGTTTCAAGTGTTTCTTTAAAAATGATTTATTTCTCAATTTCATTTTCTAATAAGTCATTTTTAGTGGTTGTCAAACACTAGAAATTATTTGAAAATGATTTTTTTTTTCAAAATTAAACACTTGAAAAGTTAAACCAAACACACCCTTACTCCAAAATCAAGCAATGTAAAAAAGTGCTTAACCCACCAACAAAATACTCAAGCCAAGCTAAAGAAAGCCATCTAACATTAAGAAGAACTAGCATCTCCCAAAATAGTCTTGTCCAGCCACAAAACCAACCATAACCAACTATAAATCCTTAAAAGACTAAAATTTAACTAATTGAGAGATTAGAGATTCAACAATAATAATAATCGAGGACATTAATATATCTGACTGTTCAAATATCGGATTCACTTTAATAAAATTCAAACTCAAATATTAAAATCGAGTCATCAAATTCAGGTAGAGGGTAAAAAAATAATTTTTTTTGATCTCAAAGATAATAGTTATGTGAAAGAGTAAGCATAGAGTTTCCATTATAGTGAAAGAGAAACTTGTGTTAGAAAATAAAAAGGAAGCATATTGAAGTTGGGTAGGTGAAACAAATGAGGAGCTTGAAAATGGGGAAAAATGGAGAAAAGAAAAAAAAAAATTAAATGAAGTTCACAAAAAGCAAAAAACTTCAGCTACATGCTGCCATACATACAAAAGAAAAACAATAGACTTTAGGACTGCAGCGTCAAAGATTGGTCATAATTGAATCCCCAATTCAAAATGTCATGACAAAACATCACATCATGGAATGCCATGCATCTATTTATTCTTATATATTTTTAATTTAAATATGTAATTTGACCTTTTTGTCTATATTCAATTTCGTGTTTAATTTTAATAAAACGATGACACAATATTGTAATTAATATATTTTCTTTTAGTAAAACAAATTTGGAGAATAGAGATTCGAATCTTTGATCTCAAAGAATAGGTAACCTATCAAACTTAGGATAGATTTTTCAATATTGTTTGAGAGCTTGATATTTATGTCAAGATCTACTGAACTCTTAGTTATTACTTTATTTAATTCCCTATGTTAAGTAAATGTTGAGTGATATTTCAATAATTATAGAATGGCTAAGAAATTTTATGAAATGAATATATTTTTCTCTATCAAAGCATGCAAAAGTACTTATCAAATAGTATTTAATTTGAAAAAATTCCACCAATAATTACAATGCATTAATATAATTTCAAAACAATGAAAATTAAAAGCATCAAACTATAAAATCTAAAAATATTAAAATATCAAAATTGAAAAAGAAAAAAAAAAAGCTTCATGGAGTTTACTATCATTTGGAAATAAAGGTTAATAGGGTTGATTTTTGCAAATAATAATAAAATGTGTTAATATAATTTGAGTAGTTGATATATATTAGTGATGTACTTTATATTAGGTACAATTATATAAAAATGGTATATCAATAAGTTATACATTAATATGAGGATATTAATGATACAAAAATGATATATCAATTATATATGATAAAAAAGTTATCATATTTATAAATTATTTTTTTGGTAACAAATTTACCAATATGACAACTAGTTTAGCTTTCCATAATAATTTTTCATTATCAAATAACCTCTTATATCTATATGGAGTTTTTGGAGGTATAAAACGCCAATGAAAATATCAATATGTACACAAATTATTAGGTGCTACCGATGCAATGCTCCAGATAGTTTTACACTGTAGGATGTTTATCTTCAAACTTGTCTGCCCCAAGTAGCTATTGGATACAAAATCGAGGTATTTTTACAATTCATCCAATGGTGTAAAATTACCCAGAACATTGCACCGGGAGTACCTAATAATTTCTCTCAATATGTGTCGATAGATAAATATCTAAAAATAATTATTCTAGTTTAGCAAATTCAACAATAATTTAGACATCAACAATTGGCTTCAATATCGAAAGTTCAAATCTTCATCTTTCACGTCCACACAATATTAATGCAATATCTTAATTCAAGAAAAAAAAAGAAAAGAAAGAAGGCACAGCCGTCAAAAGCAAAGAGAAAAGAAGGGGGCCAATGTTAACACATATAAATAGGTAGGTTTGTTAAGTAACATTGTTTGATCACACTGATATTCTATATACTCTTCTTTCCTTCGCCATGTTGCTTTGAAATATCTCATGGCATGCTTAGACATGTACAACTCCGACCACAAGTCCCTCCACCGCCGTGCTCCGGCCAGCCCTCGAATCTCTTTCTCCAGCGACTTTGTCGACATCCAGCAGTCCCTCAAACACCAAGAGCGCTCCGCCGCTGCCCCGCCCCCCGTCTCCTCCTCCTCCGATTTCGAATTCTCCGTCTCCAACTACTCCATGATGACCGCCGACGAGCTCTTCTTCGAGGGTCGCCTCCTCCCTTTCAAGGACTCCCACAGGGCTGCTACTACTCTTAGAGATGAGCTTCTTGTCGAGGAGGAGGAAAACGACGAAGACGTTTCGCAGCGCCCTTCTAGGGGCCGCTGGAAGGGCTTTCTTGGCTTGAAAAAGTCCCACAGTGCCTCCAAGAAGGGCTGTAGAAATGATGGCTCCAGCACCAGCCGCGATGTTGCAGATGGCAAAAGGCCATTCGGTTGGTCCCCTTCACCTGGTACCAGAGCTAACTCGTCCCAGGTAAAGAAAACATCCAATGAAAGAAAAGATTATTCAATGTGGTTGTCTCTCTTGTTATTTGAATTGTTCTTGTTTTCAAATTCTCTCTCATAGCTTGAATAATTTTTCACCAACAAAATTATATTCAATGTAGCTGTTTCTTAATAACCATTCAGTACAAACTCGAGATAGAGTTTTTAAGTTCTCTTGTACGACGTTGGTCTATAATCGACAGTCACGTTGTTTCAACCGGACCCAATAATTTTTAGTTACACATGTCTTAAAGTGTGTTTTTTTATGATCTTGATTGGTATTTTCAGGTACAAAATGAAGGAGGATCAAGTTGCAAAGACGTGGAGATAGATTTCTAGAAAGAGGGAGAAGTTAACGTGGAAAGGGAATGTAGAGAGCTTCTTGTTTCAAGCGGGGTTCTTTTTCTTTTTCTTTTTCTTTTTTCCCCTTATTTTTAATTAACAATTTAGATTTTTGTGTTGTATGATGTTAGTGTTTTTCAGATTTGTAGCTAACTGTTAAGTTGTCGAGTTGATTAATGTTTGATGTTCTGTTTCACTGTACAAAAATTCATCGTTACTTCTCACCTCCTCTCTGGTTTTCTTTTAGCTTTTGAACAACAACCTTTTTCTGTCTTTTTCTTTGTTTTTTTTTTTTTTTTTTAAATCCCTCAGTAATTTATGTAAGATTTCTGTTGGACCAACCAGAAATGAAGTTAGTTCAGTTTCTTTCCTCTCTTCACCAGTGTTCCTCTTAAAACTGTATTAAGAGGTGGACCTTAAAAAGAGTGAAAACATTACTTAACTTTTCTTTACAAGTCAAAATTTGGAATCTTTTCAAATGATAATTTATTTTTTTTTTAAAAAAAGTACGATTTGAAATGACTTATAGTACTTTGAGTGAAGCACTGATTTATAACTCATTATAAAAGAATTTGAAGTTGTTAAAATTTTAAAATCACCACGTTGGACAGATGAAAAAGTGTTTTTAGTCAACACATTTCAAAATCTTCAACTTTCATCAATTCTCCAAAAAAACACATTCACTTCCGATGTGTTTGGTTTAACTTTTCAAGTATTTAATTTTGAAAAAAAAAAATCTATTTTGAAAACATTTTCTAGTGTTTGGCAACCACTAAAAATGATTTATTAAAAATTGAGATTGATAAATAAACCATTTGGAGAGAAACACTTGAAACCAACTTTTTTAAAAAGAGTGTTTAGTATACAATAACTTGTGTATAAAAACATCATATGAGAAAATGCAACCAAACATATGAGTGTTTAAATTCTAAACAATTTTTATACAAAATGTTTTTCAAAAAATGCATTCGTGAAAAATATTTAAATTAAAATGTATTCCAAACGGACCTTTCTTCATTTTGAAAAGTCGTATTGAACCCATCATTTCTACTAAGAAGTTAAAATTAAAAAAAGAAGAAAAAAAGAAAGAAGATTAAAAGGCTAGTTTGGATTCAGATTGTTTACTTAAAGAGCGCAAGTGAAAAGAGAAAAATAGAAAATAATGAAAGGGAAGAGTGAGGATTTAATTTGATTAAGATTGGGTGAATGCGAGAGTTTCAATGCAAACTTTCACAATATTAATGTAGACAGCTAAGCCACGATTGTTGGTATCATTAAAAAAATATTGGAAAGAAAAATAATAACACACAATTTCAAGGTAGATCTGCAGATTTTTGCCATAAAATTTATTTAATGGGGGTTGAAAAAAGAAAAAAGAAAAAAAAAAGGAATTTAATTAGGAAAATTGGAAGTTGGAAAGTAGTGAAAATTCAATAAAAGCATACACCTAACCCTTGTTTGGAATTACAACGCTGTAATGGGTGTCGCTGCTGCCTCTTTCTGAACTCTGAAAATGGCTCAGACCAGACCAACATATAAAACACAAGGACATTGCCACTTCATTTCTACTATCTATGCATTTATTTCTCCTTTTTTATTTTTATTTTTTTATTTATATAAACATAAATTCCATTTCAAAATCAATTGGTAACGAGAGGAGTAACCTCTTGTAGAGATTGCAAGATCCTCATCCAGCACTGGACAGCTCTTTTACTTTTTTTTTTTATTCTAAAATTTAAAAACATATTTTTAACGTATGTTTTTAAGTTCTTAATTTTTATTCGGTCACAGTTTTATATTTTGGTTCAAAAGTTATATCTGAAATCTTGGCCAATTTCAAGAATAGATGCATTGGATTTTAAAGCTATTTCTTTTTATATTTAAATTTAGGGTGGGAAGTTGAACCTCTAACCTCTTGATTAAGAATACATGTCGGAGCTAATGATACATTTTAAGTGCAAATTCGAAAATTTAAAATTATATAGAGAATAAATAAGTCTAAATTTAATTCTTAACCAATTGTCAAAAAAAAAAAAAAAATTAATTCTTAACCGTCCCAGATTTTAACCAAGATAAAGATACATATATAATTGATTAAACAAACTTAAAAACAATGGAAAAAAAACAATGGAAAAAAAAAAAACAATGGGAGCCTCTTTCCAAAAAAAAAAAAAAAAAAAAAAAAATTCAAAGCGACCCAATTTGATAATGAGTTCATTTTTAGTTTTCTCCTGTTTTTGAAAATTATACTTTTTTTTCTACTATTTTTATAGTATGATTTTCTCCTTTCTTGAGGTAACATTAAAACTCTTAGTAAAATTTCAAAAAAAAAAAAAGTTTTTAATAACTACCCCTTTTAGTTTTCAAATTTTGACTTAGATTTTGAAAACATGTTTAAAAAGTAAATAACAAAACAAAAAAACTTGTAGATGAAAGTAGCGTTTGTAGAATTAATTTTTAAAAACCAAATGATTATCAAATGGGGCCTATAATATTGACATTATTGAAATTATAAATTGAAGAGTTTGGATAAGATTGTCCAAAAATGATTATCCTACCTCCTACATTTTCAATATAACTAGTTAGACTCACATGTGGTGCACATACTTTTTAAAGTTTGACAATAATTGTTCACAAGTAATTTTAAGGAAATAAAACAAGTGGAATAAACTTTGTATTTGTATTAATCTTATGGGTGTAGTACAATCTCTAATGTATTTGATTCTCTCTTGTGTATGTTTCACTCGAGTGCTGGAACGTTTGTTCTTGAGTTTGAAACTTCAATTAATCCTTGGAGTCTTGAGTGTTGAACGATCTTTGGTCTTCAAGGGGTGCTCAACACTTCAAGAACTTATGGGTTTCAGGGAATTTTCTACCTTCTCTTTTGGTGGGCTCTCTCTAAATTCTATTATATAAGTGGAGAGTTTTAATTATCTCAATTATTGAAATAAAGGAGAACTCCTCTACTTATAGAGTTTTCCGTGGATATGTGGACTTGGGATTTGATGACTTTTGAACCCAACTATTTGAGGTTGTGCTTTGTTGGCTTTGGGCCTAATTATTTGGATTTGAGTTTGGGTTTTTGTTTGACTCAAATATCAAATGACTCCAATTTGATCAAATTAATTTTTAATTAATTGATCAAATGGATATTTGATCTTAAAATTTTATAATTGGCCAACTTTATTTTCAAATTAAGTTTGAGACACATGTCAATTTATAATTGGTCCCAAATTTAATTATTTGTAATTTTGTCATTAACTTGGAATAATGATATGCCAATTTGTGATTGGTCGAAATTTCTCATTCAACAATAATATTTGATAGTAAAATTTAAAATATATTCCATCTATTATAAAAAAAATAAAAAAAGTAAATCTCATTTAATATTATACTAATAATTAAAAACTGAAATTAATTATATGGTTTATTTTTTCAATAAGAAAGAAAAATTAAAGCAATATATGTAAAGAAAAAAAAATAAAATTATAAAAAGAGTAATATAGAATTAATTTTTACAATAAACTATATATAATTACAATTAACTATATTACAGTGAATGAAAAAAAACTATATATAATGTCCCAAAGAGCTCATATAAAAAAAAGTGAAAAAATTACAATAAACTATATTACAGTGAATGAAAAAAACAATATTACAGTACATGAATTAAACATTGGATTATTTGTGTGAACATTATATTTTCACATCCATCGGTTGTAACTCTTTCAAGAGTTGCATCTTTTCACATCTATGGATTTTGTTTTTTCATCCAACAATCAAGTCCTTTCACCTTTTTCAAATTGATAACCAATTTGAAGAAGAGTCATAACTATTTGAATGACCACGAATTAGTCTATAAATATATCTCTTCTCCAAATTGGAAGACATGAGTTTTCCATGCAAGTTTGCATATACTTTTCATACACTTTTCTCCCATCAAATTTTGTTGAAGTTCGGTTTGCTCTACAAAGTAACGTTCGTTGGATCTTGTGGATTGAGATGTTGCTTCCATAAGAAGGTAACCTGATTTATTCTGGGAGACAATTACTCATTAAACTCAAGCCCTAGAGTGAGTAAAATTGTTTTAAGGAGATAATGTGCATTCGTTGGGCTCAAATTCTCTTTCGTTTACAACTTTAGGCTCCGTTTCATAACCATTTGGTTTTTGGTTTTTAGTTTTTGAAAATTATGCTTATTTTCCCCCAATTTCCTTAGGACGGCTTTCATCCTTGTGGAGGACACATTTGAATGCTTAACCAAATTTAAAAAACAAGTTTTTGAAAACTACTTTTCTTAATTTTCAAAATTTGACTTGGTTTTTGAAAACATGGGAAGAAGGTAGATAGGAAAACAAAGAATCTTATAGGTAGGAGTAGTGATTATAAGCTTAATTTTTTAAAACCAAAAACCAAATGGTCATCAAACGGGGCTTTAGTAATTGCAATACTATGATTTCGTTTTATGTGATATGTTGGGGTTGGTGCCCTAAACCTCGTAGATAGTGAATGTAAACAAATTATATACTTGTTCGATAAAGTCGTTATCGAGGTTTATTCACTTAAATTGTTAAATAAGTGAATTGCACATTAAATAACCTAAATCCAATAAACTAAGATCCATGGTTATAATATGAATACTTGAGCTTTATGTAGTGACATCAAAGTGGATCAGGCTTGAGTAATAGCCAAAACGATCTATATTATAGGGATAGGGCTGGGTACCTTCTCCTGGGGACACTATGAGACGCGACCCACTTTGTATTTAGTACAAACGATGTGATCCTGAATCATTCATGTGGAGACATGCGAGTGGGGGCGTCCTATGCAATGAGTTTGCATAAGACCAGGACCGAGAAATAGGTCACTTTCACTTTATAACGCTGTTTACTGATGAGACTGACTATTTCATGCGAAGACCTTGGTAACTCGATCTTAATCCTGAGCTAACTATGAACTCCTTTTTATTCAGGATTATCCTTTGATTTGCATGGGTGAGAGTGGTTCATCATCGCCGTCTTAATATGCCTACCATTTTGGGGATAAGATTGGGTTGATAGCTGGGGATATAGACCTGCAAGACGAAATTCACTCCTATCCGAATTAGGGATAGTAGAGAGGTTGTTCTCTTAAGTGCTGACTCTAGGGCTTGAACTGAAGGATTGGAATTCCATAATTCCGTAAAGAGGAAGCGTGATTGGGACCGATTCGTAATTAATTTTGTTTAATCTAAAATATCAATACATTGACAATAATTTTAGAACTATTCTAAATTTATATTAAGGCTAAGCATACAAAAATTAGATCTAAATCTAATTTATATAGTAACAAATTACTTACTCTCGTTGACGACTCAGATTAAATCACCAACTGCTTGTGAAATAATCACGAACTAGTGCGAACACCACCACTATGGCTACACCGGTATGACTCTGAGACTTCTAGAGGCAGGAGACTGGTGGGAGTCCAGAGGAAGCCTTGAGGGGAATTCTCTGAGAGTAGGAGAATGAATGTGATGTCTTTCACCCCACCCCAGGGGTCCTATATATAGTAAAGGCCAAGACCTTTTTCCTATTAGGAAAAGGAACCTTTTCCTAATAGGAAAAAGTCTCTAATTTTAATAAATAAATAATTAATTCCATAATTAATTAATTTCCCAATTAAATATCATATATTTAATCTTAGGGATTTTATTAAAATTAAAATTAATATGAATCTAATTCATATTAAATTTATTTGAACTCTTTCAAATATTTTCTTTCCTAATAGGAAAAGGTCTCTAATTTTAATAAATAATTAATTAATTCCATAATTAATTAATTACCCAATTAAATATCACATATTTAATCTTAGGGATTTTATTAAAATTAATATGAATCCAATTCATATTAAATTTATTTGAACTCTTTCAAATATTTTCTCTCAAGAATTAATTTTTGAAATTAATTCAAAAATTATATTATAAAGTTTCATAAACTTTATATTATAATGCATCAATATACATTATACGATTCCCCAAATAAATTGTACACTTTCAATTGATAATTTATACTTAATTGCCTCAAGTCTCTTTACGAGCTACCAGTGGGACCTAATGGACCAACAGATCAGAAGCTCCAACGATACGAGACTAATTGGCCAAACTCATTAACCAAGTTAGTCAACATTCGTTAACTGTGGGTCACTCCACTAAAAACCCACAGCTGCACTCTTCTCACTGTAGAATATTTCTGTGTCCACGGATATCGATCAATGCAGTAAGTCAATCCTTCATGTGTGTTCGTAACACCAGCTGGGTCAAATTATCGTTTTACCTCTGGGTTACCTCTGGTTCCTTAAGTACCACTGATTCCTCTAATGAACAAGTTGTTTAGGGTCCAACCACTAAACAGGAGCCTCTCGGGCCAGGAGAGGACGACGCGCCTTTGTTCAAGCCCCGGAATCAGCCCTTAAGGGAACACAAATCTACTTACCCCAATAGGAGAAGGAGTGAATTCCATCTTGTACTGTTATGTTCCCAGCCCCCATTCGGTCTTGCCCCTGAAATGGTAGGATTATTGAGTCGGCGAACTGGCCACTCTCACCCATACAAATCTAAGAACAATCCCTCCTGAAAGGGGTTCATAATAGACTCGGGATTAAGATTGAGTTACCTAGGTCATCCTATTGAAATAGAAACCTAAACTAGTTAACGGCGTTACATCTAGTGGTTACTATTTCGCGGTCCGGTCTTATGCAAACTCATTGCATAGGATACCCCCACCCGCATGTCTCCTACATGGATGCTTTGGATCATTGCATCTGTATCGAATACAAGGTGTGCCGTATCACATAGTGTCACCAGGATAAGGTACCCAGCCTTATCCCTATACTATAGACCTTTTAGGTTGTTACTTGGTCACTGATCCCCATATGTCCCCACATACTAGTCCAAGTTTCATTTAAACAACCTTGGATCTTAGTTTATTGGATTTAGGGTTTATTAATGCAAACTCGATTATTCAATAACCAAATTACTGAATTACTCAAATAAAACTTTATTGAGATCGATTAATTTGTTTCATTTACTATCTACGAGTTTTAGGGCATAAAACCCAACATGAACAAAGGGATCTCACTCTCTCATTGGCCCGAGAGAGATTCGGTTTTGTTCTTGGACCACAAACCAATTATTCATTAGAGGGTCAGTGAGACTTAAAGAACAAGAGGTAACTTCAGGGGTAAAACAGAAATTTGACCCTGCTGTAGTTACGAACAACATGTGAATGATCAACTTACTAATCATGGTTATATCGGGTGGACAAAAATATATCTACAGCGAGGAAGTGCAACTATTGGACTATAGTGGAGTGTCCCGGTAGTTAATGAATGTTCGTTAACTAGGTTAATGAGTTTAACCGGTTAATTTTGGAGCGTTGGAGCCCATGATCTGTAGGTCCATTAGGTCCCCCTGCTAGCTCACACGGACTAAACCTTAGAATAGTGTGATTAAAGAATTTGAATCGCTCAAATTCAGTTTAGGGAGTTGACGTTAATTGTATGTGATGTAACGTAATTTTTGAGAGAGTTGAAAATATTTAAATAAAGATTTAAATATTACAATATGTATAGGATACACATTTAAGTTTGGATATGAATAGGAATTCACATTCAAAACCAGCATGGAGAGAAGATTGGTGAAAATTTAATATTGTATATTAAATTAATAATTAATTATTTTAAAATTAGTTTTATTTAAACTTAATTTGAAAAAAATAATGTTAAAAATAATTATTAATTATTTGAATTAATAATTAAAAGAAATTAATTTTAATTTTGATTTAATTTATTGAAGAGGCAAATGCCTAATTGGTGACACCAAGACACATGGCTTCATTCTTTCAAATTCACCAAAATTAAACACCTAATCCATGAAAAGGATTGATGTCTTGATGAGAAGGATTGCCTGCATGTTCTTTAATATATTGAGGAGAAAAACACAAGAATTGATTGATGAAGCTGCTGAATTTCTCTAAATACAAAAACAAAAGAACTCTCCCAAAATCCAATATTCTCCCTCAAATTCATCATAAGCTAGGCTCCCACAAGCCGTTCTAAGGCAGGAGGATAGCGGGAAAGACTCTCGTGGTAGTCCGAGGCTTGTTTGTAATCAGAAAACACCAAAGGAGAAGCTCAATTTGGTCCAAAAGGTTGGTGAAATTTCTTCTCTCTGTTTTCGGGTTTGAAAAAAGCATGTTTTATTTTACAAAAGTAATGAAATTCGAGTTCTTTCGATCCAAATCGCTTCCGCATGAGTGTTGTACACTCCTTCATGATATTCATATGCATAACAATCTTAAGATAGTTTCACTTACTTATTATGCATATAATTATTGGATGTTATTATCTCATTTTCATTAGTGAGTTATTTTTCTTTATATAGAAGAAATGACTTCATCAAATAACTTTTACCATGTTCCTACGGTTGGTGTTAACCATGTGGAGAAACCTAAAAAGTTTGGTGGTGTTGATTTCAAAAGATGACAACAGAAAATGTTGTTTTATCTCACCACCTTGAATTTGGCAAAGTTTCTCAAAGAAGATGCTTTTGTTTTATTTGAGGGAGAGATTGACAAAGAAAAACAACTTGCATTTGATACATGGAAGCATGTAGAATACTTTTGCAAGAATTATATTCTGAACGGATTGAACAACACATTTTACCATGTGTATTGTAACGTTGATTCAATAGAGAATCTTTCAAATTCACTAGAGAAAAAGTATAAAACAGAAGTTGCTGGATCGAAGAAATTCTTAGTCATAAAATTTATAGACTACAAAATAGTGGATTCCAAAAAGGTGATTAGTCAGCTTCAAGAAATTCAAGTAATTCTTCATGATGTACATGCTGAATATGCATGTCTTTGAGTGAATCATTTCAAGAAACAACGATAATTGAAAATTTTCCACCCTCATGGAGAGACTTCAAAAACTATCTCAAGCATAAGCGCAAGGTGATAAAGCATGAAGAACTTGTGGTTCATCTTGAGATTGAATAGAATAACAGAAATGCAGATAAAGAATCTGTGGATGGGACCATAAACCCTAAAGCGAATGTTGTGGAAAATGGACAACAAGAAAAGATTTTTTTTTTTTTGGTGAGGGTGATGCATGTCAGACTGAAGGTGGTGGTAGAAAATAAGATTTAAAGATTATTTTAGTCAAACTAAGTGCAAGTATACACTATCGCATGTAGTAATAAAAACAATGGAGTATTCCAAAGTATCGATCCCACAGGGACTAACTAAACATAGATTTGAAGAATAAACCACTTTCAAATTGAAAGGTAGGTAACCAAATAAATTGATTGAGTTTTGGAAAATAATTAAAATAACTAAGCAAATAATAAAGATTAAGATGAAATTATAAAAACAAGGAATTCAATTTAAGCTTCAACCCAAGTGGGAATAACTCTATTAATAGCTTGTTTAACCTAATTCTACTTATACATTGGGTCAGGTTTAACTTCTATTTGGCCTTGCTCCCAAGTACCGTTAGTAGGCTAAACGAGTACCGTTATGCACATGTCTGTGATCGACTCTGTCATAGATGATTCATGCATGCAACCTATAACCCTATATATAGTTGTTATAAACGACCATCCCCTATAACAGCGAATACCCTATGTCTAGACTTTTATGCTATATCACCTTTATGAAAATCGATATTATTCAACCTTCTCAGTACTGAACTCAAATTGGATGCTAAGTCTAAGTGATCAATTTAAAGTTAACAAGATAGTGTGACAATCAATAAAGGATGACATACATAAATAAAACTTAAGCAAAAATGCATACTTTCAAGCTACTCTATTCACAAGGGAATTCACTAAACCAAATCCCTCAGTGGAATTTAGCTAGGCATGATGGATAAAAATGTGAATGAATAACTTTTCATTGAATAATAAGTCATAAATAAAGAAATAATGAAAAGAATAGAACGTCGAAAATTAATGTGCAGTAGCTAAAATTAGGGTTTTTCTCTTTATCCAATCTCTCTAGAGTTCTCATGGCACTCTACTCTCCTTATACAAGGTGGGAATATGGTGAAATCTTTACATACACAATGGTTTGATGCCTAACTAGGGTTAGAATTTGGTCTTCTAGTAAGGACTGCAGGCATCACGACTCATGGGTATGAACTAGGGTTGTGTCACCACCCTTTCTTCCCAGTGAGTTATGCTTGAGTTTTTCTTCTATTGCTGGCCTTTTATAGAGTGGTTTCAGAGTCAAAATAGTCGGTTAGGTGTGTAAAAAGCTCGTTCAACGCTGACCCGCGACGGAATGGAACTTTTTGTTTCTGCCCAAACATACAGTCGCATTTCATTTTGCCTTGGCAGAAATACGGTTTCATTTTTGTTATTCCTCTGTTTTCCTACAACATGTAAAAATGAGTCAAATTTCAAATTAGTTCATTTAAGCACAAATAAGCATTATTTGACAAACATGACTCTCTAAGACTTAACTTACCAACTTTGACAATTTTTAGGTTCAGGATAAGGTAATTTGATAAAAAAAAAAAAACATACAACTTTAACAAGAAATAAGCTAAGAATAAGGGGCAAAATAGGTATATTTTTTGTACTTATCAAAGGGTCCAAATCAAACATTACTATCTATAAGAAAGTTTAATGGCAAGTGCTTTAATTGCAACAAAATGAGTATTAGATAACATGGGGTTCCATCTCAAAACCAATTGGCAATGAGTGGACTGACCCTTGTATCATATAAATTGTGAGGTCTCCACTAATCTTTTCAATGTGGGATCCTCAACAATGAGACATCATTGTAAGGATTGTTGTAAGCCAAGGAACTTTCAGAAAATAAAAGCTCAAGCTAATGTAACAGAACTAGATGCAGTATCAGACGGTATTGTAGAAATTGACCTTTGTGCTATCATTTCTGAATGCAACATAGTTGGAAATCCTAGGAAATGGTGGGTAGACACTGGTGCTACTCATCATATTTGTGCCAATAAGGCTATGCATGTTCTCATCTTATGTACCTGTTTCTAATGGAGAACAATTATTCATGGGAAATTCTTCTACTTCAAAGGTTGAAGGACAAGACAAAGGGGTCCTTAAAATGACTTATGGCAAGGAAGTCCATCTTAACAATGTGCTTCATGTTCCTGATATTCGCAAGAATTTAATTTCTGGTTCCTTACTTAGCAAGAATGGTTTCAAGTTGTTCTTTGTGTATGATAAGTTTGTTCTCTCAAAGAATGATATGTATGTTGGAAAAGGTTATTTGAGTGATAGTCTATTTAAGTTGAATGTTCTTATTGTTGTACTCAAAAGTATTAATAATAATACAATTTCTACTTCTGCATATATGGTTGACTCATTTATTTGACATGGTAGACTAGGGCATATCAATTTTAATTCATGGCGCAGGTTAATCAATATGAATTTGTTTCCAAATTTCAATTTTGATGCTCATCATAATTTGAAGTTTATGTGGAATAAAAAAATGACTAAATTAGATAATATAGTTATACATGTTAATACTATTCTTGCATCAAGAATGCAACATTCTTTGAAAATATATTTTTTCGACATTCATTGTTTAACCTTCTTTTGAGTGGTTGACATATTTGTTGCCAATTTATTTGCGCAAAAATAAAATTTCATTCATGTCTTGGCATCCATCCCTTGATTTTTAGCGTCATTGTTTGATATGGATTTCGTGACGGAAGTGCCTTCGACACATTTTCATCGACTCCCTCTAACCGTTTTCTTCAATTTCCCTCGCGACCATCCCTTCGGAGGGCCTGATCATAGGTTTCGGAACACTGCAAACTCCAGAAATGGATAGGGTCTCTTAGGTTAATTACCAATAGTTGACTTTCCCTTAGGTAGCCTGTTGGTCTGTACCTCTAGGATCTGAAAGAGGGAAGGTTCCACTTCAAGGATGAGTTAAATATGTTAATGAATTCTTGACCAAACAACGGTGACTAATGTCTATAGGAATGTGAGTTATTCTGATCACCCTTCGGTGGTTGTTGCTTTAAACCTCTGAAGCATCGTTGCAAAAACTAAATCAATAGTTTATTAGGGTATCTATGATTGTTTTTTTTTTTTTTTGCTAAATTGATTGAATGGTTTGCAATTTGTTTGCTCATGTAATGGGTTAAGACTAAGATAACTAATACGGTCAATATTTTCTTTATCTCAGCATGTCTTCCTCTAATATCGCCATACTTAAAAACGAAAATTAACCGTAGACAAAACTACGCGACGTGGAAATCTAACCTAAATACGATTCCAGTTATAGATGATCTAAGATTAGTCTTAACTGAGGAATGTCCTCATGCCCCAATGTCTAATTCATTAGGAAATGTTCATAATGAATATGACACAAAACACTGCCTAGCAAAAAGGAACATTTCTAGAGACTGTAAATATGATTTACTTGTCTTGGAAACATGCTTAGTGGAGAATGATAATTCTGTCTGGATACTAGATTCAGGGGCCACCAACCACGTTTGTTCTTCTTTTAAAGGAACGCGTTCTTGGCAACAACTCGAAGCTGGTGAGATGACTCTCAAAGTTGGAACTGGAGAGGTCGTCTTAGCTATAGCAGTGGTGAACATCAAATTATTTTTCAGTCATAATAAATACATATTATTAGATAATGTGTATGTTGTTCCAAAGATCAAAAGAAATTTGATTTTAATATCTTGTATGCTTGAACAAGATTACTCCATATCTTTCTCAGTGAACGAATCGTTCATTTCAAGAAAGGGAGTTAATATTTGTTCAGCTAAAACTAGAAAATAATTTATATGTCTTAAGACCAATCGAGAGTAAAGCAGTCATGAACACTGAGTTGTTTAAGGCTGTACTACTCAAAGAAATAAAAGGCAACGAATTTCTTCTTGTAGTAACGATACTCATTTTTGGCACTTAAAATTAGGTCATATTAGTCTCTATGGGATCGAGAGATTGGTAAAGAATGGACTTCTAGACAAGTTAGAAGATAATTCATTACCTCCATGTGAATCTTGTCTTGAGGTAAAAATGACTAAACGACCTTTTACTGGAAAAAGATAAAGAGCCAAAGAACCCTTAGAACTTATACATTCAAACCTCTGTTGTCTGATGAATGTAAAAGCTCGAGGAGGGTACGAATACTTCATCTCTTTCATAGATGATTATTCGAGGTATGGTTACTCATACTTAATGGGACAAAAGTCTGAGGCCCTTGAAATGTTCAAAGAGTATAAGGTTGAAGTTGAAAACCTGTTAGGTAAAACAATTAAAACACTTCGATCTGATTGAGGTGAAGAGTATATGGATATGAGATTCCAGGACTATATGATAGAACATGGAATCCAATCCCAACTCTCAGCACCTGGTACACCACAACAAAACAGTGTGTTAGAAAGGAGAAATAGAATCTTGTTAGACATGGTTCGTTCTTTGATGAGCTATGCTCAGTTACCTAGCTCGTTTTGGGGGTGTGCAATAGACTGCAGTTCACATATTGAACAATGTTCCCTCGAAAAGTATTTCTGAAACGCCTTTCAAGTAATGGAGAGGGCGTAAACCAAGTTTGCGCCACTTCAGAATCTGGGGTTGTGTAGAACACGTGCATGTGATAAATCCTAAGAAATTGGAACTTTGTTCAAAAGGTTGTGCCATAAATAAACGAGAAGATCACAACCACGAAGCAAGTTTGTACTAAATAAAGTTACTGAAGAATCAACAAGGGTTGTTGATGAAACTGGTCCATCCTCAAGAATTAATGAAGGGATCAGTACTTCAGGTCAGTCTCGTCCTTCTTAAACGTTGAGAGTGTCTCGACGCAGTGAGACGATCGTAATACAACTTGACCATTACCTGGGTTTTAGCTAAGACTCAGATCGTCACACCTGATGATGACGTTAAGGATCCATTGTCTTATAAATAGGCAATAAGTGACGTAGACAAGGACCAATGGGTCAAAGCCCATGGACCTTGAAATGGAGTCTATGCACTTCAATTCAGTGTGGGAGCTTGTAGATCCAACTTGACCATTAAGGATCGTAATACAACTTGACCATTACCTGGGTTTTAGCTAAGACTCAGATCGTCACACCTGATGATGACGTTAAGGATCCATTGTCTTATAAATAGGCAATAAGTGACGTAGACAAGGACCAATGGGTCAAAGCCCATGGACCTTGAAATGGAGTCTATGCACTTCAATTCAGTGTGGGAGCTTGTAGATCCAACTGAAAGGGTAAAACCCATAGGGTGTAAATGGATCTATAAGAGGAAAAAAGATGCAGTTGGGAAGGTAAAGACCTTAAAAGCTAAACTTGTAGCAAAGGGTTATACCCAAAAGGAAGGAGTTGACTATGAGGAAACATTTTCCCCCGTTGCTATGCTTAAGTCTATAATAATTCTCTTGTCCATAGACACATATTATAACTATGAGATATGACACATGGACGTCAAGACTGCTTTTCTTAACGGCAATCTTGAAGAGAATATCTTTATGTTTCAGCCTGAAGGGTTCATAACCCAAGGTCAGGAGTAAAAAGTTTGCAAGCTAAATTGATCCATTTATGGGTTGAAACAGGCTTCCAGATCTTGGAACATTAGATTTGATACTGCGATCAAATCTTTTGGTTTTGACCAAAACCTTGAGGAGCCTTGTGTATACAAGAAAATCATCAAGGGTAAAGTAGCTTTCCTGGTACTTTATGTGGATGATATCCTACTCATTGGAAATGATGTAAGGTACCTTACTGACGTGAAAAACTGGATGGAAGCCTAATTCCAAATAAAAGATTTGGGAAAGGTGCAGTATGTTCTTGGGATCCAAATCATTAGGGATCGCAAGAACAAAATGCTAGCATTGTCTCAAGCAACGTATATTGACAAAATTTTATCTCGATATTCGATGCAGAACTCTAAGAATGGTTTATTACCTTTCAGGCACAAAGTTCATTTGTCTAAGGAACAGTGTCCTAAGACACCTCAAGAAGTTGAGGACCTAAGACGTTATTCCCTATGCCTCAGATGTAGGGAACTTATACACTACTACAAAAACGGTATTACTTGACGCTTTTGAAATGTCAAATTTTAATACTCTTGACGCTTTTAAAAGCGTCGAGAGAACCACTGTCAAGAATAAGATATCGAAAAAGAAGCGTCAAGATATTCTTTCCTTGATATTTTTTAAACGTCAAGAATATTAACAACATTGACATTTCTGAAGCGTCATGTATATAGATTTCTTGACATTTATTAAATATAATTTTTGTTAAAACTTGACAGGTCTAACGTGTCAAATGGTACTTAATCTTGACATTTCAAAACTATCAATTTAATAAAATTTTGACACATTTTACATGTCATGTTTGTTTATAATATATATATTTTTTTTCAATTATAATAGTTGTTCCCTATTATCTTGAATCTCCTGCATTGCATTCCAACAATTTGATATATTGATCAACCAAATAAACAAATACACATTCAAGATCAATCAACCAAATTTCTTCCAATAACTCCAATAAAATTCATATCCTCAACATTACAAAAGTATCCAACCTCCATATGAGCTATTCCGAAATTACAACTATCAACCCATATGTACAGTTCCAAAAATTACAAGACCTATCAACTCCATTTGGACAATTCCAAAATGAAGAACTTTACACCCATTTCCACCATATATTCAAAATTACATAATACTTATCTCCACCATATATTCCAAATCACAAACTACCTATTAAATAATTCATGTGTTTCTGTGCCTTAAAATACTTACTACTTCCAAACAGGGGGAAACTTCTTTGTCTTCTTGTAATACCAGGCTAGGCGATGGATCCTACTCTCCACCAAAATCAACCTGAACTTGGAATCATTATCTTTCCTGTTTCTCTGCAAATGCTTTCTGATTGAAACAACTTTCTTGATGAGATGGCAAAAATCCTTTGGGATTTCAGGAGCTAGCCCTGAGCCAAAAAAGAAAACATGTTAAAAAGAATAACATAATAATTCTGACTGATGTATAAAATAGAAGTTCAGTGGACTTATAAACAAGGTAAAAGAACTGATAAATAACTCAACAATAAGCAAGAATCATCATTTTAATGTAGGTTGAATCAACTAGTAGCCAGGGCACAGATATTTAGACATGTGGCTTTACCCAACAGACAACAAGCAGAATGCCACAATAGCAACGTGATACAACTCATTTACCCAACAGACAGCAAGCAGAATGCCACAATAAAGTTCAATGACCTATTAGATACAAATCCAGAAACTTCATAAACTAAACTTCTAACTTAATCGAGAAAGTAAAAATGTTTGTTACCAAGCTCTAAACTTTCTCGTTGTTACATATTTTTTGAACATATATTCAAGCAAATTAAACTTCAGCATATATTCAAGGTATTGTTATCCATTAGAACCAACTAATGCAAGGCAATTGAAGTATTTGAGGAGCATAAATTACCTGGAACATATTTTCTCTAGAGCAAAGATTACATAACCTGCAAAAGGTAAAAGATAAATTTTGAAGCGTAATCTGTGATATCTAAGTCAAACAAATACGAGAGGCTTCAAATTTGGATTCACATGAGCTCAAAGTCATAACATATGAACAAACTCTTCTATATTTCATTGTTTGTGTCTGTTACCATAGCCGACTACAATTGGACGTCCCTTCTTATCAACACCTTGCATCCAATTATCTGCACACGTTCTTCAATGCCAAAAATAAATGGCTCATAACAATCCATCCACCTAATTAAGCCTTCACCAAAGACCAGAATTTCACAAAGACAACCAAACTACTTCAGTGGATGAAATGAAACCAAGAATTATGACCAGAAATCACTTGCAGGCTTCTAGAATTTCCCTTTATTTTGTTAAGCTTTGAATATTTTTCGACTCGTTGATCTCAACTTATGCAGATGGTTCAGATGAAACAAAGCTAAAAGAGAAGTATTCTAAAATTGAAACTGAGTAAAACAAGAATACCCACTCAATGTAAATAAAACATGTATCCTATGACTATTTAATTCATTCTTACACTCAATGTAAATATTGTTGGTTGTCCAGGTGGCTAAACCAACAATATTTCTCCATTTGTCAAACTTATGCACAAAATTTAAAACATTGATATTTTCAGAATAGGACAACAAAGACCAACCCTAACTTAATCTAACCATTAATGTTATATATCCAAAGAAATTTTGGAGTTATATGGGCTAGAGATTGCAAGCAAAGCAATTACAGGATTTGGGAGTGAATGAACAGAAACCATTGGCAATATTGCAATTGATGGCATAACAACAAGGACAAAAACAGTCACTTCCTTATCCCTCAAATTTTTTCTAGCAATAACTCTCAAAGGCCTTAAATTCACATTCCAGCATAAGTGAAGTTCAAAGAAGCATGGTGCTTTGTCAACATATTGCCATAATTGCAACATAAGCCATATAGCCCAACAATTAATTGAGCAACATGACTTATTGTCTTGTACCACTAGTGAAGACCTAGGAGTTGCTAACCAATTAAAATACAATCGGCCAATGGAGTGAATCAAGCAATGCTAGTTATAAAGAAAATAAGTTTTTAGCTTCATTAAATTTTTCTACTAGATATACAATACAAGATTCCAACCAGAGCATTGGCAACTTACAAATAAACTGTTTGAATATAAGCAATGTCAAAGCTCTAGGAGTTCAAGGTTGAACATTCTCAATATGACCTGAAATAAAGAAAAAATACTAATTACTTTTCACTTATTTAAATTATTAGCAGATATTTGTTCAATCAAGTACCACTAATCCCTTATGATTTATCAAATACACAATTGAATGTCTAAAGAGATCAATCTACTACTTATATCTCACATTTGGAAGAGAACTAATGGCCCTAATTTAGAATCGATGCTCGTAAGTTTTGGGTCTCCATGAAGTCCCTTTTAGGTAATGGAAAAGGTTTTGGATTTTACAAGATATAAACTATACTATTTCATTCAACTTTTATATATCATCCTTCAAGGTTGAATACTTGCAACAATGAAAGAATGTATTGAAAAGGTACTTGTCAAGACTTGAAAATAAGAACAAACCTTGTCTAGGTTTTTAGGTATGTATATCTAGAAAATAATTGATGCAACCTCATTAGTAGTTAAACTCAGAAAGTCTAAAGGTTTTCATAGAAATTATCAATAATATGAAAACTTTAGAACTACAACCCTTTTATAGGTTTCCATTAAGGAAGCAATATATTGAAAAGTACTCTACAATGGGCAACAAAAAACCAACCTTCAAAAAGGCCGGAGGATTCCTTGGTCTTGCTCTCATCAATTTCTCTATTCTTCTCTTTTGGCTATGAATTTTGATAAACTTCTTTTGTAAAACAAGCTGCAAAAGAATGTAAAGTGACAAAAAAAAAAAAAAAAATAAATAAAGGATCTTTCCACACTCCCTTGTGTGTTTATGATGAAAAAAATCACAGTTGCATTTGCTTAAACATTGATGTATAGGAAGCATTATTAGACCTTGTTCTATAATACATTGAGAAAACTAATTGGTGAGCCATCATCTAGATGCAAAGAAAGAAAGAAGAAATGGATGATCAAAACAAATTTCCACAGAGGTTTCACATCAAGAATGTAGCAAAACCACCATCCAACATAAAAAAGCTTCATACTTCAACAAGTCAACAGAGAAAAAAGGTCACAATGGGAGAAGCCATTAAAACACCAAGCTAAAAGCTAATCAGAGACAATCAAAAGGGAAATCCCATTAGCAAAACAATAATCAGACTCAAATCTCCTAATCCCACCATTGTTTAAGCAAATTACAGCATTGAGTCCAATGAGAAGCCATGAGAGCACCAAGCCAAAAGCCAATAAAAAACAATCACAAGAGAAATCCCAATAGCTAACAATTAATCAAATGCAAATCTCTTAATCCCACCATTTGTTTAAGCAAATTACAACATGAAGTCTAATTGATAAGTTATTTACCTTCTTCCCTCCCTCAATGTACTTGACTGCAACAAGTTCGTTGGTCTTCTCTAAAACTTGTTTGTCTTTATAATTTATCTCAGCCGTTGTTTGCTTTGCTCTTTCTCTCACTGTATTGTGTATTATTATTGATTTCTAAATGAATGGGAAAAGATTTAATAGATAAATAATCATAAGAAACAAAATAATGGTGACATGCCGCTTAATTACTTTGCATAAGAACTAAATTAATTCCTTTGCTCCAACCTTTAATCAAGCTACACAAGGGGAGAAATTCCTTAAAACAAAATAGAATCTCAAATCAAATGCTTACTAAGAGCTCATTAAATTATAGAAATTAACACCCAAAACTTGACCAAAAAACAGAACAAATGTTTGTTGTTCGGGCTTCTAATTTTACTCCAAATTGACAAATAAATCACCAAATGCTATGGGCACCTTGAAATTGAAAGCTAACATAAATGGGTATTTGAATAACACTAAAATCAACCCCAATCCTTGATGTAAAACACTTACCCAATGTCGAAATTGCTCAAAGACGTTGAAAGTCGAAGACCCACTGCTTGAATCGCCGAAATTTGAAGGGAATGCTTGCTGAACGGAACTAATAGTGAGTGGGTATTCAATTAAACATGATAATCAACCAATACAACCTTCAATCCAACTTACCTAAGGTTCGAATTCGCTAAAAAACCCATTAAAAACGCCCAAAAACACTGTTGGCGGAAAATTGTGAAAACAGCTGCTGCCCCGCTTGAAACTCGCCGGAAAAATGCTGTAAAACAGAGATGGAGATCACGAGTGAGAGAGGGAATGAAGGAGAGAGAGGAATTGAGCCTTGAGGAGTGAAAAACAAAGAGAAATACACTAACCCACGCAGAAATCGCCGATGAACCGCCACTGCTGCTGTGCCGTCGTCGGAGCTGTTCGCCGGAGGGGAGGGGACACACATGGCTGGGAGAAAGAGATGGTGAGAGGAGTGAGATGGTGAGTTAGGGCTTCTAAAATCGTGAATGGTGGGGGATGGAGAAGCTTGAGAAAATTATTTTATTTGAAACTAAACTATTCTTGTCATCTAAACCGTGACAAGTAAATTAAGATAAAACTTGACATTTTTTAAAAATCAAATTATATGTTAGTGTTAAAAAAATCCGAAAAATTCCGTCAACCTCCGTTTTTTTTTTCTTGACATTTCCTCCGTCTTTTTTCATTTTTCTTGACATTTTTTTTAGAAAATGCATGTTACTTGACAATTTTTTATTAAAATGTCAAGTAATTAAAAATTGAAAATGTCAAGTAAGATAGATTTTGTAGTAATTAATGTATGTTATGTTGTGGGAATAGTCAGTAGGTAATAGTCCAATCCAAGGTTAGACCACTGGAGTACGATTAAGAACATCCTCAAGTATCTTAGGAGAATGAGGGACTACAGGCTGGTGATGAGGCTAAGGATTTTATGCTTACAGAATACATCAAATATGACTTCCAATCTGACAAGGATTCTAGGAAATCCACATCAGGGTCAATGTTCACCCTTGACAGGGAGCTGTAGTGTGGCGAAACATCAAGTAACGATGCATTACAGACTCCACTATGGAGGTTGAATATGTAGTTGTTTGTTAAGCAACAAAGGAAGCAGTTTGGCTTAGGAAGTTCCTAAGTGATTTGGAAGTCGTTCCAAATATGAACTTGCTCGACATCGTTGTTCCATTTACAAAGGCTCCCTCGGCTAAAGGGCTTGAGGGTCATCTATAAAGTCTAGGTCTATGAGATTCGTGCATAATATAATCTAGGGCAAGTGAGAGATGTGTAATGGGTATGAGCATGCCCTAGTTTATTATATTTGTATGTAATGTACTTATACATTTAACATCTCCATTTCTCTGGATTATATATTCTGATGTACTTCCCCCTATTGGGGTTGGTGCCCTAAGACTCGTAGATAGTGAATGAAACAAATAATATACAGAAGGATTGAAATTCCCCAATTCCGTAAAGCGGAAGCGTAATTGGACCGATTCGTAGTTAATTTTGTTTCTACCAAAATACCAATACATTGGCAAAAAACTTATAACTATTCTATGATTTATTTATTAAGGCTAAGCATACAAAATTAGATCTAATCTAAAGGGGAGCAGCATACATACCTTCGTTGTCGTCTCTGAAATATCAAGAACGTCTTTCTTGATTTGCATCAACAATTGGGACACCACCAATTTGATCTTCCCTGCTATGACTCTGAGATTAGGAACATAGTTGTGGGACTACCTAATCTTGAATGGGAAAAACACAAGAGGAAAAAGGTCCTCTTTGTGTTCTTGGTTGAGAGAATATGAGAGAGTGGCTAGGGAGGATGCAAATAATTAATCAATTATTTCCATAAATGATTAATCTTTTCCATAATTGATTAATCATTTCCATAAATGATTAATTACTTCCATAAGTGATTGATCATTCATTTCCATAAATGATTAATTACTTCCATAAGTGATTAATCATTTCTATAATTGATTAATTACTTCCATAAGTGATTAACCATTTTCATAATTGATTAATTACTCAATTAATTAATTCTATAATTAATTAATTACCCAATTAAATATCATATATTTAATTTCAAGTTTTCTATTAATTAATTAATGATCCAATTAAATATCATATATTTAATTTCAGGATTTCAATTAATTAATTCTATAATTAATTAATTACCCAATTAATTAATTCTATAATATGAATCAAATTCATATTAAAATTTGAACTCCTTCAAATTCTCTTGCATCCTATAAATTTAATATGAATCAAATTCATATTAATATTTGAATTTCTTCAAATATTTATTTCTCCCATATACTATAGTTTAATTAAATAACATTTAATTCGACTAAATTGAATAATTAATTAATCCATAATTAATTAATTGATTTACTAATTAAATATCATATACTTAATTAGCCATATATTTGAACTCCTTCAAATATATAATTCTCTCAATTAATAAAGTTTAATCACAAACTAAACTTTATATCATAATGTATCACCATACATTATATTAATTGTATCTCATACAATTAATTTGATTCCCATGACGAATTTGAAGAATTCAAATTCTTTTCAAGATAAAGTGTTCCTAATTACTCTTTACGAGCTAGCAGGGGGACGTAATGGACCTACATATCAGAAGCCCCAATGATATGATGTTAACTGACTAAACTCATTAATTAGGTTAACCAATATTCATTAACTGTGGGTCATTCCACTAAAGACCCACAACTGAACTCTTCTCACTGTAGAACATTTTTGTGTCCATGGATATAAACATATATTGGTAAGTCAATCCTTCAGAGTGTTTGTAACCACAACTGGGTCAAATTTACCGTTTTACCCCTGTGTTACATCTGTCTCCTTAAGTACCAGTGCTCCTCTAATGAACAACTTGTTTATGGTCCAACCATTAAACAAAAAGCCCCTCTCAGGCCAGTGAGAGGGCGGGATTCCTTTGTTCAAGTCCCGAAGTCACCACTTAAGGGAAAACTCATCTACTTCTCCTAGAAGTGGGAAGGAGTGAATTCCATCTTGTGTTGTCCATGTCCCCAACCCCTCACTTGGTCTTGTCCCCAAAAAGGAAGGCTTATTGAGTCAGCGTATAGGCCACTCTCAACTATGCTAATCAAAGGACAATCTCTCATGAGAAGGAATTCATGACACACTCAGGATTAAGACTGAGTTACCAAGGCCATCCTATTGAAACAGTAACCAAACTAGTTAATGGTGTTATATCTAGTGGTTTACTATTTCACAGTCCGATCTTATGCAAACTCATTGCATAGGATACCCCCGCTCGCATGTCTACTACATGGACGCATTGGATCAATATGTCTGTATCGAATACAGAGCGGGCTGTATCACATAGTGTTACCAGGATATGGCACCCAACCTTATCCCTTTACTATAGACCTTTTACGTTGTTACTTGAACACTGATCCCCGTATGTCCCCACATACTAGTTCAAGTTACATACAAACAACCTTGGATCTTAGTTTATTGGATTTGGGTCAAATTGTGCAATATTTAAAATAACGCTTTATTGTTGAAACTCAATAACACTTTATTGAAACAAGTATACAATTTGTTTACTTTCACTATCTAAGAGTTTTAAGGCATAAAACCCAACAAACTCCCACTTGAACTAGAACTCTAGTTTAGTGGGATGTACAATAATCTATACAGTAGTGGGTGTATAAATACATGTATAAAACATATACAATGTACAAATACAATAAACTAGGGCATCACTATACCCATTACATAATGGTATCACTATACCCATTACATTTCTCCCACATGCCTTAGATTTCATCTTTGTACATGACTCGTAGATCTAGACCTTCTAGATGACCCTCATGCAGTTTAGCCGAGAGAGCCTTCGTTAATGAATCAACAATATTCCATTCAATTCAATGTGCCTGCTTGTCTTGGGATGCGAGGTTCTTTTGAATTCGTCACCGCACCACTGTATCACTATAAAGTGTGATGGACAAGTTCACATTTGGAACACATTCCAAATTAGTCAAGAACTTCATAAGCCATACAGTCTCTATCGTTGCTTCACAAGCAGCTACATTTTTTGCCTATATGGTTGAGACTGTAGCTTTGCCATACTATAGCTCCTTCGTTAAGAGTGAACACAAATACTGATGTAGATTTCCTCAAATCCTTATCAGTCTGAAAAATCTGTGTGAGTGTATCCTGTAAGGATCAAATCCTTAGCATCATACACGAGCATATAGTCCTTCGTTCTTCTAACATACTTGAGGATATACTTAACGGCTCTCCAGTGATCAAATCCTTGACTGGATTGATTCTTACTGACAATCCCTACTTTATAGGGCATTTGTCTCATGTCCTCAACTTCTTAAGGTGGCTAAGGAAACAGTTCCTTAGACTAAAGAATTCAATGTTTGAAAGGTAGTGAACCCTTCTTGGAATTCTACATCTTATATCTAACTAACATCTTGTAGATATAAGACACTTGAGACAAGGTTAGCTTTTTGTTCTTACGGCTCCTAACAATTTGGATTCCAAGAACAAACTCATCTTCTCCCAAATGTTCATTTGGAAATGAGCTGCTAGCTTCTTTTACTAGTCTGTAAGATAACATACATCATTCCCAATGACTAGGATATCAATCATATACAACACTAAGTAAGCTACTGAACTATTGACGATCTTCTTGTAGACACAAGACTCATCAATGTTCTAATTAAAGCCCAAAAGTTTTCATTGCAGTATCAAAATTTTTATTCCAAGATCGAAATGCTTCAATCAATCCATGAATGGATCGATTAAGCTCACAAACCTTTTGCTCTTGATCTTGCTGTATGAACTCTTTTGGTTGAGACATGTAGATACTCTCCTCAAGATTACCATTCATAAAGGGTAGTCTTGACATCCATTCAAAATGGACAAGAGTTCTAATAGACTTCAACATGGCAATAGGAGAAAAGGTTTCCTTACAGTCCTCTCTCTCTAGGTGTAACCCTTTGTCATGAGCCTAACCATAAGGTTACGTCTCGTTTCTTCTTGTAGATTCATTTGCAATCCATAAGTGTTACCCCATTAGATAGATCTACAAGATCCCAGATGGAATTGAATCACAAACTTTAATTTCGGGTCCATTGCTTTAATCCATTGGTCCTTGTTAACATCATTCATTGCCTTGCTTTAAGACAATGGATCCTCAATGCCATCATCAGGTATGACGATCTGGGCTTCAGTTACGCCCATGTAATGGTCAGGTTGTAGAACAATCCTCCGACTACATTGAGACACTCTCAACTCTTGAGATAGATGTAACTAACTAGTTGTATCGGCCCCCATCAACAACTCTTATTGAAGGTCCAACATCATCAACAACCCTTCTTGACTTATCAACAACTCTTGTTGATGTTTCTGTAGCTTAATCAGTTAATTTACTTAAAACGACCTCACTTTGTGGTTTATTATTTCTCATGTGGTCTTCTTCTGAGAATGTAGCATTTGTCGATACAAATTCTTTATTCCCTTGTGGATTGAAGAAGTATCCACTTCTCGTTTCCATGGGGTGGCCTACAAATAGGCATAATTTTGAACAGTGTTCCAGTTTCTTTTACGTTAGTCACAAGCACGTGTGTTGGACTCTCCAAATATAACGTAAACAACTTTTACACCTTATCCACAATTCAAAAGATGTTTCAGAAACACTTTTGATAGAAAAGCAGTGGGAGATATGAGGAGTTCATTTCAGCTAAAGCAGTGGGAGATATTAAGATGTTCTTCTCCAACGAATGTTATATGTGATTAGATAATGTATATATAGTTCCCAAAATTAAAACAAATTTGATTTATATTTCTTATTTTCTTGAACATGGATATTCAGTGTCCTTTTCTGTAAATAAAGCTTTCATTACTAAAAAGGGTGCTGATATCTGTTCTGCAAAAATGGAGAACAACTTATATGTTTTAAGACCAATAGAGTCTAGGGCTATTTTGAACAATGAGATGTTTAAAATAGCTAAGACTCAACCAAAAAGGCAAAAGGTTTCTCAAAGTACCTATCTTTGGCACTTGAGACTTGGCCACATTAATCTTAATAGGATTTGGAGATTGGTTAAGAACGAACTTCTAAGCGAGTTGGAAGATGGTACTTTACCTCCATGTGCATCATGTCTCGAAGGTAAAATGACCAAACGACCTTTTATTGGAAAAAGGTTATCATGCCAAGGATGTTGGGTTTTATGCCCTAAAACTCGTAGATAGTAAATGAAACAAATTAATCGATCTCAATAAAGCGTTATTTGAGTGATTCAGTAATTTGGTTATTGAATAATCAAGTTTGCATTAATAAACCCTAAATCCAATAAACTAAGATCCAAGGTTGTTTAAATGAAACTTGGACTAGTATGTGGGGACATACGGGGATCAGTGTCCAAGTAACAACCTAAAAGGTCCATAGTATATGGATAAGGTTGGGTACCTTATCCTAGTGACACTATGTAATACGACCCACCTTGTATTTGATACAGATGCAATGATCCAAAGTATCCATGTAGGAGACATGCGGGTGGGGGTATCCTATGCAATGAGTTTGCATAAGACCGGACCGTGAAATAGTAACCACTAGATGTAACACCGTTAACTAGTTTATGTTTCTATTTCAATAGGATGACCTAGGTAACTCAATCTCAATCTTGAGTCTGTTATGAACTCCTTTCAGGAGGGATTGTCCTTAGATTTGTATGAGTGAGAGTCGCCAGTTCGTCGACTCAATAATCCTACCATTTTAGGGGCAAGACCGAATGGGAGTTGGGAACATAACAGTACAAGATGGAATTCACTCCTTCCCCTATTGGGGTAAGTAGATGTGTGTTCCCTTAAGGGCTGATTCCGGGGCTTGAACAAAGGCGAGCCGTCCTCTCCTGGCCTGAGAGGGACTCCTGTTTAGTGGTTGGACCCTAAACAACTTGTTCATTAGAGGGATCAGTGGTACTTAAGGAACTAGAGATAACCCAAGTGTAAAACGGTAATTTGACCCAGTTGGTGTTACGAACACACGTGAAGGATTGACTTACTGCATTGGTGGATATCCGTGGACACAGAAATATTCTACAGTGAGAAGAGTGCAGCAGTGGGTCTTTAGTGGAGTGACCCACAGTTAACGAATGTTGACTAACTTGGTTAATGAGTTTAGCCAATTAGTCTCATATCGTTGGAGCTTCTGATCTGTAGGTCCATTAGGTCCCACTGGTAGCTCGTAAAGAGACTTGAGGCAATTAAGTATAAATTGTAAATTGAAAGTGTTCAATTTATTTAGGGGAATCATATAATGTATATTGATACATTATAATATAAAGTTTATGAAACTTAATAATATAATTTTGAATTAATTTCAAAATTAATTCTTGAGAGAAAATATTTGAAAGAGTTCAAATAATGAATATGAATTGGATTCATATTAATATAAGTAATTTAATAAAATCCCTAAGATTAAATATATGATATTTAATTGGGTAATTAATTAATTATTTATTAAATTAAATATGAATAAGATAATAGATTTGATCTTATTCATGACCTTTTCCTATTAGGAAAAGGTCTTGGCCTTTTCTTATAAATAGAACCCCTGGGGTGGGGTGAAAGGAATCCCATTCATTCTCTTACTCTTAGAGAATTCCCCTGAAGGCTCCCTCCAGACTCCCAACAGTCTCCTGCCTCTAGAAGTCTCAGAGTTGGTGAATTTAATCTGAGTCGTCAACAAGAGTAAGTAATTTGTTACTATATAAATTAGATTTAAATCTAATATTTTTGTATGCTTAGCCTTAATATAAATTTAGAATAGTTCTAAGATTATTGCCAATGTATTGGTATTTTAGATTAAACAAAATTAATTACGAATCGGTCCCAATCACGCTTTCGCTTTATGGAATTACGTAATTCGAATCCTTCAAAGGAGCCCTTAGAGCTCGTACATATAGATCTCTGTGGTCCAATGAATGTTAGGGCTCGAGGAGGGTATGAATATTTCATATCTTTCATAGATGATTATTAAAGGTATGGTTATTTATACCTAATGAGTCATAAGTCTAAAGCTCTTGAAAAGTTCAAGGAGTATAAGGTTGAAGTTGACAACTTGTTAGGTTAGACCATTAAAGCACTTCGATCTAATCGAGGTGGAGAGTATATGGACTTAGAATTCCAGAACTATTTGATGGAACATGGAATCACGTCCCAACTCTCAGCACCTAGTACACCTCAGCAGAATGGTGTATCAGAAAGGAGAAATAGAACCTTGTTAGACATGGTTTGATCTATGATGAGCTATGCTCAATTGCCTAATTCTTTTTGGGGTTATGCAGTAGAGACTGTAGTATATATTTTGAATGTAGTTCCCTCAAAGGGTGTTTCTGAAACACCTTTTGAGCTCTGGAGAGTGTTGGGGTTTATGTCCTAGAACTCAAGTTTTGTTATCCTTTATAAATAAAGATGTTATTCAGTGAGAAATGTTTATTAATATCTTAATAAATCCAATAGCAACATCCATGGTTATAACATGAGATACTTGAACTATATCATGAATATGGGCAGGGATCAAGTTCGAGTATATAACCTAAATGGTCTATAGTAAATGAATAAGGTTGGGTACCTTGTTCTGGTAACACTATGGGTGCGACCTACTTTGCTAATAAAGCAAACGACGTGATCCTGGTTCATTCATGTAATGACATGTGAGTAGGGGCATCCTGTGTAAAAGATGTTTACACAAGACTGGACCGAGAAATAAGTCACTCTTACTTTATAACGCCGTTTATTGTTAAGACTGATTATTTCATGCGATGACCTAGGTAACTCGATCTTAATCCTGAGCTTACTATGAACTCCTATTCGTTTAAGGTTATCCTTTGATCTACATGGGTGAGAGTAGTCATAAAAGTATCATTCAATATTCCTACCATTTTGGGGATAACATTAGATGGATGGTTGGGGACATAGTAAAGCAAAACAGAATTCACTCCTACACGACACAGGGATAGTAGAAAGGTTGTTCCCTTAAGTGCTGAGTTCGAGGCTTGAGCAAGGGGCCCCACCCTCTCATTGGCCCGAGAGGGATCTTGTTTTTTGGTTGGACCATAAAACAAATTGTTCAATAGAGAACAAGTGGACTTAAGGAACTAAGATGTACTATAGGGGTAAAACGGACATTTGACCTGTCTATAGTAACGAACGACCTGTGAAGGATTGACTTACTAATCATGGTTATATCGAGTGGAAGGAAATATATCTACAGTGAGGGGAGTTCAACTACTAGGCTATAGTGGAGTGTCCCGGTAGTTAACGGATGTTGGTTAACTAGGTTAAAAGAGTTTGGCTAGTTTAATCTCGTACCGTTGGAGCCCATGATCCGTAGGTCCATTAGGTCCCCTTGCCAGCTCGAGACTAACCTTGATGGATAAAATATGAATTACTTTAAGTTCATGCTGAGAAAAATGAATAGAGGTGATAGGTGCTGACGGTACGTCGGGTTTTTGTAAAAATCTAGTATGTATGGATTTTAATATTTAAATATGATTTAAATACCGAGAACATGAATAGGGATTCATGATAGGGAAAAATAAAATTTCAGAAATGTTCGGGTAAAGTGGAAAAATATTAATTTAATATTAAGATATTAAATTAATAATTAATTATTTAATTAATAATTATTTTTAAAATTAATTTTGAATTAATTTAAAATTAAGAAATTGAAAATGTTTTTTCAAATTTCAGATTAATTAAACTAAATAAGTTAGTGGATTAATTCAAGATAATCTTAAATTAATTTAAATCAAATTGAAATTTGATTTTTTGGAGGTAGAGTGCATGGTGACTAAACCCATGCACCCCCCTCTCTTAAGCCACTTAATACTCCATTAATTTGGAGCTGAATTGGTGTCACTCCCTGGGCCTCTTCTTCATGCTTAATCCCTCTATATAACTGAAGAAGAAGGTTGAAAGAAAAAAGCTTGAAAGGTACTGAAATTCTGCCAAAATCCATACTCACACCACCCACCTTCATAAGCTTGTTTTTCAAGCTTTTTCTCTAAAATTCCATCACTTGAGGATCCCACAATCCGTTTCAAAGGCTTGAGGACAGCAAGGAAGATCCTTTGGTGGTTCGTGACTCATTGGTGAAGAAAAAAAAGAAGCTAATCCAACCAATTTCTCCATTGAAACAAGGTAGGCAATTTGTCTCTGTTTTTCTTCATAGGAACAACATGTCTTTCGTCACCATATTGAGCTTCTTATGTGCCTAAGATCCAAAATTGCTTCCGCTTTTTAGATATTAACACTTACAGAGAGGACGTAAAGCTAGTTTACGTCATTTTAGAATTTGGGGTTGCCCTACACATGTGATAGTGGCAAACCCAAAGAAATTGGATTCACGTTCAAAATTATGCCTATTCGTAGGCTACCCAAAAGAAATAAGAGGCGGATACTTCTTCGATCCACAAGAAAATAATGTGTTTGTATCGACAAATGCTATTTTCTTGGAAGATGACCACGTTAGAGAACATAAACCACGCAGTAGGATAGTGTTAAGTGAGCTTTGTGGTGAAGTTACAAATTCATCACCAAGAGTTGTTGATGAGGCTGGACCTTCAACAAGAGTTGTAGATGAGCCTAGTACATTTGGTCAAGCCCATCCTTCTCAAGAGTTGTTATTGACTTGTGAGCCTTGAGGATTGAGTCATGTTTGTTGCATCTATTCTTCGACCTGTGCTTTATTTTTAATTTGCTCGAGGACTAGCAAAAGCTTAAGTTTGGGGGTGTTTGATAGCAAGCATAGCAAGCTATTTTTCCCTATTATTTTAGTTAGTCTTTGAAATTAAATTGGCCAAAATTATGCATTTTAGTGTTCTTTTTTGTAGGAATCAGTTATTGGAGCTACATCATGAAAAGGGAGTTGATCGAGTGTTCGGGACGCGAAAAGAGGCCAAAGAACCGAAAAGAAACAAAGTTGGAGGCTTACAAAAGAGGCTTATCCAAGAGCTAGCATCTCGACGCTGCTCTCTGGGCGTCTCGACGCTAGTAGCTTTCCTAAACCGAGTGGGCTTAGGGTTTAGGGTTTAGGGTTTAGGGTTAGGGCTGGCCAAGGGGACTTCTTTTGATGCAATTTTAGCCTAAACTTGACTAAAGACCTTCTATAGGAACTGAAGCAAGTTGGAGGAGCGGGATTCGAAGACTTGGCTCGTGAAGATCGTGACGGGGACGTGCAGTTTCAGTGACTTAGTGTTGAATTTCCTTTCCTTCTTAACTTTAGTGGTTTTCAATGGCTGTTTTAAACTTAGTTTATATCGTAATGCACTGTATGAGTAGCTAAGTTTATTATCTTAGGGATTGATGAGGCCTTTTAGGCAATTATGGATTGATTTTGGATGAATGCTATGACTTCATTTATGCATATTCTTCCTTTAATGCTATCAATTTATTGGCCATGAATTGAATGATGTTTGTATCTAAATCTTGCTCGTGAGAGGGGGTTTAGGTTAGATCTCGTTATGCATAACTAGGATAGTCTTAAGATCGGGAGATTTAAGATAATCATAGAAATCGTTAAAAAGGATTAGACTTAAGGCTTTGCATGTTATTGAGTTTAGATAGGGACATTGAATTCATTGCATGTGAGAGAATTTTTTATGCTCGGGAGAGATAAATATGATTTAAGATATTCCTAGATTTATGAAACATAGCATGTTAACCATCCATTAATTAATTCATAATCCCAATTGGTGAAATCAATTCCCTAAGAGTTTGTCATCATTTGAATTCCTGACCAAGCTCTTTCTGTCAGGCTCCACGGGTCAAGGCAAATTTATATTCACTAGCTTGGGCGAGTCGGTGTCGCGGGGCTCGTATCAAAACAAATTTATAATCCACGTACACCAAGCTACTTTGAAGTAGTAGTGGTGGGGGTCGATCTCAGGGAATAGCTGGTTTACTCCTAATCTCTTTTGTGCTGTGGGGTGGCAAAGAAAAGGGGGTTTGAGACAGATGGTGAAAACTGTGGGCGAAGGAAAAATGTAAGAAGCTAAACTTACAGAAAGTCAGTTCATAAGAAGGTAAACTGACAGAAAATTAAATAACGGGAAAATAAATGGGGAGGTTGGTTAATCTCACCTTGCCGCCCGTTGAAGTTGAAGACACTCGGGATTAATACATTTACTTTTTACTCATTGATTAGCAGATAATGATTTATATGCATGCTGTCTATAGGTACTCTAAATCGACTCAATCCCAACGCCCATCGATTCAATTACTAGCTACTAATCAACTAACCTCACAAACCAGTCAAGTTAATTAATTAAGCAACTGCATTAAAAATTAGATACCCCTAGCGCGTTAACCCATCGAACCCGCTGAGCTAACATGCAATTAATCAATAAACTAACCTGACCACAGTCAATAAATCAATCAATCGTTGCTCTAGACTAGAACACTCACAACCAACTAGAGAAACATCTAATTAATCACAAGTATTGATTTAGACTCCTAGATCTATCGTGTCAGCAACAAAGTCAGAGTCTGCTCTTGGGATCCGTGCTCACGAATCAATCTAACGCTAACTATTGAATTAACTATCCATTAGCTAAGTGGAGATCAATTCTTTAGCGGATTATTAACATACGAGCTGTGAGTTAGGGCGTCAACCTAACCTACTGCGCATGCTAATTATAAAAGCGGGAATCTAAAATCACAAACAACCAATAAATCATGCATAAAGTTCAAGAATCTCAAGATAAACAATGAATCAGTTCAGATTGCTCATGAATCTCATAAAAATACAGATGTACTTACAATCTCGAGGCCCCAATTACAGCGAACGGTGCTCAGACGGCCATAGACAAACCTAATCTAAGCCCAAGACTCGAGAAACCAACCTATTCTACCTAGAAAATGTAAGATACGAGAGAAGAGTGGAGAGATTTGACCCTAAACCGAGAGAGAACGACTGCTAAACACTCCAATCGACGTCTCCCTTCTCCCCAAGCTGCTGCCCTAAAACAGCAGCAGCTGTTTAAATAAACGCACCGACGTCTCGACGTTGACGCTGATTTTTCCGCGCTTTCACATCCGAGGCGTCGAGACGTCGGGAGATGGCGTCTCGACGCCATCTCTCGGGTCCTTAAGAATTGGCTGCTTTAAAACTTGATCCGTTTTGTGCTTATTTCACGTCCCGAGCGCTCCACTAGGGTCTTTTTACCGCCTTGGCATCCCATGGACTTCAAGATGGATCAAAACCACGCTAAAACCCTCGAATTAACACCAAAATTGAAAATGGGCTCCGTTAAAGCACTTGATACTAAATTCCTACAAAACATAACTTTAAACGGAATAATTATTGTAAAACTAACATGATTAAGCACAAATAATCATGGGCAACTGGTCCCATCAAATACCCCAACCTAAACCTTGCTAGTCCTCGAGCAAGCATACAAAATGAAAGTATACGATTCAGCTTAAGCCTTGCTAATTCTCGAGCAAACAGGACAAATTAGACTGCTTTTCTCTTTACCCAAGTGCCTGAGAAATAAAAGACATTTTCTTTCTATACTCTTCTTTTTCTCTCTCTTTTTCTTTTTTTTTTTGCGGGGCACTAGCTTTCACACTACAGTGTAGGGACCCATAACCCGAGTTTTACTCTTGGTTGGCCTAACTAATCACACTGCAGGTAGCTCTTTTTACCCCATTCATAGCATGCTTTTTCTTGAAAATAAAAGTAATGTAAACGAGCATATGATTTTTCTTTTCAAGCTCGTGCTCATTTTTTTTTTCTTTTCTCTCTTTTTTGTCTTTTTCTTAGGCATATTTTCTTTCTTTTCTCCTAAGCAAGATATTACATTCTAATTTGCAGCTATTTGACTCACTAGCTCATCCCTACACCTATCGAGGTGACAACAAGCATATGGATCTATAATTCGCTCCTAAGCTTTCAAACTAATCCTAGGCATGCTAAGATTTACTCTTGCAAGAAAAGTACTAGAAAAATTTTAAAAAGGCTCAATTTCTAGGCAACATGCTTATCATTCAATAAAAGCAATAAAGTTGGCAGGATGACACATCGTTGATTTTCATAATCATAGAAAAAGCAACCAGATCATCCATACATCAACACTCAACATTTAACAATTTACTTAAAAACAGGACCAATGCTCAGATGCATGGCCTTAATCCAGAGAACATAAAATGTTAAAATAAATCATTCATAATAAAAATAGTCTGATGCTCAGATGCATCAAGACTCAACCAAAACAGGCATGCATGACCAATTCCACCCCCAACCTAGAATCATGCAACCCCTTTCAATGAATCTAGTCAAGAAAAAGTAAAAGGGACAAAGAGTAAGGGAACAGAAAATCTCCCTGTTTTTAAGCTCAATGGTTGGAAGGGAATGATTCTCCATGACTTGAAAGGTAGCAGCTTGCTGAAATAGGGTCACAAACTTCTAAAGACAAGAAGGGAAAGCAAACATAAATTAAAACTAATCAGAAGAAAGCAACTAGAAAATAAAGAGAAGGAATAGAAATAATTTGAAAACTGGGCTGCCTCCCAGGAGCGCAAATATTTAATGTCGATTGCTCGACGGGATTTCCAGTCTTCAACCGAAATCCACTTCTTTGATCCTCAAAGGATCTTTCTTCTTTTTCTTTATCAACTCCTGCACAGGAAAACTCAACTTGCACACAGAGTGCACAACGTAAGAAAATCTAAACAATGTATCCTCATCCGCCCAATTAAAGCTAATTCTAAGCACCTTAGGCTTAACTTGGTCAGCCACTTGATTATCTAGGCCTAAATCATGCTCTAAAGAAGCAGGGACATCAGGCGTAAAGGAGTTAGGTGCGTAATAATCAAAGTTTAGCTTAGCATTCCTAATCCTTAACTCTCCTAACATGCTTGATGCACTAATTAAATCAGACCTAGAATTAAAGGAAAAATTAAGTTCAAGCTTACTGACCTCGATGGGATCTCCTTCTAACATACCTTCTTGCTGCTCTGAGATTTGGCTCTTTAGCTCATCAGGGGAGTTGACTCGGAATTTAGTGACTTCCGCTAGCTTCGCAATAATCTCCCACGCCTTACCGGGTGTTGTGGCAAGCACATCACCTCTGCTAGCTGAGTCAAGCATCCTTCTATCGTCATGTGTTAGCCCTCCGTAAAAGCTTTCTATCAAGGACTCCTCTGAGAGCGGGGTGTGGTGTTCCATGCAGTAAAGATTGAAACGACTCACGAACTCGTGGAATAGCTTTTTAGGTGCTTGCGCAGCGTTGACAATCCTTTTGGTGGCTTCTATCTGCAGCGCCGTGGGGTGGTACTTCTTCAGGAAACTTCTCCTCATCTTGCTCCAGGAAGATACCGACCTCGGAGGCAGAGAGAAGATCCACCTCTTAGCTTCTCCTCACAGTGAGTATGGAAACACCCTTAACTTGAATTGATCTTCAGATACCTCAGGGGGTTTCTTTTCGGAACATCTTGAGAAGAACTCAGATACATGAAAGTAGGCACATGTTCCTGGCTCACCACAAAAGGAAGGAACTAAGAAAATAAATTCAGATAGGGAGACAATATTACCTTGTTCGTGATTTATGCAACAAGGGGTGGTGGATAATTGGGAGCTGAAAAATTGTTATGCACTGCACTCTCGACCCTTTCTATCCAAGAGGATAGGAGACCGAGAGCTTGCCAGATATTCATGAAGCTCAGTGCTTTTCCTTGTCCTTGGCAGGGAGGAGTTTGCTCTTGTAAAGATTTGTCACAGGATCTATAAGAAACAAACTAACACATGAGACAAGAAAAAGGTGAAAAACACAAAATCAATTAGAAATAAACACTGTGTTCCCCGGCAACGGCACCAGTTTGATCAAGCTCTTTTTGTAAGGCTCCACGCGTCAAGGAAAATTTACATTCACCAACGTGGGCGCGTCGGTGTCGCGGGGCTCGTATCAAAACAAATTTATAATCCACGGACACCAAGCTACTTTGAAGTAGTAGTGGCCGGGGTCGATCTCAAGGAATATCTGGTTTACTCCTAATCTCTTTTGTGTTGTGGGGTGGCAAAGAAAAGGGGGTTTGAGACAGATGGTGAAAATTGTGGGCGAAGGAAAAATGTAAGAAGCTAAATTGACAGAAAGTCAGTTCATAAGAAGGTAAACTGATAGAAAATTAAATAACGGGAAAATAAATGGGGAGGTTGGTTAATCTCACCTTGCTGCCCGTTGAAGTTGAAGACACTCGGGATTAATACATTTACTTTTTACTCATTGATTAGCAGATAATGATTTATATGCATGATGTCTATAGGTACTCTAAATCAATTGACTCGATCCCAACGTCCATCGATTCAATTACTAGCTACTAATCAACTAACCTCACAAACTAGTCAAGTTAATTAATTAAGCAACTGCATTAAGAATTAGATACCCCTAGAGCGTTAACCCATCGAACCCGCTGAGCTAACATGTAATTAATCAATAAACTAACCTGGCTACAGTCAATAAATCAATCAATCATTGCTCTAGACTAGAACACTCACAACCAACTAGAGAAACATCTTATCACAAGTATCGATTTAGACTACTAGATCTATCGTGTCACCGACAAAGTCAGAGTCTTTTCTTGGGACCTGTGCTCACAAATCAATCTAACGCTAACTATTGAATTGACTATCCATTAGCTAAGTGGAAATCAATTCTTTAGCAGATTATTAACATACGAGCTGCGAGTTAGGGCATCAATGTAACCTACTGCGCATGCTAATTATAAAAGCGGGAGTCTAAAATCACAAACAACCAATAAATCATGCATAAAATTCTTTAGCAAATTGCTCATGAATCTCATAAAATATAAAGGTACTTACAATCCTGAGGCCCCAACTACAGCGAACGGTGCTGAGACGGCCATAGACAAGTCTAATCTAAGCCCAAGGCTCGAGAAACCAACCTAATCTACGTTGAAAATGTAAGATACGAGAGAAAAGTGGAGAGATTTGACCATAAACCGAGAGAGAATGGCTGCTAAACACTGCAATCGACGTCTCCCTTCTCCCTAAGTTACTGCCCTAAAACAGCAACAGCTGTTTAAATAAACGCACCAGCGTCAAGACGCCGTGGCTGGCGTCTCGACGCCGACGCTTATTTTTCCGTGCTTCCGGATCCGAGGCGTCGTGACGCTGGGAGATGGCGTCTCGACGCCATCTCTCGGGTCCTTAAGAATTGGCTGCTTCAAAACTTGATCCGTTTGGTGCTAATTCTATGTCCCGAGCGCTCCACTAAGGTCTTTTTACCGCCTCGGCATCCCATGGACTTCAAGATGGATCAAAACCGCGCTAAAACCCCTGAATTAACACCAAAATTTTAAATGGGCTCCATTGAAGCACTTGATACTAAATTCCTATAAAACATAACTTTAAACGAAATAATTATCGTAAAACTAACAAGATTAAGCACAAATAATCATGGGCAATTAGGTCCCCGCTATCAAGGACTCCTTTCTCGATTTGCGTCAGCAATTGGGACACCACCAATTTGATCTTCCCCGCTATGACTCTGAGATTAGGAACGTAGTTGTGGGACTACCTAATCTTGAATGGGAAAAACACAAAAGGAAAAAGGTCCTCTTTGTGTTCTTGGTTGAGAGAATATGAGAGAGTGGCAAGGGAGGATGCAAGAGTGCATTCTTGTGGCCTTATGTTGTGTCACTAAATTGTAGGTTTAGTGTTCTATTTATAGGAAAAATGCCATGAATAAAATGTTCACAAATAATCAATTATTTCCATAAATGATTAATCTTTTCCAGAATTGATTAATTATTTCCATAAATGATTAATTACTTCCATAAGTGATTGATCATTCATTTCCATAAATGATTAATTACTTCCATAAGTGATTAATCATTTCCATAATTAATTAATTACCCAATTAAATATCAGATATTTAATTTCAGGCTTTCAATTAATTAATTCTTTAATTAATTAATTACCCAATTAATTTATTCTATAATACGAATCAAATTCATATTAAAATTTGAACTCCTTCAAATTCTCATATATCCTATATATTTGATATGAATGAAATTCATATTAATATTTGAATTTCTTCAAATATTTATTTTTCTCATATACTATAGTTTAATTAAATCACATTTAATTAGGCTAAACTGAATAATTAATTAATCCATAATTAATTAATTGATTTACTAATTAAATATCATATACTTAATCAACCATATATTTGAACTCCTTCAAATATATAATTCTCTCAATTAATAAAGTTTAATCACAAATTAAACTTTATATCATAATGTATCAACATACATTATATTAATTGTATCTTATACAATTAATTTGATTCACATGACGAATTTGAAGAATTCAAATTCTTTTCAAGATAAATTGTTCCTAATTACTCTTTACGAGCTAGCAGGGGACCTAATGGACCTACATATCAGAAGCTCCAACGATATGAGGTTAACTGACTAAACTCATTAATCAGGTTAGCCAATATTCCTTATTTGTGGGTCATTCCACTAAAGACCCACAACAAAACTCTTCTCACTGTAGAACATTTCTGTGTCCACGAATATAGACCTACATCGGTAAGTCAATCATTCACGAGTGTTCGTAACTACAACTGGGTCAAATTTACCGTTTTAGCCCTGTGTTACATCTGTCTTCTTAAGTACCAGCGCTCCTCTAATAAACAGCCTGTTTATGGTTCAACCATTAAACAGAAAGTCCCTCTCGGGCAAGTGGGAGGGCGAGATCCCTTTGTTCAAGTCCCGAAGTCACCACTTAAGGGAACACTAATCTACTTCTCGTAGAAGTGGGAAGGAGCGAATTCCATCACGGTCGGTCTTATCCCCAAAAAGGAAGGCTTATTGAGTGGGCGTATAGGCCACTCTCACCCAGGCTTATTGAGTCGCAGTAATTAATCCCTTTTCATGTCCCCAGCCCCTCACTCGGTCTTGTCCCCAAAAAGGAAGGCCTATTGAGTCGACGTATAGGTCACTCTCACCCATGCTAATCAAAAGACAATCCCTCATGAGAAGGAGTTCATGACACACTCATGATTATGACTTAGTTACTCAGGTCATCCTATTGAAACAGTAACCAAACTAGTTTACGGTGTTATATCTAGTGGTTTACTATTTCATGGTCTGGTCTTATCTAAACTCATTGCATAGGATTCTCCCGCTCGCATGTCAACTACATGAATGCATTAGATCAATACGTTTGTATCGAATACAGAGCGGGCCGTATCACATAGTGTTACCAGGATAAAGTACCCAGCCTTATCCCTTTACTACAGACATTTTAGGTTGTTACTGTTGGGGTTTATGTCCTAGAACTCAAATTTTGTTATCCTTTATATAAATAAAGATGTTATTTGGTGAAATTCTTTATTTATAACTTATAATCCAATAGAAACATCCATGGTTATAACATGAGATACTCGAACTATATAGTGAATATGGACAGGGATCAAGTTCGAGTATATAACCTAAATGGTCTATAGTAAATGAATAAGGTTGGGTACCTTGTTCTGGTAACACTATGGATGCGGCCTACTTTGTGAATAAGGCAAACGACGTGATCCTGGATCGTTCATGTAAAGACATGCGAGTAGGAGCATCCTGTGTAAAAGATGTTTACACAAGGCTGGACCGAGAAATAAGTCACTCTTACTTTATAACGCCGTTTACTGTTAAGACTGATTGTTTCATGCAATGACTTAGGTAACTCGATCTTGATCCTGAGCTTACTATGAACTCCTGTTTGTTTAGGGTTATCCTTTGATCTGCATAGGTGAGAGTGGTCATAAAATTCCGTTCAATAATCCTGCCATTTTGGGGATAACACTAGATGGATGGCTGGGGACATAGTAATGGAATATGGAATTCACTCCTACCCTATTCAAGGATAGTAGAGAGGTTGTTCCCTTAAGTGCTGAGTCCAAGACTTGAACAAGGGGCCCCACCCTCTCATTGGCCTGAGAGGGATCTTGTTTAATGGTTGGACCATGAACAAAATTGTTCATTAGAGGACCAGTGGACTTAAGGAACTAAGATGTGCTATAGGGGTAAAACAGACATTTGACCTATCTATAGTAACGAACGACCTGTGAAGGATTGACTTACTAATCATGGTTACATTGAGTGGACACAAATACATCTACAGTGAGGGGAGTTCAACTACGAGGCTATAGTGGAGTGTCCTGGTAGTTAACGGATGTTGGCTAACTAGGTTAAAAGAGTTTGACTAGTTTAACCTCGTACCGTTGGAGCCCATGATCTGTAGGTCCATTAGGTCCCCTTGCTAGCTCGAGACTAACCTTTGGAACAATAGATGGATAAAATATTAATTACTTTAAGTTCATGTTGAGAAATATGAGTAGAGGTGATAGACGCTGTCGATACGTCGAGTTTTTGTGAAAACTGTTAGGTGTGTATTTAATATTTAAATATGATTTAAATATCGATAACATGAATAGGGACTCATGATTAAAAATAACATTTAGGAATTGTTCGAGATTGGTGGAAAAATATTAATGTTCGGGATTGGTGACTAAACCCATGCACTCACCTCATGTTGGACACCAAAATTCCCACTAATCTTTGGTTGATTGAGTGTCAATTGCTGGAGCTTTCCTTCATCTCTAATCCCTCTATAAAAGGGAAGAAGATGACTGAAGAAATTAAGTTTGAAACATAAGGAAATGCTGCCAAATTGAAAACTCACCAAAACCCACCTTGCAAGCTTGTTCTTCAAGCTTTCTCTCTCAAATTCCATCACTTGAGTATCCCACAATCCGTTCTAAAGGCTTGAGGATAGCAAGGAAGATCCTTTTGTGGTTTGTGACTCGTTGGTGAAGAAAAACAACAAAGAAATCCAACCAATTTCTCCATTGATTCAAGGTTGGTAAACATACTCTGTTTTTCTTTAAATGGACAGCATGCAATGTTTGATCAAATGGAACAAATTATGTGCCTAAGATCCAAAACTGCTTTCGCTTTTTAGATATTAACACTTTCAATTACTTGAACACTGATCTCTGTATGTCCCCACATACTAGTTCAAGTTACATACAAACAATCTTGGATCTTAGTTTATTGGATTTGAGTCAAATTGTGCAATATTTAACAATAACACTTTATTGTAGAAACTCAATAACACTTTATTGAAACAAGTATACAATTTGTTTACATTCACTATCTAAGAGTTTTAGGGCATAAAACCCAACATATACTTGTTCGATAAAGTTGTTATCGAGGTTTTGTTCACTTAAGTTATTAAATAAGTGAATTGCACGTTAAATAACCAAAATCCAATAAACTAGGATTCATGGCTATATAATATGTAAACTTGAGCTTTATGTAGAGACATAAAAGTGGATTAGGCTCGAGTAATAGCCAAAACAGTCTATAGTATAGGGATGGGGCTGGGTACCTTATCCTTGGGACACTATGAGATGCGACTAGTCGGACGAGTTTGTCGAGTCCTCGTAACCAAATAAATCTATAAACTTTGGATCTATGCTACTTTGTAGTAGGTAGTGGTCGGGTCGTCCATAGGGAAAGGGTGGTCTTAATTAATGTTCGAGTTTTTCGTTGAATAGGGGGTTGGTACAAAAAAGGGGGGTTTGGTTTGTCACTGACCAATATAAAATAAAAACTGCAAGGAAATGTAAAAATGTCCGAAAAGAGGAAATAACATGCAAAGAAATAAAACAGAAGTAAAAATCGAATGGAATCAATAGAAAGTCCGGACTGTCAGATTGGTTATTCCTTAGAACACCTTGTGCATTTAGTTTCATCACTTGCTCTAAAATTATTTTGGTGATTACTTAAATTTCCCAGAATGCTTCTTGGCTTCAGATAATCCACCTACTTAGCCTATGCTTAACTAATTAAACTACTCGATATGCCACAAACAACTTAATTAGTTAATTATTTTAATTGCGCCTGCCGCCTCTCATGCTTAGACCGATAAATCCTCAGCCTAAATCTAATTAGTCAATTTAACAACCAGATGACTCCTCAAAATTGTTAATTGATTAATTGCATTAACGTGCTAGGCCTGAAATTAATTAACCAAATTAGGATTTCAAATTTTCTAATTTAATTAACCTAACTTCTCTTAGTTTCTTAGGCCTGTCGGAAGTCTACGCTAGGCTACCGTCAAACAAGTGATGGATCCGCTTCAATGTAGTGGCTATCTACGAATAACATTTAGACCATGCTCATATTCAATTCAAGGGACGTCAAGACTTAAATCGATATACATGCATGATGGTTTAATCGAGAAACTAAGATGCAATAAAATATAATACACAAAACTGAAAGTAGGAATCAACAAGCTCAACTAAATAAAACAAGGGTCTAAGGAAAAATACCAATCCAACAATCTAAGGGTTTAGCCCTTCATGATATAATAGATATCAATTGAAAAAACAAAGATTCATGGTAAAAATTAAGACAAACCTGAACAGAGATTGATTCTGAACTAAAAGGGACGAAAAACTACAGAGGAAATCAAGAGAAAATGGCTGAGAAGAAGACCTTTCGACTAAACAGACCTAAATTTCGTATTTATAATTATCGCCAGCGTCGAGACGTCGGCCCTTCCGTCCAAGGGTTGAAATCGGGGCAGCGTCTTGTCGCAGCCATTATAGCATTGAGACGCTTGCTCTTGGGTTTGCCCAAATAATGCAACTTCTTGATTAATCCTTTTGGCTCAAAAGGCGGTGTCCAAGCACTCCGGTCGATGCCTTTGGCTCCACCTCGTCTTCGGGACTCCAAAATAGCCCGAAAACATCCTAAAACTCCAGAGTTAGCGCCAAATTGACATAAAGGCCTAATTGTCCTCTTGTGCTCGAATTCCTATAAAACAAACTATTAAACAATCAAATGCACACTAATAAGATTAAATTAAAGGTAATAAGATAGCACATTTTGAGTGGTATCAGCGACCCACTTTGTATATAGTGCAGACAATGTGATTCTGAATCGTCCATGTGAAGATATGCGAGTGGGGGCGTCCTATGCAATGAGTTTGCATAAGACCAGGACTGAGAAATAAGTCACTTTCACTTTATAACACTGTTTACTGTTGAAACTGACTTATTTAGTGCGATGACCTAGGTAACTCGATCTTAATCCTGAGCTAACTATGAACTCTTGTTTATTCAGGATTATCCTTTGATTTGCAAAGGTGAGAGTGGCTCATCATCACCGACTCAATATGCCTACCATTTTGGGGATAAGATCGGGTAGATAGCTAGGGACATAATCCTGCAAGACGGAATTCACTCATACCCGAATTAGGAATAGTAGAGAGGTTGTTCTCTTAAGTGCTGACTCTAAGGCTTGAACAAAAGGATCCCGCCATCTCATTGGCCTGAGAGGGATTAGGTTGGTGGTTGAACCACAAACCAACTGTTCATTAGAGGATCAGTGGGACATAAGGAACTAGATGTAACTTCAGGGGTAAAATAGACATCTGACCCAACTATAGTTACGAACAACCTGTGAAGGATCGACTTACTAATCATGGTAATATCGGGTCGATAGAAAGATATCTACAGTGAGGGGAGTGCAACTATCGGGCTATAGTGGAGTGTCCTGATAGTTAATGGATGTTGGTTAACTAGGTTAATGAGTTTAGCCGATTAATCTCGCATTGTTGGAGCCCATGATCTGTAGGTCCATTAGGTCCCCCTGCTAGCTCATACGGAATAAACCTTACAACAAATGTGATGATAGAGTTTGAATAATTCAAATACGATTTAAGGGAATTAATGTTAATTATATGCGATATACTTAACATATGATAGTTTAATTACGAATTAAAATATATTTTGAGAGAGTTGGAATTTTTTAACTATGTTTTAAATAATATACACGTGTATGCAACACGTATTTAGGTTTGGATATGAATAGGGATTCATATTAAAAATCGAGACAAATAGAAATCGAGATTGGTGTACTGTTTAATTTAATATTAGATATTAGATTAAATATATTTAATTATTTTAAATTGTTTAATTATTATTTAAATTAATTATTTGTGAATTAATTTAAGAATTAATTAAAGAAAACTATTTCATTTCTAATTAAATAAATACAAGAGGTAAAATGTTACATTTTGACATCAACATACATGACTCTTGCATTGCCTCATGATGTGTCTCTTTCATGCTTAATCTAATTGCATGTTGCACTTCCTTAAAAGGAATGGATTAAGCTGAAACAATTGGTGGAGCACACAAGGATTTCTTCTCTGATAATTGAGTCAATTTCTCCCTCAAAGGATAGTTCATTTCCTCCCTCATCTTGCTTGGTCTTACAAGCATTTCTTATAGAACTCATCACAATTAAGAGTCCCACAACTCGTTCTAAGGTAGGAGGATAGTGGGGAAGACTTCAGTGGTCGTCCATGAAGTGATTGTGTTCAAAATGATCCAACAAATCGAGAGAATTCGAGCTTCCAAAAGGTTGGTATTATGTGCTCTGTTTTTCGTTACTTTGAATGCATGCTTTTGGTTGTAAAATTAAAGAAATTTGAGTTGCTTCGATCCAAATTACTTAGGCTAGTGTCTTGTACACTCCTTCACCCCTTAATTAGAGTTTAGTTCAAGTGGGAGTTTGTTGGGTTTTATGCCCTAAAATTCGTAGACAGTAAATGTAAACTATTGACTGTTATCAATAAAGTGTCATTGATTGTTATTCTATAAAGAGTTATGGAATTATTAGTTGTTTTGTCTTAAATAACCCTAAATCTAATAAACTAACATCCTAGACTGTTACATGAGTCTTGAATTGTATGTGAAGACATACGGGGATCATTGTTCAAGATATAGCCAAAGGGTCTACAGTATAGGGATAAGGCTGGGTACCTTATTTTGGTAACACTATGGATACGATCCACTTTGTTTTGATACAAACGTAATGGTCCAACGCATCCGTGTAGGGGACAGGCGAGTGGGGGTATCCTATGCAATGAGTTTGCGTAAGATCGGACCGTGAAAAAGTAACCGCTAGATGTAACTCCGTTGACTAATAAGGTTTCTATTTCATTAGGATGACCGAGGTAACTTAGTCTCAATCTTGAGCGTATTATGAACTCCTGTTCACGATGAATTGTCCTTTGATTTGTATGGTTACACCAAGGTGGGGGTTTGATCCTGCATATATGCAGTTTACTTTTTATTTAACTACCAAATTTTAAGTTTACTGTTTGCTTAACTACCCAATGTTTATCAAACAACCACCTGGCTTAGTGGCTAAGCACTTTGCCTTGGTTATTCTATGGCGGGGGTTTGATCTTGCATATATGCAGTTTACTATTTATTTAACCTCCCAATTTTTTGGTGGAGGTTCGATCCTGGATATACGCAGTTTACTGTTTACTTAACTACTAAATTTTTTTTATCAAACAACCACCTGCTCAGTGGCTGAGCGCTTGCCTTGGTTACTCTATGGTGGGGTTCGATCCTGCACATACGCAGTTTACTGTTTATTTAACCAACCAAATTTTTATCAAACAACCACCTACTCAGTGGTTGAGCGCTTGCCTTGGTTACTCCATGGTGGGTGTTCGATCCTGCACATACGCAGTTTACTATTTATTTAACCTCCCAATTTTTTGGTGGGGGTTCAATTTTTCATATACGCATTTTACTGTTTTTATTTAACTACCAAATTTTTTTTTATCAAAGTGGCTGTGTGCTTGCCTTGGTTACTCCATGGTGGGAGTTCGATTCTGCATATACGCAGTTTATTGTTAGATTAAAAAGTTGTGTGGTTAAATAAATAGTAAACTACGTATATGCAGGATTGAACCCCCAACATTGAGTTAACAATGCAAAGCGCTCAACCATTGAGCAGCCATTGAGCTAGGTGGTTGTTTGATAAAAAAGTCTTTGGTAGTTAAATGAACAGTAAACTGCGTATGTGCATGATTAAACCCCCACCTTGGAATAACGAAGGCAAAGCGCTCAGCCATTGAGCCAGGTGGTTGTTTGTCAAAAGTAGTTAAATAAACAATAAACTGCATATATGCAGGATTGAATCCCCACCATGGAAAAAATTGGGTTGTTAGTAAACTACGTATATACAGGATCGAACCCCCACCATGGAGTAACTAAGGCAAAGCGCTTAGTGTGAAGAGGACAATCCATACAAATTAAATAAATACAAGAGGTAAAATGTTATCTTTTGACAGAAACATACACGACTCTTGCATTGCCTCATGATGTGTCTCTTTGATACTTAATCTAATTGCATGTTGCACTTCCTTAAAAGGAGTGGATTAAGTTGAAACAGTTGGTGAAGCACACAAGGATTTCTTCTCTGATAATTGAGTCAATTTCTCTCTCATAGGATAATTCATTTCCTCCCTCATTTTGCTTGGTTTTACAAGCATTTCTTATAGAACTCATCACAATTAAGAGTCCCACAACTCGTTCCAAGGCTAGAGGATAGCGGGAAAGGCTTTAGTGGTCGTCCATGAAGTGACCGTGTTCAAAATGATCCAACAAATCGAGAAAATTCGAGCTTCAAAAAGGTTAGTATTATGTGCTCTGTTTTTCGTTAGTTTGAATGCATGCTTTTGGTTGTAAAATTAAAGAAATTTGAGTTGCTTCGATCCAAATCGCTTCCTCTAATGTCTTGTACACTCCTTCACCCCTTAACTAGAGTTTAGTTCAAGTGGGAGTTTGTTGGGTTTTATGCCCTAAAACTCGTAGATAGTAAATGTAAACTATTGACTGTGATCAATAAAGTGTTATTGATTGTTATTCTATAAAGAGTTATGGAATTATTAGTTGTTTTGTCTTAAATAACCCTAAATCTAATAAACTAACATCCTAGACTGTTACATGAGTCTTGAATTGTATGAGAAGACATACGGGGATCAGTGTTCAAGATACAACCTAAAGGGTCTATAATATAGGGATAAGGTTGGGTACCTTATCTTGGGAACACTATGGATACGATCCACTTTGTATTTGATACAAACGTAATGGTCCAACGCATTCGTGTAAAGGACAGGCGAGTGGGGGTATCCTATGCAATGAGTTTGTGTAAGATCAGACCGCAAAATAGTAACCGCTAGATGTAACTTCGTTGACTAATAAGGTTTCTATTTCATTAGGATGACCGAGGCAACCTAGTCTCAATCTTTAGTGTATTATGAAATCCTATTCACGAGGGATTGTCCTTTGATTTTTATGGGTGAGAGTGGCCAGATCGCCGGCTCAATAAGCCTAACATTTTGGGGACAAGACCGAGTGGGTGGCTGGGAACATAATCACACAAGATGAAATTCACTCATTCACGACTTCAGGGTAAGTAAATGAGTGTTCCTGTAATTGGTGTCTCCAAGTCTTGAACAAAGGACGATACCTTTGAAGGAGTGTACGAGACACTAGCGGAAGCGATTTGGATCAAAACACTCAAATTTCTTTTAATTATAGTTATGAAAACATGAATAATTTCAAACCGAAAACAGAGTTTCAAAGTTACCAACCTTTGATTGCCGAATTCTTCAGTTCCGTGGATGATTTCTTTGTGCAAATCGATTGTAGACGACCACGAGAGTCTTCCTCACTATTCTCCGGCCTTAGAACGAGTTGTGGGACTCGAATTTGTGATGGATTTTGAGGAGGAAACTTGGTTACTCAATACAAAACTTAGAGAGAAGAACTTTTATTTTGAGAGAGAATTTCATCTTTTTGGTGTGTCTTTTTCAAGCAAGAAACTCACTGAAAGTTCAGCACATTCCACTCTTTCAAAGAGGAGCAACATGCACTTGAAAATGATCATGCGAAGACAACTCAAAACCAAATTCAATAGTCATGTGTGTTGGTGTCAACTTATGGGATTTTGCAACTTTAAAATTAATTTGAAAGTTATCAATTCAAAATTGATTTCCACAATTGATTTCTAAATTAATTTTAACATTTAAAATTAATTTCAAATAAATAATTAATTATATTAATTTAATATCAAATACATTAAATTAATCAATTCTTGCATCAATCCCGACTTTTCTTAAAACCAACATCTCGAACGTGAAGCCCTATTCATACGTTCAATATTTAATACATATTTAAATATACATTCAATTCTCTCTAACATAGTTTAATATACAATTAAACTAGTACGTCAATACTATATCATATAATTGACGTCAACTCCCTAAAACGTGTTTGAACATTTCAAACTTTCTCATCACATATGTTATAAGGTTTATTCTGTATGAGCTAGCAGGGGGACCTAATGGACCTACAGATCATGGGCTCCAACGATCCGAGATTTAACTGATTAAACTCTTTTAACTCAGTTAATCAAAATTCATTAACTACCAGGACACTCCACTATAGGCCGATAGTTGGACTCCCCTCACTGTAGATATCTTTCTGTCCGCCCGATATAACCATGATTAGTAAGTCAACTCTTCACAGGTTGTTCATAATTACAGCTGGATCAAATGTTTGTTTTACCCCTGAAGTTACTTCTTGTTCCATAAGTCCCCATTGAGTCCCTGATGAACAATTGGTTTGTGGTCCGACCACTAAACCTAATACCTCTTGGGCCAATGAGAGGGATGGATCCCTTTCTTCACGTCCCAGAGTCAACACTTAAGAGAACAACCTCTCTACTATCCCTAAATTGGGTAGGAGTGAATTTCATTTTGCAGGACTATGTCCCTAGCTGTCTAACCGTTCCTATCCCTTAAATGGGGGGTTTATTGAGTTGGCGATGATGAGCCACTCTCACCCATGCAGATATAAGGATAAGCCTAAATAAACAGGAGTTCATAGTTAGCTCAAGATTAAGATCAAGTTACCTAGGTCATCACATTGAAATAGTTAGTCTTGTCAGTAAACGGTGTTATAAAGCAAGAGTGACTTATTTCTCGATCCTGGTCTTATGCAAACTCATTTGCATAGGACGCCCCCACTCACATGTCTCTACATGAACGATTCCGGATCACATCGTTTGTACTCAAACAAAGTGGGTCGTGTCACATAGTTTTCCTAGGATTAAGGTACCCAGCCTTATCCCTATACTATAGACTGTTTAGGCTAGTACTTGAACTTGATCCATCTTTATGTCACTACATATAATTTAAGCATTCATGTCATAGCCAAGGATACTAGTCTATTGGATTTGGGTTATTTAACGTGCAATTCACTCATTTAATAACTTTGAGTGAACAAAAACTCAATACGACTTTATCGAACAAGTATATAACTATTTGTTTCATTCACTATCTACGAGTTTTAGGACACCAACCCCAACAACCTTCTCACTATCACGAGAGGGGTTTTTTTTATTGGTTGAACCATAAACAAATTGTTCATTAGAGGATCACTGGTACTTAAGGACATAGAGGTAACCTAGGGGTAAAACGGTAATTTGACCCAGCTGGTGTTACGAACACTCGTGAGGGACTAACTTGCTATTATTGATCTATATCCATGGACACAGAAATATTCTGTAGTGAGAAGAGTGCAACTGTGGGTCTATGGTGGAGTGTACCCACAGTTAATGAACATTGATTAATTTTGTTAATGAGTTTAGTCAATTAATCCCATATCGTTGGAGCTTCTGATCTGTAGGTCCATTATGTCCCACTGGTAGCTCGTAAAGGGTAATTGAGGAAATTAAGTCTTGATTAATAAAGGAAATAATATAATGTATTATGATACATTATAATATAAATTTAATTTTGGATATGATTCAAAATTAATTAAATATTTGAATGAGTTGAAATATTAATATGAATTAGATTCATATTAAAACTATAGGTTATGTGAGAGATGTTCATTTAAATATGATTTAATTAAATAAATTTCAATCCTATGACAATTGGAAAGAGTAATTAATTATTAATTAATTAAATATATCCATAACCTATTACGAATAGGAAAGGGATATGACATTCTATATAAGGCATAGAATGTCTCCCAGTTGATTCATTCTCAACACTCTCAATTCATTGAATTCTCCCTAAAATCAAGAAGAAGATTCCCACTGCCTTGACCTCAAATTCCCCAGAGAATACCAGTGTTTCCCTGTGGTGGTGTTCCAAGTTGTTCATTATTTCTCAAGCAGTTGGTGAAATTAATCTAAGTCATCAACGAGAGTAAGTAACTCATTACTTTGTGTAAATTAGAATTAGATTCTATAATTTTTCAGCATGCTTAATCTAGAGCTAAAATAGATTATGAATATATGTATGTTGCTAGTGTATTGGTATTTCATGATTCTAAATTAATTGTGAATGGTTCCTGAACCGCTTTCGCTGCGCCGGGACCCCCATCCCTACAGGAGTCGAGTCACAGAAATGTCCATGATGGTACTCGCTTAGTCTTCTAACGGTTCTTGGGAACAAGGCCAAATAAGAGTTAAATCTGACCCAATGCATATCTAGACTTAGGTTAAACAAGTTGTTATTAGAGTTATTCGCCCTTGGGTTGAAGCTTTACTGAATTTCTCGCTTTTGTTATTGTTTGCTTATTCTTTTTGTTGTTTGCTTTATTATTTTTCCAAAAACCCCGACATCAATTATTTTATCTTGGTTACCTACTTTGCAATTTAAGAGTTGTTTCTTCAAAACTGTGTTTAAATTAGTCTTTATAGGATCGATACTTTTGGAATACTTCAAGAGTTTTTATTACTGCATGCGATAGTGTATACTTGCACTTAGCTAGGCTGAATTCATCTTTAATTCTAATTTTCCATCTTATCCCTACCTCCACCTTCAGCCCACATCGCATCAAGTTTTTGGCGCCGTTGCTGGGGACTAAAAGTGAAACTAGTTTTTGTTTGTTTGAAATTGCGATTTAATTGCGACCACATTTATATGTTAAGAGAATCTAACTTCGGTTTTCAGTTTCTTTTGCAGGTTGAAGTTGGTGCATGAGCAAAGAGTATCATCTCTTCGAGCTAGATCCTGCGATAGAAAGAACCTTTCGTCGTCATCGTAGAGAGCAAAGGCGAAAGAAGAAGGAACAACAGGAGTTGAGCACACAAGAATATCTTGAAGAAGTTGCTTTTATCAAGAACTTCCAATGGATCCGCCCAGAGTCGATCCTCCTGTTGACCAACAAAATCATGGAATGAACTAGAATGGTGGAAGAATACCTCCAGCACCACCAGTTCCATCAGTGCCACAAATGGAAAATCCAATCTACATCGTAGAAGATCGAAATAGAGCAATAAGGGATTACGCCTTACCAGTTTTTCAAACTTTGAATCCAAGAATACTTAAGCCACCAATAGAAGCACCGCAGTTTGAGTTGAAGCCAGTGATGTTTCATATGCTCAACACTATGGGCCAATTTTCAGGACTTCCAAGCGAAGATCCTCATAAGCATATTAAACAGTTTTTATGAATTTGTAGTTCATTCAAAGTTACAGGAGTTCCAGAAGATACGTTGAAACTTAAACTTTTTCCTTTTGCGTTACAGGGAGATGTAGAGGCGTGGTTCAATTCATTTCCATCAAAATCCATCATATCTTGGAATGATTTAGCAGAAAAGTTCTTAGAGAAGTTTTTTCCTTCCAATAAGAATACAAAATATAGAGCGGAGATCATTGCTTTTAGACAATCCTATAATGAGCATTTGGATGCAGCATGGGATTGATTCCAGAAGGTAGTCCAAAAGTGTCCTCATCATGGTTTGCCTGCTTGCATTATCCTTGAGCATTTCTATAGTGGGCTTGATCAAGCTTCGAAAGCCTTAGTCAACGCATCTGCAAATGGATCCTTCTTGAAGAAGTCTTCGAAGGAAGCACATGATATTTTAGATACCATAACCACAAATAACCGACATTGGGGAGAGAATGAAATGACCATTTTGAAGAATCCAGTTAAAGCTGTACACACGGAATCAAATTCTACCATGCAAGCTCAGATCAATGCTATCCATAACATGTTGAAGAATTTGACCATGGGAAATCAAGCGAATATTGCTCCCGTGAATGCTATCTCTTCTCCATGTTGTGATATTTATAATGAGGAACATATTACAGATTATTGTCCATTAAACCCCGATTCTGTTTTCTATGTAGGACAACAAGGAAACCAGAACCGTTGGAATCCATATGCAGCTACCTACAACCCAAGATGGAGACAACATCCGAATTTCTCCTGTGGAAGGAAAGCTAGTACCAGCAATGTCGGTGCAAACCAGTTTTGAAAACTTTCGATGGGATTCAATTCTCAACCTACACAGCAGCAACAGTAGAAAAATTTCTAGCCAACACAAGTTCAGAACACTAATCAAGAGTCAAATTTAGAGGCTCTAATGGAGGAGTATGATAGCACCTGATTCGTGCTATTTTATTACCTCTAATCTAAGCTTGTTAGAAGAATTTTATGCTTTAATTGTCTTAATTTTTGGTACTTTGATTATAGGTGACATTAGTGTTAGCTTTACGAGCTTCAATCATACTATATGTTTTGATGATAACAAACTTTAATTTACTAATTATTTTAGTGTTTAAAGTGTTCATAATTTAGATCTTGGAAAGACGATTCCAACGCAACTTGAATTTCTCGAATCGGAGTTCAAATGAGAAAGTTACAAGAAAAAGAAGATTGGAAGAGAAAATCCTACGTGGCAGTGACACGACACCGTGATGACGTGGCATCTGACGTAGCGGATAACATGGCACACAACGGTCAAAATTTGATGACATGGAACTCCAAACGATCACCTTTACTGATGTGGCAGATGACGTGGAGAACGTGGATCAATAACAATGTGACACGTAGCAGCAGATTTTAATAATAATTAAAAAAATTCCAAAAAAATGGGAAAATATTCTAAAAAATACTACTTATCTTGGAGAGCATTTCAACCATTTTCGAGAAATTTTTTAGCTTCATATTTTCATTTTCCTTCATCCAAATTTCTCCATAAATTCATCAATTACACCTCATTCAAATTTGAATTCTTTCCAAATTTCATATCCTTTCAAATCCCTATTTTATTCTCAAAATCTCCTAATTTCAATCTTTCAAATTTTATTTTTAAATTCAAAATTATTTCCTTTCTCATTAAATCAAATCTCCACCATCCATTTTGAATTTAATCCAATAGCCAAAATTCAATTTCTCCATATATAAATTGAGCCATTATTTTTTCCTCCAACACACACTCAATTGATCAAATTTAAGCCTTCAAGTCTTTTACTCTCCTTCTAAAAAATCCTCCCATATTCTTAATTCGACCTATTTCAATTTTGTGAGGAGTTTTTGATTGAGAATTGTGAGTGCACTTATTTGTGTGTATCTTGTCTTGAAGAGGTATTTTATTTTGTGAGGTTCTTTTCTTCTTTTATTTATTATTGGGAACTTGTAATAAGGTGTGGGTGCACCTTGGGAATTGAGTGAGTGGTTTAATCCTGAACCCGAAAAAGAATTTGTAGTGGCTTGATCCTGAACCCGGTTAAAAGGATCATAGTGGTTTGATCTTGAACCCGTTTAAAAAGATCGGTATAGGTTGGGTCCTGAACCTGTAAAAGGATCGGTAGAGGTTTACTCTTGAACCTGGAAAAAGAGTCGGTTTGGTTCTCACCCGTAAGAGAGTCGTTGTAGTAAAATACCCTAGAAGGAGTCTTGGGGAGTGGAGTAGGGATTTCCGAACCACTATAAAATTTTTCGGTGTTATCTCTTTCTCTCTACTAGTTTAATATCCACTATTTTATTTTTATGAGTAGATTGCATGCCTAGGAAAATTGTCAAATATTTCTTGTATATTTTAGAGTGCTTATTAAATTAGTTTAAATTAAATGAAGTTAGTTTAATTTAGCAAAAAGAAAAAGCTTTAAATTTTATTAAGCAACCCTATTCACCCCCCTCTAGTGTTGTCATACGATCCTTCAATTAGGAGCCAACCACACAAATTGGTGTTAATTCGGGCCAATTAAGGAGTTTTGGAGTCATCTCGAAGTTCTTGGACGAGGAGGAGGTGAAAAGACCCAAATGGATCAAAGCGGGCCTGAAGAACTACACCAAGAGTCAAAAGGTTGAAACCCCATACAGAGAAAGACCGAGACAAACCGAGAAAAAAGTCAGCAAGGCTGGAATAGGTCGACGTCCGCCGACCCTGGAGTCTCGATGCCGACACGATTTTGATATGGAGTGGAATATCCGTAGCGTCTCGACACTGATTTCTAGCGTCTCCACGCTACGATGTTTATTATAAATATAGGGCTTTAGTTTAGTCCGCCGTTAGCTTAGAATTTTCAATTTTCATTGTATTCAACACGTTTCTCTTTTGTATTTCTTTATTTCTTTGATTCCTACACTGATTTGTTAACCCGAGACTTCCCTTGGATTATTTTCTCTTGTCATCTATTGTGGAAGTTGGATTAAAGTTGTTGTTCATTGTTGAAGAAAATGGCAAAGCTTTGTGGTTTTATTGTGGTTTCATCATTGGATTAAAGTTGTTGGAATTTATTAATTAAAAAAAAAAACAAAACAACAAAAACAAAGAAAATGAAAAGGAAGTTGAAGGAAATAAAAGGAAAGACAAGAAAAGGAAAGGAAAAAGGGGAAAAAAAGAAGAAAATGGAAAAAAACAACACTTTTGGTGCTAATGTTTTAAAGGTAAACTCCATCACCGCCAAGGATTTATTTCAGCCATTTTCTCCATCATTTCCATCAGATTTTCAGAGCAATTCGAGAGAGAGAGTGAAGGAAGAGGAAGAAGAAGTTTGCTGCAGGTCTAAAGTTGAAGAAGAAAGGAAAAGCTCATGCAAGTGCAACCATGGCAGAATCTGGGTTCAACCTGCCTATCTCTGGTTTTTAATTTGGTTTGAGCTACACAAGAAGAACTAAGAGATGAGGCCTGACTTTCTTGAAAGTTAATTCATTTTCTAACAAATTTCATGAAGGTAGCTTGAGCTAAATCTAATGTTAAGTTAATGGTTTTTGAAAAGGAAAACAAAGCACAAAATTTTCGTGCAAATCAGGAGGATCTCTGGTTTTCTCTGGTTTTTCGAGCATTCTGGGGTATACCAGTTGAATTAGAAGCTCAATTGGGTATAGTTGGAAATCTTATTCAATTTGATATAACTTTCATGAGGAATTCGTGAGCCAAAAATGACTAGAAGTAGGTTTAATTTCAGGAGAAAAGTAGAGGGTAGTAGAGAAGCACAAATCTGGTTTTGTTATGTTCGGGCGATTTCTGGGAACATCCGTTGGGAATCTCGTTTTCATTCCTTCAGGTAAGTTGTAGAGGGTTCCCAAATGAAGAGTTTGATATATAGGACACTAATGTTGGTCAAGTATTGAGGAAGTTATGAGTGTTGGAAGTTAGGGTAGTGAATTTGGAAAATTTGGAAAAAGGATGTAAAGTGTGATTTTAATTCTAGAGTTTAGAATTCATGAGCATAGAAAGACAAGACTATTTATGGTTCTGATGCTCGGTTTTGGTTGTTTGACAGGCCAAGAGGAAATAGGTTGAGTCTACAGACTAGGGAACTAGCCAAGACTGTGAGTGACAAAACGAATTTCGAAAATGATTTCTATACTGTTGTTTATGCTTAAATGGTTTACATGCTTGAAAATGAACTTATGAATGTTACATGATTTCTATGAATGGTTTCAAGCATAAGTTTTGAGCTTAGATTTTCTAATGAGATTTATATATGATCACGTGATTATTGACTTTCTGAAAAGTAGTTGAAACGATATCATTTTAAGCAAAGTATGTTTTAGCGAGTATTGTTTAAGATTTTCAGTTTTCCACGAGCAAGCTGAGTATGCTTGAGTTTTACGAAAGATAAAGATAAGCAGGCATGTTTTAATGTTTTCATGTGGTTTTCTGAGACTTTTATTGACTACATGACTAAGATATTGAGCCCGAGGCTATATGGTACCGTGTGTACACAGGTTATATTCCGTTGTTGACGTTGACTGTACTCCGTGACAACGATGCTGTCGTGAGTGTTGGGCGGGCCCCACTACGACAAAGACGATGGGAGTGTTGGGTGGGCCCCACTACATCGTAGAGCTAGTAAACGTTGGTTGTACTGGGCGTGCCCTACACAACGTTGATTTGTCATGTTAGTTAAAATGTTTTAGATACTTGATATGGCTTGCTAGATTTTAATGACGTACTTACGAAATATTTGAACATATTTATCGTTACATGTTTATGTTTAACGCTTTTATTGAACATATTTATTCGTTTAAAGGTTTATCACGTGTTCTGATGTGCGGATTTACAGTTTTAAATTTAGTCACTCACTGGGCTTCGTACACTAAAAGAAATATCAGATACAATAGCTTACGAAAAAAGCAATAAAAGACGTATTATAGCCTTTTTCGAAGGTCCTGACAGTCTGAGACTTTTTATAGCGTTTTTGTATAGCTATGGTGGATGCTATAATAGAGTATGAAGGTATAGCTTATACACATTGCTATGACAACTTTTTATAGCGTTTTTTGTTAAAGCTGTAATATGTTTACATAGCTAAAATATTGTGCTATCTTTAACATATAATAACATTTTTTTAATGCTATAATAAAGTATTTATAGCTTTAATATTATCCTATAACAAAATTATTTAGTGTTCCCTAATTATTATAATTATGGTAATAAACTTTTGATAGCATTTCTTTTTTGCTATGTAAATTTTGTTATAGCTTTTACTCATGGCTATAAAAGGTAGAATCTTTGTTTTCAACAATAATTTTTTTGTTGCTAAAATTTAATTCATTTTATAATTTAAATATCATTTAATTGACAAAATTTTTAAAATTTTACTTCAAGTGCTCATTTTTAGTTAAATCCACACACAAGAAATACTTCATAGCACATTAAATACCATGACATGTAATTCATAATTGAAATTTCATAATCTATTTGCATTACAAAATAAGGTATTTAATAATTTCCTAGAATAAACAAGTTATCCAAAAGATACAAGTTGAGAATTTACTGAATGTAATTTCCAACAATATATATCAGTTCACAAAATACAAAATTCACCAAAGGTTTAAAATTATAGTATCACATAGTTGAGTTGTCATCTTTGATCCTTTTGCATGACTAATGTATCATTTCATTCACCTACATAAATATATATAAAAAATATATATAAATATATGATTATGTTAACACCAATAATAGTGACGTAAGTAAATAAAGAAATTGTTTAATAAATGTAAATAAATAAACATAGAAGATAACATACTTGCAGTAGCATTTGAAAGTTCTTCACTTGGTTCAACCTATAATAATTTGAGATAAAACATAATTTTGAGTACACTCAAAAAAGAAAAAAAAATATATGAACTTGAGGTAACTTAATAAAAAAAACTTACTTGTTTCTTTATAAATAATGACATCATTGATTTCATTTCTATCATTTCCTCCTTCAATGAGTTGATCAAAAGTTGAATCGTCAATGAGTTGGACGACAAACACTAATTAAGAAAAGAGGAATATCAGTTTTTCACTAAGTGTTTTGTGACTAAGAATACAAAAAGATACAATATTAAAGGAGTACAAGGACTTGGTGGTTTGAGAGCATGTTTTTATTTTCTAAACGCTCTTAAAAGAAAAAGTGTTTTTAAGAAAAACACTTTTCTTTTTTAGAGAGGTGACCTAAAACACACCCTATACAAAAGTGTTTTTGAAAAAGGTCAACGGTACTTAAGGTTCATTTTGAGATAAGCCTTGGTTAGTGCTTTAGGCTCAAGTGCTTGATTAGAAAGCACATTGAAAATCCTTGAGCAAACATATTTAGTCATATTACCCTTTGAGATGCTACAAAAAATTCGGCAGCATAACGACATAAATCTACTTAACCCAAAATTTATAACCTACTAAAACAATAACATAACGCTAAATAATGTCACAATGCAATTACAAGTCAGACCTCGTAACTGTTGGGTTTTATGCCCTAAAACTCGTAGATAGTGAATGTAACCGTTGACCGAATATTAATGAAATAATATTGATATATATTTTTCCATTAAATGTTATTAGTTATTTTATATTTTTCTTTGCCTAAAATAACCTTAATCAAATAAACTAGACATCCTAGGCTGATATGAGTCTTGAACTATATGTAGCGACATATGGGGATCACTGTTCAAGAAACAACCTAAAGGGTCTATAGTATAGGGATAAGACTGGGTGCCTTATCCTGGTGACACTATGGATGCGGCCCACTTTGTATTTGATAAAAACGCTATGATCCAACTCGTTCGTGTAGGAGACATGCGAGTGGGGGTATCCTATGCAATGAGTTTGCATAAGACCGGACCACGAAATAGTAACCACTGGTTATAACACCGTTAACTAGTTGGTTTTCTATTTCACTAGGACGACTTAGACAACTTGGTCTTAATCTTGAGTTGATTATGGACTCCTACTCATGAGAGATTGTCCTTTGATTTGTATGGGTGAGAGTGACCAATACGCCGACTCAATAAGCCGAGTGGGGAGCTGGGAACATAATCATACAAGATGGAATTCACTCCTTCCCGACTTTAGGGAAGTAGATGAGTGTTCCCTTAAGTGGTGACTCCGAGTCTTGAACAAAGGGCCCCACCCTCTCAATGGCACGAGAGGGTTTTCTGTTTGATGGTTGGACCACAAACAGGCTGTTCATTAGAGGAGAACTGGTACTTAAGGAAATAGTAGTAACCCAGGGGTAAAATGGTAATTTGACCCAATTGGTGTTACGGACACTAGTGAAGGACTAACTAGTCGTTATTGGTCTATATCCGTGGACACAAAAAATATGTCTGCAGTTAGAAGAGTGCAACTGTGAGTCTATAGTGGAATGTACACACAGTTAACGAATATTGATTAATTTGGCTAATGAGTTCGACCAATTAATCTCACATCGTTGGAGCTTCTAATCTGCAGGTCCATTAGGTCCCACTGGTAGCTCATAAAGTAATTTGAGGCAACTAAGTAATAAATGTAAATTGAAAGTGTTCAAATTACTAAGGGAAATAATATAATATAAATTGATATATTATTATGAGAGAAATTAATATTTGAAGAAATTCAAATATTAATATAAATTTGAGTCACATTAAATTTATGGAAGTTTGAAAGAGTTCAAATATGAATTAATTAATTTTAAGGCCTAAAATCTATTTGGGCAATTAATTAATTCAAGGCCGAAAATTAAATATGTGATATTTAATTGGTGGTTAATTAATTAAAAAATTAATTAATCAGGAACTAATCAATTATGGAAATAATTAATCATTTAAATGATTAATCATTTATGGAAATGATCTAATCACTTATGGAAGTAATTAGTCATTTCTGGAAAGATTAATCAATTATGGAATTGATTAAATAAGGAATAAGATTGAATCAATTTTGGAAAAGATTGATTTAATTGAATATTTTATTCATGACCACTCTTCTATATGTAGAACACTAGACCTAATTGGTTTAGTAGTTCACTTGCTCTTAGACTCACAAGACTAGACCCTAGAATTATCTCTAGCCTCCCTCTTAGAGAAAGACTCCCACAAGTCTTTTGCCTCCTAGACTTAGAGACATACCGGTGTAACCTCTATGGTTATTGTGTCTTTGAAGAAGAAATTTCCAGCGAAGAAACTACAAGAATGTTGTTGCGTTTTCGTTCGTTGAAGCGTCGTTGGCGAAGAACGGTCAAGTCTACAACGAAGGTTTGAAACGGTTCTTTCCCGTTTCTTTAGAAAAGTATGAAAATAAATTTATATTTAATTTTCTAGCATGTTTATATCAATTTCCAGCAACTTTAAAGCATGTTTAAAGTTTATTTTGCCTTTTCGTAACGATATTTTAATGTTAATTAATATATGACGTAAGGTCCTCTCGATGCGCTTCCGCTGTGCCGGGATTTCATCCCCTTCAATTGGTATCAGAGCCATCGTTATCCCTATTAATTGATATTAAAATTTGTGATAGGCTCTAATAGGTGGGATTTATGCATAATGTATGTTCGGTTTGCATTGAACTGTTTAGGTTAATTTTATGACCATAAATTTTATTTTTATGTGATTTTGATCATGTAAGGGCTCGATTTTTCTGGTATTTTATGGAAAATCGAGTCCTATGTAAGTTTGGGTCTAGATTAGTTTATTATGAGATGAAAATCAGAGAAATCGAGACAAAAACGGAGGCCAAAACCGAGAACAACGTTGCTGTCTTGCCCAGAATATGCTCCCAGACGTAACAGCGTCGGGACGCTGTTCACAAAGCGTCTCGACGCTATCTCGATACTGCAGGTGCTCAGGTAAGAAAATCACACAGCATCGAGACGCTACGTTGCAAGCGTCTCGACGCTGTGACGATGCGACATGACCTAGGGTTTCAAGAAGGCACGGTTCAAGCAGTTTTGGGCGGTTCGGTTCGTGGACTGGACCAGTTCGGCTGGGCTGGGACCTATTTGGTTCGGTTCAGCTAATTTTTGGTTTGGTTCGTGATTTTGGAGGCCGGTTCGAGGTTGTTCGGGGTGGTTCGTGCTGTCTAGACAAAATTTTGGAGCTGCAGAAGGATCTTAGGATAGAATTTAGCTAAAATTAATGTAATTTAATGATTTATTTTATCCTAGGGGCAAAAAATTAACCAGTTCTATTGCTATTTATAAGTTTTATGGATGTCATATAGAATTTATTAATCCCACCTTAGGTTATAAACATGTTCATGCATTTATTTATATATTATAAATTGTTATAATGCATATTTTAAATGCATGGAATTGTTTTCATATTTTTTAATATAAGTGTATATTAATTATATGAAAAAATAATAAAGCTTGAAGCATGTCATTACTTAGATTAATTATAAATAGTTATGTTTAATGTGATGAATGCAGCATGCTTGATTGATTTTCTTGATTGGCTTATAATTGTTATATTAAAAGAAAATCAATATTGCATGAAGCATGAAACATCCATAGTTATTAATATAATTGTTATATCATTCATGCGATGCAATTAGTATGGTTTAATTATTTAATTTGAATGAGATTATTGAATGTATTAAACCCTAGATTCTTGATTATAGGATTAATCATTAAAATTTGAAATAGTTCTTTAATATTAATGATTAGAAACCGTCAATCTATAATCAAGAATTGCATGCAAACATACGATCATAGGATAAATTGGATTAATTTTAAATTGTATAAAATTAATTAGACCTAGATCAGTTTCTAATAGGATTAGAATTATTTCTTACTTAGAATTAAAAATAATTTTAATTGACTAAGTAGGAAAAACATTGCTATAATTATAAGGGAACTCCACCGGTAAAGTTCTGTCTAAGGCTGGGGGTATTTAAGTTGACGGTTTACGGAACACCTCCTACCTGGGAACTGACGCGGAATACCGGAGTTGAATTAATCATAGTTAAATGTTAGCATGCAATGTCACTAGGTTTGTTAAAAGTATTTAATACACCTAGATCTTTAGAGTAAAGACCTTACATTACTGTGGTTGTAAGGGAACTCTCTCGGTAAAGTTCTGTCTAAGGCTGGGGGTACTTAAGATGACGGTTTACGGAACACCTCCTACCTGGGAACTAACCCGAACCTTGAGTTGAATTAACCATAGTAATGTTGACTTGCAATGTTGGGTTTATTAAAAGAAGTTTAATTCACCTAAAACATTGCGGTTGAATCCTTTCCATAACTGTTATAATAGGATCAAACTTAGATAGATCGACTTAGCCAAATTTTATCTAAGTTAAACAACCCTAAATTAACCTTAGGACATTTTCAGTGGGAGGAAAATTACAAAACGAGATTTAAATCAAGTTTTGCTCCTACGTCCCTATATTCACAATGTGAGGTTCATGCTCGGCTTTGTGTCACCTTAGAAGCGACCTCCCTTCGAAAAGTGTTTTCATGAATCAATAACAAGGTGAATGGGAAAAATGTCTAGAGTAAGTGGGAGCGGGACACGTGTCAACGTATCCCTTGGTCTCCCCCCTAGTTCGCACCGTGAGAGTCCTATGATCCGCTTGCAAGTTGTCTTGGCGCAACCATCCCTTCGGAGGGCCTGATCATAGGATTCAGAACATTGTGAACTCCTGAATAGGATAGGAACTCTTAGGCTAATTACCAACAGTTGTCTTTCCCTTCGGTAGCCTGTTGGTGTGATGGTTCGTCAGTATGCTTAACAAATTAATAACAATTTGCCGTAGATATGTATCAACCCAAGTATAAATTGACAAAATCAAGTAGTACCTGGTGAGTCCAGGGTCGAATCCACAGGGAAGGTTTATTTGCAAAGTTTTAATAATATTTAATGATCTAAACTTGAAAACGTGTGATATTATATAAAAGAATAAATAAGAGAGTTGGTAAGCTTAAAAAAAATAAACTTTACAGAAAGTAAATCATGCAACAAGAGTGAAAGGAAAAGTATTAAGGAGAATAGTATCAAGGCTGTTGCGATTGCAACCTCATGCGTTTATAAGAACCTTGTAACGCATACTTTGGTTAATTGATCCATTAATGCCTAAGTGAGAAAAAATCATAAGTTTCCCTTCCGGTACTCCTTCTGCGTTTGGCATAAAACTATCAATTGGTTGTTTAGCTAGTTCATGCGTGGGGCTTAGTTCTCTAATACTTACAAGGGATTATGTTAGTCTTAACGCAATCAAAGCTCATGCATGCACTATCTTTTAGCGGTAGTATTTTCATGATACCAAGACTACATGTCATGCGCTAACTTGTTCTACTTAGAGATGTCCGCATGCATTACCTGTCAGGGATTTAGCATACTACTACAACATCCGGCTGACCAAACGGGAATTAGTAATGAAAATATTATCGCAACTAAGTAGAAGGCAATTAATGTTTCATTTAAATCAAAATATGCGCTTACAAAATATACTTATCACCGCATGAGGTGCTTGCGCTTAGCCTTGAAGATGAAAATTAGCTCATGCGAGCAAAACAATACATCATGCAATAATACATTGCAAACGCAAGTCTACTCTTAATCACAGCTCTCTGTGATTTCTCTTTCTCTTTGATCTTCGTCCTCTACTCTCGTTCCTCAATTCTTGTGAATATGAGTTATCAGTCTTTGAGCAGGTGGCTTCTATTTATAGGCGAGGGAAGCTAACTTCTCCAAGTAATTAGCAACTTGCTTCAGTCATCATTAGCCAACTTGCCACTTTTCAGCCATTTTTCAGCCCACTTACGTTGGTTATATCACTTGGGTCAGCGTGTCCTTTCAACCATCTCATCTGTCCCTTGATCGTCAGGGGATGTGTGCCTGCGCTGAGAAGAAACTTTGGAAAACAAATGAATTAGTTGCGTTAGCACCCTATATTTTGTAATTTCTCACCGCATACATGAATATAGCCCACCGCATAAAATTATCACATTTTTCTTTCTTTTTTTGCGCTGAAGCAACCCATCTTTGCTTCTTTAGGCCTTGTTTTAGCTTAAGTTTTAAGGAGAAATAACTTGCTTTTAGCAAGTTATCAAACCCCCAAACTTAAACTATTGCTTGTCCTCAAGCAAAGCCTATTATCAACTCTGCGATGATTTACTTAGCTCTTCATTGCCTGCGATCCTAGCATCCTCTTTTCTCTTTTTCTTGCGTGCATTACTAAACAAGGTTAACTTTTGTCAAATTTCCTTCATTGCTTAAAGAAAGTTCCTTGCGCTTAGATTCTTCCTCGCGTTAACTCAGCCAATCTTCTCCTGCATGTCCTGGACGCATAGAAATTTTACTCTTATTTATATTTGTATGTTTTTTTTTTATTTTTTTATTTTTTAAGTAGGCAATTAATGAAAACAGTAGACATTAAAACGCATGCTTTCGTTTTGGCTTACCCACATTTGTGATGAAAGGTATCCAACTACGGGCATTATATTTTTTTACTGTCTTTTACGCTCATAGGATGCATTTGTCTTCGCGTAGTGACAAACTATGGGTGTCATAAATGCCCCAGGCTACAAACATGTCGCATACCTAGAGGAACGCAAACATTATTTATTTATGCGCTAACTCCCCCAAACATAAATTGGACAATGTCCCCATTGTCCCCCAAACTTACACTAGAGCGCATGGACCTTCGGAGATCAAAGCTGAGTTGCTGCAAGTCGAAAATGCGAAGGGATTTTCCTTAAGGTCTGAGGAAATGAAAACAAAGGTTAAACCAATTTAAGTAATGCGTGTAAGAAAATTAAGAAGGTCAGTTGCGTGGATTTAAAACAAAAGAGCTAATGCTGAGAATTTGCTAGATAAAGACATTATCTTAAGGTAGAAAGAAAATTGCAAGACATTATATTAATGTGTGTAAGAAAATTGCGATGAGATAAAACGGTGAGAAATATTGATGTAATGCGGTACAAAAATTTATAAAACAAGGGCGCATACATCTTAAAGGAAACAAAAAGAAAGCAAGAAAACGAAGTAAGTGCATTCTACTCCTGCGGTGGTGGTGGCGGAGGTGGTCTTGGGTTCCTCGGTGCAGATGGAGGCATGGATCTGCGCACTTGTGATGGGCCTGCGCCAGGGGGTCTTTGTTGCACAACTGGCCGTGCGAACAAGTTTGGCGTGACTGGCAAGTGGCCAAAACCTTCAGTCCATCGCATCAAGAAAAGGACTAAGGCGTTTACTCGCTGCGACAGTTCGTCTTGTTGCTTGCGCAGCAACTCCTGTTGCTGGCACATCCTTTCTTGCTGCCGGTGAGGGGCTCAACACCGTCTTGAATTATCTGCCGTAGCTCTGAAAAGATAAGGGTTGAATCTACATCAATCAGTAGATCAGCCACAGCCTGACTTGCGCTCGTAGAAGCTGTGGCTTGCGGGGTGGGGCTTGGTGCAGGAACTTCGTCATTGCGAGTGGGGCTCGGCAATGAGTCTTAAAAAATTTCCTCTGATCGCAATTCGTCGTTGAGCTGCGGAGGAGGTGTGTTCTGGACAATTGGTGGTGACGGTGGCGGAGGAGGTGGCGGTGGTGGTGGTGGTGGCAAGCTTACTTGCGGTGGTGGCAAGGATCCCTGAGGTTGGGCGCAGACAGTGCTTTCCTGCGCTGGAGGACTATATTGAGGGGTCCTTGCGGCTGGTGGTGGGTTTCTGCCTGCGGTTTGCTTGCGCCTCTTCTTCTTTTGTGCTTCAGGCGCAGGCGTAGGTTCAGTGGGTTGGGATGCGGGGGCTGGTTGCTGCGTGGTTCCTTGCAAACGCCTATCGCAGGTGCTGGTTACGCGTGCCCACCATCGGTCGTCAAAATCCTTCCGCATGGGTCGGATTTCTTCATCTGCTGCAGGCACGAGTCCTGATGCACAGCATAGACAGGTGACAAGGCCTGGGCAAAACATTGCGCCTTTAGGTTTTGCGGCAGTCTGGCGCAAAGTTTCGACGAGGATCTGGCCCAAGTCGATTGGGGTTCCCTTCATGATGCAATAAACGAGAATCACCCGTTGAAGGCTCAATGTGGCATCATGCGTTGTGGCCATGATGCGATTCTTCACCCAATGCATCCAGCAGGTGGCCTCAAAGTCGAGCAGCTGCGACTTCAGGGTCCTCACAGTGCTGTGGCCGTCCCACTTGGCTCCAGGTCGGGCCACCGCAAGGAGGACTGCGCTCAGGAAGTCATCGTCGAGGCAGTCGAGGAGGGCATTCCCTTCTGCGTTTGGGATGTCTCGCAGCTCGTACACATTGTTGATGCATGCGGAAGAGAATGCGGTTGCATGGCCTCTCACTAAAACTTTGTCAATGATTGGTTGTCAGAGTGTTTGGTATTTTAATAAAGGATTATCGTAGATTTTAATCAATCCAAGTATAAACTGACAAAATCAAATAATACCTGGTGAGTCCAGGGTCGAATCCACAGGGAAGGGATATTCACAAAGTTTTTAACAATATTTACTGATTGAAACTCAAAACATATAATATTATTTTAAGGAATAAACAAGAGAGTTGATATGATTGAAAAGTAATATCTTGCATAAAACAAAACATGCAATGAGAGTTAAAGGGAAAATCACAATGAGAATGGTATCAATACTTTTGCGGTTACAGCCTCATGCGTTTATAAGAATCTTGTATGAAGGTGTTCATATAACACATGCGGAAGCAATTTTAGGATCGGAGGCACTTAACTACATCAATTTTAGAAAATGAAACCATGCTGTCCAAATACCGTAAGGTGAGAGCAGAATTTTTACCAACCTTTTGGAGACCGATTCAACAACTCCCTTTGATTCCTTTGATCACGAACGGTGTGTGGACCACCTTTAGTGTCTTCCCTACTATTCTCCGGGCCAAGAACGACTTGTGGGAGTCTATAGAGATAGGGAATGGGAAGGGAATGCTTGAAGGTTCAAGCACTAGAGAGATATATGGAGATGAGTGAGTTTGAGACCAAAATCCAGCAGCATAACAATATGGAAAATGGCTCTACCTACTTTGAATCTGATTCATACTCCTTATATAGACATCTTCCATGCAAAGAGAAGCCTCATGACACTAGACACATGGTGAAATTGCAACTCAAAGTGGATTCTAGGTGTTTAATTCACAACACATGCAACTAGGGCATGGTTGTGTTGTTTTCCACTATGCATCAACATGCAAGAGTGGGAATGCCACTAAATCCACTTAAAATTGAATCTAAATTCTCAATTTTCAGCTTGCAATTCATTCCTATTTCAATTCAAAATTGAAATTGATTTCTAGGCAATTAATTTGTACAATTCCAAGTAATTTTTACATGATTAATCCAATTAATCTTTATCACCTAGTGCCATGAATTATATATGATTCCTAATACAAATATATTGTATTCAAAACACTTTTAAATACTCCATCTCTCATTTTCTAATTTAATTCATAATTAAATTATTGTGTCAAACACAATTTACGATAATACCCGTTTTCCCGATTTTGAACGATTCAAAGCTTCCTATCTTTTTGTTCTAGGCTTTGTTTCGATATGAGCTAGTAGGGGGACCTAATGGACCTATAGATCATGGGCTCCAACGATTCGAGGCTAACCGACTAATCTCATTATCCAAGCTAGCCAACATTCGTTAACTACCGGGACACTCCACTATAGCCCGATAGTTGCACTCCCCTCACTATAGATATATTTCCGTCCATTTGATTTAACCATAATTAGTAAGTCGATCCTTCACAGGTTGTTCGTATCTATAGCTAGGTCAAAAAGCCGTTTCACCCCTATAGTACTTCTAGTTCCTCAAGTCCCACTGATCCTCTAATGAACAATTGGTTTATGGTCCAACCAATAAACCGAGTCCCTCTCGGGCCAATGAGAGGGCGGGATCCCTTTGTTCAATCCCCGGAGTCAGCACTTAAGGGAACAACCTCTCTACTATCCCTAATTCGGGTAGGAGTGAATTCCTTCTTGCACGACTATGTCCCCAGCTATCTACCCGTTCCTATCCCTGAAATGGGAGGCTTATTGAGTCGGCGATACTGAGCCACTCTCACCTATGCAGATCTAATGATAAGTCCGAATAAACAGGAGTTCATAGTTAGCTCAGGATTAAGATCGAGTTACCTAGGTCATCACATGAAATAGTCAGTCTCGTCAGTAAACGGTGTTATAAAGCGAGAGCGACTTATTTCTTGGTCCTGGTCTTATGCAAACTCATTGCATAGGACGCCCCCACTCGCATGTCTCTACATGGACGATTTAGGATCACATCGTCTATACCATCTATAAAGCGGGCCGCGTCTCATAGTGTCCCCAGAATAAGGTACCCAACCCTATCCCTATACTATAGACCGTTTTGGCTATTACTCAAGCTTGATCCACTTTTATGTCTCTACATAAAGCTCAAGTGTTTATCCTATAGCCATGGATCTTAGTTTATTGGATTTGAGTTATTATATGTGCAATTTACTTCATTCAGTAATAACTTTACTGAATTAATCTCGATAACACCTTTATCGAATAAGTATATAATTCGTTTAACATTCACTATCTACGAGTTTTAAGACACCAATCCCAACAATCTCCCACTTGAACTAAAACTCTAGTTTAGTGGGATGTACTATAATCTATAACAGCAGTGGGTGAATAAATACTTGTATTAATAACAAAGTAAAAATACAATAAACTAGGGCATCTAAATACCCAGTATACTGAGGCATCGATATACCGGTTACAATTCTCCCACTTGACCTAGATTATTTCTCGTACATTTCTCGCAGACCTAGACCTTCTAGATGACTCTCGAACACTTTAGCCGTGAGAGCCTTCGTGAATGGATCAGCAATGTTGTGCTCCGACGCTATCTTCGTGACGATCACGTCTCCTCGGTGCACAATCTCCCTGATGAGATGGTATTTCCTTTCGATGTGCTTGCCTCTCTTATGGCTGCGAGGTTCCTTTGAGTTTGCAACTGCGCCGCTATTATCACAATACAAGGTGATAGGCAGATGCATATTCGGAATGACTTCTAAGTCAGTTAGGAACTTCCTGAGCCATACTGCCTCTTTTGCTGCTTCGCAAGCGGCTACATATTCGGCCTCCATGGTCGAGTCTGCAATGCATCCTTGCTTGATGCTGCGCCATACTATTGCTCCTCCATTTAGAGTGAATACTAACCCCGATGTAGATTTCCTCGAATCTTTATCGGTTTGAAAGTCAGAATCAGTGTATCCTGTAAGGATCAAATCCTTCGAACCATACACGAGCATATAGTCCCTCGTTCTCCTTAGATATTTGAGGATACTTTTAACGGCTGTCCAGTGATCGAATCCTGGATTTGATTGATATCTACTGACAATCCCTACTGCATAACAAATGTCAGGCCTTGTACACAACATGGCATACATTAGGCTACCTACTGCAGAGGCATAGGGAAAACGTCTCATGTCCTCAACTTCTTGAGGTGTCTGAGGACACTGTTCCTTAGACAAAATAATTCCGTGCTTGAAAGGTAATAGTCCTTTCTTAGAATTTTGCATTTTATATCTAACCAACAATTTGTCGATATAAGACGCTTGAGACAGGGCTAGAGTTTTGTTCTTTCGGTTTCGAACAATTTGGATCCCTAGAACAAATTATGCCTCACCCAAATCTTTCATTTGGAATTGAGTTGCTAGCCATAGTTTAATGTCAGTTAGATAACCTACATCATTTCCGATGAGTAGGATATCATCTACATACAGTACTAAGAAAGCTACGGAGTTGTTGATGATCCTTTTGTAAACACAAGGCTCATCAACGTTTTGTTCAAAGCCATAAGATTTGATCGCAGTATCAAATCTCATATTCCAGGATCTAGATGCTTGTTTTAATCCATAAATGGATCGTTTAAGCTTGCAAACTTTTTGCTCTTGATCCTGAGCTATGAACCCCTCTGGCTGAGACATGTAGATACTTTCTTCAAGATTACCGTTCAGAAAGGCAGTCTTGACATCCATTTGCCATATTTCATAATCGTAAAACGTGGCAATGGACAAAAGTATCCGGATCGACTTTAACATGGCAACAGGGGAGAAGGTTTCTTCATAGTCAATCCCCTCCCGCTGGGTAAAACCCTTTGCCACAAGTCGTGCCTTAAAGGTCTATACCTTTCCAGCAGCGTCTCGTTTTCTCTTGTAGATCCATTTACACCCTATGGGTCTAACCCTTTCAGGTTGATCTACAAGATCCCATACTGAATTAAAATGCATGGACTCGATTTCCAAGTCCATGGCTTTAATCCACTCGTTCTTGTCAACATCATCCATTGCCTGTTTAAAGGTTAATGGATCCTCGATTCCGTCATAAGGTATGACGACTGGAGTTTCAGTTAAACCCAAGTAGCGATCAGGTTGTCTAACAACCCTCCCACTACGTCGAGGTTCTCTTATTTCTTGAGAAGGACGCGATTGACTCGAGGTGCCAACATCATCAACAACTCTTGTTGATGTTTCTGTAGCTTCGTTAGATAGTTCACTTAATACGACTTTACTTCGTGGCTTGTGTTCTCTGAGGTGGTCTTCTTCTAGGAATGTAGCATTTGTCGATACAAGTACTTTATTTTCCTCAGGAACGAAGAAGTATCCACCTCTCGTTTCTTTGGGATAGCCTACAAATAGGCAAAATCTAGAACGAGGCTCCAATTTCTTTGGGTTTGCATCTAGCACGTATGCAGGGCATCCCCAAATTCTGAAATGTCGTAAACTAGCTTTACGACCTTTCCAGAGCTCAAACGGTGTTTCAGAAACACTCTTTGATGGAACTACGTTTAAGATATAAACCGCAGTTTCTACTGCATATCCCCAAAACGAGTTAGGCAACTGAGCATAACTCATCATCGAACGAACCATGTCCAACAAGGTTCTGTTTCTCCTTTCTGATACACCGTTTTGCTGAGGTGTACCAGGGGCTGAGAGTTGGGACGTAATTCCATGCTTTATCAAATAGTCTTGAAAACTTGAGTCCATATACCTCGATCGGATCGAAGTGTTTTTATCGTCTTACCTAATAGGTTCTCAACCTCAGCCTTGTACTCTTTGAACTTTTCAAAAGCCTCGGACTTATGATGCATTAGGTAGAGATAGCCATACCTCGAATAATCATCAATGAAACTGATGAAATATTCATACCCTCCTCGAGCTCTAATGTTCATTGGTCCACAGAGGTCCGAATGAATGAGCTCTAGGGGTTCTTTGGCACGATAACCTTTTTCCGTAAAAGGTCATTTTGTCATCTTGCCCTCAAGGCATGACTCACAAGGAGGCAACGAGTCGTCTTCTAACTTGTTTAGAAGTCCACTCTTGACCAATCTCCCAATCCTATTGAGGTTGATATGGCCTAACCTCAAGTGCCAGAGATAGGTATCTTGAGAAACTCTTCGCTTTTTAGGTTGAGTCTCAACGGTTTTAAACATCTCATGATTTAAAATAGCTTTAGACTCAATTGGTCTCAAAACATACAATTTATTCTTCAAGTTTGCAGAGCAAACATCAATACCTCTTTTAGTTATGAATGCTTCATTAACAGAAAAATAAATTGAGTAACCTTGTTCTAATAAACAAGATAAAGAAATCAAATTTCTTTTAATTTTTGGAACTATGTATACATTATCTAATATCATGTAACGTTCCTTGGTGAAGAATAAGTTTACATCTCCCACTGCAATAGCCGAGATGACTTCTCCTGTTCCAACTTTAAGAGTCATCTCTCCAGCTATTAGCTGTTGCCAGGAACTCATTCCTTGAAATGAAGAACATACGTGATTAGTGGCACCTGAATCGAGTATCCAGGCAGAATCGTCGTTTTCCACTAAACACGTTTCCAAGACTAATAAATCGCATTTAGAGTCGTGGATCATGTTTTTCTTGGCTATGCAGTTAGTTTGAGGACATTCCTCAGTTGAGACCAAACCTAAATTCTTTGCCACGTGTTTAGCGTTTAAGCAAGTATTCTTAGTCGTATGTACTAAACCGTTTAATTTGGCATTTGACAAAGCACATACGTTTTTCGACATATTGCTGAAACAAACAAATTAATCTCTATTAGAAACATGCACTAAACCCATTAATCACATTTATCCAATCAGATTTAGCAAAAGCAATCATCGACCCATATATACAATTGATTTATTTTGCAACGATACTTCAGGGGTTTAGAATAACCGCTACCGTAGGGCAGTCAGCTACTCCTCCTCTGAATCGAGACAATCTCGGTCAAATACTATTCCCAGAATAACTCTTACTCCAATAGTTATCAGCTAACGTTAATTTGGTCAAGATCATCTTGTAAGTGTCACCCATCATTTTCAGATCGCAGAGGACGACCCCAACAATGCCACCGTAGGGAAGAGCTAATGTTGGGAATGGCCCTAGGAAACCCTATCCATTTCTGGAGTTTGTGTTGTTCCGAATCCCATGCGCAAGCCCTCCGTAGGGTGATCGCTCCCAGGGCGACTCGCAGGCAGCGCATAGGAATCTCACGGTGCAACCTAATGATGGAGACCGCAGGATACGTTTGACACGTTTCCTTCTCCCACTTACTATGAACACTTTCCCCATTCACCTTGATATTAACCCATGCAAACACCATCCGTAGGGGGACGCTCCCAGGGCGCCTCGAGGCCAAGCATGGATCTCACGGTGTGAACTCAGGGGGACGTGAGAGTAGAAACTTAATATGAATATTTCGTTTCTATATTTTTCCTCCCACTAAAGTGTTGTAAAGTTTTAGGGTCTTATTACTTAGGTAAATTCCGGCTAAATGAATCTATCTAAGTCTATGCCTTATTAAACAAGGTCTTTACACTAAATGTCTAGGTGATTAAACACTTTTAATAACCTAGTGACATTGCATGCTAGTAAGACTATGGTTAATTCAACTCAGGTTCCGAACCATTTGCCGGGAGAGTTCCCTTATAACCAAGGTCTTATGTCCTACTTACTCGAATTTTAAAACTATTTTAAAAACTAAGTAAGACATATTTCTAATCCTATTAGAAAAAGGCGATCTTAGGTCTATTTCATTTTAAACCATTTAAAGAATGACAAGATCCTAAGATCCTATGTTAGCATGCAACTCTTTGTTATAGATTTTACGGTTTCTATTCATCAACTTTTATAACTCTTATAACTTTTAATGAATAAACCCTATAACATGCTTTCTAATGGTGTTTTAAAGCATATAACAATCAATCATTCAAGTTATAAGAAAAGCACCCTTTAGAAACAACCTATGTCTAGGTTTGTATAACTCTTTATACTACGATGTCTAGGTGATAACACTTTAAAACCTCACACCGCTCACGCATGCTCATAAAACTCGAGTTAACTTAACTCAAGAACCGACTCAATGCCCAAGTAGGAGGTGTTCCGTAAACCGTCAACTTAAATACCTCCAGCCTTAGACAGCATTTTGTCGGGTGAGTTCTCTCGTAACCGTTGTTTTACAAGATATCGACCTAAACTATGCAAGTTGATCGAATTGTTGAAGGTTGATTAACCTAAGTGAGCATGCTCTTTATCTTGTTATAGATTTTAGATTTCTATCTCTTTTATAACAATTATAAAACAAATCCATAACAAGCCTAATTTGAGTATAACACTTATAATCAAACTAATGAAATTTCATGCTTCATGCTTGGTTAATTTTATCATTTAATAATTATAACTATTATAAGAATTAATCAATTTTAATTAACCATTCAAGCATGAATCTCCCTAAATTAATACAACTCTTATATTAATAAAACATGAAATTTCCCTCATGCATTTGAATTAATAAATAACACTTATTCAAATTAAACAAATGCATGAACATGCTTTCCTATGGTGGGGTTTTAAATATAAATGACATACATTATGCACATAAAATACTATTTAATTAAAACATACATTCAATAATGCATAATTAATTAAATTTACTAAAGTGAATTGGTTTTGGGATTTTTAATCAAGCAAAAAAAAAAAACTAAAATTATTACAATAATAATTTCAAATAGGGCTTGGACTGCTTCCGAACCAATCGAACCGACCCGAACCACCTTTGGATTGCTTGAACCAGACCATTTTACCGTTACGAGAAGAACGTACTTGAGCTGGAACTAAAAAACAGCATGCTGGAATTTTCGGCCAGCAGCGAGCAGTCTCCGAATTTCTTCAAATTGACGGCCTAAATGGACTCTATTGACTCTCAAATTTTACAGACTCCATATGAACACATTAAAGCCCATAAACATGTAGGCAATTACAATTAATTCCAAAGAATTGACTGAAAATTAAAATCAATCCCAAAACCAATTTTCTTTAGTTTTTACACAGTTTCATCATATGAAAAGCTACCCACCAAGCTAAAATTAATGCATGTTAGGTGCCTTAATCATGTTCTGATACAACTTGAAGGTGTTCATATAACACATGCGGAAGCAATTTTAGGATCGGAGGCACTTAACTACATCAATTTTAGAAAATGAAAAACATGCTGTCCAAATACCGTAAGGTGAGAGCAGAATTTTTACCAACCTTTTGGAGACCGATTCAACAACTCCCTTTGATTCCTTTGATCACGAACGGTGTGTGGACCACCTCTAGTGTCTTCCCTACTATTCTCCGGGCCAAGAACGACTTGTGGGAGTCTATAGAGATAGGGAATGGGAAGGGAATGCTTGGAGGTTCAAGCACTAGAGAGATATATGGAGATGAGTGAGTTTGAGACCAAAATCCAGCAGCATAACAATATGGAAAATGGCTCTACCTACTTTGAATCTGATTCATACTCCTTATATAGACATCTTCCATGCAAAAAGAAGCCTCATGACACTAGACACATGGTGAAATTGCAACTCAAAGTGGATTCTAGGTGTTTAATTCACAACACATGCAACTAGTGCATGGTTGTGTTGTTTTCCACTATGCATCAACATGCAAGAGTGGGAATGCCACTAAATCCACTTAAAATTGAATCTAAATTCTCAATTTTCAGCTTGCAATTCATTCCTATTTCAATTCAAAATTGAAATTGATTTCTAGGCAATTAATTTGTACAATTCCAAGTAATTTTTACATGATTAATCCAATTAATCTTTATCACCTAGTGCCATGAATTATATATGATTCCTAATACAAATATATGGTATTCAAAACACTTTTAAATACTCCATCTCTTATTTTCTAATTTAATTCATAATTAAATTATTGTGTCAAACACAATTTACGATAATACCCGTTTTCCCGATTTTGAACGATTCAAAGCTTCCTATCTTTTTTTGTTCTAGGCTTTGTTCCGATATGAGCTAGTAGGGGGACCTAATGGACCTATAGATCATGGGCTCCAACGATTCGAGGCTAACCGACTAATCTCATTATCCAAGCTAGCCAACATTCGTTAACTACCGGGACACTCCACTATAGCCCGATAGTTGCACTCCCCTCACTATAGATATATTTCCGTCCACTTGATTTAACCATGATTAGTAAGTCGATCCTTCACAGGTTGTTCGTATCTATAGCTAGGTCAAAACGCCGTTTCACCCCTATAGTACTTCTAGTTCCTCAAGTCCCACTGATCCTCTAATGAACAATTGGTTTATGGTCCAACCAATAAACCGAGTCCCTCTCGGGCCAATGAGAGGGCGGGATCCCTTTGTTCAAGCCGCGGAGTCAGCACTTAAGGGAACAACCTCTCTACTATCCCTAATTCGGGTAGGAGTGAATTCCTTCTTGCACGACTATGTCCCCAGCTATCTACTCGTTCCTATCCCTGAAATGGGAGGCTTATTGAGTCGGCGATACTGAGCCACTCTCACCTATGCAGATCTAAGGATAAGTCCGAATAAACAGGAGTTCATAGTTAGCTCAGGATTAAGATCGAGTTACCTAGGTCATCGCATGAAATAGTCAGTCTCGTCAGTAAACGGTGTTATAAAGCGAGAGCGACTTATTTCTTGGTCCTGGTCTTATGCAAACTCAGTGCATAGGACGCCCCCACTCGCATGTCTCTACATGGACGATTTAGGATCACATCGTCTATACCATCTATAAAGCGGGCCGCGTCTCATAGTGTCTCCAGAATAAGGTACCCAACCCTATCCCTATACTATAGACCGTTTTGGCTATTACTCAAGCTTGATCCACTTTTATGTCTCTACATAAAGCTCAAGTGTTCATCCTATAGCCATGGATCTTAGTTTATTGGATTTGAGTTATTATATGTGCAATTTACTTTATTCAGTAATAACTTTACTGAATTAATCTCGATAACGCCTTTATCGAATAAGTATATAATTCGTTTAACATTCACTATCTACGGGTTTTAAGACACCAATCCCAACTATGTAGCGCATACTTTGATTAATTGATCCATTAATGCCTAAGTGAGAAAAATCACAAAGTTTCCCTTCCGGTACTCCTTATGCGTTTGGCATTAAACTATCAATTGATTGTTTGGCTAGTTCATGCGTGGAGCTTAGTTCTCTTAAAACTTACAAGGGACTGTGTTGGTCACAACGCAATCAAAGCTCATGCATGCACTATCTTTTAACGGTAGTATTTTCACGCTACCAAGACTACATGTCATGCGCTAACTCGTTGTACTTACAGATGTCCGCATGCATTACCTGTCAGGGATTTAGCACACTGCTACTGCATCCGGCTGGCCAAGCGGGAGTTAGTAATGAAAAGATTATCGCAACTAAGTAGAAAGCAATCAATGTTTCATTTAAATCAAAATATGCGCTTACAAAATATAATTATCACCGCATGAGGTGCTTGCGCTAAGCCTTGAAGAAGAAAAATTAGTTCATGCGAGCAAAATAAGACATCATGATATGAAACATTATGCACGTAAGTTTGCTTCTAATCGCAGCTTCTTGAGATTTCTTTGTGATCCCCTCTATCTCTCTCTTTTTAATCAATGTTCTTGGCATCTATTTATAGGTGAGGAAGATGAATTCTCCAAGTAATTTAGCAACTTGTGTTTGCTCATTATTAGCCAACTTGCGTCTTTTCAGCCCATTTTTCGCCTATTTGCGTCAGTTGTGTCAGCGCTGTCTTTTTATCCATCTTTTTGTCTCTTGATCATCTTGGGATGTGTGCCTGCACTGAGAAAAACTTAAAACAAACAACTGAATTAGCTTGCGTTTGCGCCCTATATTTTATAATTTCTTGCCGCATACATGAATATAGCTCGTCGCCTATAACAATCACTTTTCTCTTTCTTTTTGCGCTGAGATAACACATCTTAGGATCTTTCAGCCTTGTTTTAGCTTAAGTTTAAAGAACAAATAACTTGCTTTTTGCAAGTTATCAGTCAACTTCTTCTTGCCACTGCGCCCGGTAGAAGTCGTGGACTAACGTAGGGGCATAGTTGCGAGGGTTCTCGCAAACTGTTTCCCACTTGCGTTGGGAGATTTGATTTGTCATTGTTTGCGGGAGGGTGCAGCTAAATCCTCTTTCTTCTTGGAACTTCCCCAATTCCTCACACACATTTTCTTTTCCTGCGCCCACTTTTTCTTTTCCTTTGCCTTTGGATGAGGTGGGCGCTTTCCTTTTCTTGCTTGGGGCCGCCGCAGGTCTTTCAGAGGGTTCTCGGATGACTACCCCTGTTGGATGGATGTTGCGGCGATGTTTCAGGGGGATTTCATCCTCGAAATCAGCAGATTCTACGTCAAGAGCTGCCGCAATGATTGCTAAGTTGGTTACGGCAATTTCTACGACGATCGGATCTTCCGCCTGCTTGCTGGAGCCCTCTCTTTCTTTGACTACCCCTGGCGGCCTTGCGTGCAGTTTTCTCTGCGGCAGCCTTTTCTTGCTCTTCTCGCAGATGAATTGCTTTGCCTTCCTCGCCTAATTCTCCCATCAGGGAGTTCCTTGCGGCCACTTCCCGCTCAGAAAACTGCGGCGAAGTGGGTTGTGCTGAGGTGGATGATGGGTGGGAAGTGTTTGCGGGCGAAGAGGAAGAAGATTAAGGGTTGGTGGTTGATGCGAGAGAAGCTGAAGAATCTGGGGGTGGAAGAAGGAGGGTCACAGAAGGGAATGGCGATGGAAATGGAGTTAGGTTTCGAGGGGCTGAAACGTTTAGGACAGGTTGGAGAGTGACGGGTTGGATGGTGAAGGTAGAGGTGTCTAGAGGTGCAATATTGAGCACCTCTAAAGGGTTGGCTGTGGAGATGGAAGGCTCGGCCATGGGTGTTTGCTCGACATCGACGACCTCATGCTCCTCTGTTTCCATGGGGTCTCCTTTGGCTTGGTTCTCATTTTCCTCACTAGGGGAGGAAATGGTCTCTTGGTTAGGGCCTTCTACCTCCGATGATGAGGGGCAGGCGAGGTCTGCGTAGCCAGTAACTGAGAGGTTTTGCAAATCCGACATTGTTGCTTACAATGAAGACAGAGTGAGAGAGAGAAACAAGGGTTTAGGGCTGAGGTTTTACGAAGACGATGAAGAAGATGAAGTTTTTAGACCGAGGGCGAATCCCTTTATGTAGCTAACGCAAGGTTAAAGTAGTATTGGTAATGATGTCCTTTCGCATCCCACGTAGGTAGGTGATAACTCTCCAAAAGGGAGTTATTTAGGCCTTAGTTCTATAGTATTTTGTGTGTCATTTGTGTTAAATAGGGTTGCTTTTAGATGAATATTATATGTTTTAACCCATTTCGAAGAATGGAGGCTTTGGAAGTTATTTTGTGCAGAAAATATTGCTGAGCGACTTGAGGGAGCAATTTCCATGATCCAGCAAAACTGGGAGCAAAACTGCCACGTCACAACTCGTTATCCATTTTAATAAAGTGGCGTTAGCTGAATTATTTTCGGATCTAAGAAGCTTGGAAAGCCCTCCACGTGTCCAAATTAACCTAATTAGGTTAAACCTCATCTTATAAAAGGAGGGAGCCGTCAAAGATAAATTCATTCACGACTTGGAGACCGAATCAATCGGTCGGAGGCCGAATTGACAGCAGAATGGAGATCTAAGAAGACTATTTGCGATTCCACTCAAGAAGACGAAGTTCTTCCATGTTCTTGGTGGTTGGGAGCAGTCGTTTCATCCCCATTTGCTGAAAAGGATTAGTATTTCTTGTGTATTTCGTATTATGGATGTGCTTATCAAGATTGTAACGTGTTTTATGTTTTCAATCATGAACTAATTACTTTGTAGGCATGGGTTAAGAATTATGTGATTGTTATATTTATAAAATCTGGAAATTCTATTTGATTATGTCATCTTGAATTATTGTTGTTCTTTAATTTCATTATGTGCCCGCCTAGCTAGTCGGTATGTATAGCTTCTCCTAGTTTCAGGGATGATTTAGGAGTTGTGTGGCGATAATTCACGTTAGATCATTGTGTATTGGCGAACGCCAGTGACTGAGTTAGGGATAGCCAGTTGCCTAGTGCTTGATCGGTAGAGCTTCATCGGAGTTGAAACATATTCCAAAAAATCCAGAGTTCCGGGAGGATTCCGCTGATAATACTGCATGAGATTGACCGATCAAAAGAATTGCTGGAGCATCTTTATAAACAATTACAGAAGTCTTAACCTGTGTCTGTTTCCATTTTGTTTTCTCTAGTCGTAATCATTTACTGCTTTTGTATTTCTTTTGTTTTAGCATTTTAAAAACCCAATCAATTTAACCAACCTTTTGAAATCACTAAAAAGGCAAATTAAATCAATAGAGGTAGGCATTTCAAGACCTTGTGGATACGATAAATACTTATCACTTGCTGTTAGATTGTGTATACTTGCACAGTATTCTGGAGTTAATTTATCTCATATTTTTAACCACATCAGAATTGCAACAGTAGGTGATCATGATTAACATGGGGGAATATGAGCAGTTGCCTCGGGTAGTGTGCACAGAGACAGGGATTAGTGCGGCTCATTAAATGCAAAAATGATTATGGTTGCGCCTCCAATGCGAGAGATATACAGATGGATTAGGACATGCGTTAGGGTTCTCCTTCTGAGGCTTTGTCGCAACAAAATTCTAACACAACAAACTTACTAAGATTCTAACGCAACTACTGTGAGTAGAACATGCGATGGGATATAAATTATCAAAATATTAACGCAATAAAATAAACATGCGGAAGGAAAGAAAATAATGACAACTCTAACCTGTTGTGCTCTTACCTTACGTTAGGTCATGACGCAGCTGAGAGCACTTTTGTCCTGGACCTATTTTGTCTTGCTACTTTAAGGTGGATCTTTTAGAAGAATAATTTCAACTACCTCGTCCAAGGTCCCGTCAATGTACGGCTTTATTCTTTGCCCGTTGACCTTGAAAATTCTCTTTCCGTCAATAGAATGTAGGTCCACTGTCCCATATGGATATACCTTATGGATAGTATATGGGCCCGACCACCTTGATTTTAGCTTACCTGGAAAGAGACGTAAGCGAGAATTGAATAATAATACCTTCATACCTTCTCTAAGATCCTTCTTGCATATCCTTTGGTCATGCCATTGTTTTTTCTTTTCCCTATTGATCTTGGCATTTTCATATGCGCATCTTCTAAATTCTTCTAATTCTGACAACTGGCGCAAACGTTCCTGTCCTGCTGCATCTGGACCAAAGTTGAGACGTTTTAATGCCCAATGCGCCATGTGTTCCAACTCTAAGGGCAAATGGCAGGCCTTGCCAAACACCAACGCATAGGGAGACATCCTTATGGGTGTTTTCAAAGTCGTGCGATATGCCCATAATGCATCATCCAGATGTTGCGCCCATTCTTTCCTGCTTGTGCTGACAACTTTCTCGAGAATTCTCTTTATTTCCCTGTTCCACACTTCGGCCTGTCCATTGCTTTGCGGGTGATAAGCTGTTGCGATATGATGTTTAACATTGTGCTTTTGCAACAACTTATTCATAACCTTATTTATGAAATGGGTCCCTTCATCACTGATAAGTCTGCGTGGCACACCAAATCTTGTAAAAATATTCTTTTTAAGGAACCTTGCCACGGTCGCCGCATCGTTCTTAACGCAAGCGATTGCCTCCACCCACTTTGTGACGTAGTCAACTGCGAGGAGGATATATTGGTATCCTTGTGATGATGGGAAAGGTCCCATAAAATCAATGCCCCAGACATCAAATGGCTCAATTTCTACTATATAGTTTTGCGGCATCTCGTTCCTTGCGCTGATATAACCAGTGCATTGGCACTTCTCGCAACTATCCACATATTTCTTTGCGTCATGGAACAAGGTTGGCCACCAGTAGCCACTCTGCAACACTTTAGCCGCAGTGCGTTGGCCTCCAAAATGTCCTCCATATGGAGCTTCATGGCAGAATTTCAAGATTCTCATCGCATTCCTATGTCCAACGCATCTCCTAATGATCTGGTCTGGTCCTCTGCGATAGAGGTAGGGGTCATCCCATAAATAAAATTTTAGTTCATGAAAAAATTTCTTACGTTGTTGCGCTGAGTATTCCTCAGGTAAGACCCCTACGGCGAGGTAGTTTGCGATGTCTGCAAACCATGGCTCTTCTTCTTCAATCATCAGTAGCTTCTCATTAGGGAATTCTTCTTCGATAGGGATATCTGACGCATCTACCTTCTCAGGATTCTCTAAATGCGATAAATGATCTGTGACCAAATTCTCACTCCCCTTCTTGTCATTGATATCTAGATCAAATTCTTGTAGCAATAAGATCCACCTAATCAACCTTGGCTTCACATCTTTTTTTTTTGATTAGGTATTTTATCGCCGCATGATCTGTGTAGACAGTGACTTTGGAGCCAATTAAATAAGCACGAAATTTATCAAAAGCATAAACAACCGCTAATAATTCCTTCTCGGTTGTTGTGTAATTAGTTTGTGCTTCATTCAATGTTCTGCTGGCATAATAAATAGGGTGCAGAATCTTTTCCTTTTTCTATGCCAAGACTGCTCCAACTGCCACGTCACTAGCATCGCACATTAGGACAAACGGTTCCTTCCAATCGGGAGTTGCGAGAATGGGTGCACTGACTAGCGTATGCTTCAGATCCTTGAATGCCTTGACACATTCCTCTGAAAATTAAAATTTTCTATTTGTTTCTAACAATGCACATAGTGGCTTTGTAATATGCGAGAAGTTCCTGATGAATCTGCGGTAGAATCCTGCGTGACCCAAGAAACTTCGAATTCCTTTTACAGAGGTAGGTGGTGGTAACTTTTCAATAACATCAATTTTCGCCTTATTGACTTCAATACTTGCGTGTGACATGCGATGGCCTAGGACGATGCCTTCTTCTACCATCAAATGACATTTCTCCCAATTCAGCACTAGGTTAGTCTCCTCGCATCGTTCTAATACTCGTTCCAGCTGCGTTAGACAGTCTGCGAAAGACTTTCCATATACTGAGAAGTCGTCCATAAAAACTTCCACTGATTTTTCTAGCAATTCAGAAGAGATGGCCATCATACATCTCTAGAATGTTCCTGGCGCATTGCACAGCCCAAAAGGCATCCTTCGGAACGCAAAGGTTCCATATGGGCAGGTGAAGGTAGTCTTTTCTTGGTCTTCCGACGCAATGGTTATTTGGTTATACCCTGAGTACCCGTCAAGAAAACAATAATATGTTTGTCCCGCAAGTCGATCCAACATTTGATCAATGAATGGAAGAGGGAAATGATCCTTCTTCGTTATTGCGTTGAGCTTGCGGTAGTCCATGCATATGCGCCACCCAGTAGTGGTGTGTGATGGGATCAATTCATTGTTTGCGTTGGCTACCACTGTCATTCCTCCTTTCTTGGGCACGCATTGCACCAGACTCACCCATCTGCTGTCCGCAATAGGGTAAATCACACCTGCGTCGAGCCACTTGATAATCTCTTTTCGCACAACTTCGTTCATCGCATGATTTAGCCTTCTTTGTCGCTCAATAAATTCATTGGATTCGTCTAGCAAGCGAATTTTATGCATGTAGTACGATGGGCTAATTCCTTTAATATCTGCTAGACTCCATCTTATAGCCTTCTTGTGCTATGCGAGGACCTGCATCAAAAGGTGCTCTTGCGGTTGATCAAGCTTTGATGAAATAATAACTGACAGGGATTCTTCTTCTCCTAAAAATCTGCTACTTCAAATGCGCTGGGAGTGGCTTGAGTTCTAGCGCAGGGGGTTGCGCTATGGAAGGTAAGGTGGGGATTCTTCCCTTGAGATCTAGCGCAAGGATAGTTTCTGTAGGTTGCGCTAAAATGTAATTTTCTTCCACCTGTTCTTCCTTGTCCTCTTCTCTCGTGGTGCTGAACGCATTTGATTGTAGTATTTCCTGTGGGGAACATACATCTATGCGAGCTACCATGTCACACTCCTTGTTTTTATTGGGGTACTTTAATGAAGTGAGTACATTAAAAACCACTTTTTGATCATTCATACGCATGGTCAGCTCCCCTTTTTGCACGTCAATCAATGTTTGGCCGATGGCAAGAAACGGTCTTCCCAAAATAATGAGAACTTCTCGGTCAGCCTCATAATCAAGTATGATAAAATTTGCAGGGAAAATAAACTTGTCAACTTTCACCAAAACGTCTTCAATTTTTCCTTCGGGGTGGACCACAGATCTGTCTGCCAATTGAAGTGTGACAGTGGTCAGTCTTGCTTCTCCAATTCCTAAGCGCTTGTAAACTGATAATTACATTAAATTTATGCTTGCGCCAAGGTCACATAATGCTCTACCAACATCGATTCCTCCTATCGAGCAAGGAATCGTGAAGCTTCCAGGTTCTTTCAATTTAGGTGAAAGCTTGTTGGCAAGTATTGAACTACACTCACTAGTCACCGCAACAGTCTCAAATTCTTTCCATGGTCTTTTATTCGTCAGAATGTCTTTCAAAAACTTTGCGTAGCTAGGCATTTTCTCTAATGCCTCCACAAGTGGAATGTTGATGTGCAGCTCTCGCAGGACACTTCAAAATTTCTTAAACTGAGCTTTAACATTTTTCTTCCTTAATCTTTGAGGGAAAGGGATTGCGGGCTTGTATGCGTCAGGCTCATTTTCTGCGTGAGCCTCCGTCTTTTTGGGTTCTTCTTCTTCAGTTACTTTTTCTTTTTGCGCTTGGTTGCTGTCTCCTGCGGTTGCAGTTTTGGTCAAGTTTTCCTGCGTTGATGTAGGGTCAATTGCCTGCAACTGTCTTCCACTGCGAAGAGTCACAACATGGCAGTGCTCCTTCCCCTTTGGATCTTCTGTATTGCTGGGCAATGCTCCCGCAGGTCTATTCTTTAGTTCTGACGCAAGCTGCCCTACCTGCATCTCCAGACTGTGCAAGGATGCGGCCTGGCTCGGAACCACTGCATCATTCTTAGCCATATACTCCTTCTGACTCGCCATAAACTCTTTCATCATTGTTTCCACCGCATTCAAGGATGATGCTCTTTGGTTTCCACCGTCTGTGTTGATGTTGCGCTGAAATTGTCCCTGCGAGGATTGTTCAATGTTAGAATTAAATAATCTAGGCGCAAGGTTTACAGTACCTTGTTGTGGCTGTTTATTTGCGCCACCATTCCATGAAAAGTTTGGGTGATTTCTCCATCTTGGATTGTATGTGTTTGAAAATGGGTTGTTGCGCACAGCTCCTTGCGGTCCAACGTAGAAAAATGATTCTGGGTTTGAGGGACACTGGTCATGTGTGTGTCTTTCTCTGCAGATCCCGCACCCAACTGCGTTGAGTTGCGTGATCAAAGGTGCTGTACTAGCCGTGAGTGCATCCATTTTCGTGGTCAACGCATCAATCTTTGCTTTTACTGAGGTTATTGGATCAACTTCAAAACTTCCCGAGCTAGTTTTAATGGGTCTCCTTCTTCTGTCTTCCACAGTGCCCCACTCGTAATTGTTGCGTGCAATCCGATCGATGATTGCGTGAGCTTCATCATACGTCTTTCTGAGTAGCGCACCATTTGCAGATGAGTCCACTAAAACTTGCGAGTTCTTGTTAAGTCCCATGTAGAAGGTTTCTAACTGAATGCAAAGGGGTAGTCCATGATGCGGGCACCTATGTAGTAAGCTCTTGAAACGTTCCCATGCCTCACTCAATGTTTCATCTTCCATTTGTGCAAAAGTCATTATTTCTTTTCTCAATCTAGAGTTTGCGGGGGGTGGAAAGTATATTTCTAGAAATTTCTCAGCCAGATCATTCCATGTTGCGATGGAGTTTGCTGGCTGCTGATTTAGCCATACTTTCGACGCATCTCTTAATGAATAAGGAATCTCCTGATTGTCGGGCTCTTCGATTTCTTCTTCTTCTATGATATGTTCTATCAATTTCAGAATCGACTTCGAAATCGATTTGTCGCGCAGCACGCATGCAATCTCTGGTTACCTGGAGAAAAATACTCAATAGGGAACACAGTAAATAATATCAAACGGAGTGTCAGATCAGAAAAATTATTAAATATTTGTTGCCCTTCCCCGACAACGGCGCCAAAAACATGATGGTTCGTCAGTATGCTTAATAAATTAATAAAAATTTGCCGTAGATATTTATCAACCCAAGTATAAATTAACAAAATCAAGTAGTACCTGGTGAGTCCAGGGTCGAATCCACAGGGAAGGTTTATTTGCAAAGTTTTAATAATATTTAATGATCTAAACTCGAAAACGTGTGATATTATATAAAAGAATAAATAAGAGAGTTGGTAAGCTTAAAAAAAATAAACTTTACAGAAAGTAAATCATGCAACAAGAGTGAAAGGAAAAGTATTAAGAAGAATAGTATCAAGGCTGTTGCGGTTGCAACCTCATGCGTTTATAAGAACCTTGTAGCGCATACTTTGGTTAATTGATCCATTAATGCCTAAGTGAGAAAAAATCATAAGTTTCCCTTCCGGTACTCCTTCTGCGTTTGGCATAACACTATCAATTGGTTGTTTACCTAGTTCATGTGTGGGGCTTAGTTCTCTAATACTTACAAGGGATTATGTTAGTCTGAACGCAATCAAAGCTCATGCATGCACTATCTTTTAGCGGTAGTATTTTCATGCTACCAAGACTACATGTCATGCGCTAACTTGTTCTACTTAGAGATGTCCGCATGCATTACCTGTCAGGGAGTTAGTAATGAAAATAGTATCGCAACTAAGTAGAAGGCAATTAATGTTTCATTTAAATCAAAATATGCGCTTACAAAATATACTTATCACCGCATGAGGTGCTTTCGCTAAGCCTTGAAGATGAAAATTAGCTCATGCGAGCAAAACAATACATCATGCAATAATACATTTCAAACGCAAGTCTACTCTTAATCACAGCTCTCTGTGATTTCTCTTTCTCCTTGATCTTCGTCCTCTACTCTCGTTCCTTAATTCTTGTGAATATGAGTTATCAGTCTTTGAGCAGGTGGCTTCTATTTATAGGTGAAGCTAACTTCTCCAAGTAATTAGCAACTTGCTTCAGTCATCATTAGCCAACTTGCCACTTTTCAACCCTTTTTCAGCCCACTTGCGTTGGTTATATCAGTTGTGTCAGCGTGTCCTTTCATCCATCTTGTCCGTCCCTTGATCGTCTGGGGATGTGTGCCTGCGCTGAGAAGAAACTTTGGAAAACAACTGAATTAGTTGCGTTAGCACGCTATATTTTATAATTTCTCACCGCATACATGAATATAGCCCACCGCATAAAATTATCACATTTTTCTTTCTTTTTTTTGCGCTGAAGCAACACATCTTTGATTCTTTAGGCCTTGTTTTAGCTTAAGTTTAAAGGATAAATAACTTGCTTTTTGCAAGTTATCATGGTGCGTGCCTCTGAGATCCGAAAGTGGGAGGGTTACACTTACGAGGATGAGTTAAAAGTGTTAACAAATCCTTGACCGAACAATGGTGGCTAATGTCTATAGGAATATGAGTTATTCTGGAACTAGAATTAACTGAGAAATGTCTCATTTCAGAGGAGGAGTACCTGATCACCCTTCTGTGGCTGATATTCTAAACCTCTAAAACTTCGTTGCAAAACTAAATCAATAGTTTTAGGGTTCTGTGATTGCTTTTTTTCTAAATTGATTGGATTGTGTGCAATTGTTTGCTTGTATGATGGGTTAAGACAAAGATAACTAATACGATCATTGATTGTTTAAATTTCAACAATGTCTTCCTCGATAGTCTCTCTACTTAAAAGTGAAAAATTAACCGACGAAAATTATGCTACGTGGAAATCGAACTTGAATACGTTTCTTGTTGTCGATGATATGCGGTTCGTCTTAACGGAGGATTGTCCTACAGCCCCTGCTCGTAATGCATCCCAAGCAATTAAGGATGCTTATGACCGCTGGACAAAGGCCAATGATAAGGCTCACGTCTATATCTTAGCCAGCTTATCTTAAGTTTTGGCTAAGATACATGAAAGCATGATTACAGTGAGAGAGATTATGAACTCTCTTCGGGAGATGTTTGGAAAACCATCCAGAAAACTCCACTATGATGCTCTCAAACGAATTTACAACTATCACATGAAAGAAGGCACATCTGTTCGGGAACACGTCTTGGAAATGATGGTCCAATTTGATATGGTAGAAACATATGGGGCGGTCATAAATGAGCAAACTCAGGTTTCATTAATCTTGGAATCTCTTCCGAAGAGTTTCCTACAATTTCGCAACAATGTGATAGTGAACAAGATAATGTACAACTTGACCGGTCTCTTAAATGAACTGCAGCTCTATCAATCCCTTCTGGAAAACAAAGGTCAAATGAAAGATGAGACAATAGTTGTTCATTCCAAGGGTTCATCCTCTGAAACTAAAGCTGCATCTCAGAATTCTTCTTTGAATAAGATTCAGAAGGAAAATGGAGACAAGGGGAATACTCCCACATCTGCTGAGAAAAAGAAGGAAAAGGAAGGTAAATTTGATTTACTGGTTTTAGAAACATGCCTAGTAGAACATGATGAGTTTACCTGGATACTTGATTCAGGAGCCACTAATCATGTTTTCTCTTCTTTTCAGGAAAATAATTCCTTTCGGCAGTTGAACGATGGTGAAATGACGCTCATGGTCGGAACTGGAGAAGTCATTTCAGCTAAAGCAGTGGGAGCTGCGAAGTTATTTTTTAGAAATAGATTCTTACTTTTAGAAAGTTTGTTAATTGTTCCCAACATTAAGAGGAACTTAATCTCTATTTCATGTTTGATTGAACAATCGTATACAATTACTTTTAATATGAATGAAGCGTTCATTTATAAGAATGGTGTACTTATTTGTTCAGCCAAATTAGAAAATAACTTGTATGTATTAAGACCAACCAAAAACAAAGCACTTTTAAATCACGAATTATTTAAAACTGTTGAAACTCAAACAAAAAGGCAAAGGATTTCTCCAACAAGTAACAATACTCATCTTTGGCATCTAAGACTTGGTCATGCAAACATCGATAGAATCGGTCGTTTGGTAAAGAATGGACTTCTAAGCAAGTTAGAAGATGATTCACTACCACCTTGTGAATCTTGTCTCGAGGGCAAAATGACCAAAAGACCCTTTACTGGAAAAGGTTACAGAGCCAAAGAACCCTTAGAGTTAATACATTCAGATCTCTATGGTCCAATGAATGTAAAAGCTCGAGGAGGGTACGAATATTTCATCTCATTTATAGATGATTATTCAAGATATGGTTACTTGTACCTAATGGGACATAAGTCTGAAGCCCTTGAAAAGTTGAAGGAGTTTAAGGCTGAAGTTGAAAACCTATTAGGTAAATCAATTAAAGTACTTCGATTTGATCGAGGAGGGGAGTATATGGATCAAAAATTTCAGGATTATATGATAGAACATGGAATCCAATGCCAACTCTCAGCCCCTGGTGCACCTCAACAAAATGGTGTATCAGAGAGGAGAAATAGAACCTTGTTAGACATGGTTCGATCAATGATGAGTTATGCTCAATTGCCTAGCTCGCTTTGAGGGTATGGAGTAGAGACTGCAGTACACATCTTGAACAATGTTCCCTCGAAAAGTATTTCTGAAACACCTTTCGAATTATGGAAGGGGCGTAAACCTAGTTTGCATCACTTTCGCATCTGGGGTTTGCTGAGGTCCGACACCAACACCACAAGTGCACGGGCCGCAAGTAATATAAAACGGAAATATTTCGAGTATCGAATCCACAGGGAGGTGAAGTGAAAATTAAGCAAAGCAATAAATTCTTGAACACTAAAAATACTTGGGGGAAATAATATTTAGGGACCAAAACATTGAAAGTAAAATGAATTTAAAATTAAAACAATTAAGGGTTGAAATTGATCAATCAAGGAAATAAAAAATATGGAGAAAGAGTTTTTAGTGAGAGGCAGGGTCTTGAAAATCAATTAATAGCTAAATAATTATTATAATTAACCTATCTCATTGCCCAACTAATTATACTCTTAGAATCTCCGTTAGTCACATAGGATCTCCTGTCGGTTTCCCCTAATTCTAATTAATCCATTTTAACAACCTAAGTGTCCTTAGCGCCATTAAAATTCGTTAATTATTACGTTGTGATTCATTTTAGGAATCTCAGTTTAATCAACTAATCCCGTTGTTACGACGGGCAATTAAACTAGTTGCATGAATTATGATCTATCCTAATTTCTCTCCGTCGAGTTTCCATTAAGAATCGGATCAATATACAACTGGCCAGATTGCATACAACATTACGAGCATCCATACAAATAATTAGAAAAAGAGGGCAAGAGAAAGGCAATTATAATAACATTTAACTACATATTTTCATTTCAAGACCCCAAATTGGGGTTTAGCTATACATGGCTAAAATATCCACAAAATATACAATGGAAAGCATAAATATGAGCAAAATAAAAGGAAAGGAAATGATCGTCGAAGACCCCGTTGCTAATGCTTGGAGTCCCTCCGAGCACACCTTGAGCCTCCTAGAGTGCTCCCCAAAGCTCCCCAAAATTTTCCCACTAAGAACTCTCAAAAAGGCTAAATAGCCTTGAGAGAAGGCTCAAAAAGAGCCAAGGAAGGAAAGGAAGGATAAAATATGGAATGATTGATGATAAAAATGGGCACCAAGGGAGACCTTATATAGGCCTGGAAATAGGACAGCGTCGCGACGTTATCGGCTCAGCGTCGCGACGCTGTGACATCACCCAACTTGCTGGCCAAGAAATGGGACAGCGTCGCAACGTTGTCCCCACAACGTCTCGACGCTATGCAGATTCCAGAACAGTCCACGTGGTTTGGGCTTGAAATTTGGGCCTTTCTTCATTTCTTTTTTGGATCTTCTCTTGGTTAGTTGACTATTGGGCTCCCCCTTTGACCCATGCTTGGATATTTGGCTTGGAATGCTCAATTTTAGGCCTTTTTCCACACAAAAATCCATAAAGTGCTCCTTAGGACAAAATAATAAATTAAATTAGAATTTCTCAATAAAAACACAATTAAAGCACTAAAAAGCTTAATATTTTAGGACTAAAATAGCGACATTTCTGCCTACTATCACACCCCCAAACATAAGCTTTTGCTAGTCCCGAGCAAAATAAATTCGAAAGATGCATGAAATAGAATCACTCAAGCCTCAATGATTTTGGAACTTTTAAGCTAAAATGGAAAACATTCAAGTGGAATAAGCAAGCACCGCATACTGATGAAGAAATCTTAAACGAGTTTGAACTTAAGATTAATGAATAGCATGCTCAAGACTTTTCTAATGATTCTTTTACTAACCTAGATTAGTCTTATGGCTCTCTCCATTTGTTTTCCCCCTACACTGGCTAAGAGTCCCTAATAGATCGAAGTTCTACTATCATGCAAAAAAAATAAACTAGGGCGCCTGACATTTTTCTTTTTCATGGGGGAGCAAAACTCATAAATATTTTTCACTTTCTTTTTCTTTTGCTACTCCCCCAAACTTGCGTTTTGATATCTAATGGCACTAGCTTTCACACTATGGTGCAGGGACCCTTAACCCGAATTTTATTCTCTGGTTGGCCTAACTGATCACACCGCAGGTAGCTCTTTTTACCCCTAGGCTTTTTCTTTTGTGCAAGCAAAAATTTTTCTTTTTCTCTCTTTTCTTTTGTTGCTTTGTTGCTTTTCTCTCAGCAGGCATAGCATTTTTTTTCTACCTAGCAATTTAAAACAATCAAGCATGAGCTCCCAGTGTTAGAAACTAAGCCTATCGGGGTGACAACAAACTTTAAAAATCATAATAAGAATCTAGATTTTCAAAGATGTCATAAGATAAGTCTATTGCATGCTTTAGACATTAAAACTAAGTATCAAAAAATTTTAAAATTTCATAATTTCTGCTATGCTCCCAGATTCCACAACATATAAACCATTTTCTCCCAAAACTTCTAAAATCACATCCTTGGCTATCATAGCTATCTATTCATGCATCCAACGAAATTTAAATATGCTCAACACAGCGAAAGCCTCCCCCCCAAACTTAAACTAAACATTGTCCCTAATGTTTATAAACAATAAAGCATAAAGAGGGATACTGATACTTCCCTGAGTTAGGAGCAATTCATCCTCTTCCTTTGGATCCAGAAAATGGGATTCTTGAAGCTTTGGGACTTGTTAAGGTGATCCTGCAAAACAAAATTGAATCACGAAGCAAAGAAAATTATTTACCGCAAAAATATACCTAAACTTTAATCCTTGGGTTGCCTCCCAAGCAGCACTTTCTTTAACGTCTTTAGCTAGACGAGGCTCGGCACGATCACGGAGACTCGAAATAAAAATTTTCATCGTCCTCCGGGCCTTGCAGAAAATCTCGCACCGAATTGCACACTGCAAACAGGGGAGAAAAAAAACTTTTCCCTGGCCCATCATCACTAAAGAGATTGTTATAATAACACTTCAAAAAATATGTAGTAGCGTCAAATCTCTTTTCTATGTCTCTATTCTCAAAACAGTTATTCACAGAGTCATCCAGCGTCATGATATCTACAAGTCTAGGATCTAAGGATGGCTTATCAACTATGCCTATCCATTCATCAGATTCAATATCTACATGCTCAGAAGATTCCTCAGACTTAGTATAAAAAAATGATTCAACCAAGCTATCATATGACTCATCATCAGAAGAATTAAAGAATTCAAGCTCCTCTGGGTCAGATTCTATACTATTATCCACATCATCAGGACCCGAATCAAAATTATTAACACTTTCAGGGTCCAACTCCATATACTCATCTGGATCAGACTCAATAGATTCAACATTATCATGATCAGACTCAAAGTTATCATCTATCAAATAATCCTCTCCATTCAAATCATTTAAGACAAGCATATTAAGCTCATTCTCAAAATCAGACAAATCATCCATTTCAGGCATTTATATTTCATTCTCGAAAGCAGAAAAATCATCAATTGCAGACATTTCATTCTCAAAAGTAGGCAAATCTAATTCATTTTCAAAATCAAGCAAATCGATATCAATCAGCTCATTTTCAAACAAAGGATCATCAAAAAATGCATTAGGATTAAAATTTTCATCATCCATAGGCGCTTCTCCTAATCCTAGGTCAAGATTATACTCTACCTCTTCATCATCATCAGTCAAATATTCTAGACCTATAGAAAAACATGTATGCAAACTACATACAGACTCATCTTGTCCAAAAATATTGAAAACAACTTTTTCATCATCCACATTCAAGGTAAGCTTACCAGTATGCACGCTAATTTCAGCCTTACCTGTGGATAAGAAAGGTCTGCCTAAGATGATAGGTACCTCTTTGTCTTCTATCATGTCAAGCACCACAAAATCTACAGGGAAAATGAGTTTGTTGACCTTCACCAGCACATCCTCCACAATACCCACCGGTTGGGTAATCGATCTATTAGCTAACTGGAGGGTGATGTCGGTGTCTTTCAGACCTGTCAAACTAATCTTCCTGTACAATGAATAGGGCATCAGATTTATACTAGCACCTAGATCACACAAAGGCCTATCGAAAGATACTTCTCCTATAATACAGGGAACAATAAAACTCCCTGGGTCTTTTTGTTTAGAAGGCATCTTTCCTGATACTATGGTGCTACTGTTTTCAGACAACCTAAAAACTTCTTTTTTCAAACTTTTCTTCCTAGATAGCGTATCTTTCATGAACTTCCCATAATTAGGCATATTATACAAAGCATCTACTAAGGGAATATTCACAGATAACTTTCTAAACATCTCTAGGAATTTCTGAAACTGTTCATCTAATTTAACATTTTTAAAACGCTGAGGAAAAGGTAACTCCCTGTCGTCAAAGGTAGGACATTCGCCCCTCCTCTTGGGCGGGCTAATGTGCGATCCATTATCATGGTGGTTGCATGGGACCACTTCTTCCTCATTCAGCTTCTCTTCATGCCTTTCATCTTTCTTTGATCCTGCAAAAGAGTTAGAAAAATCACAATCAATAGAGTTAGGAGGATGTTGGGACCTTTCAGAGGAAGCTTTTTGTGCCTCAGCCCTTCCATCTTCATCCATGCTCTTTTCTTCTCTCTTCAACTTCTTCTCTGAACTGACCTCCAGTTGTCTACCACTTCTCAGTGTCACCATCTTGCACTGCTCTCTAGGATTGGTTTCAATGTCACTTGGAAATTTCCGTTTCTGAAGGGCATTCACCACTGAAGCGATCTGACCTATCTGAACTTCCATATTCTGAAGAGTTGTGTCGTGGTTATTAACTGTTGTCTGGATATTCACATTTAACACCTTCTGTTCCTTGATAAACATGGCCACCATCTCCTCCAGGTTGCTTTTCTTTTCTGGCGTACTGGATGAAGAAAACCCTGGCGGTGGCTGCAATACGTTCTTGGTGTTCGAATAGGAAAAGTTCTCATGATTGCGCAAACTGGGATGGTAGAAGTTCGGTACTCCTTAAGTGAATGATTTGTTTCCCACATACTGAACTTCTTCAACATCTTGATTGTCCTTCTTTGAGCATCCTTCAGCTAAGGTGGAGATGGATATGACCACCTCAGACGAAGTCATCTTGTTCAGCGCATTTGTCAATGATGCCATCTGTGCCTTCAGAGAGCTTGACTCATCTATTTCATAAATACCAACCTTCTTCGAAACTATCCCCCTATTAGTCGGTCACTGGTAACTGATAACTTGCAAAAAGCAAGTTATTTGTCCTTTAAACTTAGATTAAAACAAGGCCAAAAGAAACAAAGATGCGTTGATTCAGTGCAAAAAGAATGAAAAATGTGATAATTCTATGCAGCGAGCTACATTCATGTATGCGGTGGGAAATTATAAAATATAGGGCGCTAACGCAAACTAATTCAGTTGTTTGTTTTAGTTCCTTCTCAGCGCAGGCACACATTCCAAGATGATCAAGAGACAGATAAGATGATGACAAGACAGCGCTAACACAACTTTTGCACCTACCACAAGTGGATGGAAAAAGGGCTGAAAAGTGAGCAAGTTGCCTAATGATGATTAACCAAAGTTGCTAATAACTTGGAGAAGTCTCCTTCCCTCGCCTATAAATAGAAGCCCCATATTCCAAGAAAGGAAGCATTCGATTGAGGAGGAAAAAGGAGAACGAAGGAGAAAGAGAGAGATCACAGAGAACTGTGATTAGGAGCAACTTGCGTTTGTAATGTTCTATTTCATAATGTCTTGTTATGCTCGCATGAGCTAAATTCTTCTTCAAGGCTTAGCGAAAGCACCTCATGCGGTGATAAGTATATTTTGTAAGCACATATTTTGAGTTAAATGAAACATTATTTGCCTTCTACTTAGTTGCTATAATCTTTTCATTACTAACTCCCGCTTGGCCAACCGGATGCGGTAGCAGTATGCTAAATCCCTGACAGGTAATGCATGCGGACATCTCTAAGTAGAACAAGTTAGCGCATGACATGTAGTCTTGGTAGTACGGAAATACTACCGCTAAAAGATAGTACATGCATGAGCTTTGATTGCGTTGTGACTAACGCAGTCCCTTGTAAGTTTTTAGAGAACTAAGCTTCACGCATAAACTAGCCAAATAATCAATTGATAGTTTTTATGTCAAACGCAGAAGGAGTACCGGAAGGGAAGCTTATGATTTTTTCTCACTTAGGCATTAATGGATCAATTAATCAAAGTATGCGCTACAAGGTTCTTATAAACGCATGAGGTTGCAGCCGCAACAGCCTTGATACCATTCTTCTTTATATTTTTCCTTTTACTCTCGTCGCATGTTTTGTTCTATGCAAGTATTTACTTTTCAAATATACCAAATCTCTTGTTTATTCTTTTAAAATAGTATCATACGTTTCGAGTTTAGATCAGTAAATATTGTTGAAAACTTTGTGAATATCCCTTCCCTGTGGACTCGACCCTGGACTTACCAGGTACTACTTGATTTTGTCAATTTATACTTGGATTGACTATTATCTACGACTATATTTCTGAATGGACTAACAAGTAAGCAATCAAGTTTTTGGCGCCGTTGCCGGGGAGGGGCAACAAATTTTTAATAATTTTTCTGATCTGACACTCCATTGATATTATTTACTATGTTTCCTGTCGAGTATTTATTCTCCAGGTAACCAGAGGTTGCATGCGTGCTGCTCGACAAATCGATTTCGAAGTTGATCCTGAAATTGATAGAACATATCATAGAAGAAGAAGAAATCGAAGAACCCGAAAACAACTAGGAGAAATGGCAGCACCCAACCAACCAAACAGACCGATAAATCCCATCCAAACGGCCGTTGATAGGGCTAGAGGGATTAGAGACTATGCAGCCCCTGCAAATTTTAATTTTAATCCAAGAATAGTTCAGCCCACTCTAGAAACAGAAAGGTTTGAATTAAAACTTGTCATGTTTCAAATGCTGACAGCTGCAGGACAATTTGGAGGAAGTCCAGCAGAAGACCCACACTCTCACCTCAAGTCATTCTTAGATATTTGTAAGAAATTTATTATTCCAGGAGTAACGCATGAGCAATTGCAGGTAATCCTATTTCCTTACTCATTAAGGGATGCAACAAAAGTTTGGCTCAATCAGCAGCCAGCAAATTCCATCGCAACATGGAATGATCTGGCCGAGAAATTTCTGGAAAAATACTTTCCGCCTACCACAAATTCTAGATTGCGGAAGGAGATAATGACTTTTACGCAAATGGAAGATGAAACATTGAGTGAGGCGTGGGAACATTTCAAGAGTTTACTACAGAGGTGCCCGCATCATGGACTACCCCTATGCATCCAACTGGAAACCTTCTACGTTGGACTTAACAAGAACTCGCAAGGCTTGGTGGACTCATCCGCAAATGGTGCACTGCTCAAAAAAACGTACGATTAAGCTCACGCAATCCTCGATAGGATTGCACGCAACAATTACGAGTGGGGCACTGCGGAAGACAGAAGAAGGAGACTCGTTATAACCAGCTCAGGAAGCTTTGAAATGGATCCAATAACCTCAGTAAACGCAAAGATTGATGCGTTAACCACGAAAATGGATGCGCTCACCGCTAGCACAGCACCTTTGATCCCGTAACTCATTGCAGTTGGGTGCGGGATCTGCGTCGAAGGACACACGCATGACCAGTGTCCTTCAAACCCAAAATCAGTTTTCTACGTTGGACCGCAAGGAGCTGTGCGCAATAACTCATTTTCAAACACATATAATCCAGGATGGAGAAATCACCTGAACTTTTCATGGAATGGTGGCGCAAATAAATAGCCACAACAAGGTAATGTAAATCCTGCGCCTAGATTATATAATTCTAACAATGAACAATCCTCGTAGGGACAGTTTCAATGCAACACATACAATGGAAATCAAAGACCATCTTCCTCGAATGCGTTGGAAACCATGATGAAAGAATTTATGGCGAGTCAGAAGGAGTATATGGCAAAGAATGATGCGGTGGTACAAAGTCAGGCCGCATCCTTGCGTAGTCTAGAAATACAGGTAGGACAGCTTGCATCGGAGCTAAAGAATAGACATGCGGGAGCATTGCCCAGCAATACGGAGGATCTAAAGGGAAAAGAACACTGTCATGCGGTAACTCTTCACAGTGGAAAACAATTGCAGGTAAATGACCCAGCGCCAACACATGACAATTTGCCTAAAAGTGCAGCCGCAGAAGATCATAACCGGACGAAGGAAGAAAAAGTAGCTGAGGATGAAGAATCCAAAAAGAAGGAGGCTCACGCAGACAAGGAGCATGACGCATACAAGCCCGCAATCCCTTTTCCTCAAAGTTTGCGAAAGAAAAATGACGAAGCCCAATTTAAGAAGTTTTTAAGTGTCTTGCGAGAGCTACATATCAACCTTCCACTTGTAGAGGCATTAGAAAAGATGTCTAGTTATGCAAAGTTCTTGAAAGACATTCTGATGAATAAACGACCGTGGAAAGAGTTTGAAACTGTTGCGTTAACAAGTGAGTGTAGCGCAATACTTGTCAATAAGCTTCCACCAAAATTGAAAGATCCTAGAAGTTTCCTTGTTCGATAGGAGGAATCGATGTTGGCAAGGCATTATGTGACCTAGGCGCAAGCATAAACTTAATGCCATTATCTGTCTACAAACGCTTAGGGATCGTAAAAGCAAGACCGACTACTGTCACACTGCAATTGGCAGATAGATCTGTAGTTCACCCAGAAGGAAAAATTGAAGACGTTTTGGTAAAAGTTGACAAATTTATTTTTCATGCAGATTTTATCATACTAGATTATGAAGCTGACAGAGAAGTCCCCATTATCTTGGGAAGACCATTCCTTGCCACCGGCCAAACACTGATAGACGTGCAAAAAGGAGAACTGACAATGCGTATGAACGATCAGAAAGTGGTTTTTAATATTCTCTCTTCATTAAAATACCCTAACGACAACAAAGAATGCGATATGGTAGCTCGCATAGATGTGTGCTCCCCGCAGGAGATACTACAATCAAATGCGTTCAGCTCCATGAGAGAAGAGAACAAGGAAGAACAGGTGGAAGAAAATTGCACTCTAGCGCAACATGAAGAAATTATCCATGCGCTGGATCTAAAGGAAAAAGTCCCCACCTTGCCTTCCATAACGCAACCCCCTGCGTTAGAACTTAAACCACTCCCATCGCATTTGAAGTACAGGTTTTTAGGAGAAAAAGAATCACTCCCAGTTATCATTTCATCGAAGCTTAATCAATTACAAGAGCACCTTTTAATGCAGGTCCTCGCAAAGCACAAGAAGGTCATTGGGTGGAGTCTAGTAGATTTTAGAGGCATTAGCCCTCATACTGCATGCATAAAATTTGATTGCTAGATGAATCCACAGAATTTATAGAGCAACAAATAAGGCTAAATCCGGCAATGATGGAAGTTGTGCGAAAAGAGATTATCAAGTGGCTCGACGCAGGTGTAATATATCCCATCGCAGACAGTAGATGGGTGAGCCCAGTGCAATGCGTGCCCAAGAAAGACGGAATGACAGTGATAACCAACACAAACAATGAGTTGATTCCATCTCGCACCACTACAGGATGACGCATATGCATGGATTACCGCAAGTTGAACGCAATTACTAAGAAGGATCATTTCCCTCTTCCATTCATTGATCAGATGCTGGATCGACTTGCGGGACAAGCATATTATTGTTTCCTTGATGGATACTCGGGGTACAGTCAGATTACCATTGCACCAGAGGACCAAGAAAAGACTACATTCACCTGCCCATTTGGCACCTTTGCGTTCAGAAGGATGCCTTTTGGGTTGTGTAATGCACCTGGAACATTCCAAAGATGTATGATGGACATCTTTTAACTCGAAATTATTTGCTTGGATCGGGGCGTAAACGATGCCTGAATTCTCGGTTGGGAGGACTGGCTGCAAAAAGTCTCTGATTGCCTTGGGAGCTTCTTCTTGATGGGTCATTGCTTCTGTAAATCTTTTCTCTCTACGAATAGATCTGAGTGTCCTGGTAATTTCAAGATCTAAAGGAAACAATTCAACCACCTTATGTCTTCGCATGCAACACTCCCAAACAATCAAAAGAACCAAACAAAAACAAAAACAAAAAATAATATTCACAAAAAAAAAATATTTACAACCTAAATTACTATTTATCACTTTCTTTTTAATGTCAAGAAAAATTATTTTGCTTAAAAATTAAACCTCCCCGACAACGGCGCCAAAAACTTGTTGAGGTCCGACACCAAAACCGCAAGTGCACGGGCCGCAAGTAATATAAAACGAAAATATTCCGAGTATCGAATCCACATGGAGGTGAAGCGAAAATTAAGCAAAGCAATAAATTCTTGAACACTAAAAATACTTGGGGGAAATAATATTTAGGGACCAAAACATGAAATTAAAATGAATTTAAAATTAAAGCAATTAAAGGGTTGAAATTGATCAATCAAGGAAATAAAAAATATGGAGAAAGAGTTTTTAGTGAGAAGCGGGATCTTGAAAATCAATTAATAGCTAAATAATTATTATAATTAACCTATCTCATTGCCCAAATAATTATACTCCTAGAATCTCCGTTAGTCACATTAGGATCTCCTGTCAGTTTCCCCTAATTCTAATTAATCCATTTTAATAACCTAAGTGTCCTTAGCGCCATTAAAATTCGTTAATTATTACACTCTGATTCATTTTAGGAATCTCAGTTTAATCAACTAATCTCGTTGTCACGCGGACAATTAAACTAGTTGCATGGATTATGGTCTATCCTAATTTCTCTCAGTCGAGTTTCCATTAAGAATCGGATCAATATACAACTGGCCAGATTGCATACAGCATTACGAGCATCCATACAAATAATTAGTACAAGTGGGCAAGAGAAAGACAATTATAATAACATTTAACTATATATTTTCATTTCAAGACCTCAAATTGGGGTTTAGCTAGACATGGCTAAAATATCCACAAAATATACAATGGAAAGCATAAATATGAGCAAAATAAAAGGAAAGGAAATGACCGTCGAAGACTCCGTTGCTAGCGCTAGGAGTCCCTCCGAGCACGCCTTGAGCCTCCTAGGGTGCTCCCCAAAGCTCCCCAAAATTTTCCCACTAAGAACTCTCAAAAAAGCTAAAAAGCCTTGAGAGAAGGCTAAAAAAGAGCCAAGGAAGTAAAAGGAAGGAAAGAATATGGAATGATTGATGATAAAAATGGGCACCAAGGGAGGCCTTATATAGGCCCGGAAATAGGACAGCGTCTCGACGCTGTGCAGATTCCAAAACAGTCCACGCGGTTTGGGCTTGAATTTTGGGCCTTTCTTCATTTATTTTTTTGGATCTTCTCGTGGATAGTTGACTATTGGGCTCCCGCTTTGACCCATGCTTGGATATTTGGCTTGGAATGCTCAATTTTGGGCCTTTTTCCACCAAAAATCCATAAAGTGCTCCTTATGACAAAATAATAAATTAAATTAGAATTTCTCAATAAAAACACAATTAAAGCACTAAAAAGCTTAATATTTTAGGACTAAAATACCGACATTTCTGCCCACTATCATGGTTGTCCAGCACACGTGCTTGTGACAAATCCGAAGAAACTAGAATCTCGTTCAAAACTGTGCCAATTTGTTGGTTACCCTAAAGAAACGAGAGGTGGTTTCTACGACCCACAAGAAAATAAGGTGATTGTATCGACAAATGTCACCTTCTTGGAGGAAGACCACATGAGGGATCATAAACCACGTAGCAAAATAATATTAGGAGAAGCTACTAAAGAATCACCAAGAGTTGTTGACGAAGTTGGACCTTCAACAAGGGTTGATGAAGGAACTAGTTCTTCAGATCCATCTGTTACTTCTCAAACATTGAGAATGACTCGACGCAGTGGGAGGGTTGTATTACAACCTGATCGCTACTTGGGTCTAACTGAAACTCAGGTTGTCATACCTAGTGATGACATTGAGTATCCATTGTCCTATCGACAGTCAATGAATGACGAAGATAAGGATGAATGGGTCAAAGTCATGGACCTGGAAATGGAGTCTATGTACTCCAATTCTGTATGGGAACTCGCAGATCTACCAGATGGAGTAAAACCCATAGGGTGCAAATGGATCTATAAGAGAAAAAGAGATGCAGCTGGAAAGGTACAGACCTTCAAAGCTAGACTAGTGGCAAAGGGTTATACCCAAAAGGAAGGGGTTGACTATGAGGAAACCTTTTCTCCTGTAGCCATGTTAAAGTCTATAAGAAATCTCTTGTCCATAGCCACATATTATGACTATGAAATATGGCAAATGGACGTCAAGACTGCCTTTTTTGCTATGTAAATTTTTTTATAGCTTTTACTCATGGCTATAAAAGGTAGAATCTTTGTTTTCAACAATAATTTTTTTGGTGCTAAAATTTAATTCATTTTATAATTTAAATATCATTTAATTGAAAAAAATTTTAAAATTTTACTTCAAGTGCTCATTTTTAGTTAAATCCACACACAAGAAATACTTCATAGCACATTAAATACCATGACATGTAATTCATAATTGAAATTTCATAATCTATTTGCATTACAAAATAAGGTATTTAATAATTTCCTAAAATAAACAAGTTATCCAAAAGATACAAGTTGAGAATTTACTGAATGTAATTTCCAACAATATATATCAGTTCACAAAATACAAAATTCACCAAAGCTTCAAAATTATAGTATCACGTAGTTGAGTTGTCATCTTTGATCCTTTTGCATGAGTAACGTATTATTTCATTCACGTACATAAATATATAAAAATATATATATAAATATATGATTATGTTAACACCAATAATAGTGACGTAAGTAAATAAAGAAATTGTTTAATAAATGTAAATAAATAAACCTAGAAGACAACATACTTGCAGTAGCATTTGAAAGTTCTTCACTTGGTTCAACCTATAATAATTTGAGATAAAACATAATTTTGAGTACACTAAAAAAAGAAAAAAATATATACGAACTTGAGATAACTTAATAAAAAAAAAACTTACCTATTTCTTTATAAATAATGACATCATTGATTTCATTTCTACCATTTCCTCCTTCAATGAGTTGATCAAAAGTTGAATCGTCAATGAGTTGGACGACAAGCACTAATTAAGAAAAGAGGAATATCAGTTTTTCACTAAGTGTTTTGTGACTAAGAATACAAAAAGATACAATATTAAAGGAGTGCAACGACTTGGTGGCTTGAGAGCATGTTTTTATTTTCTAAACGTTCTTAAAAGAAAAAGTGTTTTTAAGAAAAACACTTTTCTTTTTAAGAAAGGTGACCTAAAACACACCCTATACAAAAGTGTTTTTGAAAAAGGTCAAAGGTACTTAAGGTTCATTTTGAGATAAGCCTTGGTTAGTGATTTAGGCTCAAGTGCTTGATTAGAAAGCACATTGAGAATCCTTGAGCAAACATATTTAGTCACATTACCCTTTGAGATGCTACCAAAAATTTGGCAGCATAACGACATAAATCTACTTAATCCAAAATTTATAACCTGCTAAAACAATAACATAATGCTAAATAAAGTCACAATGCAATTACAAGTCAGACCTCGTAACTGTTGGGTTTTATGCCCTAAAACTCATAGATAGTGAATGTAACCGTTGACCGAATATTAATGAAATAATATTGATATATATTTTTCCATTAAATGTTATTAGTTATTTTATATTTGTCTTTGCCTAAAATAACCCTAATCCAATAAACTAGACATCCTAGGCTGTAATATGAGTCTTGAACTATATGTAGCGACATATGGGGATCACTGTTCAAGAAACAGCCTAAAGGGTATATAGTATAAGGATAAGACTGGGTGCCTTATCCTAGTGACACTATGGATACGACCCACTTTGTATTTGATACAAACGTTATGATCCAACGCGTTCGTGTAGGAGACATGCGAGTGGGGGTATCCTATGCAATGAGTTTGAATAAGACCAGACCGCGAAATAGTAACCACTAGTTATAACACCGTTAACTAGTTGGTTTTCTATTTCACTAGGAAGACATAAACAACTTGGTCTTAATCCTGGGTTGATTATGGACTCCTGCTCATGAGAGATTGTCCTTTGATTTGTATGGGTGAGAGCGGCCAATACGCCGACTCAATAAGCCTACCATTTTGGGGACAAGACCGAGTGGAGAGCTGGGAACATAATCATACAAGATGGAATTCACTCATTCTCGACTTTAGGGAAGTAGATGAGTGTTCCCTTAAGTGGTGACTCCAAGTCTTGAACAAAGGACCCTACCCTGCCAGTGGAACGAGAGGGTTTTATGTTTGATGGTTGGACCACAAACATGTTGTTCATTAGAAGAGAACTGGTACTTAAGGAAATAGAAGTAACCCAGGGATAAAACGGTAATTTGACCCAGCTGGTGTTATGGACACTCGTTAAGGACTAACTAGTCGTTATTGGTCTATATCCGTGGACACAGAAAATATGCCTACAGTGAGAAGAGTGGAACTGTGAGTCTATAGTGGAATGTACACACAGTTAACGAATATTGATTAACTTGGTTAATGAGTTTGACCAATTAATCTCACATCGTGGGAGCTTCTGATCTACAGGTCCATTAGGTCCCACTGGTAGCTCATAAAGTAATTTGAGGCAACTAAGTAATAAATGTAAATTGAAAGTGTTCAAATTACTAAGGGAAATAATATAATATATATTGATATATTATTATGAGAGAAACTAATATTTGAAGAAATTCAAATATTAATATAAATATGAGTCACATTAAATTTATGGAAGTTTGAAAGAGTTCAAATATGAATTAATTAATTTTAAAGCCTAAAATCTATTTGGGCAATTAATTAATTCAAGGCCGAAAATTAAATATGTGATATTTAATTGGTGATTAATTAATTAAAGAATTAATTAATTGAGAATTAATCAATTATGGAAATAATTAATCACTTAAGGAAGTGATTAATCATTTATGGAAATGATCTAATCACTTATGGAAGTAATTAGTCATTTGTGAAAAAGATTAATCAATTATGGAATTGATTGATCTTTGATTGATTAAATAAGGAATAAGATTGAATCAATTTTGGAAAAGATTGATTTAATTGAATATTTTATTCATGGCACTCTTCTATAAATAGAACACTAGACCTATTTGGTTTAGGTAGTCCTCTTGCTCTTAGACTCACAAGACAAGACCCTAGAATTCTCTATAGCCTCCCTCTTAGAAAAAGACTCCCACAAGTCTTTTGCCTCCTAGACATAGGGACATACCAGTGTAACCTCTGTGGTTATTGTGTCTTTGAAGAAGAAATTTCCAGCGAAGAAACTACAAGAAGGCTGTTGCGTTTTCATTCGTTGAAGCGTCGTTGGCGAAGAACGGTCAAGTCTACAACGAAGGTTTGTAACGGTTCTTTCCTGTTTCTTTAGAAAAGCATGAAAATAAATTTATATTTAATTTTCTAGCATGTTTATATCAATTTCCAGCAATTTTAAAACATGTTTAAAGTTTATTTTGCCTTTTCGTAAGGTCCTCTCGATGCGCTTCCGCTGCACCAGGGCTTTCATCCCCTTCAATAACCATTTCCAAGAGAAGAGAATGTGACTTTCCAAAATATTTTCATTTATTCTATAAGCAAAAATCACAAGAAAGTTACAAGGGTAACTCTCCTGCTTTTTCCATTTCTTCCCCCCCCCCCCCCCCCGAACAAAACAAAATCCATGAGGTCGTTTTCTCAACCAAATTTCACATATTCTATAAGCAAAAAATCACAACCCCCCCCAATACCAAAATCCATGAAATAATTTTCAATCAAATTTCACCTATCTTACAAGTATTAGATTACAACAACAAAAAAAAGTAAAAAAAAAAAAATCCATCCCATTTAATCTTTCAAAACTGAACTTTTTTTAAAACAGGGACTTCCCTTCCTCTCTCATTCAGTCTTCCGAAATTGTCCCATGAAACCAAAAGAAGAAAAGACATCACATGTACTAAATCACAAAGAACTGAATAAAAAAATGTTGGCCATTGCACTAAATTTCTCAAATGAGATAAACAATATAAGGAGATAAAAATAGATTGAAAAAATACCTCAAGTATGAGGACTGCTTGTTATGGGAGACTGTATTTTAATTAGAAGTATCCTGCAACAGAAAAACTAAAATTGAAATGCATGAAAAATTGGAGAGAATTGTGATGTGTAAAGTAGTAGCAAGAGAAAGAGAGAAGCATACTTATCTCGTCATGGCATATTAAGAAGAACATCACACATTCTAAAGCCTATATTCTCATATACACACTCCCCTTTTTATGTATTAGAAGCAAAGAGAGAATATTCAAATTCAAGGGAATCTTAAAGAAAAGAATGGTTCCTCTTTTCACAAGTTGGCTTACCTACTTGACTTGGATCGTGGTATACTTCAACAAAATCACCACTCCACATTGAGAAACCTCTTCAGTAATCCTCGCGCTGCTTTGGAAAATTATGATGTAAGGGGAAAGTGAAAATGCCAATGTAGACACATACTTCAAACAGAATAAGCAAGAAACACAAACCCATGGAAACATAGCAAACTACTAGCTAATATAAAATAACTAATTACCTTTTTGTATGATAACGTTGTCATTTAGTGAAAAACCATGAAAACATAGCAAACTACTAAATATACTTTGATCCCTACATAATATTAAGATTTCAAATACAAATTATTGCATTAACAACAAAAAGAACACATACAGATCACTGCCTCTTGTCGCTTGTAGATTTTTGTCAATTCCTAGAATTTCATACGGAGAAACACGATAAAAGAATTTCATAAGACAACATTTTTTCTTCCCTTCATTGTAGTTTCTAGTCTTAACTTGCAATAAAAAGTCAAAATATTCTATATGTATCCATGGTTTTAAATGTAGCTCTACATTTTTTAACACCAAAAGCAACAAAATCTAGAGTTCAGCAAACATATGGCAACAGGTTTGAAATTGTATCGAAGGAAAAAGTTTCATAGTAACAAAATAAAGCACACAAAAGGGATGCTCAACTTGACTCTTATAGTTTATTGGCAAAAAAATCTAAACACAAAAAGAAAATTTTACTGTTTGCAGTATGTTTATAATAAAGTAAGATTTTACTTTTTGTTACTAGTTTTGATTCTAAATGTTTATTATACAAAAGAAATACTTCAGATCAAAAGTGGTAGGAAAAATTAGTTAAAATTTTGTTGTATAGATGTAAACTCTAAAGTCATTTTGCAGTTTGACTTCTTTATAAACAAGAAATAGAAACTAAGAAATTGATCAACAAGAGTAGGACATTGAACTTCAAAATACTGAAGAATTGAGGTTAGAAACAAGATACAACCACCCACCATGTCCAACATCATATATAATGTTATTGCAACAAAAAATAACAAACATACTCTATATGGAAGAATCACAACCTCTTTTTGCAATTAATTAGCATATTGAAGCTTACTTGTAACAGATTATCTTGTCCTCATTATACTTCCTATCCAGTGACTTTAAAAATGACTCAATAGTATTATCCTGAAGCTTGAGCACTAAGTGCAAAGTTGACCATACAAAGAAGGCAAAAACAAAAGTAAGAAAATAAACCATTAGTAATAGTCTAGGTCCCAAGTTCATCATTCAAAACACGGGCATTTTTTCAGCCAATAGCAGGGAGTATTTCACATAATGGCATGATTCAAAGTTATACATTTTTTGTTCATACTAAAATCCATGATAGATAGAGGAAGCTCACCTAGCAAAGAGTACTTTGATTAGACACATTCAATTCAATGCACCAAGGCATGTGCAGTGTGAAAAATGGGATCCAAGGATCAACTTCAATTCAATGACTGCCATTCATCAAACTCCCTAACATGGGAATAACAACAACATATTTACCTTTCATCATTTCAACGAAAAAATGACAAAAAAAAAGTGGTTAGACTAGTCGAATGAGCTATTATATCTGTTAAAAAAGTGGTTAGACTACAACAAAGATCACATTTAATAGGATAGCTTTTATTTTTATGTGCTAATGTATTAAATGTTTGGGCATTTATGTACAACACTATTTGGGGCTGTTTGGGGCACTGAGTTGGTTATAATAGCTGGGGGTTATAATAGTCTGGGGATTATAATAGTCTGGGTGTTATAATAGTCTGTGTTTGGGGTGCAGATTATTATAGTCTGGGATAAAATAGTCTATGTTTGGGGTGCAGATTATTATAGTCTGGGATAAAATAGTCTGTGTTTGGGGTGCAGTGTTTTGGGATGCAGATTATTTTAGTCTAGGTTCAAATAATCTATGTTTCAAGCTGTCTGTTTTTTTTTTTCTTGACTTTTTTTTTTTATTATTTTCCTCATACAACTTTGTACTTCAAATATTAATAAAAAAAAATGGGTTTAGTTGTAAAAAAAATAAAAGTTTTGGGTACAGGGGTTAAATTATGTGTTTAGCTTAAAAGGAAACAAAAATAACCTAAAGTAAAGATTGATTTTCTTTGTTTTAGAGTCATGGTTTTTTCACAAAATAAGTCATTTTATGATTTCATATAGAAAAACCATATCTGTTTCATTTATGTATTTCCAACATAAAAATGGTAAATGCTTATTTAAAACTCATTTTACCTTTATTATCAAAAGAATTAAATAAAATAGAAATCACATAAAATAAAAACTTGAGTAGTATTTTTTTTAAAATTATTATTATCACGGTAAACTTAAATACGATAAGTATAATTTGGAATGAAACATATGGTACGATGAAAGTAAACATTCATATACTTCATTATCAAAAGTAATTATGTAATTAAACTCCATATTTATATATGTACAAAGACAACCTAGTATCTAACTCTCCCTAGAAATTTTATGATTTTTCCGATGACCACCAACAAATTTTTCGGCGATCGAATTTTTTTCCCTCTTTTTTCCTTTCATTTTCTTCTACCTCTTTTTTTTTTTTCTTTATTTTCGTTTTTTTATATTTTTCGAAATGAAAATGAGAAGAAGATTTAAAAAAAAAAAAGTCGCCGGAAAAGTCGTCGGTGATTGCCGGAAAAGTGGCCGGAAAGTCGACGGCGGTCGTCGGAAAAGTTGTCGATGGTCGCCAGAAAAGTCGTCGGCCGGTCGTCGGTAGAAAAGTCAATGAGTCACATGGAAGAAGAGAGAAAAGAGTTACTGTAGAGAATGGATAGAATAATTGGGGTGAGTTGAATAGTGGTTACTGTAGCAACACGGAGGGGAAAAATAACCAATTCCACCCCTTATTTTTGTTGGTGCCCCAAACACTGGGTTGGTTATAATAGCGGGGGCTATTATAACCAACACAGTGGGCCAAACGGCCCCTTTAAGAGTATAGATGACAAATATTATGGGAATAACAAGTGATATAGCATTTGAAGATATTAAGTGCCCAAACACTATAAGAACATTTTAGGATTGCCCAAACACTATTATAGATATTAAGGGCCCAAACACTATCAACGCTATCAAAAAAAAAATGCCCAAACACTATTAAATGTTTTTTTAACTCTTTAGTATCTACTTCTTTTGTTATATTTGTCACGTGTCGTTCTACTGGTATTCAACCAGAGGAGAGAAGGAGAATAGATGACGAGTTCCTGCTTTCATGCTGGATTTACTACCCTTCCAAATGACATCAAAAAGTTTAAAGCATATTCAATCTGTGAAGAATTGCTTACCGTGCGAAGTTGCTCTACCTCAACCTTGAGTGATTTCTTGAGTTCGGAGAGTTCCTGTATGAAGATTGAAGGCATGTATCAAGTGCTGCTACAACAAATAGATACAAAAGAAAAAAACACAAAGGCATGTATCAAGTGCTGCTAGAACATACAAACACAAAGGCATGTACCAGCCGTATGTATCACGTAGACCACTTGGATGACCAACTTGTTTATGTATCATGTTGAGTTTGTTAATCCAAGGTCTTATACAATCAGTTCTATTAAAGACCAACTACACGAAGAATCAACAATACACTAAACTCAAACTTAACACACAGAGTTTTGAGTTGCAGATTGAGAATCGAAAGCAAAGAAACAGAGAAGATTAATAAGGAAAGAATACAACCAGATTTATAGTGGTTCGACCCCAAAAAGATGGTCTACATCCACTCAGCCACTTTCATTAGATTACTACTTGCAGGGATACAATTCACAGTGTGATTACACATTCACCTCACACTTGCTTCCTGAAATCTCAGGCCACTCAATAACAGAGTATACAATGGAACTCTCAGAGAAACCTCTCACCGGTGGAAGAAAGAAATCCCAGCCCCAATCACTCCTCACACAGTTCTCGGTGAAGATACAGCAGGAGCACTCTCACCTAGTTTTCTTCTTCTCACACACACCCACACTGACTGGAAAAACCCCTGATAAATCCCTTGCACGGCAGCTACATTCTCTTGACGTCAATAGCATAACGGATTCGTTATTTCCCAGCTGCTTCTCACGTGCCTATTCATCAGCATTTGGCGCCTCAGCTGATTCAACAGATTTATCCACCTTGTATCCAAGTCAGAGACACGTCATGGTCAACATTGACTCATTTAAGCTATCAATAATTAACAATCTCCACCTTGATAGCTTTAATCCCTCCATACATATCAATCTAAACGAAAATGACTGTTATTTCACACTTCAATCAGCAAGAGCATACTTTGAGAGCCTTCATATAGCTCTCAAACTTACATTGTGTCAGTGGCTTTGTAAAAGCATCAGCTACGTTGTCATGTGTGCTGATCTTTTCCAGTTTAAACATCCCTTCATTAAGAATATCTCTTAAAAAGTGATAACGGACGTCTATATGCTTAGTTCTATCATGGTATGTCTGGTTTCTGGATAAATAAACTGCACTTTGACTATCACAGTATACAACTACACATTCATCACATTCAGACAGTTCATTAGTAAGTTCTTTTAACCATATAGCTTCTTTCATTGCTTTAGTAGTAGCTATATATTCTGACTCTGTTGTCGATAGAGCAACTACCGACTGTAAGGAGGTTCTCCAACTTACTAAATTTCCATGATATGTAAACACAAAGCCAGTTAATGACCTCCTACGATCACAATCAGCAGCATAATCGACATCTACATATCCAAGTAACTTATCATTTACTTTATTTGCATGAGTAAACAACAAACCATGTTTCACAGTCCCCTGGACATATCGGAAAAGCCATTTTACTGCATGCCAGTGTTGTTTTCCAGGATTAGTCATGAACCTACTAACAACACTCATTCCATGGGCCAAGTCCGGTCGAGTGCATACCATCAAATACATGAGGCTACCTACAGCACTCGCATAAGGTATTTGGGCCATTTCTATCTTCTAAACATCAGTTTGAGGAGAGTTTGAAACAGTTAGTTTAAAATGTTTGGCAAAAGGCACTGCCACTGATTTACTTTTATCCATTTTAAACTTAACTAGCATCCTTTTAGCATAGGATTCTTGAGATAACATCAAATGCCCCAGCTTTCTATCTCTTTTAATATCAATCCCTAATATTCTCTTGGCCTCCCCTAGATCTTTCATCTCAGACCTACCTTTCAGCTGCATTTTCAGACTTTCAATCTCTTGAACATCTTTACTTGCAAGCAACATGTCATCTACGTATAACAGTAAGTAGATAGGTGGCCTATTATCTTGAGTTTTAAAATAAACACAGTGGTCTAACTTACTTCTTTGAAAGCCACAAGAAGTTACAAACGAATCAAACTTAAGGTACCACTGTCTAGGGGATTGTTTAAGACCGTACAGAGATTTATTGAGTAAACATACCTTATTTTCTGACCCCTTTGTCGTAAATCCTTGTGGTTGCTGCATATAAATTGTTTCCTTGAGGTCTCCATGTAGGAACGCCGTCTTGACATCCAGTTGTTGTAATTCTAGATCATATGCAGTCGTGAGAGATAATTAACAACACTCTGATTGAGCTGTGACGAACAACGGGTGAGAAAATTTCATCATAATCCACCCCTTCGGTTTGAGTGAATCCCTTAGCAACCAGCCTTGCTTTATACCTCACTGGTTCTTGTGGATTTACACTTTCTTTAATCTTGTAAATCCATTTACATCCAACTAACTTTTGGTTTACAGGTCTATCAACTAAAGTCCAAGTCTCATTTTTATTCAGGGATTCAATCTCCTCCTCCATGGCTTTTATCCATTTGTCACTGTCTGCTGACTTAACTGCTTCTGTATAAGAAAGTGGTTCTTCATCAGCTTGCTCAATCTCAGTGTTCAGTGCATAATACACTAGATCAGCATTCCCATAACGTGAAGGCTTTCTGATCTGTCTCCTTTTCCGATCCCTAGCTAACTGAAAGCCTTCAAGATCATGCTCTTGCTGAGCATGTGTTTCTTCTCCAGATGGAGAATGTGGCTGAGTATCCCTGGTACCTGCATTCACGTCAGTTTTAACTGAAGGTTGATTTTCAAGACTTGCTCCACCTAAATCAGTATTTGTAGCTGGTAGAACGTCTGAAGTTTCCAGCTCCATCTCAAATACTTGTTTATCTTGAGAATCATTTGAAGTTTGTGCTGATTTATTGGCCATTGCTATCGTGGACTCGTCGAATACAACATCTCGACTTATGAACAACTTTTGTTCTCCATTTTCCAAGCACCAGAGTCTATAGCCTTTTTTTTACTCCCTGAGAATAGCCTAGAAACACACATTTCTTTGCTCGGTGATCTAGTTTACCCTCTCTTGAATGTGCGTAAGCAACACACCCAAAAACTCTAAGGTTTGATAAATCTGGTGCTTGACCTGTCCACATTTCCATGGGTGTTTTAAAGCCAGTTGCTGAAGAAGGACATCTGTTAATTAGATAAGCCGCTGTAACTACTGCTTCAGCCCAAAAACACTTATCTAGATTAGCATTTGATAGTAAACTTCTTACTCTTTCCAGCAAGGTACGGTTCATCCTTTCAGCCAACCCATTCTGTTGAGGCGTGCCCCTTACTGTCAAATGTCGTTATATTCCTTCTTTTACACACATGGCTTTAAACTTGCTACTGAGGAACTCCAAACCATTGTCGGTACGCAAACACTTCAACTTCTTACTCGTTTTGTTTTCAACCAAAACCTTCCATTCGACAAATTTTTGGTAGGTTTCATCCTTGGATTTCAAAGGATAAACCCACACCCTCCTTGAGTAGTCATGTACAATGGACAAGAAGTACTTAGCTCCACCTAATGAAGATGTCTTTTCTGGACCCCATAAGTCTGAATGGACATAATCAAGGATCTCTTTTGACGTATGTTTTCCTCTAGCAAAGGATACTCGGGTAGCCTTTCCATAGATGCAGTGCTCACAGAGGCCTAAGGATCCAAGAGGAGTTGACCCAAGCAACCCCTGTTTGTTAAGTTCAATCAATCCCTTCTCACTCACATGGCCCAATCTCGCATGCCATAGAAGTGTATTCCTCTGTTCTGCCGTGGAAGCCATAGCTGCTGTACCAATTATGGTTGTACCTTCAAGAACATACAGACCATTGTTTAACTTCCCTCTGAGTTTAACCATTGCCCCTTTGATAATTTTCATTGTTCCTCTCTCAGTTTTGCATACAAAACCAGCTTTGTCAAACACTCCAAGTGACAACAAACTTCTCTTCAACTCAGGAACATACCTGACATTTGATATCTGCCGAATCTGATTGTCAAACATTTGAATTTGTATGGTACCAATTCCTTTTACACAGCACTCGTGGTGATTTCCAAGGACTTTTCCTTCTTCTAATGGTTCAAAGTCTTGAAACCATTCTCGATTTGGTGTCATATGAAATGAGCACCCAGAGTCCAAAATCCATTCTGATTTTACTGTGCTTTCAGTTGCCAACAGAACCTCTGCTGAATCATATCCCTCAGTGACATTAACATTACTATTTTCCTCATTCTTCTTGTTTTCATTGTTGGGATTGGTGTCCTAAAACTCGTAGATAGTGAATGTTAAACGAATTATATACTTATTCGATAAAGGCGTTATCGAGATTAATTCAGTAAAGTTATTACTGAATAAAGTAAATTGCACATATAATAACCCAAATCCAATAAACTAAGATCCATGGCTATAGGATGAACACTTGAGCTTTATGTAGAGACATAAAAGTGGATCAAGCTTCAGTAATAGCCAAAACGGTCTATAGTATAGGGATAGGGTTGGGTACCTTAATCTCGAGACACTATGAGACGCGGCCCACTTTATAGATGGTATAGACGATGTGATCCTAAATCGTCCATGTAGAGACATGCGAGTGGGGGCGTCCTATGCAATGAGTTTGCATAAGACCAGGACCAAGAAATAAGTCGCTCTCGCTTTATAACACCGTTTACTGACGAGACTGACTATTTCATGTGATGACCTAGGTAACTCGATCTTAATCCTGAGCTAACTATGAACTCCTGTTTATTCGGACTTATCCTTAGATCTGCATAAGTAAGAGTGGCTCAGTATCGCCGACTCAATAAGCCTCCCATTTCAGGGATAGGAACGGGTAGATAGCTGGGGACATAGTCGTGCAAGAAGGAATTCACTCCTACCCGAATTAGGGATAGTAGAGAGGTTGTTCCCTTAAGTGCTGACTCCAGGGCTTGAACAAAGGGATCCCGCCCTCTCATTGGCCCGAGAGGGACTCAGTTTATTGGTTGGACCATAAACCAATTGTTCATTAGAGGATCAGTAGGACTTAAGGAACTAGAAGTACTATAGGGGTAAAACAGGCTTTTGACCTAGCTATAGCTACGAACAACCTGTGAAGGATCGACTTACTAATCATGGTTAAATCAAGTGGACAAAAAATATGTCTATAGTGAGGGGAGTGCAACAATCGGGCTATAGTGGAGTGTCCCGGTAGTTAACGAATGTTGGCTAGCTTGGATAATGAGATTAGTCGGTTAGCCTCGAATCGTTGGAGCCCATGATCTATAGGTCCATTAGGTCCCCCTACTAGCTCATATCGGAACAAAGCCTAGAACAAAAAGATAGGAAGCTTTGAATCGTTCAAAATCGGGAAAACGGGTATTATCGTAAATTGTGTTTGACACAATAATTTAATTATGAATTAAATTAGAAAATGAGAGATGGAGTATTTAAAAGTGTTTTGAATACCATATATATGTATTAGGAGTCATATATAATTCATGGCACTAGGTGATAAAGATTAATTGGATTAATCATGTAAAAATTACTTGGAATTGTACAAATTAATTGCCTAGAAATCAATTTCAATTTTGAATTGAAATAGGAATGAATTGCAAGCTGAAAATTGAGAATTTAGATTCAATTTTAAGTGGATTTAGTGGCATTCCCACTCTTGCATGTTGATGCATAGTGGAAAACAACACAACCATGCACTAGTTGCATGTGTTGTGAATTAAACACCTAGAATCCACTTTGAGTTGCAATTTCACCATGTGTCTAGTGTCATGAGGCTTCTCTTTGCATGGAAGATGTCTATATAAGGAGTATGAATCAGATTCAAAGGAAGGAGAGCCATTTTCCATATTGTTATGCTGCTGGATTTTGGTCTCAAACTCACTCATCTCCATATATCTCTCTAGTGCTTGAACCTTCAAGCATTCCCTTCCCATTCCCTATCTCTATAGACTCCCACAAGTCGTTCTTGGCCCGGAGAATAGTAGGGAAGACACTAGAGGTGGTCCACACACCGTTCGTGATCAAAGGAATCAAAGGGAGTTGTTGAATCGGTCTCCAAAAGGTTGGTAAAAATTCTGCTCTCTCCTTACGGTATTTGGACAGCATGTTTTCATTTTCTAAAATTGATGTAGTTAAGTGCCTCCGATCCTAAAATTGCTACCACATGTGTTATATGAACACCTTCAATTGGTATCAGAGCATGATTAAGGCACCTAACATGCATTCATTTTAGCTTGGTGGGTAGCTTTTCATATGATGAAACTGTGTAAAAACTAAAGAAAATTGGTTTTGGGATTGATTTTAATTTTCAGTCAATTCGTTGGAATTAATTGTGATTGCCTACATGTTTATGGGCTTTAATGTGTTCATATGGAGTCTGTAAAATTTGAGAGTCAATAGAGTCCATTTAGGCCGTCAATTTGAAGAAATTCGGAGACTGCTCGCTGCTGGCCGAAAATTCCAGCATGCTGTTTTTTTAGTTCCAGCTCAAGTACGTTCTTCACGTAACGGTAAAATGGTCCGGTTCAAGCAATCCAAAGGTGGTTCGGGTCGGTTCGAAGGGTTCGGAAGCGGTCCAAGCCCTATTTGAAATTATTATTGTAATAATTTTAGTTTTTTTTTTGCTTCATTAAAAATCCCAAAACCAATTCACTTTAGTAAATTTAATTAATTATGCATTATTGAATGTATGTTTTAATTAAATAGTATTTTATGTGCATAATGTATGTCATTTATATTTAAAACCCCACCATAGGAAAGCATGTTCATGCATTTGTTTAATTTGAATAAGTGTTATTTATTAATTCAAATGCATGAGGGAAATTTCATGTTTTATTAATATAAGAGTTGTATTAATTTAGGGAGATTCATGCTTGAATGGTTAATTAAAATTGATTAATTCTTATAATAGTTATAATTATTAAATGATAAAATTAACCAAGCATGAACATGAAATTTCATTAGTTTGATTATAATTGTTATACTCAAATTAGGCTTGTTATGGATTTGTTTTATAATTGTTATAAAAGAGATAGAAATCTAAAATCTATAACAAGATAAAGAGCATGCTCACTTAGGTTAATGAACCTTCAACAATTTGATCAACTTGCATAGTTTAGGTCGATATCTTGTAAAACAACGGTTACGAGAGAACTCACCCGACAAAATGCTGTCTAAGGCTGGAGGTATTTAAGTTGACGGTTTACAGAACACCTCCTACCTGGGCATTGAGTCGGTTCTTGAGTTAAGTTAACTCGAGTTTTATGAGCATGCGTGAGCGGTGTGAGGTTTTAAAGTGTTACCACCTAGACATCGTAGTATAAAGAGTTATACAAACCTAGACATAGGTTGTTACTAAAGGGTGCTTTTCTTATAACTTGAATGATTGATTGTTATATGCTTTAAAACACCATTAGAAAGCATGTTATAGGGTTTATTCATTAAAAGTTATAAGAGTTATAAAAGTTGATGAATAGAAACCGTAAAATCTATAACAAAGAGTTGCATGCTAACATAGGATCTTAGGATCTTGTCATTCTTTAAATGGTTTAAAATGAAATAGACCTAAGATCGCCTTTTTCTAATAGGATTAGAAATATGTCTTACTTATTTTTAAAATAGTTTTAAAATTCGAGTAAGTAGGACATAAGACCTTGGTTATAAGGGAACTCTCCCGGCAAATGGTTCGGAACCTGAGTTGAATTAACCATAGTCTTACTAGCATGCAATGTCACTAGGTTATTAAAAGTGTTTAATCACCTAGACATTTAGTGTAAAGACCTTGTTTAATAAGGCATAGACTTAGATAGATTCATTTAGCCGGAATTTACCTAAGTAATAAGACCCTAAAACTTTACAACACTTTAGTGGGAGGAAAAGTATAGAAACGAAATATTCATATTAAGTTTCTACTCTCACGTCTCCCTGAGTTCACACCGTGAGATCCATGCTTGGCCTCGAGGCGCCCTGGGAGCGTCCCCCTACGGATGGTGTTTGCATGGGTTAATATCAAGGTGAATGGGGAAAGTGTTCATAGTAAGTGGGAGAAGGAAACGTGTCAAACGTATCCTGCGGTCTCCATCATTAGGTTGCACAGTGAGATTCCTATGCGCTGCCTGCGAGTCGCCCTGGGAGCGATCACCCTACGGAGGGCTTGCGCATGGGATTCGGAACAACGCAAACTCCAGAAATGGATAGGGTTTCCTAGGGCCATTCCCAACATTAGCTCTTCCCTACGGTGGCATTGTTGGGGTCGTCCTCTGCGATCTGAAAATGATGGGTAACACTTACAAGATGGTCTTGACCAAATTAATGTTAGCTAATAACTATTGGAGTAAGAGTTATTCTGGGAATAGTATTTGGCCGAGATTGTCTCGATTCAGAGGAGGAGTAGCTGACTGCCCTACGGTAGCGGTTATTCTAAACCCCTAAAGTATCGTTGCAAAATAAATCAATTGTATATATGGGTCGATGATTGCTTTTGCTAAATCTGATTGGATAAATGTCATTAATGGGTTTAGTGCATGTTTCTAATAGAGATTAATTTGTTTGTTTCAGCAATATGTCGAAAAACGTATGTGCTTTTTCAAATGCCATATTAAACGGTTTAGTACATACGACTAAGAATACTTGCTTAAACGCTAAACACGTAGCAAAGAATTTAGGTTTGGTCTCAACTGAGGAATGTCCTCAAACTAACTGCATAGCCAAGAAAAACATGATCCACGACTCTAAATGCGATTTATTAGTCTTGGAAACGTGTTTAGTGGAAAACGACGATTCTGCCTGGATACTCGATTCAGGTGCCACTAATCACGTATGTTCTTCATTTCAAGGAATGAGTTCCTGGCAACAGCTAATAGCTGGAGAGATGACTCTTAAAGTTGGAACAGGAGAAGTCATCTCGGCTATTGCAGTGGGAGACGTAAAATTATTCTTCACCAAGGAACGTTACATGATATTAGATAATGTGTACATAGTTCCGAAAATTAAAAGAAATTTGATTTCTTTATCTTGTTTATTAGAACAAGGTTACTCAATTTCTTTTTCTGTTAATGAAGCGTTCATAACTAAAAGAGGTATTGATGTTTGCTCTGCAAACTTGAAGAATAAATTGTATGTTTTGAGACCAATTGAGTCTAAAGCTATTTTAAATCACGAGATGTTTAAAACCGCTGAGACTCAACCTAAAAAGCGAAGAGTTTCTCAAGATACCTATCTCTGGCACTTGAGGTTAGGCCATATCAACCTCAATAGGATTGAGAGATTGGTCAAGAGTGGACTTCTAAACAAGTTAGAAGATGACTCGTTGCCTCCTTGTGAGTCATGCCTTGAGGGCAAGATGACAAAACAACCTTTTACCGGAAAAGGTTATCGTGCCAAAGAGCCCCTAGAGCTCATTCATTTGGACCTCTGTGGACAATTGAACATTAGAGCTCGAGGAGGGTACGAATATTTCATCAGTTTCATTGATGATTATTCGAGGTATGGCTATCTCTACCTAATGCATCATAAGTCCGAGACTTTTGAAAAGTTCAAAGAGTACAAGGCTGAGGTTGAGAACCTATTAGGTAAGACGATAAAAACACTTCGATCCGATCGAGGTGGAGAGTATATGGACTCAAGTTTTCAAGACTATTTGATAGAGCATGGAATTACGTCCCAACTCTCAGCCCCTGGTACACCTCAGCAAAACGGTGTATCAGAAAGGAGAAACAGAACCTTGTTGGACATGGTTCGTTCGATGATGAGTTATGCTCAGTTGCCTAACTCGTTTTGGGGATATGCAGTAGAAACTGCGGTTTATATCTTGAACGTAGTTCCATCAAAGAGTGTTTCTGAAACGCCGTTTGAGCTCTGGAAAGGTCGTAAAGCTAGTTTACGACATTTCAGAATTTGGGGATGCCCTGTATACGTGCTAGATGCAAACCCAAAGAAATTGGAGTCTCGTTCTAGATTTTGCCTATTTGTAGGCTATCCCAAAGAAACGAGAGGTGGATACTTCTTCGTTCCTGAGGAAAATAAAGTACTTGTATCGACAAATGCTACATTCCTAGAAGAAGACCACCTCAGAGAACACAAGCCACGAAGTAAAGTCGTATTAAGTGAACTATCTAACGAAGCTACCGAAACATCAACAAGAGTTGTTGATGATGCTGGCACCTCGAGTCAATCACGTCCTTCTCAAGAAATAAGAGAACCTCGACGTAGTGGGAGGGTTGTTAGACGACCTGATCGCTATTTGGGTTTAACTGAAACTCCAGTCGTCATACCTTATGACGGAATCGAGGATCCATTAACCTTTAAACAAGCAATGGATGATGTTGACAAGAACGAGTGGATTAAAGCCATGGACTTGGAAATCGAGTCCATGCATTTTAATTCAGTATGGGATCTTGTAGATCAACCTGAAGGGGTTAGACCCATAGGGTGTAAATGGATCTACAAGAGAAAACGAGATGCTGCTGGAAAGGTACAGACCTTTAAGGCACGACTTGTGGCAAAGGGTTTTACCCAGCGGGAGGGGATTGACTATGAAGAAACCTTCTCCCCTGTTGCCATGTTGAAGTCGATCAGGATACTTTTATCCATCGCCACGTTTTACGATTACGAAATATGGCAAATGGATGTCAAGACTGCCTTTCTGAACGGCAATCTTGAAGAAAGTATCTACATGTCTCAGCTAGAAGGGTTCATTGCTCAGGATCAAGAGCAAAAGGTTTGCAAGCTTAAACGATCCATTTATGGATTAAAACAAGCGTCTAGATCCTGGAATATGAGATTTGATACTGCGATCAAATCTTATGGCTTTGAACAAAACGTTGATGAACCTTGTGTTTACAAAAAGATCATCAACAACTCCGTAGCTTTCTTAGTACTGTATGTGGATGATATCCTACTCATTGGGAATGATGTAGGTTATCTAACTGACATTAAACTATGGCTAGCAACTCAATTCCAAATGAAAGATTTGGGTGAGGCACAATTTGTTCTAGGGATCCAAATTGTTCGAAACCGAAAGAACAAAACACTAGCCCTGTCTCAAGCGTCTTATATCGACAAATTATTAGTTAGATATAAAATGCAAAATTCCAAGAAAGGACTATTACCTTTCAGGCACGGAATTAACTTGTCTAAGGAACAGTGTCCTCAGACACCTCAAGAAGTTGAGGACATGAGACGTTTTCCCTATGCCTCTGCAGTAGGTAGCCTAATGTATGCCATGTTGTGTACAAGGCCTGACATTTGTTATGCAGTAGGGATTGTCAGTAGATATCAATCAAATCCAGGATTCGATCACTGGACAGCCGTTAAAAATATCCTCAAATATCTAAGGAGAACGAGGGACTATATGCTCGTGTATGGTTCGAAGGATTTGATCCTTACAGGATACACTGATTCTGACTTTCAAACCGATAAAGATTTGAGGAAATCTACATCGGGGTCAGTATTCACTCTAAATGGAGGAGCAATAGTATGGCGTAGCATCAAGCAAGGATGCATTGCAGACTCGACCATGGAAGCCGAATATGTAGCCGCTTGCGAAGTAGCAAAAGAGGCAGTATGGCTCAGGAAGTTCCTAACTGACTTGGAAGTCATTCCGAATATGCATCTGCCTATCACCTTGTATTGTGATAATAGCGGCGCAGTTGCAAACTCAAAGGAACCTCGCAGCCATAAGAGAGGCAAGCACATTGAAAGGAAATATCATCTCATCAGGGAGATTGTGCACCGAGGAGACGTGATCGTCACGAAGATAGCGTCTGAGCACAACATTGTTGATCCATTCACGAAGGCTCTCACAGCTAAAGTGTTCGAGAGTCATCTAGAAGGTCTAGGTCTGCGAGAAATGTACGAGAAATAATCTAGGTCAAGTGGGAGAATTGTAACCGGTATATCGATGCCTCAGTATACTGGGTATTTAGATGCCCTAGTTTATTGTATTTTTACTTTGTTATTAATACAAGTATTTATTCACCCACTGTTGTTATAGATTATAGTACATCCCACTAAACTAGAGTTTTAGTTCAAGTGGGAGATTGTTGGGATTGGTGTCCTAAAACTCGTAGATAGTGAATGTTAAACGAATTATATACTTATTCGATAAAGGCGTTATCGAGATTAATTCAGTAAAGTTATTACTGAATAAAGTAAATTGCACATATAATAACCCAAATCCAATAAACTAAGATCCATGGCTATAGGATGAACACTTGAGCTTTATGTAGAGACATAAAAGTGGATCAAGCTTGAGTAATAGCCAAAACGGTCTATAGTATAGGGATAGGGTTGGGTACCTTATTCTGGAGACACTATGAGACGCGGCCCACTTTATAGATGGTATAGACGATGTGATCCTAAATCGTCCATGTAGAGACATGCGAGTGGGGGCGTCCTATGCAATGAGTTTGCATAAGACCAGGACCAAGAAATAAGTCGCTCTCGCTTTATAACACCGTTTACTGACGAGACTGACTATTTCATGTGATGATCTAGGTAACTCGATCTTAATCCTGAGCTAACTATGAACTCCTGTTTATTTGGACTTATCCTTAGATCCGCATAAGTAAGAGTGGCTCAGTATCGCCGACTCAATAAGCCTCCCATTTCAGGGATAGGAACGGGTAGATAGCTGGGGACATAGTCGTGCAAGAAGGAATTCACTCCTACCCGAATTAGGGATAGTAGAGAGGTTGTTCCCTTAAGTGCTGACTCCAGGGCTTGAACAAAGGGATCCCGCCCTCTCATTGGCCCGAGAGGGACTCGGTTTATTGGTTGGACCATAAACCAATTGTTCATTAGAGGATCAGTAGGACTTAAGGAACTAGAAGTACTATAGGGGTAAAACGGGCTTTTGACTTAGCTATAGCTATGAACAACCTGTGAAGGATCGACTTACTAATCATGGTTAAATCAAGTGGACAAAAAATATGTCTATAGTGAGGGGAGTGCAACAATCGGGCTATAGTGGAGTGTCCCGGTAGTTAACGAATGTTGGCTAGCTTGGATAATGAGATTAGTCGGTTAGCCTCGAATCGTTGGAGCCCATGATCTATAGGTCCATTAGGTCCCCCTACTAGCTCATATCGGAACAAAGCCTAGAACAAAAAGATAGGAAGCTTTGAATCGTTCAAAATCGGGAAAACGGGTATTATCGTAAATTGTGTTTGACACAATAATTTAATTATGAATTAAATTAGAAAATGAGAGATGGAGTATTTAAAATTGTTTTGAATACCATATATATGTATTAGGAATCATATATAATTCATGGCACTAGGTGATAAAGATTAATTGGATTAATCATGTAAAAATTACTTGGAATTGTACAAATTAATTGCCTAGAAATCAATTTCAATTTTGAATTGAAATAGGAATGAATTGCAAGCTGAAAATTGAGAATTTAGATTCAATTTTAAGTGGATTTAGTGGCATTCCCACTCTTGCATGTTGATGCATAGTGGAAAACAACACAACCATGTACTAGTTGCATGTGTTGTGAATTAAACATCTAGATTCCACTTTGAGTTGCAATTTCACCATGTGTCTAGTGTCATGAGGCTTCTCTTTGCATGGAAGATGTCTATATAAGGAGTATGAATCAGATTTAAAGGAAGGAGAGCCATTTTCCATATTGTTATGCTGCTGGATTTTGGTCTCAAACTCACTCATCTCCATATATCTCTCTAGTGCTTGAACCTTCAAGCATTCCCTTCCCATTCCCTATCTCTATAGACTCCCACAAGTCGTTCTTGGCCCGGAGAATAGGAGGGAAGACACTAGAGGTGGTCCACACACCGTTCGTGATCAAAGGAATCAAAGGGAGTTGATGAATCGGTCTCCAAAAGGTTGGTAAAAATTCTGCTCTCTCCTTACGGTATTTGGACAGCATGTTTTCATTTTCTAAAATTGATGTAGTTAAGTGCCTCCGAACCTAAAATTGCTTCCACATGTGTTATATGAACACCTTCATTTATTCCTTTTCTTCTTAAATTCTATGCAATTTCTTCTGATATGCCCTTTTTTATTACAGAAGTAACATTTCCTGTTCTTTCCAACAGATTTCGACCTTCCTCTATTATTCTCAGACTTTCCTCGATTCCCATTTCCTTTATCATTCTTCTTTTCTGGTCTTCAATGAGAGAAGTGGGCCTCTCCTTCCTTCATACTCAACTTCCTAGTCTCTAGCTCCTTAGCCCTTAGAGCATTAGTAACTATCTCTAAGGTGAGACTATCCCTCCCATACTTAATTGCATTTTTTACTTCATTATAAGACTCGGGTAGGGAGTTCAGGAGAATCACAGCCTTATTCTCATCGTCTAATTTCTCACCAATATTGGCCATTTCAATGGTTATCTTGTTAAATTCATCCAAATTCTACTCTAAGTCCTTAGAGGTATCCATCTTAAAACCAAAAAACCTCTCCTTAAGATACAATTTATTTGATAAAGACTTTGTCAAATAAATCGAATCTAGCTTCGCCCATACCTCTTTAGCAGTGTTCTGATCGTTCACCTGGCTCAAGACATTATCGGCCAGATAGAGAATGATCGTGCTGAATGCAATCTCCTTCATCTCAACAAATTGATCATCTGTCATGCTGTCAGGTTTTTCATCCGGTTTGTCGATGGCCTTCGATACCTTCTGTTGAACAAGGAAAGCCCTCATTTTCTTCTTCCAAAGTGAGAAATCCCCCTTTCCATCGAATCGTTCAACCTCGAACTTGGACGTCATCTTTTCTGCAGAAAATTGGATAATCAAACTGATTTAGAACAGCCCCAAACAAGCAACAAGGCTCTGATACCACTTGTTAATCCAAGGTCTTATACAATCAGTTCTATTAAAGACCAACTACACGAAGAATCAACAATACACTAAACTCAAACTTAACACACAGAGTTTTGAGTTGCAGATTGAGAATCGAAAGCAAAGAAACAGAGAAGATTAATAAGGAAAGAATACAACCAGATTTATAGTGGTTCGACCCCAAAAAGATGGTCTACATCCACTCAGCCACTTTCATTAGATTACTACTTGCAGGGATACAATTCACAGTGTGATTACACATTCACCTCACACTTGCTTCCTGAAATCTCAGGCCACTCAATAACAGAGTATACAATAGAACTCTCAGAGAAACCTCTCACCGGTGGAAGAAAGAAATCCCAGCCCCAATCACTCCTCACACAGCTCTCGGTGAAGATACAGTAGGAGCACTCTCACCCAGTTTTCTTCTTCTCACACACACCCACACTGACTGAAAAAACCCCTGATAAATCCCTTGCACGGCAGCTACATTCTCCTGACGTCAGTAGCATAACAGATTCGTTATTTTCCAGCTGCTTCTCACGTGCCTATTCATCAGCATTTGGCGCCTTAGTTGATTCAGCAGATTTATCCACCTTGTATCCAAGTCAGAGCCACGTCATGGTCAACATTGACTTATTTAAGCTATCAATAATTAACAGAGTTACACTACAGATATTGCCCACTCAATCCACAAAGAACACACATGACAGGTTATCACAGAAATGCTAAACCAAAGCAACACACCCAAGCAACACAGAAATGGCACAACAAATCTAAAAACAGAGAACAGAGAATAGAGATAGACACAAGGTTTTTAAAGTGGTTCAATCAATGTGATCTACATCCACTATGGTGCTCTGTTCTTTCTTATTCCACCATGAATCAACAGCAAGATACAATAGCTTAGATAATACAGCTTGTGGAATAGAGGGGAAAAACAATCAGCAACATATACACAGTCACAGTGACACTATTCCATTGAACTCACTAGAGCAGCTTCACATTCATCAGATGCACAATCCACAGCAAGAAGAACTATTCACCTTCTTCACCAGCTGATCGAATTCTTCAACACCTCAGCCAAGCTTCAGCTCTCAGTCTCTCAGTCGATGGAATCAGCTCACACTCTATTCCTGACAATTCCCTCAGAATGGCCCTAATATATTTTCCCTGTTATTGCACTAATCCTCCACTCACCAACGGCGCACATGGAGAGAATAACAACCTTTTCTCTCATCTACCGAATACCTTCTACAGCAGGTGACAAAATACACTCAACCTCTGAGCAAGAACCGGTTGATGGCCATTCTCCCAACTGAATTACTTGTCAGCCCATTTCTTCAATTATACAGCAATATGGCTTTGGGCCTTTATGATGGATTTGGCCCAACAATCCCCCACCTTGTTGAATAATTGAAACTCCTGCAACAATGACATTCAAAGGAGCAATAGAAAGACATACAGAGCACCACTTTTCTCAGGGTCATTCATCAAAACTTAGCCTGCTTCTAAATGAAGCAAGCTCATGAATTTGTCAAACTTTTTAACAAGAATACTCTTCATAAATGCATCTGCTATATTATCCTCAGTAGCAATTTTCTTTAGCAAAACTTATTTTGTAGCAAAGACTTCTCTAACAAAGTGTAAACGGACATCTATATGCTTAGTCCGTTCATGATACATTTGATTTTTAGACAAATGTATTGCACTTTGGGAGTCACACCATAACACAATAGGACTCTCCAAATTAATCAATTCTCCCACTAGACCTTTGAGCCACAAAGCTTCTTTAACACTATCAGCTAAAGCTATGTACTCAGACTCTGTAGATGATAAAGCTACTATGTGTTGTAATGATGTTTTCCAGCTAATGGTGTTACCATACAAAGTGAAAACATACTCGGTTGAGCTTTTCCTTTTATCCAAGTCTGCAGCATAGTTGGCATCTACATAACCTTCTAGTGGGTTGCTAATTGATTCATTTCCTTTGTAGAGAAGACCATGATTCCTGGTTCCCTTCAAGTATCTAAACATCCATCTGACAGTAGACCAATGCACCTTACCTGGGTTTGTCATAAACCGGCTTACCACACTCATACCATGAGCTAAATCAGGCCGTGTACATACCATTGCATACATTAGGCTCCCCACAGCACTAGTGTATGGTATGTTTTCCATCTCCTTCTAATCTTTCTCTAATTTAGGGCTTTCTTCAGCTGATAAACGGAAATGTGCAGCTAATGGAGTAGTAACAGATTTACATTCATCCATTCCATACCTTGAAAGTAACTTAGAAATACATGAACTTTGAGACAGGAACAAGCTTCTATCATTCATATTCCTAGTTATTTCAATGCCTAAGATTTTCTTAGCCGGACCTAAGTCTTTCATCTCAAATTCAGAACTTAGTTCAGCTTTTAATCTATTAATTTCTGTTTTATCAGCACATGAAATGAGCATGTCGTCAACATATAGCAGTAAATATATCTTATAGGTTGAACTAACTGGCTTATGATAGGCACAATGATCAAAGGAGCTCCTCTCAAAGCCCTTTGATAAGGCAAAACTATCAAATCTCTTATACCATTGCCTAGGAGATTGCTTAAGGCCATAAAGTGATTTTTTCAACAAACATACCTTGTTTTCTTCGCCAACTGCTTCATATCCTTGAGGTTGCTTCATGAAAATTTCCTCCTGAAGCTCACCGTGAAGAAATGTTGTTTTAACGTCCATCTGCTCAAGATGAAGATTAAAATAAGTAGTCAAGGCTAAAATCACTCTTATGGATGCATGTCTTACCACTGGCGAGAAAATTTCATTATAATCCTCTCCTTCCTTTTGTGTATATCCCCTTGCAACAAGCCTAGCTTTCAACCTCAAGTTACTGCTGTCATTGACCCTTGACTTTAACTTGTACAACCACTTTCAAGTTACAAGTCTTTTATCTTTTGGTTTTTCAACAAGCTCCCAGGTCTTGTTCTTTCTTAAGGACTGCATCTCCTCATCCGTGGCTAGCTTCCAGTTTATACTATCTTTACTATTTATTGCTTCAAAATAAGATGTTGGTTCCATCTCAGCATATTCATCTGTTGCTGCCAGAGCATATGCCACCAGATCAACTTCACCATAACGCATTGGAGGCCTTATTACCCTTCTTTCTCTGTCTCTGGATAGTCTATAACTGTTCAAATCTGAAGGTTCAGCCTCTGTTTCTTGTTGGCTCACAACCTCTTGTTCTATCTCAGCGTTTACAGGTTGATTTTCTTCAGAATTTGAAGTACTTGAAATTTCAGTCTGAGCTTCTGTACCCTGATCCTTTTCTTCATTCAACTCTACCTCAACAGATTCAGTTTTTGCAATATCAGTATCATTTGATACATCTCGTTTTGCATAAGGCATAGACCATTCATCGAATTTCACATCCCTGCTCACAATGCACTTTGACTTGTTTGGTTCCAAACACCAAAGTTTGTACCCCTTCACACCTTCCGGATATCCTATAAACACACACTTAAGAGCCCTTGGTTCAAGTTTTCTTTGGCTAACATGTGCATAAGCCGTGCAGCCAAAAACTCTCAAGTGTGTGAGGTCTGGTTTTCTCCCACTCCATCTTTCTTCTGGAGTTTTAAACTCTATAGCTGAGGAAGGTGTCCTGTTGCTCTTTGACAATTGTGGACAGAATCTTTTGAATGTCCTTCCTTCTGGCAGTGATAACATTTCTTCCCTTTTGCTCTAGACTTTGATTGGAATTCCCTCTGTGCTTATTCTGACTCTTTCTTTCAGATCTTCCCCTTGCAAGAAGTGCTTCATTATCCTTCTTTTCCACCTTCATCTCAAACTTTTTTGACCTAAGAGCATTGAGCACTATATCCATATCTAAGCTATCCATTCCATACTTGATCGCAGACTTCACTTCCTTATACGACTCAGGTAAGGAATTTAGCAAGATTACGACCTTGTTCTCTTCAGACATTTTTTCCCCTATGTTTTCCAATTCAAGTGTAATCTTCCTAAACTCATCCAAGTTTGCATCAAGAGTCTTGCTGGAATCCATTTTGAAACCGAAAAACCTTTCCTTAAGATAAATCTTATTTGATAAAGATTTAACTAAGTACAGTTTCTCTAGCTTAACCCAGACCTTCAGTGCCGTGTCTTCTTCATTAATCTGCCTCAAGACATTATCTGATGAGTACAATATGATTGTACTGTAAGCAATCTCGAGTATCTCTACCTTCTGTGCATTTGTCATTTCTGGTGGGTATTCCGGATTCTCTTCGATGGCTCTTGCGACCTTTTGCTGTACTAGAAGGGCCCTCATCTTCTTTCTCCACATGCTAAAGTTGCCTTGCCCATCAAACTTCTCAATCTGGAATCGTGTGGTCATCTTCAAGCAATTCAAACCGCTGATAATCTCCTGTGTTCCCTTTCAAAAAACCATGAAGAGTTATCTGTCCCAACAATGCTCTGATACCAATTGTTGAGTTACACTCTAGATATTGCCCACTCAATCCACAAAGAACACACACGACATGTTATCATAGAAATGCTAAACCACAGCAACACACCCAAGCAACACATAAATGGGGCAACAAATCTAAAAACAGAGAACAGAGAAGAGAGATAGACACAAGGTTTTTAAAGTGGTTCGATCAATGTGATCTACATCCACTATGGTGCTCTGTTCTTTCTTATTCAACCATGAATCTACAGCAAGATACAATAGCTCAAATAATACAACTTGTGGAATAGAGGGGAAAAACGGTCAGCAACATATACACAATCACAGTGACACTATTCCATTGAACTCACTAGAGCAGCTTCACATTCATCAGATGCACAATCCATAGCAAGAAGAACTATTCACCTTCTTCACGAGTTGATCGAATTCTTCAGCACCTCAGCTATGCTTCAGCTCTCAGTCTCTCAGTCGATGGAATCAGCTCACACTCTATTCCGAACAATTCCCTCAGAATTGCCCTAATATATTTTCCCTGTTATTGCACTGATCCTCCACTCACCAACGACGCACATGAAGAGAATAACAACCTTCTCTCTCATCTACCAGATACCTTCTACAGCAGGTGACAAAATACACTCAACGTCTGAGCAAGAACCGGTTGATGGCCAATCTCCCAACTGAATTACCTGTCAGCCCATTTCTTCAATTATACAGCAATATGGCTTTGGGCCTTTATGGTGGATTTGGCCCAAAATATCATGTAGACCCATCAAAGAAAACCCAAACACAAATATCTAGACTTCGGTAGGAAGTCTAGAAGTAAATGAACACATAGAAAGGAATGAAGAAGAAGAAGATAACAAGCAGTACAAAAGTTCACTACTATTAACTTACACGTCGGTAGGTATGAACTTGCGAGTCTAGCTTTGACCTCCAGTTCTGGAGATCCTGAAATGCTCAAACACAAGGAAAGTTCACAAAATCAGAGGACAGAAACAACGAACTGAACAAGAGCATCCAACTTAATCAGGCTCACAATTAGGACATTGTATATCTAGACTTCACCTACTTAAGAGATTGAATTCTATTAAGCAGCTCTGCTCTTGATTCATTCAATTCCTGAGACCAAACATGCCAAATCTCAGAAGATTGAAGTTAAATTGCAGTTATCCCATATTTAGAAAACTTTGAAACAATGGCAATATACAGACTACTCAAAATAGGTCTCCTTCATATATGTTATCAACACTCCTTCCCAATTCTAGGTTTGGAAATTATATGCAACGGGAAGGAAATGACAAAAGGAGGAAAAAAGAATACTTCATTGAAAGCTTACCCCAGAAATATCTTCTATGACTATCAACGTTGCAAGGGTATAAGATCTAAACGACAACCAATAGCCTTCTACATTAGGTTTTAATTTGTAATGAATATTTCTATGTGGATATACTTCTAGACTTTCTATAAAACTAGATTTATCTTAACCTATTGAAAAGAGCAATCCAAAATGCTTAGTATTTTAGGATGCAAATGGAAGAAATTCTAAGAAAATACCATGAAGAGGGAGAGATGAAATGTGACCAATAATATCAGCGTGCTCTTGAATGAACATTGAATTCTTTGCAAAGCCAGTACATGCAAGTAAAGTGTTAATCTGTTGGAGAAGAAACAAAAATAAGGAGAAATACTTGAAATTATATTTTAGAAGGCAGAACGCTGAGACAGATATATAACTTTTTCCCAATGACCACATCAAATAGACACAAAACATTTGCATAAAGATATTTTACAAATACAAGCAAACCTATCTACAGAGTGAAGCTTTGGATTGGGTCGTGTTCAATGCTTCAAGTTGGATAGCTCATGTATGTACTGGGGGGATGCCTTGTAACATGGTAGTTGAAGGCAATATGTTTGACCATGTTCAAAGGTGATTTCCCAAGTAAAAACAAATATATACCAATGACACAAAAAATAGGCTCTTTGAAAGTTATCTTTTACAAGTTGAAAAATAAACTAATTTTTTTGCTCACTAAAACGATCCTCTATGTAAAGAGTTTTGCTTTCTAATTTTCTTGCTCACTAAAATATTAACTACACAATGATAGTAAAGTTAAGTGGAAGAATCATAACTAGTTTTTAGTACATGACATAAATAACTATGGGCTTGTTCTTCTAACTTTAAACTTAAACTCTCAAGTTAGATATACTATATATAAAATCTTAGAAGACCAATGAATGAATGCCTCATGTTAAACAAAAAGCCACTAAAATGCACATCTCTGCCTAGTTAAAACTTGAAAGTCAATAAAATTAACTCAACATTTCCAACAAATACATGCTCAAATTTAGATTCACAAGCAACCTAGCATGACGTAAGATAACAAGTGCTCATTTAATAATGTCTTCACTCTCTATTCCCTAATTTGTATTCATGTTGTTTATTTTGAAAAATTACATGTATTTGATAATATTTTCAATGTGGTAGCGGTTACCTATAAGATGTAGCATTAGTATCTTCAATTCGTTACAATGTCAACTTACAAGTAGCATAACTTTCAATCACAAGATTGAAAAAAAATAACTTAGCTTTTTTTCTCCTTATTTTTCCTTGTATTTTCCCATTTGTTTCATTGTGGCATTTTCTCAAACACTTAGTGGACATAAGTCATAAATAAGAAAAGACCAACCAATTGAAAGAGGATTAAATCAATGAAATACAAAATGTGAAGCTTGCAATCTTACAGGAGTGGAACGACATTTTGACAGAGCCTGAACTGAGATGAAAGTCTGAGAGAAAGCTTCAAGCGTTGGTCTAGAAAGATGGACGCAAATCTCATAAAGATACAAGTAACAAACCTTTTTCAATTGAGGTTTAAATCCAAAATAAGATAATATATTATAAAACAACAAATCTAAAAACAAAATCTAAGAAATGCAAAACAACCCATAAGAACAATAGAAAACCTAACTGTTGAAATACTCTGTTTTGTGAGATTCAATTGAAGGAAGGGTCTGTAAATTTGAAAGATTTACCAAGGTAGCAAATGCAATCAAAGGGGACAGAAGGACAAAATAAGAAAAAAAAAAAAAAGAAAGTAAAGAAGAAGAATGCATTTTTACCTCCATTTCTTGAGAAAAGTGGGTGTCAAGCGAAAAAAGAATATGCAGACTTATGGGCGGTGGCATCGTCGACTTCCCTACAGCAGTGCCGGAGATGTGGCAGCCCAAGCCCACGGTCGCCATAGCCTCTGCACCACACTTGCTATAACAAAAATTGCCGGAAAACAAGCCCAAGGTTGCTGGAATGCTAGAACAAGGAAGAAACCCATCTGTTAAAGCTGTCGAGAGATAGAGATCGAAAAGGGAGAGAGAGAACTCACCGAGAAATCGCGTGGCTGCTTCGCTCGCCGGTGGTGGTCGGAAGAATCGAAGGACTGGGCGACTATCGGCGACTAGGCATTCGATGGGATGGAGGAAGCTACGCACGACACGGTCGAAAGAGACACACAAAAGAGAAGGTTCAGTCGAGAACGAGAGAGACGAAGACTTCCCTTCAGTCGAGAGAGAAATCGAGAGGGTTCAATCGAGAGGGAAAAAGACAGGGTCTCGCGATGAAGAATAGAGGATTTAGTCGAGGGTCACGCGGGGAAAAAGAGAGGGAATTGAAAGAGGCGGCACTTTTTTTAACTTTTTAATTTTTTTAATTTTTTCTTTCATGGCTTATTTTGAAAAATGCTATGCTAAAAAGCTATAAAAATGCTTTTTTTCTTGTAGTGGTAGCTCACTCTTTCAAAATGTTTTCCCACTTTTCAGGTAGAGATCGAGCTCCCGGTGCCTGATAACTGCCAAAGTCTGTTTTTTGCTAAAAGCTTCCTGATCAAGCTCCAGTACGTGGGTGGAGTTGTACATGGTGTCTGTTTGTATTGTAAATGTCTTTGTAAGAACTGGATAGTTTATGTTTGTGTAAGCACTAGATGTCGTGGTTGTGTAAACCCCAGTTGGATACGTTTTTTGTTGTGATATCTCTATCAGGTTATTTTCCAAACTGAGTTATGTCAGGGCTGCACTTCATGTATGTCTAAAGGTTTTTAGGGATTCCGCTGTGTTGTGTTACGTGTAAAGTATTATATTTCTAAGACTAGTATGTTTATCAAGTTTAACGATTCAGCAGGGTCAACAGGTATCGTTAGAGGAGGACGACGTCTGTTGGCTTCACGCCATCTCCCTGACTAAGCTAGCAGGTAGTTTGGGAGGGGGTGTGACATGATTAGAATGTATTTCTTAATTAGTTTTGCCTTGTACCTTTCCATTATGCTAGCTTAAGTTTGTTTTCATTGGATTCTTGGGATGTAGTTAGATTGTATTGATTTTTTTGCTTGGTTGAGCTTGCTAGAACTTATATAATTCTGCACTATTTTCATGTTCATCCATGTTTTCCCGTTTAAACCATTGTCTTTGAATGCTTTCTTAGGCAATCTATTAGTTATTTGAGATAGCCACTAGGTTTGAATCATTCCTTTGCATTTTTCTATACGAACTTGCATAGGTCGCTTGATAGAACCTAGGAAGCATGGAGAAGTTGTTAAATTAATCTAGGAATTTATTTTCTTGATTTGAATTTACAATTTCGGACCCTTGTTCGTAATGCAACTAATTTGGTAAATAATCACGTGGGCTAACGGGTTATTTATTCGGTTAGTTAGATTAGATTCGTTGGCTAGCGGTCTAAAGTATGAGGGGTAGCGAGCGCAATATTATATTAATCAATTAATTAATCACGCGGGCTAACAGGTTAATTAGTTGATTAGCACAGGTAAGGAGGATGTAGAATCTGATTTACCAAGAAGCATGTCGGGTTCATAAAAATTGTGTAGAATTGACTTTTAGAGCAAGCAAAGAAGCCAATTAATCAATCAATCCAACAAACCCCTTGAATCCAATGATTTTTCTCGCATATGTTATTTCTAGCTTTCTAACGCTAATGTCTATTTTATCTGCCTTTTGCTCATGTGGTCTATTTTTATTTCTGTATTTTGCTTTCCTTTCACTTTTTTCCCATAAAAAAATCCCCCCTGTTCTTTAGCACAAAAACCTGTGATCTGCTAGAATCCCCTTCCCTGTGTTCGACCCCGACCACTACTACTGCAAGTAGTTTAGTGCCGTGGAATTATAAATCTCATTTGGTTGGGACCCTCGACAAGTCCCGTCAGAGTACATGGCAAGGAATGATGCCACTATTCAGAGTGAAGGAGCCACGCTAAGGAACTTGGAGATTTAGATAGGAAAATTAGCTCAAGAAATAAGGAATAGACCACAAGGAGCATAGCCAAGCAAGACAGAAAATCTTCACCGTGAAGGGAAGGAGCAATGTAAAGCAGTGACCTTGAGAAGTGGATTGGACTATGATGGACCAGTATACCTGATTGATCAAGAGACCAGGAAAGTCCCAGAAGAAGTTGTAGAAAAGCCTAAAGAGAAAGAGCCAGAAGTTAATAAAGAAATTGTTAGAAATGAAGTTGTTTCAGAAAAGACCAAGGAGGCAGAAGCCTTGGAAGAAAAATTTGAAAGTTCAAAGAAAAGAGAAAGAACATGAAATTGCAACCACAAATGTGACCGCAAAACCAAAACATTCATCATTGATCCAGATTATAGACCACCACCACCTTACCCCCAAGGATTTAAATATGCATCACAAGATACACAATTCAAGAAGGTTTTAGACATTTTAAAGCAGCTACACATCAACATTTCGTTAGTGGAGGCGCTTGAACAGATGCTAAATTACGTGAAGTTCCCGAAGGACATTTTATCCAAGAAGAGACGATTGGGTGAATATGAAACAGTTGCATTGACTGAATGCTCCAGTGCATTGGTTAAAATCAAGGTCCCCCTAAAACTGAAGGATCCAAGAAGTTTCACCATTCCCTGCTCCATAGGAGGAAGGAATGTCGGCAGAGCATTGTTTGATCTTGGAGCGAGTATCAACCTGATGCCATACTCAGTTTTTAAGCAGTTAGGCATTGGAGAAGCAAGACCAACTACTGTCACTTTGCAATTAGCATACCATTCATTTGCACATCCTATCAGAAAGATAGATGACGTGCTAGTCAAAGTGGTCAAGTTTGTTTTTCCACAAGATTTCATTATATTGAATTGTGAAGCGGATAAGGAAGTACCAATCATCTTAGGTCAACCTTTCCTAGCGACAGGTAGAACTTTGATTGATGTTCAGAAGGGAGAATTGACCATGAGGGTCAACGACCAACAAGCCACGTTCAACGTTATGAATGCACTCAAATGTCCAGGTGATTTTGAGGAGTGTTTAGTCATTGATGAGATTGACGAACTCTCTTTGTCTACGTTGCAGGAACTGTTGAAATGTGAAACATTGGAAGATTTGCTTGGAGACGAGGAGGAGAAGGAGGTGTGTGAACAGAAAATTGAAGAATTAGAGGAAATTAAGGAATTAACTACATTAATTTTACTCCTAAAGCATGCTTGTTCTAAAGAAAACAGAACAAAAAGTTTAGATGAACCAACCTCTTGTAGCTCAAATGGATGAACCTCCTTGTACCGTTTTCTTTCTCCAATCAACTCTGGACAACCGATGGTGTCTTCCCTACTATTCTCCGGGCCAAGAACGACTTGTGGGAGTCTATAGAGATAGGGAATGGGAAGGGAATGCTTGAAGGATCAAGCTCTATGGAGATATGTGAAATGAGAGTGTTTTGAGGCACAATTTCAGCAGCATAACATTAAGGTAATTGCTGTATCTTTTTCAATCTGATTCCTCCTCTACTTATAGAGTGAATCCATGCATGAAGAAGCCTCAAGACGCAAGACACATGGTGGTCTTTTGGGTGAAAGTGGAAGCTATGTGTTCAAGCAACATAACATGCAAAAATGCATGTATGTGGTATAATTCCACTTTGAATCTTCATGCAAGAGTGGAATTACAACATTTTCCACTACCATGTGATTAAAATTAGATTTAAATTTGCATCTTTGATATTAATATCAATTCTAAATATGAAATTAATATATAATCATCTTTGAGGCTTGCCCAATTGATTATGCATGATTAATCAAATTAATCATCTTAATCTTGTGCATCTATTATACATGAATCTTAATTCATGTATATAGTATTTAAAACCCTTTTAAATACTTTATCTCTCATTTTCTAATTTAATTCATAATTAAATTATTGTGTCAAACACAATTTTACGATAATACCCTTTTCCTGATTTTGAACGATTCAAAGAATCCTATCTTATTGTTCTAGGCTTTATTCCGATATGAGCTAGTAGGGGGACCTAATGGACCTATAGATCATGGGCTCCAACGATTCGAGGCTAACCGACTAATCTCATTAACCAAGCTTAACCAACATTCGTTAACTATCGGGACACTCCACTATAGCCCGGTAGTTGCACTCCCCTCACCATAGATATTTTTTTGTCCACTTGATTTAACACTGTTCAGTAAGTCGATCCTTCACAGGTTGTTTGTAGCTATAGATAGGTCAAATGACCGTTTTACCCCTATAGTACTTCTTGTTCCTTAAGTTCCACTAATCCATTAATGAACAATCGGTTTGTGGTTAAACCATCAAACCTAAGTCCCTCTCGGTCCAACGAGAGGGTGGGGCCCCTTGTTCAAGTCCTGGAGTTAGTACTTAAGGGAACAACCTCTCTACTATCCCTGAAATGGAAATGAGTGAATTCCGTCTTGCGAGACTATGTCCCCAGCTATCTATTCGATCTTATCCCCAAAATGATAGGCTTGTTGAGTCGGCGATGCTAGCCACTCTCATTCATGCAGATCAAAGGATTATCTCGTATAAACAGGAGTTCATAGTTAGCTCAGGATTAAGATCGAGTTACCTAGGTCATCTTTGAGAAATAGTCAGTTTCTACAGTAAACGATGTTATAAAGAGAAAGTGACTTATTTCGTGGTCCAGTCTTATGCAAACTCATTACATAGGCGCCCCCACTCGCATGTCTCTACATGAACGATTTAGGATCTCGTCGTTTGTACTTAATACAAAGTGGGCCGCGTCCATAGTGTCCCCAAGATAAGGCACCCAACCCTATCCTTATACTATGGACTATTTTGGCTATAAACTTGAACTTGATTCTAAGATATGTCCTTACATATAGTTCGAGTATTCATGTTATAGTCAAGGATCTTAGTTTATTGGATTTAGGTTAATCATTCGCAATTTACATATTCAATAACATCTTTTACTGAATAACCTCAATAACGTCTTTATTGGAAATAGAATATGTTTAATAATTTACAAACTACGAGTTTATAGGACATTAAACCCAACACTTATCAAGCCACAAGAAGGCTATAGGATGGACGATTCCAAACATACAAGGAATTAGTCCTTCATTTTGTATGCACATAATCAATTTAGAGGAAGGTGCCCAAAATTCTGTTCAAAGTCAGAGAAGGTTGAACCCTATCATGAAGGAAGTCGTCAGAAAGGAAATTCTTAAATGGCTGGACGCAGGTGTCATATCCTATATTAGATAGTAGCTGGGTTAGCCTGGTGCAGTGCGTCTCTAAGAAGGGTTGAATGACTGTAGTTGAAAATGAAAAGAACGAGTTTATTCCAACAAGAACAGTGACAGGTTGGCGAGTTTGTATAGACTACCATCAACTTAACAAAGTGACAAGGAAAGACCATTTCCCGTTGCTGTTCATAGATCAGATGCTAGATAGATTGGTGGGAAAAGACTACTACTGTTTTATTGACGGATACTCGGGATATAATCAAATTACAATAGATCCAGAAGATCAAGAGAAGACAACATTTACATGTGCATACGAGACGTTTTCTTTTCGTAGGATGCCATTTGGACTATGTAACGCTCCAACTACCTTTCAGAGGTGTATGATGGCGATCTTTTCGAACATGGTAGAACGAACGTTGGAAGTTTTCATGGATGACTTCTCCGTCTTTTGAGAAACTTTTGCAAGTTGTTTAAAGAATTTTGACCAGGTGTTAAAGATATGTGAAGAGACTAACCTAGTATTGAATTGGGAAAAGTGTCATTTTATGGTGCAAGAGGAAATGGTTCTTGGACATAAGATCTCTTGAAATGGGATTGAAGTGGACAAGGCAAAGATAGAGCTTATATCCAAGCTTCCTCCTCCCAAGACAGTGCGAGATGTTAGAAGTTTCTTAGGCCATGCAGGTTTCTATAGAAGATTTATCAAGGATTTTTCTACAATATCTAAACCTTTGTGCAGGTTACTTGAAGTTGATAGACCTTTCAAATTCGATGAGGAATGTGAACAAGCTTTCAATATTTTGAAAGATGCACTTAGCTCAACACCAGTCAGGATTGAGCCAAATTGGACTCAATAATTTGAACTAATGTGTGTTGTCAGTGATTTTGCAGTATGAGCAATTTTAGGACAGAAGAAAGATAAGATTGTGCAACCAATTTACTATGCAAGCAAGACGCTCAATGAAGCTCAGTTGAACTACACCGTGACTGAAAAGGAACTAGTAGTAGTAGTCTATTCTTTTGACAAGTTTAGATCTTACCTAGTAGGAACTAAAGTTGTGGTTCACACTGATCATTGAACTCTCAAGCATTTATTAGCAAAGAACGATGCCAAACCTCGTCTCATCCGCTGGATTTTTCTTTTGTAAGAATTTGACATTGAGATCCAGGATAGGAAAGGGACAGAAAACCAAGTTTCAGATCATTTGTCAAGGCTTGGGGAAGAGGCACAAGTGGAAGAGAGGCTAGAGATTCAAGAGGTGTTTGTAGACGAGCAATTATTGGTAGTAAAAGCAATTGAAATTTCATGGTTTGCAGACTATGTGAATTACCGAGTCAGTGGACTAAAACCTCCTGAAGCAACAGCCCAACAACTGAAGAAGTTTTTAAATGATGTAAAAGAGTACTATTGGGATGAACCTTATGTAGGATTGGAATTCCCAATTCCGTTAAAGCGGAAGCGCAATTGGACCGTATCGTATTTAATTTTGGTTCATCAAAATACCGTACATTGGACACCACCAGAAGGGCTTCTCAGCTATCCTCTGAGGTTGGGAACGGAGTGGTGGGACTCCCAATTCTTTATCTTGAGAGGGAATGAGAAAATCAGAGAAAAAAATAACTCTCTGTGTCTTTTGCTTGAGAGAGAATGAGAGAGGGAGAGTAGAGAGAAAAACTCGGATTCTGCAAAATGAATCTCTGCATCATGACCCCCTTAGGCGTATGGGCTTAATGTGAGGGGATGAGAAAAAACACGATCATATGACAAGTGTGCCATTAATTAACCATCATATGACATGTGTCCAATTAATTAATCAAACTTAATTCAATTAATTAATCATTAATTAATTAACTATTTATTTAATTAATAATGTAATTAAATATCTCATATTTAATTACATATGCATTAAATCATATTAATGCACATTCCTCACATAAGCTATAGTTTCAATTAAAATTAATTAAATCGCATTTAATTAAATTAATTAAACTACACAATTAATCAATTCATAATCAATTAATTTTTTGACCAATTAAAAATCACATATTTAATTAATCAAACATTTGAATCATATTCAAATGTTCATCTCTCTTATAACCTATAGTATTAATATGAATCATATTCATATTAAAATTAATCTATAGATATTAATTCAATTAAATCACATTTAACTAAATTAATTTGAACAATTAATTAATTCAAAATTAACTAATTTTATAATTAATTAAACATCTACCATATTTAATTAATTACATATTAGAATCATATTCTAATATATATCTCTCATACAATATAGTTTAATTAAATCACATTTCATTTAAATATCATATATTTAACTAGCCATATATTTGAACTCTTTCAAATATATTATTCGCTCATTCAATAAAGTTTAATCACAAATTAAACTTTATATTATAATGTATCACCATACATTATATTAATTGTATCTCATACAATTAACTTGATTCCCAAGATAAATTTGAACTATTCAAATTTTTTCAAGATAAAATTGTTCCTAATTACTCTTTACGAGCTAGCAGGGAGACCTAATGAACCTACAGATCAAAAGCTCCAATGATATGAGGTTAATTGACTAAACTCATTAATCGAGTTAACCAATATTCATTAACTATGGGTCACTCCACTAAAGACCCACAACTGCATTCTTCTCACTATAGAATGTTTCTGTGTCCACGGATATTGACCAATAACAGTAAGTCAATCCTTCACGAGTGTTCGTAACTACAGTTGGATCACGAGTGTTACCTCTGTCTCCTTAAGTACCAATGCTCCTCTAATGAACAACCTGTTTGTGGTCCAACCAGTAAACAGAAAGTCCCTCTCGGGCTAGTGAGAGGGCGGGATCCTTTTGTTCAAGTCCCAGACTCACCACTTAAGGGAACACTCATCTACTTCTCCTAGAAGTGGGAATGAGTGAACTCCTGTTTAGTGGTTGGACCCTAAACAACTTGTTCATTAGAGGAATCAGTGGTACTTAAGGAACCAGAGGTAACCCAGGGGTAAAACGGTAATTTTACCCAGCTGGTGTTACGAACACACGTGAAGGATTGACTTACTGCTTGGTCGATATCCGTGGACACAGAAATATTCTATAGTGAGAAGAGTGCAGTTGTGGGTCTTTAGTGGAGTGACCCACAGTTAACGAATGTTGACTAAACTTGGTCAATGAGTTTGGCCAATTAGTCTCGTATCGTTGGAGCTTCTGATCTGTAGGTCCATTAGGTCCCACTGGTAGCTCGTAAAGAGACTTGAGGCAATTAAGTATAAATTGTAAATTGAAAGTGTTCAATTTATTTGGGGAATCGTATAATGTATATTGATGCATTATAATATAAAGTTTATGAAACTTTATAATATAATTTTTGAATTAATTTAAAAAAAAATTAATTCTTGAGAGAAAGTATTTGAAAGAGTTCAAATAAATTTAATATGAATTTGATTCATATTAATTTTAATTTTAATAAAATCCCTAAGATTAAATATATGATATTTAATTGGGTAAATTAATTAATTATGGAATTAATTAATTATTTATTAAAATTAGAGACCTTTTCCTATTAGGAAAAAAAATATTTGAAAGAGTTCAAATAAATTTAATATGAATTGGATTCATATTAATTTTAATTTTAATAAAATCCCTAAGATTAAATATATGATATTTAATTGGGAAATTAATTAATTATGGAATTAATTAATTATTTATTAAAATTAGAGACTTTTTCCTATTAGGAAAAGGGACCTTTTCCTATTAGGAAAAAGGTCTTGGCCTTTACTATATATATAGGACCCCTGGGGTGGGGTGAAAGGAATCCCATTCATTCTCCTACTCTCAGAGAATTCTCCCAAAGGCTCCCACAAGTCTCCTGCCTCTAGAAGTCTCAGAGTCATACCGGTGTAGCCATAGTGGTGGTGTTCACACTAGTTCGTGATTAATTCACAAGCAGTTGGTGAATTTAATCTGAGTCGTCAACGAGAGTAAGTAATTTGTTACTTTATAAGTTAGATTTAGATCTAATATTTTTGTATGCTTAGCCTTAATATATATTTAGAATAGTTCTAATATTATTGCCAATGTATTGGTATTTTAGATTAAACAAAATTAATTACGAATCGGTCCCAATCACGCTTCCGCTTTACGGAATTATGGAATTCCAATCCTTCAATTGGTATCAGAGCCGATCGTAGATCTAATTTTGTTTCTCTAAAATTTGCATTGGCTATTGGTGGGATTGATTAATACATAATGTATGTATGATTTGCATTGAACTGTTTAGGTTAATTTTATGGCCATAGATTTTACTGTTTTTATGTGATTTGATCATGTAAGGGCCCGGTGTTTCGGGTATTTTATGTAAAATCGAGTCCTATGTAAGTCCGGGTCTAGAATAGGTTTTTATGAGATAAAAATCGGAGAAATTGCGACGCTATGACGATTACAGCACGCGCTAGAAATTCGCAACAGGACGGTTCAAGGCTGTTGGGCGGTCCGATTCACGCGGTCTGGCTGGGCTGGGACAAATTTGTTCCAGTTCAGCTGGAATTTAGCTCGGTTCATGATTTTCGTAGCTGGTTCGAAGTGGTTCGGGTTGGTTCGGGCGGTCTAGACTAGTATTCGGAGCTGCAGAAGGACTTTAAGGATAGAATATAGCTATAATTATTGTAATTTATGCTTTATTTTATCCTAGGGGCCAAAATTAACCAGTTCAATTGCTATTTATTTGCTTTATGGATGTCATATAGCTTAAATTCCCACCATAGGTTAAGCATGTTTCATGCCTATTTATGTTATAAATGTTATAATATATGATAATTATGCATGAATTTATATTTCATGAGTTATTTAGTATAATTGTTATATTAAATATATGAAATTGGAAAAGCATGATGCATGACATTAATTAGATAAATATAATTGTTATATTTTATTAATGTAGCATGCATGCTTAGCATTATTTTCATGAGAATTAATATAATTAGTTATATTATGAATGAAAATAATAAATATAAATCAATGCTTGTTTTCATGTATGATTTAATATAAAATGTTATATTAATTAAATGAAAATGGAATAGCATTGAGCATGACATTAATTAGATTAATATAAGAGTTATATTATATTAATGTCAAATTTCATGTAATTTAATTTCATGGATGTTTAATTAATATAATCGATATTAATTAAATGAAATTGAAATTGCATGAAGCATGACACCACTTTAGATTAATATAATCGTTATATTATCATTATCGGCGTCATAATAATATGGTGTTGAATAATTAAAATATGATTGTTATTTTTCCAACACCATAGAAGCATGTTATAGGGCTAATCATTAAAATTTTATAATAAGTTATAAAATTGATTAGAAACCGTCAACCTATAACAAAGAGTTGCATGCAAACATAGGACCTTAGGTTAAAATGAATTAATTTTAAAATGTTTAAAATTAATTAGACCTAAGCTCATTATAATTCTAATAGGATTAGAATTATTTTCTTACTTAGAATTAAAAATAGTTTTAATTGACTAAGTAGGAAAAACATTACTATGATTATAAGGGAACTCCACCGGTTAAGTTCTGTCTAAGGCTGGGGGTACTTAAGATGACGGTTTACGGAACACCTCCTACCTGGGAACTAACCCGGAATACCGGAGTTGAATTAATCATAGTTAAATGTTAGCATGCAATATCACTAGGTTTATTAAAAAAGTTTAATTCACCTAGATCTTTAGAGTAAAGAGTTTACTTTACTATGGTTATAAGGGAACTCTCCCGATGAAGTTCTGTCTAAGGCTGGAGGTACTTAAGATGACGGTTGACGGAACACCTCCTACCTGGGAACTAACCCGGAATACCGGAGTTGAATTAATCATAGTTAAATGTTAGCATGCAATATCACTAGGTTTATTAAAAGAGTTTAATTCACCTAGATCTTTAGAGTAAAAAGTTTACTTTACTATGGTTATAAGGGAACTCTCCCGATGAAGTTCTGTCTAAGGCTGGAGGTACTTAAGATGACGGTTTACGGAACACCTGCTACCTGGGAACTGACTCGGAACTTGAGTTGAATTAACCATAGTTATGTTAGCATGCAATATCACTAGGTCAATTAAAAGAGTTTAATTCACCTAGATCTTTAGAGTAAAGATTTATCATAACTATTGGTTATAAGGGAACTCTACCGGTAAAGTTCTGTCTAAGGCTGGATGTACTTAAGATGACGGTTTACGGAACACCTGCTACCTGGGAACTGAGCCGGAACTTGAGTTGAATTAACCATAGTTATATTAGCATGCAATGTCTCTAGGTAATTAAAAGTGTTTAATCCACCTAGACATTAGAGAAAAGACCTATATATATAAAAGTTATATACATGCATAGACTTAGATAGATTCACTTAGCCGGAATTTTCCTAAGTAATAGACCCTATAATTATAAAAATACTTAGTGGGAGGAAATATATCAAAACAAGATTTTCATAAATCAAGTTTTGCTCTCACGTCCTCAAAGTTCACAACGTGAGGTTCATGCTTGGGCTCGAGTCACCCTGGGAGTGACCCCCTACGGATGGTGTTTGCATGGATCAATATCAAGGTGAATGAGGGAGTATTTTATAGTAAGTGGGAGCAGGAACGTGTCAACGTATCCTACGGTCTCCTCCATTAGGTTGCACCGTGAGATCCCAATGATCTGCCTGCGAGTCGCCCTGGGAGCGATCACCCTACGGAGGGCTTGATCATGGGAGTCGGAACAACGCAAACTCCAGAAATGGATAGGGTTTCTTAGGTCCATTTCCAACTTTGACTTTCCCTACGGTAGCATTGTTGGGGCCGACCTCTGAAATCTGAAAAATGGAGGGTCACACTTACGGGAAATTGTTAAGGTGTTAATAATTTCCTGACCGAAAAAACGGTAGCTAAGAACTATTGGAATATGAGTTATTCCGGGAATAGGGATTAGCTGAGATTGTCTCAATTTAGAGGAGGAGTAGCTGACTACCCTACGGTAGCTATTGTTCTAAACCTCTGAAGTATCGTTGCAAAATGAATGTTTATTCTATGGGTTGATCATTACTTTTGCTAAATTGATTGGATTAAAATAATATTTATATTTTGTGTAATGGGTTAATGTAACAATACTTATTAAGTTAGTTTGTTTGTTCTCAGCAATGAAACGCTCTTTATATTCCTCGAATAACGCCAACTACAAAACTGGTATTTCTAATACAACTAAGAAAATGAACGTAAACACTAAATGCGTGGAATTGGTCTTAACTGAGGACAGTCCTCAAGCCCATATGTCTAATTTATCCGAAATTGTTCATGATGAATATGACATAGACTGCTTAGCACATCTCAATGAAAATAAATTTGATTTATTGATCATTGAAACGTGTATAGTGGAAAATGATGACACAGCTTGGATCCTAGATTCACGTGCCACTCATCACGTATGCTCTTCCTTTGAGGGAATGAGCTCCTGGCAACAGTTGGATGCTGGGGAAATGACTCTCAGAGTTGGGACTGGGGAGCTCATTTCAGCTAAAGCAGTGGGAGATATTAAAATGTTCTTCTCCAGGGAACGCTATATGTTATTAGATAACGTATATATAGTTCCCAGAATAAAAAGAAATTTGATTTCTATTTCTTGTTTGCTAGAACAAGGGTATTCAGTGAATGAAGCTTTCATTACTAAAAGGGGTGCTGATATATGTTCTGCAAAAATGGAGAACAATTTGTATGTCTTAAGACCAATAGAGTCTAGGGCTATTTTGAACAATGAAATGTTTAAAACAGCTGAGAGTCAACCAAAAAGGCAAAAAGTTTCTCAAAGTACCTATCTTTGGCACTTGAGACTTGGCCACATAAATCTCAATAGGATTGGGAGATTGGTTAAGAACGGACTTCTAAGCCAGTTAGAAGATGGTACTTTACCTCCATGTGAGTCATGTCTCGAAGGTAAGATGACCAAACGACCTTTTACTGGAAAAGGTTATCGTGCCAAGGAGCCCTTAGAACTCGTACATACGGATCTCTGTGGTCCAATGAATGTAAGAGCTCGAGGAGGGTATGAATATTTCATCTCTTTCATAGATGATTATTCAAGGTATGATTATTTATACCTAATGAGTCATAAGTCTGAAGCCCTTGAAAAGTTCAAGGAGTACAGGACTGAAGTTGAGAACTTGTTAGGTAAGACCATTAAAACACTTCGATCTGATCGAGGTGGAGAGTATTTGGACTTAAAATTCCAAAACTATTTGATAGAACATGGAATATCGTCCCAACTCTCAGCACCAGGTACACCTCAACAGAATGGTGTATCTGAAAGGAGAAACAGAACCTTGTTAGACATGGTTCGATCTATTATGAGCTATGCTCAGTTGCCTAGTTCTTTTTGGGGTTATGCAGTAGAGACTGCAGTTTATATTTTGAATGTTGTTCCCTCAAAGAGTGTTTCTGAAACACCATTTGAGCTTTGGGAAGGGCGTAAAGCTAGTTTACGTCATTTCAGAATTTGGGGCTGCCCTGCACATGTGTTAGTAGCAAACCCAAAGAAATTGGATTCACGTTCAAAATTATGCCTATTCGTAGGCTACCCAAAAGAAACAAGAGGTGGATACTTCTTTGATCCAAAAGAAAATAAAGTGTTTGTATCGACAAATGCTACTTTCTTGGAAGAAGACCACGTTAAAGAACACATACCACGCAGTAAAATTGTGTTAAGTGAACTTTCTGGTAAAGCTACAAATAAATCAACAAGAGTTGTTGATGAGGCTGGACCTTCAACAAGAGTTGTTGATGAGCCCAGTTCAGAGGTTGGACCTTCAACAAGAGTTATTGATGAGCCCAGTACATCTGGTCAAGCCCATCCTTCTCAAGAGTTGAGAATGCCTCGACGTAGTGGGAGGGTTGTTATTCAACCTGAACGCTATCTGGGTTTAGCAGAAACTCCTACTGTCATACCTGATGATGGGGTTGAGGATCCATTGACCTTTAGACAGGCAATGAATGATGTGGACCATGACCAGTGGGTCAAAGCTATGGACCTAGAGATGGAGTCTATGTACTTCAATCAAGTCTGGGATCTTGTAGACCTACCTGAAGGGGTTAAACCCATAGGGTGCAAATGGATCTACAAGAGAAAACGAGACGCAGCTGGGAAAGTACAGACTTTCAAAGCTCGACTTGTGGCAAAGGGTTATACCCAAAAGGAGGGGGTGGACTATGAGGAAACCTTCTCCCCAGTTGCCATGTTAAAGTCGATAAGAATTCTCTTGTCCATTGCCACCTTTTATGATTATGAGATTTGGAAAATGGACGTCAAGACTGCCTTTCTGAATGGCAATCTTGATGAGAACATCTTTATGTCTCAACAAGAGGGGTTCGTTGCTCAAGGTCAAGAGCAAAAAGTTTGCAAGCTTAGACGATCCATTTATGGGTTGAAGCAAGCTTCCAGATCTTGGAATATAAAGTTTGACACTGCTGTCAAATCTTATGGCTTTGACCAGAACGTTGATGAGCCTTGTGTTTACAAAAGGATTATCAACAGTTCAGTAGCTTTTCTGGTGTTGTATGTAGATGATATTCTTCTCATTGGAAATGATGTAGAATATTTAGCTGACATTAAAAAATGGCTATCGACTGAGTTCCAAATGAAAGATTTGGGTGAAGCTCAGTATGTTCTAGGGATTCAAATTATCAGGAATCGTACGAACAGAACGTTAGCCCTGTCTCAAGCATCATATATAGACAAGATGTTGTCTAGATATAAGATGCAGAATTCCAAGAGGGGTTTACTACCCTTTAGGCATGGAGTTCATTTGTCTAAGGAACAGTATCCTAAGACACCTTAAGAAATTGAGGATATGAGACACATCCCTTATGCTTCAGTTGTGGGCAGTCTTATGTACGCCATGTTGTGTACTAGGCCTGACATTTGCTATGGAGTTGGGATAGTCAGCAGGTACCAGTCCAATCCAGGGTTAGACCACTGGACTGCAGTTAAAAACATCCTCAAGTATCTTCGGAGAACGAGGGGCTATCAGCTTGTGTATGGCTCTAAGGATTTGATCCTTACAGGATACACAGACTCTGACTTTCAGACTGATAAGGATTCTAGGAAATCCACATCAAGGTCAGTATTTACCCTCAACGGGGGAGCTGTAGTCTGGCGTAGCATCAAGCAAGGATGCATTGCAGACTCCACCATGGAGGCCGAATATGTCGCTGCTTGTGAAGCAGCTAAGGAGGCTGTATGGCTACAGAAGTTCTTGATGGATTTGGAAGTTGTTCCAAATATGAACTTGCCAATCACCCTTTACTGTAATAATAGTGGTGCAGTGGCAAATTCTAAAGAACCTCGCAATCATAAAAGAGGCAAGCACATAGAGCGCAAATATCATCTCATCAGAGAGATCGTGCAACTACGGGACGTGATCGTCACGAAGGTAGCCTCTGAGCACAATATTGCTGATCCATTTACGAAGGCTCTCACGACTAAAGTGTTCGAGGGTCATCTAGAGGGTCTAGGTCTGCGAGATATGTACATAGAATAATCTAGGGCAAGTGGGAGAAGTGTAATGGGTATTGTGAATGCCCTAGTTAATTGCATTTATCTGTATTTGTACTTTTCATGTATTATACAATATTAATACAAACTACTATTCCTACTTCAATGATTATTCATTCAATTTTGATTGTTGATGTACATTGCCCACTAGAGTTTTAGTTCAAGTGGGAGTTGTTGGGTTTTATGCCCTAAAACTCGTAGATAGTAAATGAAACAAATTAATCGATCTCAATAAAGTGTTATTTGAGTAATTCAGTAATTTGGTTATTGAATAATCGAGTTTGCATTAATAAACCCTAAATCCAATAAACTAAGATCCAAGGTTGTTTAAATGAAACTTGGACTAGTATGTGGGGACATACGGGGATCAGTGTCCAAGTAACAACCTAAATGGTCTATAGTATAGGGATAAGGCTGGGTACCTTATCCTGGTGACACTATGTGATACGGCCCACCTTGTATTCGATACAGATGCAATGATCCAAAGCATCCATGTAGGAGACATGCGGGTGGGGGTATCCTATGCAATGAGTTTGCATAAGACCGGACCGCGAAATAGTAACCATTAGATGTAACGCCGTTAACTAGTTTAGGTTTTTCTTTCAATAGGATGACCTAGGTAACTCAATCTCAATCCCGAGTCTGTTATGAACCCCTTTCAGGAGGGACTGTCCTTAGATTTGTATGGGTGAGAGTGGCCAGTTCGCCGACTCAATAAGCCTACCATTTTAAGGGCAAGACCGAATGGGGGCTGGGAACATAACAGTACAAGATGGAATTCACTCCTTCCCCTATTGGGGTAAGTAGATGTGTGTTCCCTTAAGGGCTGATTCTAGGGCTTGAACAAAGGCGCGTCGTCCTCTCCTAGCCTGAGAGGAACTCCTGTTTAGTGGTTGGACCCTAAACAACTTGTTCATTAGAGGAATCAGTGGTACTTAAGGAACCAGAGGTAACCCAGGGGTAAAACGGTAATTTGACCCAGCTGGTGTTACGAACACACGTGAAGGATTGACTTACTGCTTGGTCGATATCCGTGGACACAGAAATATTCTATAGTGAGAAGAGTGCAGCTGTGGGTCTTTAGTGGAGTGACCCACAGTTAACGAATGTTGACTAAACTTGGTCAATGAGTTTGGCCAATTAGTCTCGTATCGTTGGAGCTTCTGATCTGTAGGTCCATTAGGTCCCACTGGTAGCTCGTAAAGAGACTTGAGGCAATTAAGTATAAATTGTAAATTGAAAGTGTTCAATTTATTTGGGGAATCGTATAATGTATATTGATGCATTATAATATAAAGTTTATGAAACTTTATAATATAATTTTTGAATTAATTTAAAAAAAAAATTAATTCTTGAGAGAAAGTATTTGAAAGAGTTCAAATAAATTTAATATGAATTGGATTCATATTAATTTTAATTTTAATAAAATCTCTAAGATTAAATATATGATATTTAATTGGGTAAATTAATTAATTATGGAATTAATTAATTATTTATTAAAATTAGAGACCTTTTCCTATTAGGAAAGAAAATATTTGAAAGAGTTCAAATAAATTTAATATGAATTGGATTCATATTAATTTTAATTTTAATAAAATCCCTAAGATTAAATATATGATATTTAATTGGGAAATTAATTAATTATGGAATTAATTAATTATTTATTAAAATTAGAGACTTTTTCCTATTAGGAAAAGGTCTCCCTTTTCCTATTTGGAAAAAGGTCTTGGCCTTTACTATATACAGGACCCCTGGGGTGGGGTGAAAGGAATCCCATACATTCTCCTACTCTCAGAGAATTCTCCCAAAGGCTCCCACAAGTCTCCTGCCTCTAGAAGTCTCAGAGTCATACCGGTGTAGCCATAGTGGTGGTGTTCACACTAGTTCGTGATTAATTCACAAGCAGTTGGTGAATTTAATCTGAGTCGTCAACGAGAGTAAGTAATTTGTTACTTTATAAATTAGATTTAGATCTAATATTTTTGTATGCTTAGCCTTAATATATATTTAGAATAGTTCTAATATTATTGCCAATGTATTGGTATTTTAGATTAAACAAAATTAATTACGAATCGGTCCCAATCACGCTTCCGCTTTACGGAATTATGGAATTCCAATCCTTCATGTATGTGGTGTAATTCCACTTTGAATCTTCATGCAAGAGTGGAATTACAACATTTTCCACTACCATGTGATTTAAAATTTGATTTTAAACTTGCATTTTTTATATTAATTTCAATTCTAAATTTGAAATCAATATTGATAATCAATTTTGAGGCTTGTCCAATTAACTATACATGATTAATCAAATTAATCATCTTAACCTTGTGCATCTATTATACATGAATCTCTATTCATGTATATAGTATTTAAAACCTTTTTAAATACTTTATCTCTCATTAAATAATTTAATTCATAATTAAATTATTGCATCAAATACAATTGACGATAATACCCTTTTTCCTAATTTTGAACGGTTCAAAGTTTCCTATCTTATTGTTCTAGGCTTTATTCCGATATGAGCTAGCAGGGGGACCTAATGGACCTACAGATCATGGGCTCGAACGATTCGAGGCTAACCGACTAATCTCATTAACCAATCTAGCCAACATTCGTTAACTACCGGGACACTGCACTATAGCCAAGTAGTTGCACTCCCCTCACCATAGATATATTTCCGTCTACTTGATTTAACCATGTTCAGTAAGTTGATCCTTCACAAGTTGTTCGTAGCGATAGCTAGGTCAAATGACCGTTTTACCCGTATAGTACTTTTTCCTTAAGTTCCACTAATCCATTAATGAACAATCGGTTTGTGGTCCAACCATCAAACCTAAGTCCCTCTCGCTCCAACGAGAGGGTGAGGCCCCTTGTTCAAGTCCTGGAGTTAGTACTTAAGGGAACAACCTCTCTACTATCCCTGAAATGGGTAGGAGCGAATTCCGTCTTGCAAGACTATGTCCCCAACTATCTATCTAATCTTATCCCCAAAATGGTAGGCTTATTGAGTCGGCGATGTCTGGCCACTCTCACCCATGCAGATCAAAGGATAATCTCGTATAAACAGGAGTTCATAGTTAGCTCAGGATTAAGATCGAGTCACCTAGGTCATCTTGTGAAATAGTCTGTTTCTACAGTAAACGGCGTTATAAAGAGAAAGTGACTTATTTCGCGGTCCAGTCTTATGCAAACTCATTGCATAGGACGCCCCCACTCGCATGTCTCCACATGAACGATTTAGGATCTCGTCGTTTGTACTTAATACAAAGTGGGCCGCGTCCATAGTGTCCCTAGGATAAGGCACCCAACCCTATCGTTATACTATAGACTATTTCGACTATAAACTTGAACTTGATCCTATGATATATCTCTACATATAGTTCGAGTATTCATGTTATAGCCAAGGATCTTAGTTTACTGGATTTAGGTTAATCATTCGCAATTTACATATTCAATAACATCTTTTACTAAATAACCTCAATAACGTCATTATTGGAAATAGAATATGTTTAATGATTTACAAACTACGAGTTTATAGGACATTAAACACTTCACAAGGAAGTGAATTAAGGTGGCAATCAAAAGGGCAATTAGTGGGTTTAGTCATAAACCACTCCACCTCCTAAAATTACCCATTTAATTGAATTTCTAAAATTCAAAAATGAATTTTCAATTTAATGATTTCAGATTTTAATTATTAATAATCTGAAAAAATAAAAAATCAATTTTGATTTCTTAATTTTAAATTAATTAAAATTTAAAATAAAATAATCAATAATCAATATAATATCTAATATTATATTAATATTTTGCCACCAATCCAGAACATTTCCGAAATGTTAATTTTGAATCATGAATCTCTATTCATGGTCTTGATATTTAAATCATATTTAAATATTTAAATATCTCACATACTCGGTTTTCACAAAACCCGATGTTCCGACAACGTTTGTCACCTCTATTCATTTCTCTTAACATGAACTAAAAGTAATTCATATTTTATCCATCATATTGTTCCAAAGGTTAATATCGAGCTAGCAAGGGGACCTAATGGACCTAGATCATGGGCTCAAACGTTACGAGGTTAAACTGGCCAAACTCTTTTAACCTAGCTAACCAACATCCGTTAACTACCGGGACACTCCACTATAGCCTAGTAGTTGAACTCCTCTCACTGTAGATATATTTTCGTCCAGTCGATATAACCATGATTAGTAAGTCAATCCTTCACAGGTTGTTTGTTACTATAGACAAGTGAAATGTCCGTTTTACCCCTATAGCACATCTTAGTTCCTTAAGTCCACTGGTCCTCTAATGAACAATTTCTTTATGGTCCAACCATTAAATAAGATCCCTCTCGGGCCAATGAGAGGGTCGGGCCCCTTGTTCAAGCCTTAGATTCAGCATTTAAGGGAATAACCTTTCTACTTTCCCTGAATAGGGTAGGAGCGAATTCCATCAAGCTTTACTATGTCCCCAGCCATCCATCTAGTGTTATCCCCAAAATGGTAGGATTATTGAACGGAATATTATGACCACTCTCACCCATGCAGATCAAAGGATAACCCTAAACGAACAGGAGTTCATAGCAAGCTCAGGATTAAGATCGAGTTACCTAGGTCATCATATGGAATAGTCAGTCTTAGCAGTAAACGACGTTATAAAGTCGGAGTGACTTATTTCTCGGTCCTGTCTTGTGTAAACTTCTTTTACACAGGATGCCCCTACTGGCATGTCTATACATGAACGATCCAGGATCACGTCGTTTGCCTTAATCGCAAAGTAGGCCGCATCCATAGTGTTACTAGAACAAGGTACCCAACCTTATCCATTTACTATAGACAATTGAGGTTATATACTCGAACTTGATCCTTGTCCATATTTATGATATAGTTCGAGTATCTCATGTTATAACCATGGATGTTTCTATTGGATTATAAGGTATAAATAAACAATTTCACTGAATAACATCTTTATTACATAAAGGATAACAAAACTTGAGTTCTAGGACATAAACCCCAACAAACTCCCACTTGGACTATATAACTCAAGTGAGATTACAATATTGTGAGGTAATTTAGCAATATATCATATGATAAAAACTCGTAGTCCTAAATTCTGGAGATGTCCCTCAAACACTTTAGCCGTGAGGGGTTTTGAAAATGGATCAACCATGTTCTGTTCTGAAGCTATCTGGGTGACGATCATGTCTCCTCTTTGTACTATCTCCCTGATGAGATGGTATTTGCGTTCAATGTGCTTTCCTCGTTTATTGAATTTGCAATTGCTCCACTATTGACACAATAAAGAGTGATGGGCAAGTGCATGTCAGGAACAACCTCTATCTCATTTAGAAATTTTCTAAGCCATACTGCTTCTTTTGATGCTTCACAGGCTGCAACATATTCAACTTCCATTGTGGAGTCAACAATACATGTTTGTTTAATACTTCTCCACACTACTGCTCCTCCATTCAGAGTGAACACAAATCCCGATGTAGATCTCCTTGTGTCTCTGTCGGTTTGAAAATCTGAGTCAGTGTACCCAGTAAGGATCAAATCCTTAGTTCCATACACCAGCGAATAGTCTCTTGTTCTCCTGAAGTATTTGAGGATATTCTTAACGGCAGTCCAATGTGCTTGACCCGGATTGGACTGATATCTGCTGACAACACCTATTGCAAAGCATATGTCGGGACGTGTGCATAGCATTACATACATAATACTTTCGACCGCCGATGCGTAAGGAATTCGTGAGGTGTTATTGGACTCTGTTCCTTTTATAGGTGCATTCCATGTCTAAAGGGCAACAATCCCCTTTTTGAATTCTGCATTGAATATCGATTCATAATTTTATCAATATAGGATGCTTGAGACAGTGCTAGTAATCTGTTCTTTCGATCTCTAAGTATTTGGATCCCCAGAACATATTGAGCTTCTCCCAAATCCTTCATTTGGAATTGAGCTCCTAGCCACTGCTTGATGTCAGACAATACTCCCACTACATTTCCTATAAGTAGGATGTCATCAACATATAGAATTAAGAAAACTACAGTAGAATCAATGATCCTTTTATATACACAAGGTTCATCTATATTCTGTTCAAAACCATAAGACTTGATTACAGTGTCAAATCTTTTATTCTAGGATCTTGAAGCTTGTTTCAGTCCATAGATCAATTTATTAAGCTCGCAAACTTTTTGTTCTTCTCCCTAGACTATGAACCCTTCTGGTTGGACCATGTAAATACTCTCGTCAAGATTACCGTTTAAAAACGCAGTCTTGACATCCATTTGCCAAATTTTATAATTATAGAAAGCGATAATGGAAAGGAGTATTCTTATCGATCTTAACATCGCTACTGGTGAGAAGGTTTCATCGAAATCAATTCCTTCTCTTTGGTTATAACCTTTAGCCACTAATCGAGCTTTGAAGGTTTGTACCTTACCAGTTTGGTCTCGTTTTCTCTTATAGATCCACTTGCAACCGATAGGTTGTACATCATTTGGTTGATCTACAAGTTGCCAGACTGAGTTAAAATGCATAGATTCTATCTCAAGGTTCATGGCTTTGACCCACTGGTCCTTATCCTTGTCGCCCATTGCTTGTCTATAAGACAACGGATCCTCTACTTCATCATCAGGTATGATGTATTGAGTTTCAGTTAAACCCATGTACCGGTCAGGTTGAATTATAACCCTCCCACTACGACGAGGCATTCTCATATCCTGAGATGGTGTTGAAGGATCGGCTTCGCTAACAACTTTTGTTTGTTTGTTTGTAGCTTCCCTGGAAATTTCTTTAAGTATTAGTTTACTGTGTGATTGATGATTTCTTATATGATCTTCCTCAAGGAATGTGGCATTTGTCGAAACAATAACCTTATTGTCTTGAGGATCATAAAACAAACCTCCTTTTGTTTCTTTAGAGTATCCTATAAAAAGGCATATTCTTGAACGTCGTTCCAATTTCTTTGGTTTTTGCACCAACACGTGTGCTGGGCATCCCCAAATTCTGAAGTGTCGTAAACTCCCTTTAAGTCCTCTTCATAACTCGTAAGGTGTTTTTGGAACAGTTTTGGAGGGAACCATGTTCAGAATATATGCAGCAAGTTCCACTACAAAACCCCAAAATTAATTAGGAAGTTGTGCATAACTCATCATAAACTGAACCATATCCAATAAGGTTGTGTTTCTCCTTTAAGAAACATCATTCTATTGTGGTGTACTAGGTGCTGAGAGGTGTGAGGAAATTCCATGTTCTATCAAGTAGTCCTGGAATTCTAGATCCATGTACTCTCCCTTTGATCAGATCATAGAGTTTTGATTGTTTTACCTAATTTATTTTCAACTTCAGCTTTATACTCTTTGAATTTTTCAAACGCTTCTGATTTTTGAACCATAGGTAAAGATACCCATATCTTGAATAATCATCAATGAAACTGATGAAATATTCATATCCTCCTCGTGCTTTAACATTCATAGGACCACAGAGGTCAGAGTGTATAAGCTCGAGGGTTTTGATGGAAGAGATTGTCGAGGTCTCTTATCAAATAAATTTATAATCCTCAACCTCTAAAGCTAACTTGTAGCAGTAGTGGCCGGGGTCGATCACAGGGAGCAACATAATTAATTAATTTAATTAGATTTCTCAATTAGTAACCAAAAAGGGGGGGTTTGAAAGATGGATTGATTAGAAACGTAAAATTTGCAATAAAGTAAAATAGCGAAAAAAAAGTAAAGATAAGCTAGCTAATCTCACCTCGGTATCGCGCAATTGGTTATTCTAACGTGGGTTTGGCAACTCAATCATTGACACTCAAATTTAAAGAATTATTATTGATTACTCAACATTCATTGGAACCAATGATTATGATCTATATTTTTTCCAACTTGACAAGTACATCAAAGTTAGAATCTAATTAGTATTCATAAACATGAACCTAACAGCATTAAGAGAATTGGATCGTTGAGTAAATTTGCATGAACTAGGAACAACCTAAATTCATACAATTCTAAGCTCAAATTCTTAAATCTACCATGCAATTATATTAAACGAGATAACACTCTTTTCAACACAACCACACAATACATCTATCACTAACCAATTTAGTAAAGCAATTACTTTAAATCAAGCAAATAGTTGTCAAGCTATTCTATCAAAGCAATTGTAATTTGAGAATGGGAATTCAAGACATAACCAACAATAATTCATCTAAAATCATAAACAAGGTCTCAAGAGTGTGCCAAACTTACATTAGAAGTACCCAATTGCAACAATATAAACTTAGCCGGTCATTGGAACGCTCCAACTAAGCTCCTCAGCTTGATTAACTATCCCAAAATACAATAAAACGCACTAGAATTACAAAGGAATGCAAATAATTATAGGGAGAATGAAGGGGAAATCGGCCAAGAGGGGAAAAAACTGAGGAAGAAGAACCTAAAATTTGAAAACTGTATTTTATACCCAGCTGCAGCGTCGAGAAGCTGTGTAACAGCGTCGCGATGCTGCCCCCTGCAAAATAGGAAAAAACTCTCGAGTTGCCCTAGCGTCGCGACGCTCTTACTTCGGCGCGAATTCCAGAATCCTTCCCTTATTTGAACAGCTTCCCGAAGCTACTTGGGAGGGTCTCGAAGCTCTTGATGCTCCAGGGGTAGAAAAGCCATTTTACGCTCCAGTTTCGCTCGTTTAAGCCCGAATCGCTTCCAAAGCTCCAGTGAGGACCTATAGACATATTATACTCATTTTAAAGCATTTAGGAATTCAACTAAGATAAGCAAATTGGGAGATTCTAAGTGCATAACAAATTGGACTTATCAGGTTTCTTTGGCTCTTTTACCTTTTTCAGAGAAAGGTCTTTTGGTCATTTTACCTTCTAGACAGGATTCACAGGGTGGTAATGAGCTATCTTCTAACTTGTTTAGAAGTCCACTCTTAACCAGCCTTTCAATACGTTTTTGATTTATGTGTCCTAGTCTTAGATGCCAAAGAAGGGTATCTTGAGAAACTTTTTGTCTTTTATTTTGGGTCTGTGTTGTTTTGAACATTTCAGTATTATGAATAACCTTTATTTCATTCGGTCTTAACACATACAGATAAGTTTAGCATAACAAATGAGATTATGTCTTTTGAATTTAAACACTTCATTGATTTCAAAAGATACTCTATAGTCTTATTCTATTAAACAGGAGATAGATATCAAGTTCCTTTTCATACTAGGAACATACAAAACGTCTTCTAACAAAATATATCCATCTCTAAAACAAAGCTGCACAACTCCCACTGTTGCGGCTGAAACGACATCTCCCGTCCCTACTTTGAGTGTTACCTCGCTTTCTTCAAGAGTTTTCCAGGAACTAGTTTCCTGTGTAGAAGAACATACATGATTAGTTGCTCTTGAATCTAATATCCATATGGAGTTGTCATTTTCTACTAAGCATGATTCAATTACAAGTAAATCATATTTACCTAGTTTGGCAGCTTCAGCCTTCTCTGCTTTGTTATCAACAAGATACTTAGGACAGTTTCTTCTCCAGTGACCATCCTGGTTACGCTGGAAGCAAGTTCCTTTATCTGTAATCTTTTTCTTGCCTTTCTTGGTAATGTGAGCTTTCCCCTTTCCCTTGTTCTTCTTTTTCTTCAACTGCATGCTTTTATTCTTAGAAGTAAAAGACTCAGACTTATTCCCAGAGTTTGATCCTCTTAGGAATTTCCTAGCAGAAACAATATTTGCTTCGTTTTCTTGTCCTTTACTTTTAGTAAGGGACTGGTAGGTCTGAAGCTCGTTCAGGAGAGTTGTCAGATTGTACTCAATTTTGTTCATAACTAAGTTGGTACGGAATTGAATGAAACTCTTCGGGAGAGATTCCATAATAAAACTGGCTTGACTACTTTCATCTATGACAGCACCGTTTACTTCGACTGCATTAAAATGCACCATCATGTTTAAAACATGTTCTCGAACAGAAGTTCCTTCTTTCACCCGAGAATTATAAACGTACTTGAGGGCCTTTTGGCGAAGGGATGAGGACGGCTGTCCAAACATGGCCTGCAATGAGTCCATTATTTCCCTTGTTGTTTCCAAGCCCTCGTGCTTTTTAAACAAAACATCACTTATGCCTGTCAGGATGTAGACCTTTGCCTTATCATTGGCTCTAGTCCACCTGTCATAGGCATATCGATTCACTCGAGTTCTTGTTGGGCCAGGGTTGGGCGGACATTCATCCGTTAAGACGAATCGAAGGTCATCAATCACTAATACTGTATTTAAATTTGATTTCCAGGTTCCATAGTTGTCACCGTTAAGTTTATCTGAAGCTAATAGTTGTACTAATGTGCTAGACATGCTGAAATAATATAAAATCCTTTATCAGTGAATCAAATATTTAATAAATCCAATTTTAGTTTAGCAAAATTAATAATGTACCCATCTCATTAATTATTTTGCAACGATATTTTAGTGAGACAGAATAGCTGCTACCGAGGGGTAGTCAATCACTCCTTCACTGAACCAAGACATTCTTGACTAAAAAAAAAATCTATAACAAAAAATAACTCCTTTATTTCTGTATCAATTTTAGTTATCGCCACTTTGGTCAAGGATAAGCTAATTGTAGTTTATCTTGTAAGTGTGACCCTCCATTTTTTAGATTTCAGAGAACGGCCTCAATAATGCTACCGAATGGAAAAGTCAATGCTGGGAATGGCCCTAAGAAATCCTTTATCCTTATGGGGAGTTCACGGCACTACAATCCCCTACGTTACAACCCTCCGAATGGTGTAGCAGCTCCAGGGCGTGCTTAACAGGCGAACATAGAGACCTTGCAATTGTAAACCAATGGAGGAGACCGTAGGATGTGTTGACACGCTTCCTTCTCCCACTTACTATAAATACTTTCTCCATTCACCTTGATATTGATTTATGTCATCACCTTCCGGATGGAATGGTTACGTTAGTAAGTAACAAGAGGCTATGCATAAATCTCACCGTGTGAATTTTGTAAGGAGAACGTGAGAAAATATCTTCTCCCACTAAGTATTTTAACGATGTTGGGTAAATTGTTACTTAGGCATATTCCGGCTAATTGAATATATAACTAAGTCTAGGTTATAATTAACCTACAATGTCTAGGTGTTTTATAACCTTTCATCTCTCACGTTCATGCTCGTAAAACCTAGGTTAACCTAACTCAAGTACCGGCACGATACCCAAGTAGGAGGTGTTCCGTAAACCGTCAACTTAAATACCTCCAGCCTTAGACAGCATCGAACCGGGTGAGTTCTCTTGAAACCTTAGTTTTACAAGTTATCGACCTATTCTATGAGATTGATCGATTTGGTTCGTTTTAACCTAGGTGAGCATGAATTTATCTTTGTTATAGATTTTACGTCTATCTCGATTTATAATTTGATTATAATTGAGATCAACCTATAACATGCTTTCTATTCGACGTTAACACTTTAAAATCGAGCTAAGGAAGTTTCATGCTGCATGCTCGTTCATTTTCGTTTAGATTATAAAAAGTTTATAATTAACGAGAACTAATCATTCAGCATGCATCTAACATGAAACCTAAATCCTGCATACTTATATTATAACTATTTATAACATACTTAAATGCATGAAGCATGCTACCTATGGTGGGATTTTAAATCTATATGACATACTCTTATGCATATTTCATTCATTCTAATTGTAACATGCATTCACAAAGCATAAATAATTAACCACACTGAAATGGACCGGTTTTGGCAATCTAACAAGCAATTAACTAAATTATTACATATAATAATTAACTAATGAGTTGTGAAGCTCCCGAGAATCTTGAACCAACCCGAACCGGCTTGGAAGGCATCGAACCGGACCTCCAATCGCTTGAACATCAATGAATTGATCTAAAATGTGATTGAACCGGTTTGAACATCCTTGAACCAGCTTGTCAGACAGAATTCTCGGTTAGCAAACTGATTCCCGGTCCCGATCTCGGTCTCGGTCCCTGTCGTGTGTATCCCAGCCGGGATTCATAACAACAACCCAAAATTTTGATGCTCTGTTCTTCGGCCAGCTTGAGTTGTTCGAACTTTCGATCAATTACAGCACTAAATGTACTCTAATGACTCTCCAAAAGTTTCAGACTCTTCTCAACACATTAATGCTCATATACATGTGAGCTATTACATTTTCATCACCAAATTGAAGAGAAATTAATTGCCAAAACCGTAATATATCCATTTCAGCACCCATGCAAATTTAATTTCAAAATGCTACCCACCATGATCAAATTAAAGCAAATTAGGTGCCCAAACCATGCTCTGATACCAATTGAAAGTGTTAATATCTTAAATACGGAAGAAATTTTGGATCTTAGGCACATAAGAAGCTCAATTTGATCAAACATTGCATGTTGTTCAAATGGAGAAAAACAGAGTAAGTTTACCAACCTTGTTTCAATGGAGAAATTGGTTGGATTCTCTTGTTGTTTTTCTTCACCAATTGATCACGAACTACCACTGGATCTTCCTCACTATCCTCAAGCCTTTGGAATGGATTGTGGGATCCTCAAGTGATGGAATTAAAGGGAAAAAGAGAGTGTGAGAGAGTTTTGTAACAATGATGTCTTTGAAGAAAATCCAGCAGCATAACAACCAAGAGAGCTTATAATTCTAGCTTAAACACCATCATTTATAGAGGGGTCATCATGTAAACACTTCATCAGAGTTGGACACTTCACAAGGAAGTGAATTAAGTTGGCAATCAAAAGGGCAATTAGTGGGTTTAGTCATAAATCACCCCACCTCCTAAAATTACCCATTTAATTGAATTTCTAAAATTCAAAAATGAATTTTCAATTTAATGAATTCAGATTTTAATTATTAATAATCTGAAAAAATCAAAATTCAATTTTGATTTGTTAATTTTAAATTAATTAAAATTTAAAATAAAATAATTAATAATCAATATAATATCTAATATTATATTAATATTTTGCCACTAATCCTGAACATTTCTGAAATATTAATTTTGAATCATGAATCTCTATTCATGGTCTTGATATTTAATCATATTTAAATATTTAAATATCTCACATACTCAGTTTTAACAAAACTTGATGTTCCGACAACGTTTATCACCTTTATTCATTTTTCTTAACATGAACTAAAAGTAATTCATATTTTATCCATCATATTGTTCCAAAGGTTAGCCTCGAGCTAGCAAGGGGACCTAATGGACCTACAGATCATGGGCTCCAATGGTACGAGGTTAAATTGGCCAAACTCTTTTAACCTAGCTAACCAACATTCGTTAACTACCGGGACACTCCACTATAGCCTAGTAGTTGAACTCCCCTCACTGTAGATATATTTCCGTCCACCCGATATAACCATGATTAGTAATTCAATCCTTCACAGGTCGTTCGTTACTATAGACAGGTCAAATGTCCGTTTTACCCCTATAGCACATCTTAGTTCCTTAAGTCCACTGGTCCTCTAATGAACAATTTGTTTCTGGTCCAACAGTTAAACAAGATCCCTCTCGGGCCAATGAGAGGGTGGGGCCCCTGTTCAAGCCTTCGATTTAGAACTTAAGGGAATAACCTTTCTACTTTCCCTGAATAGGGTAGGAGTGAATTTCGTCTCGCTTTACTATGTCCACAGCCATCCATCTAGTGTTATGAAAACATCTAATTTTAGGATCAGAGGCACTTAACTACATCAATTTTAGAAAATGAAAACATGTTGTTTTTTAAACCAAAGCAGAGAGCAGAATTGTAACAAACCTTTTGGAGACCAATTGAGCTACTCATTTTGTTTCCTTTGATCACGAACGGTGTGTGAACCACCTCTAGTGTCTTCCCTGTTATCCTCTGTCCTTAGAACGACTTGTGGGAGTCTATGGTGATAGGGATTGGAAGGGATATGCTTGAAGGTTCAAACTCTAGAGAGTATTGAGAAAGTGAGTTTGAGTAGAAATTTTGGCAGCATAACATTACTCCAAAAAACCCATACTTCTCCATTTTTTAATCCCCTACTTATAGAGGATTTTCATGCATCTTAGATTCACCAATGTAAGACACATGGAGAGGAGAATGGCCTTAGTGGATTCTAGGTGTTCTATGGAGATAACATGCAAGATTGCATGTGGGAGGTGTTATTCCACTTTCTTCATCCATGCAAGAGTGGATTTAGTTGTGTAATTCCATTATCTCCATCAATGCAAGAGTGAATTTCTACTCTTGGATTTAATTTAAAATGCAATTCTCAATTGCCTTTCAAATTATCAATTAATTGAACAATTTCAACTAATCATATGACATTAATCAAATTAATTCATATCACCTAATTCAATCCACTAATCTTGAATTTCCATAAATTCAAGATTGAAATCTCTATTTCAATTTTAATTAAAAACAATTCATAATCATTTTTTAATTAAAACAATAATTAATTAAACAATTTAATCAATTACGTAATATTAATTTAATATCATATATCAAATTAATACTATACACCTAATATGAATCCCTATTCATATATATTATATTTAAATCACATTTAAATACTTTAATCTCTCAATTAATAGTTTAATCCATAATTAAACTATCGTGTTGATAATATTGTATATAATCGACACTAATTCCCTAAACCGAATTTGAACGATTCAAACTTTCCTATCACTATGTTCTAAGGTATAATCCGTATGAGCTAGCAGGGGGACCTAATGGACCTACAGATCATGGGCTCCAACGATTCGAGGTTAACTGACTAATCTCATTAACCTAGCTAACCAACATTCGTTAACTACCGGGACACTCCACTATAGCCCAGTAGCTGCACTCCCCTCACCGTAGATATATTTCTGTCCACATGATATAACCATGATTAGTAAGTCAATCCTTCACAGGTTGTTCGTAACTATAGCCAAGTCAAATGTCCGTTTTACCCCTATAGTACTTCTTATTCCTTAAGTCCCACTGATCCTCTAATGAACAATTGGTTTGTGGTCCAACCGACAAACCGAGTTCCTCTCGGGCCAATGAGAGGGCGGGATCCCTTTGTTCAAGCCCCAGAGTCAGCACTTAAGGAAGCAAACCTCTCTACTATCCCTAATTCAGGTAGAAGTGAATTCCTTCTCGGAGGACTATGTCCCCAGCTATCTACCCGTTCCTATCCCTGAAATGGGAGGCTTATTGAGTCGGCGATGCTGAGCCACTCTCACCCATGCAAATCTAAGGATAAGCCCGAATAAACAGGAGTTCATAGTTAGCTCAGGATTAAGATCGAGTTACCTAGGTCATCACATGAAATAGTCAGTCTTATCAGTAAACGACGTTATAAAGCAAGAGTGACTTATTTCTCGGTCCTGGTCTTATGCAAACTCATTGCATAGGACGCCCCCACTCGCATGTCTCTACATGGACGATTTAGGATCACATCGTCTGTACTATCTACAAAGTGGGTCGCGTCTCATAGTGTCCCCAGGATAAGGTACCCAACCATATCCCTATAATATAGATCTTTTTGGCTATTACTCGAGCCTGATCCACTTTTATGTCTCTACATAAAGCTCAAGTGTTCATCCTATAGCCAAAGATCTTAGTTTATTGGATTTGGGTTATCTAATGTGCAATTTACTTATTTAGTAACGACTTTACTGAATGAATCTCGATAACGACTTTATCGAACAAGTATATAATTCGTTTAACATTCACTATCTACGAGTTTTAGGCCACCAATCCCAACAGGATGTTTCTATTGGATTATAAGGTATAAATAAACAATTTCACTGAATAACATCTTTATTATATAAAGGATAACAAAGCTTGAGTTCTAGGACATAAACCCCAACAATAGGTTCTCCTTTCGGTTTCCCCTAATTATAACTAACTCATTTTAATAATCTAAGTGTCCTTTATGCTATTACACGGGTTAATTAATGAGCTCTGATTCATTTTTGGTCTCTAAGCCTAACCAACTACTCTCACTGTCACTACGAGCAGTTAAGCCTAGTTGAGTGGGTTATGACCTGACTTAGCTTCTCTCCGTCGAGTTTCCACTAAGTATCTAATCACTATAAAATTGGCCAGATTTTATAGAGCATTATGAGCACCCACACAAATAATCAGTATAATGGACACAGAGATAGGCAATCAAAATAACAATTAACTATAATCTTTCATTCAAGACCCACAACCGGGATTTAGCTATATGTGTATCAAAACTTCCTGTCTATACATACTAGAAAGCATAAACAAACAATTAAAGGAGTTTAGGAGATGAACCGTAGAGGGACCGCTTGCTTGCACCTTTGATCCTCCTTGTTACAAGCTCCCGAGCACTCAAAAAATTCTTAATACAAGAATTTTTGCCTCACAACTCGACCCTCAAAGATGGCTCAAAGAGCCTTGGAATGACTAAAAGAATGAAATGGAGAATTGCTTTATGCCCCAAATGAGGAGTGAGACGCGCCTTTTATAGACCTGAAAATGGGACAGCGTCGCGACGCTGTGACGTAATCTGCTTGGGCGCCAAGACACCACAGCGTCGAGACGCTAAGGGACAGTGTCGAGACGCTGTCCTTCGCTGGAACCTTCCAGACGCGTTTGAATGCTGATTTCTTGGCTCTCATCCATTTATTTGGCCCAATTGTCTTCCATGATGGGTCTTGGACTTCTCCTACTAGACCCAATTTTATCTTCCAAGATTAAACTTCAACATTTTGGGCTTCTTTTCTCCTTTCTTTCTCCAGTTTTCCATAAAATCTCCTATGGACCAAAATTAATCAATTAAACAAATTTATATAATAAAAACACAATAAAGCACATCAAAAGCTAATAAATTTAAGGACAAAATAGCAACATTTATGCTTGCTATCAATCTCACACTATAAGTGGCAGGAGCTCTGTGCTCTTCCTCAGGAGGTTGTGGTGCCTCTAGTTCGAGAATTTTATACACGTTTGAGGGAGGAGAGCTTGAGTTTGTCAGTAGTGCGTGGGAAGATGGTGAGTTTCTCTTTCGAGGACATAAACAGGATTTACTGGGTCAAATCACCTTTGATCCCGAGGGGAAACAATGAAATTAAGAATCTCACGACTAAGCAGTTGAAAGCAGGGCTTAAATTAGTGGCTAGAAAGGGAGTGGAGTGAAAGGAGTCTCAAATGAAAGTGAAGTCCTTGGTACCAAATGACTTGAAGCCTGAATCGGCAATGTGACTTCATTTTATTAAGAACCGTTTGATGCCTACTACCCACGACAACACTATTTCTATGGAGAGAGTGATGTTTCTCTACAGTATGATAAAAGGGTTAGAGCTGAACAATGGGAGCATAATACGTGAGGAGATTCTCTCTTGTGGGAGAAAGAAGGTCAGGAAACTATTTTTTGAGTCCCTGATAACCCAACTATGCTAGAGAGTCAAGATCATTCCAGGCAAGGACGAGGAGCGACACTTCTGCAAGCCTACCATTGATCTATAATGCATAGAGGAAAGAAAAAGCTTCTACTTCCCAAGCTACTCCTTCACCAGGGCCGACACCTGCTTCACTGCCACCATACACTCCTGTATCAGGGCCTACTCCACCATCTGAGGCTCTTGGGTTCGTTGTTCGTCAATTAGACCGCATAGAAGACCATTTGAAGACATATTGGGTCTATGCCAAAGAGCGGGATGAAGCCATTAGAGAGTTTTACCTCTCTATCGCCCCTGTCTTTCCTGACTTTCCACGGAGTTTACTGCCTCAAGAACCAGAAGAATCTGATGAAGATGAAGATGAAGAGAATGAAGAAGGTTCCTTAGAGGAGGAATAGGGGAGTTTTCTGTTCCCCTTATAATTTTAAATGCTTTCTTTAGATTTTGTTCATATTTGTTAGTTCCAGTTTTTTTTTAAAATTATTTTTAGCATGTAGTTGCTATTTTTTCACGTTTTTATGATTAGGTTCTGTTAGTTAGTTGTAGTTTGTTTAGTTTAATGTTTTGTGTTAGTTTAGTAATGGGTTGCTGCTACATTAGGTTTAAAATGACTTGGGTTTTAAGTTTTTTTTTTGAAAAATTTGCTTGCTGTCCATTTTTGCTAAACTAGTGAAATTCTTGAAAAACCAACTTTCCGAAACTCTTTTGAAAAAAAATGTTTTGGATAAAATGCATTCATGTGAGTTTTCTTTTAAGTCCTTTATGATGATAACTAGAGCATATTTCTATCTCAAAAGTGCCGCCGTCACAACCAATTTGTTTTCTTGTCATAGGCTTTCCATTAGTCTTTTTTTTTTTTTACAGAATTTTCTTAAGTCTAAACTTCCTCCGTTTAACCTACTTAGCACACTAGGAGGGTTTAGCCTTGATGATTTGAAAAAAAAAAAACCTCATGTTAAGCCCATATCCCAAAAACAAAAGTCAATGAGGGCATTGCCTATCTTAAGTTTGGGGGTGCTTACTTTGTAAATTTTTAATTTTGCTGTAAGTTTGTACTGCTGAAAGAATATGTGTTCTGAAAAGTTATTTCTTTTTTTGGAAAAAATTAGAAAACTGAGAGTTACTCCTCCTTCCTAGAGTTTACAGAATAACTAGGGGAATTCATGACACCCATGGTTTGCCATTGCATGAAAGGTTGACTTAGGGAAGTGAGTACTATTCTGAGTTTGTGATCTTTGCTCGTAGCTACATAACTTCACCACAAAGTATCGATAAGCTAGAATGGAGGTAAAGATGACAACGAGGATTCTCTTGGGGAAAAAGAAAAGAAAGTTGAATAAAAAGGGCACTAGCAGTCAAACAAGTTTGGGAGAGATAGAAAAGAAAAAGAAACTCATGTATGCTCATTTACCTCATGATTAGTTTTCTTAACTAAAAGGATTACCCTAGGCTCTGTGAATAGGGGTTAGGTAGTTTAAACATATTGGTTAGGATGGACAAGGGAGAGTTGTTCTTTGAAAAAGAAAAATAAAAATCCTCATGCGTAGGAAACTTAGAAGTTGTGGCTGGCACTAAAGTAGAAACCTCTCCTGAAAGGCAACTTTTTAGAAAACGATCTTGAGAAGCATGTTTACTTGATTTCATATGGTTCATTTCTATCATTCCGATTTGCAATTACAATTGATCTCTAATATTTCAATTTGCTATTGCTTGAGGACATCAATGAGTTAAGTTTGGGGGTATGATAAGTGCGAAAAAATATACCTATTTTGCCCCTTATTCTTAGCTTATTTATTGTGCAACTTGTATGTTTTTGGTCAAATTTGTTATTCCCAAGCTTAAAAAGTGTTAAAGTTGGTAAGTTGAGTCTTAAAGTGTGTGTTGAATTATTCATATTTGTGCTTAAAAGAACTCATTTTGGTATGAATTTAACTTATTTTTATGTGCTGCAGAAAAATAGAGGAAAACAGGGCAAACAGTAGAAATGCAACCGCATTTTTGCCAAGGCATAAGAAATGCGGCCACATTTCTAGGCAGAAATAGAAAAGTTCGAGTCTGTCGCAGGTCATTTTGAACGAGCTTTCCACGCACCTAACCGACTGATTTGACTCTGAAATTGACTAGGCTACGTGCAAACACCATTTTCGTGACTCCCCAACGACTCCCCACTCTATAAAAGACCATGAATCGAAGGCAAATGCAATCATAACTCATTGGGAATAAGAGTGTGGTGACAGAACCCTAGTAGACGCCCATGAGCCGTGATGCCCGAGGTCCTTGCTAGAAGACTAAATTCTAACCTTAGTTAGACATCAAATCTTCGTGTTTGTAGAGATTTCACCTTATTTCCTCCTTGTAAAAAGAGAGTAGAGTGTCGTGAGAACTCTAGAGGGATTTGATAAATTGAAAATTCCAGTTTTAGCTACTGCACAATATTTTCCAGCACCCTATTCTTTTCATTATTTCTTGTACTTATCATTTATTTATTCAATGGAAAGTTATTTGTTTGCACTTTTAACCATGATGCGTAACTAAATTCCATTGAGGGGTTTGATTTAGTGACTTCCCTTGTGGATAGTGACAGAACGACTTGTCGATGGTCGAGTCAAATAAATTTATAATCCACGATTCCTAAAGCTTACATGTAGCAGTAGTGGTCGGGGTCAATCACAGGGAACAATCAGTTTATTTCTAAATTCTTTTGTATTTTTGAGGTAACCAAAAATGGGGGTTTATTGATAAAAAGATTCATAAAGTAAAAGCGGGAAAATAAATAAGGAAAATTGAATGCAAGGAAAGTAAAAACGGGGTTAGTTGATCTTACCATGAAGATAATGTAATCAGTTCTTGGGATGTAAGTTTGGTGATTCAATCATTGACTCTCTAAATTAATTGAATTATTTAACAAATTGTCTAATCGTCATTGAAACCAATGATTAAAGACCCCTAGTGTTTCCAACCCGACCAATGCATCGAAGTCGAAGCCTAATTAGATTATTAACCAATGACGTCTCATTAATAAGAATCTAATTGCAATAAGTAAAAGTGGATTGTTAGATAGACTCGTATAAACTAGGAGAAGCCTAAATTCATACAATTGTAAGTCTAAATTTCTAAATTTATCATGCAATTGAGCTAATTGAGATAACACGCCTTTCAACACAATTAACACAATAAACTATTACTAACCAATTTAGCATAACAACTAAACCAAGTCAAGCAAATAGGTTTTCAATCTATTATATCAATTTAATTGTAATTAAAACGAAAATTTAGAACAAACCGACAATAATTCAATAAACTAAATATGAGGTCTCAAGAATACCAAAACTTACATTCTCGAGTCCCGATTACAGCAATCTGAGCTTAGTTGGTCATAGACAAGCACCTCCAAGCTCGAGGCTTGATCAACCGACCCTTGGACTAAGAAAACTTAAAAGAAAAGTTGAAAACTAAAGAGAGGGGTGGTTACAATTTAGAGAAATTGAGCTAATACAAGGGATGATTCTAAACCTAAACCAAGACACTCTATTTATAGGACTTCTTGGCCTTCGAATCGTGGAAACTTGGAGCTGAAGAGAGCCTCAAATCTGGAAAAGTCGTGGAGCAAATATGGAAAATATCAAATCTGGAAAGTTGACAACGTCAAGACGCTGTGGGCTGGCGTTTCGACGCAGACCCTTCAAATATGGAAAAATTCTCTTTTGAAAAGTTGATGGCGTCTCGACCCTACAAAGTGGCGTCTCGACCCTACACAGTGGCGTCTCGACCCTGATATGCGTTAACTTTTGTTGACCAAGTATTTTCGTCATTTTGCTTCGGTTTAGCTCATTTTAGCCCCATATTGGCTCCAAACCTCCGTCGAGGACCTATACACATATTATACTCATTTTAAAGCATTTTTCGCAAGGAATTCAACTAAGATAAGAAAACTGGGAGATTCTAAATGTATAACAAATTAGACCGATCAGATAGAATGGCTTGTAAGTTGTTTCTTTGCCTAAGCTTTATGTATGCATGTCATCCTTTATTGATTATCATTCTAATCTTGTTGAGTTTTACTTCACACTTAGACTTAGCATGCTATGTTAGTTTGGAATCAAAAGGGTCAAACAATATCGGTTCTCATAAAGGTGATATAGGAGAAGGGGCTCGAAAGAGTGTAATCGCTATTATAGGGGATTGTCGCTTATAACAACTATAGGGTTATAGGTTGCATGCATGAATAATCTATGTCGGAGTCGAGTCACAGAAATGTGCATAACGGTACTCGCTTAGTTTTCTAACAGTTCTAGGGAGCAAGACCAAATAGGAGTTAAATCTGACCCAATGCGTATCTAGACTTAGGTTAAATAAGCTGTTATTATAGTTATATGCCCTTGATTGATGCTTTATCAAATTCCTCGCTTTTGTTATTGTTTACTTTATTCTTTTTTCGAAAACCCCAACATCAATTATTTTATCTTGGTTACCTACTTCGCAATTTAAGAGCAGTTTCTTCTTCAAATTTGTGTTTAAATTAGTCCCTGTGGGATCAATAGTTTTGGAATACTTCAAGAGTTTTTATTACTGCATGCGATAGTGTATACTTGCACTTATGCTAGACTGAATTCATCTTTAATTCTGATTTTCCATTTTATCCATGTTGGGTTTGGTGCCCTAAAACTCGTAGATAGTGAATGAAACAAATAGTTATATACTTGTTCGATAAAGTCGTTATTGAGTTATTGTTCACTCAAGTTATTAAATGAGTGAACTGCACAATTAAATAACCCAAATCCAATAAACTAGAATCCTTGGCTATAATATGAATACTTGAACTATATGTAGTGACATAAATATGGATCAAGTTCAAGTAATAGCCTAAACGGTCTATAGTATAGGGATAAGGCTGGGTACCTTAATCCTAGGAAAACTATGTGACGCGGCTCACTTTGTTTGAGTACAAACGATGTGATCCTGGTTCGTTCATGTAGAGACATGCGAGTGGGGGCGTCCTATGCAAATGAGTTTGCATAAGACCAGGATCAAGAAATAAGTCACTCTTGCTTTATAACGTCGTTTACTGACAAGACTGACTATTTCAATGTGATGACCTAGGTAACTCGATCTTAATCCTGAGCTAACTATGAACTCCTGTTTATTCGGGCTTATCCTTAAATCTGCATGGGTGAGAGTGGCTCATCATCGGCGACTCAATAAACCCCCCCTTTCAGGGATAGGAATGGGTAGATAGCTGGGGACATAGTCCTACAAGATGGAATTCACTCCTACCCGATTTGGGGATAATAGAGAGGTTGTTCCCTTAAGTGCTGACTCTGGGATGTGAATAAAGGGATCCCGCCCTCTCATTGGCCCGAAATGTTTTAGGTTTCGTGGTGGGACCACAAACCAATTGTTCATTAGGGACTCAGTAGAGACTTAGGGAAACAGATGTAACTTCAGGGCTAAAACAGACTTTTGACCCAGCTGTAGTTACGAACAACCTATGAAGGGTTGACTTACTAATCATGGTTATATCGGGTGGACAGAAATATATGTACAGTGAGGGGAGTTCAACATCGGGCCATAGTGGAGTGTCCCGGTAGTTAACGAATGTTGGTTAACTAGGTTTAAAAGGGTTTAGCCAGTTAATCTCGAATCGTTGGAGCCCATGATCTGTAGGTCCATTAGGTCCCCCTGCTAGATCATACAAAATAAACCTTAGAACAAGTGTGATGAAGAGTTTGAAGCGTTCAAAATTAAATAAGGGAGTTATAGTTAAATCATGGACGATGTATTTAACGTTATAGTTTAATTATAATTTAAACTATACTTAGGGAGAGTTGACAACATTTAAATATGATCTAAATATTGGTCATGCGAATAAGGATTCGTATTAATAAATCGGGATCGAGAATGATCGAGATTGGTGTAAAATGGATAATTTAATATTTGATATTAAATATAAATAATTAATTAAAATTAATTATTATAAATAATTTAAATTAAAATTGAATTAAAATTAATTTTTGAATTTTTGAAATTCAAAAATCAAACTCCCAATTTTGGAGGTGGAGTGGGAAATGAGTTTTCCATCTTTTAGCATTATATTGAAACACCTAATCCTCCCACATGACTCGTGTCATTTGGTGTCTCTCCCTCGTGAAGAGGTTGCTTTAGTTTCTTGCTATAAGAGGAGAAGAAGACTAAAGATTAAAAGGTTAATCTTTCATGGAGTTTTTTGTGTTTTTGGTTCAAAAACCCACAACTCTTTAAACTCTCTCACATTCCTATTTCCTCAAATTCATCACATAATCGAGTCCCACAACTCGTTCTAAGCCCGAAGAATAGCGGGGAAGGCTTCGGTGGTTGTCCACGTCTAGTTCATGTTAAGAATTACCCAAAGAAGCTCACGGATTTGCTTCCAAAAGGTTGGTTGTTTAACCCTCTATTTTTGGTTTTAAACTCAGCATGTTTTCATTTGTAAAATTAATGAAATTTAGAGGTTCTAGATTCAAATTGCTTCCGCTTGTGTCTTGTACACTCCTTCAATTGGTATCAGAGCAAGTTTGGGCCCTCAATTTTGGTTAGTTTTAGTTTGGTGGGTGATAATTCTTGTGATGTATGTTTGTGGGTACCAAAGTGGATATATTACGATTTTGGCATCAATTTACCTTCAATTCGTTGAAATAATTTGTAATTGCCCGGAATTTTATGTGTTTTAATGTGTGGAGAATGAGTCTGTAAAATTTGAGAGTCAAAAGAGTAAGTTTAGGGCTTCAATCGATCGAAATTCAGAAGAATAGCAGCTGGCTGAAAAGCAGAGCAAGGAAGAACGCTGCTTTCTGGAAAACGAGAAAATATGACGGGCGCTGGGGCAGATCGGACCGAACCGAAGAAGACCGGACAAAGAAAACGCACGCGGTTCGTGTGTTATCTAGCAGGTTCAACGACTTTGGTCAACGGTTCTGAAGTTTTGGTCAGCGGTTCTTGCTCTTAGGGGTCCGGTTCGCGCCTGTTTGGTCCAATTTCGCCTGGTTTTTACCTTCCAGCGGTTTGGTTATTCTTCAGCTGGCCGGTTCTTTCAATTTCTCTTCAATTTCAACTTGGTTCAGCATTTTTCCACACAGTTTTGATCCGGTTTGATCTTTGGAACTTTGGTTCGGGCAATTATGAGACTCCCACAAGTGGTTCAAGCGTTTTTTCAATTATTCTTGTAATAATTTAGTTTATTTGCTTGTCCAAGATGCCAAAATTGGTCCACTTTGGTTGTGTTTAATTTAATGATGCATTAGGAATGTATGTTTAAATTAAAATTAGAACACATATGCATATAGTGTGCCATATAGTTTTAAAATCCCACCATAGGAAAGCATGTTTCATGCATTAGTAATTTATTATAAGTGTTGTAATAAAAATGAAATGTATTATTAGGGTTTCATGTTAGTGATGCGTAATTTGCTTACCGCAAGTGTATGGGTTAAGTACTAATATAGTGTTTTTGTGTAAAACGAGTGTCGTCCTCTGGATTGGTTTTCTAGCAAATTAAGTATCATGAATACTTTTGTTCAATTTTATATAGGGAGCAAAACTTAATAAAAAAGATAAATCTAAAGAAAAAAAAGCATAAAATAAAGGTGGAGACTCAAATGGAAAGACTCTTAGGGAATTGACTTCATTATTTAAGATTGAGGATTGATTAATAGGAATGAATTGATCGTGCAATTATTCTACAAGCCAAGAAAACTTTTATCACGATTACCTCTCCCGAGTATAATTGATTCTCATGCATATAACTAACTTGATATCCCTATCTAAGTTCATTAACATGCAAGGCATTATTCGGTTTAGTCCTTGTTATACTTCTAGAGATATTCCAAATCCCGTCACATACTTAGAATTTCTACTCTAGTCATGCAATTAAACAAGGTAAGTCTTAGGCCAAATCCTCTCTCCCGGGTTAGATTCAACACATAAATCATTCAATTAGTGATCAAGTAATTGAAAGCATTACACAAAATTGCATGCATAAAATAACAACACATTCATACCAAAAATCAATCCAACAAATAAAACAACTACATCAAACCCTAAGACAAACAACTAGCAATTCATAATCTTTAAACCACAAACACTAATTGAAAGAAAAGCCATAAAAACTACAAGAAGGGAAAGAGAAAGGAAAACTCAAATCCGTGGAAACCGGCACGTCCCCGTCACGATCTCCACGTCTTCTCATTTGATTCCCACTGCTTGGCCTTGCTTCAGCTCCCACCAAAGGTCTCTAGTCGAAATTAGGGCTAAAATCTAACCAATTGGACTCCCCTTGGCCGTGCAAGAAAGTGTTGAATTTATAGAAAATCTGCTGACAGCGTCGCGACACTACCCCAAAATCCAGCATTCTGTTTAGGAAAATATCGATAGCGTAGAGACGCTCTAGGACAGCGTCACGACACTGTCGCAGATTCACGCCTAATGCCTTCTCGGGTTGGGCAACTCCAAATTTTTTCCTTTATTTATTTTCTTTGCTTCTTTTTTAGCTCCCGAACACCTCATTATCTCCAATTTCTCTATTTTGATTTCAATAAACAATTCCTACAAAAAGAACATGAAAGTGCATTAAATTGGCCCAAAACCACTCAAAGACTAACTAAAATATATCGGGAAATATAGCTCGTTATGCATGATAACAGTTAGATGCAAGTTGAATGTTTCAATCTAATTCGTTTAGCGCGTTAGCATAAAGTGTTATATTAATAAAAGAGAACGAACAAGCATGCAGCATGAAACCACCTTAGCATAGATGAATGTTATAGGTTGTCTATATTATAAATCGTTATAAAACTGAGATAGACGTTAAAATCTATAACAAGATAAAAGCATGCTCACTTAGGGTTAACGAACCTCAAACTCGATCAAATTGCATAGAATAGGTCGATATCTTGTAAAGCTAAGGTTACAAGAGAACTCACCCGGTAAGATGTTGTCTAATGCTGGAGGTATTTAAGTTGACGGTTTACGGAACACCTCCTACCTGGGTATCAAACCAGTACTTGAGTTGGGTTAACCCGAGTTTTATGAGCATGCGAGAGCGATGTAAGGTTTAAATGAGTTTATCACCTAGACATCGTAAGTATAAAAGTGTTATACACACCTAGAGTAGGTTGCTTCTAAATGGTGCTTTATATAACCTTATTCTTGATTGTTATATGCTTTCATCACCATTAGAAGCATGTTATAGGGCTAATTCATTAAAAGTTATAATAGTTATAAAAGTTAATGAATAGAAACCGTTAAAACCTATAACAAAGAGTTGCATGCTAACATAGGATCTTAGGATTGAGTTAAATTTAAAATGGTTTAAAATTCAATAGACCTAAGATCACGTTTCTAATAGGATTAGAACATCCTACTTAATATTTTAATAGTTTTAAAATATAATAAAGTAGGATATAAGACTTCGGTTATAAGGGAACTCTCCCAGCAAATGGTCTGGTACCTGAGTTGAATTAACCACGGTCTTATTAGCATGCACACGTCACTAGGTAATTAAAAGGGTTTAAATCACCTACACATTAGAATAAAGACCTTTATAAAGAGTTATAAAAGGCGTAGATTTAGATAGATTCATTTAACTGAAATTTACCTAAGTAATAAAAACACCCTACAATTTTAGAATACTTTAGTGGGAGAAAATGTATAAAAACAAGATGTTAATATCAAGTTTTTACTCTCACGTCCCCCTTATGCTCACATCGTGAGATCCATGCTGTTGGGTTTTATGCCCTAAAACTCGTACATAGTAATTCAAACAAATTAATCGATCGCAATAAGTCGTTATTTGAGTGATTCAGTAATTTTGTTATTGAATAATCGAGTTTGCATTAATAAACCCTAAGTCCAATAAACTAAGATCCAAGGTTGTTTAAATGAAACTTGGAGTGATATGTAGTGACATACATGGATCGGTGTCCAATTAACAACCTAAATGGTCTATAGTATAGGGATAAGGTTGGGTACCTTATCCTGGTGACCCTATGTGATAGACCCACCTTGTATCCGATACAGATGCAATGATCCAAAGCATCCATGTAGGAGACATGCAGGTGGGGGTATCCTATGCAATGAGTTTGCATAAGACCGGACCGCGAAATAGTAACCACTAGATGTAAGGCCGTTAACTAGTTTAGGTTTCTATTTCAATAGGATGACCTAGGTAACTCAATCTCAATCCTGAGTCTGTTATGAACTCCTTTTCAGGAGGGATTGTCCTTAGATTTGTATGGGTGAGAGTGGCCTACTCGCCGACTCAATATTCCTACCATTTCAGGGGCAAGACCGAATGGGGGCTGGGAACATAACAATACAAGATGGAATTCACTTCTTCCCTTATTGGGGCAAGTAGATGTGTGTTCCCTTAAGGGCTGATTCCGGGGCTTGAACAAAAGCGCGATGTCCTCTCCTGGCCCGAGAGGAATTTCTGTTTAGTGGTTGGACCCTAAACAGGTTGTTCATTAGAGGGATCAGTGGTATTTAAGGATCCAGAGGTAACCCAGGGGTAAAACGGTAATTTGATCCAGCTGGTGTTACGAGCACATGTGAAGGATTGACTTACTGCATTGGTCGATATCCGTGGACACAGAAATATTCTACAGTGAGAAGAGTGCAGTTGTGGGTCTTTAGTGGAGTGACCCACAATTAACGAATGTTGATTGAGTCGGTTAATGAGTTTAGCTGATCAATCTCTTATCGTTGGAGCTTCTGATCTGTAGGTCCATTAGGTCCACCTGCTAGCTCATAACGGGTTCTGAGATAATTTAGTCTTGATATTAAAGGGAATTAATATAATGTATGGAGATACATTATAGTATAAAGTTTAATTAAAGAATTAAACTTTATAATTAATTTTGGATATGATTCAAAATTAATTATTGAGAGAATAATGAATTTAATTAAATATGTGATATTTGATTCATTCATGAATTAATTAATTGGGGAATTAATTAATTTAATTTAGTTTGGTTAAATGTGATTTAATCAAATTAATACTATAGTTTATATTAATGTACATTATGATGCACATTAAAACTATAGGTTAAATGAGAGAGATTAAAATTTAATATGATTCAATTGTAATATTAATTAAATATTGGATATTTAATTAATGTGGATTCAATTAATGAGATTAATTGAATGACCAATTTAATTCAATTTAATATGATTTCAATTGAATTAAATACCTTATGTTATAATTGATTTAATTAATATTGTTTTAATTAAATTAATTACAATCAATTAATTAATTAAATGATTATTATTATTTAATTAATAGACTGCCAAGAAAGTTTGGATTTGATCCAACGATCTAGATTGAGTAGGGTTTTAACTCCCTCCCCACTTATCGTTAAGTGGAGAGGGGGTTACCCAACTCACGTATCATTCTCTCAGTTTAACACAGAACAGAGAAGAGATTTCTCTCTAATTTCTCTTCTTCTCTCTACCAAATTACAACAATTTGCTTGCTAGAATTTTTCCCTTCCAAGACAAGTTTTGGGTTCCCACAAGCCAATCTCAGAGATCTAAGAGTGTAGCGGGTGCTCTCGAGTGATAGTGTCCATTGGAGGAGTCCTTGGAACATTGTGTTGTGATTCGACCGTCAAATCATGTAAGTGTTCTTGGTCACAAAATTTCCAGCATGCTTAATCTTAGTAATTATAGAAATTATTTCTGTATTTTTATTTGCCAACGTACCGGTTTTTCCTAAAATTGAAATTAAAAACGAGATCGTTCTTGATTGTTTCCGCTTCCAAAATGAATTTTAATCCTTCACATGCTTGGCCTCGAGGCGCCTTGGGAGCGTCCCCTACAGATGGTGTTTGCATGCGCCAATAACAAGGTGAATGAGGAAAGTGTTCATAGTAAGTGGGTGAAGGAAACGTGTCAACATATCTTGCGGTCTCTTCCATTAGGTTGCACCGTGAGATTCCTATGCGACACCTGCGAGTCGCCCTAGGAGCGATCACCCTACAGAGGGCTGGCGCATGGGATTCAGAACAACGCAAACTCCATAAATGGATAGGGTTTCTTAAGACCATTCCTAACATTAGCTCTTCCCTACGGTGGCATTGTTAGGGCCGTCCTCTAGAATCTGAAAATGGCGGGTCACACTTACAAGATTGTCTTGACCTAACCGACAGTAGCTAAGAACTATTGAAATAAAGAGTTATTTTGGGAATAGTAAATGGGCAAAATTGTCTCGATTCAAAGGAGGAGTAGCTGACTACCCTACGGTAGCGGTTATTCTAAACCTCTGAAGTATCGTTGCAAAATGTATCAAATAATATACTTGGGTCGAAGATTACTTTTGCTAAATTTGATTGGATAATATGTATAAAGGGTTTAGTCCATAGCGGACTCAACCGTGGAGGCTGAGTATGTAGCTGCTTGTGATGCAGCTAAGGAAGCGGGTTGGCTAAAGAAGTTCTTGACAGATTTGGAAGTTGTTCCAAATATGAATTTGCCCATAACATTATACTGTGACAACAGTGGGGCTGTAGCCAATTCTAAAGAACCTTGCAGCCACAAACGAGGAAAACACATCGAGAGGAAGTATCACCTGATACGGGAGATTGTGCAACGAGGAGATGTGATCGTTATCAAGATCGCTTCGAAACACAAGATTGTTGATCCATTTACGGAGGCTCTCTCTGCTAAAGTGTTTGAGGGTCTTCTAGAGAGTCTAGGTCTGCGAGACATGTATATAGTATAATGATAACTTGCAAAAAGCAAGTTATTTCTCCTTTAAACTTAAGCTAAAACAATGCTAAAAGATACATTGATGCGTTACTTCAACGCAATAAAGAAGGGAAATGCGATGATTTTCTGCAGTAGGCTATATTTATGGATGCGGTACGAAATTATAAAAATATAAGGTGCTAACACATTAATAATGCAGTTGTTTGTTGCCCAAGTTTCTCTCAGCGCAGGCACACATCCCAAGACGATCATGAACAGAAAAGATGGATGAAAATATCATGTTGACACAACTGACGCGCAAGTGGGCGGAAGATGACTGAAGCAAGTTTTCTAATTCCTTGGAGAAGTCAGTCTCCTTCGCCTATAAATAGAATCCTCCTACTCAAAGAAGGGGAGAGCGAGAGGAGACAGAAGCATGGAGAAAGAGAAATCACAACAAGTTGTGGTTAAGGGTAGACTTGCATTTGTGATGTATTGCACAATGTATTGTTTTGCTCACATGAGCTAATTTTCTTCATCAAGGCTTAGCGCAAGCACCCATGCGGTGATAAGTCTATTTTGTAAGCGCATACTTTGATTTAATGAAACATTATTGCCTTCTACTTAGATGCGATACTATTTTTATACTAACTCTCGCTTGGCCAGCCGGATGCGGTAGCAGCATGATAAATCCCTGACAAGTAATTGCTTGCGGAAATATCTAAGTAGAACAAGCTAGCGCATTGCATGTAGTCTTGGTAGCATTAGATAAATACTACCGCTATAAGATAGTGCATGAATGAGCTTTGATTGTGTTAAGACTAACGCAGTTCCATGTAAGTTGTTAGAGAACTAAGCCCACGCATGAACTAGCCAAACAAACAATTGATAGTTTTATGCCAAACGCAGAAGTAGTACCGGAAGGGAATCTTTTGATATTTTCTCACTTAGGCATTAATGGATCAATTAGTCATGGTATGCGCTACAAAGTACTTATAAACGCATGAGGTTGCGACCGCAACAGCCTTGATAATATCTTCATTAAGACTTTCCTTAAACTCTCAACGCATGTTTTACTTTCCTGCAATATTTATTCTTCATACTCATCAAATCTCTTATTTAATTTTTCATAATATCACGCGTTTTTTAGTTTAGATTAGCAAAAATTATTATAGCTTTGCAAATAACCTTTCCCTGTGGATTCGACCCTAGACTCACTAGGTATTACTTGATTGTATCAATTTATACTTGGATTGATACATATCTGCGATAATTCTATATTAATTTATTGGCATATTGACAACCGATCATATAATCTAGGGCAAGTGTGAGATGTGTAATGGGTAAGGATGCCCTAGATTATTGTATTTTGTATATTTACCTTTTATGTAATGTACAATATACATTTACCATTTCCAGCTTTGGATTATTTTGTATATACTTCCCATTATCTTGAGTTTTAATTCAAGTGGGAGTTTGTTGGGTTTTATGCCATAAAACCCGTAGATAGTAAATGTAACATTTGACCGGACGTTAATAAAATGATGTATTATTCATTTATCTTGTTTGTATTGAGTAATCTTGTCTTCTTAACCCTAATTCAATAAACTAAACATCCTAGACTGTTAGTATGAGGCTTGAACTAGTATGTGGGGACATACGGGGATCATTGTTCAAGATACAGCCTAAAGGGTCTATAGTATAGGGGTAAGGTTGGGTACCTTATCCTGGTGACACTATGGATACGACCCGCTTTGTATTATTATACAAACACAATGATCCAACGCGTTCATGTAGTGGACATGCGAGTGTGGGTATCCTATGCAATGAGTTTGCATAAGATCGGACCACGAAATAGTTAACCACTAACTGTAACACCGTTAGCTAGTTAGGTTTCTATTTCACTAGGATGACCTAAGCAACTTGGTCTCAATCCTGAGTGAGTTATGGACTTCTGTTCACGAGGGATTGTCCTTTGATTTGTATGGGTGAGAGTGGCCTGCACGCCGACTCAATAAGCCTACCATTTTGGGGACAAGACCAAGTGGGGAGCTGGGAACATAATCACACAAGATGGAATTCACTCCTTCCCTACTCTAGGGTAAGTAGAGGTGTGTTCCCTTAAGTGGTGTCTCCGGGTCTTGAACAATGGGCCCTGCCCTCTCTATCACGAGAGGAACTTCTGTTTGTTGGTTGGACCTCAAACAGGTTGTTCATTAGAGGAGCACTGGGACTTAAGGATGAAGAGGTAACCCAGGGGTAAAACGGTAATTTGACCTAGTTGGGGTACGAACACACGTGAAGGACTGACTTGCTGTTATTGGTCGATATCCATGGACACAGAAATATATCTACAGTGAGAAAAGTGCAGCTGTGGTTCTATAGTGGAGTGAACCACAGTTAACGAACATTGATTAACTTGGTTAATGAGTTTAGCCAATTAATCTCATATCGTTGGAGCTTCTGATTTAATGGTCCATTAGGTCCCACCGTTAGCTCATTTAGGGTGTTGAGGTAAATTCCTAAGGGAGAATTGTATATTCGAAAGGGTTCGAATATTAAGTTTAAAATACGAATTGGATTCATATTAAAACTATAGGTTAAAATTAATGTGCATTAGATGTACATTAAAACTATAGGATATGTGAGAGTGAAATGATTGAATATGTGATATTCAATTTAATGATTAATTAATTATAGAATTAATTAATTATTTGTTTTAATTTAATTTAATTAAATATTATTTGATTGAATTATATTAAAACCATAGGTTATGTGAGGAATGTTTATATATATGAGATTTATATAAATACTATGATTAAATCAATTTGTTGATTTAATTATATATATATTAATATTAATTAATAATAAATGTTTTATTATTAATTAATTTAATTACCAGTTAATGTAACTGATAAGACGTGGTATTCCTCAATAATCGTACTTCACACGTTAGTGGGAGGATTAAGGGGCGTTAGTTTTGCTTTCTGGGGATCCTCACGATAACTCTCTGATTCATTCTGGTTCTGTAAGCTTCATAGAGACAATTCCTACCAGAGAATTTCGTTAGAGAAAAGTTGCTCCCACAAGCCTCTCAACCAAATTCCCTAGGAGAATACCGGTGCAATTCTTGTGGTAGTGTTCACAAAATTCCAGCAAAAAGGAGTTTTTTGGGTTGCTGATTTTCTGCAAATCTTGGAGGAAAAGGCGAAACTCGATCAAGGCTTCCACGGTAGTAAGTATTTTCTTGATCCCTTGCCTTCTAGGGTTTGCATCTAGATTAGATCTAGGTTTAAATTTCATTTTCAGCATGTTTTATACCTATTTCCAGCAAGTTTTAATTAGATTATACTGCTGTTAAATTGTTGTCGTTGTATTGGTATTCCAATCGACATTTAGATCGTTTTGGTCCTCTGATAATTTCCACTGCGCTAGGGCTTTTATCCTTGCAATTGGTATCAGAGCCATATCGATTTTTAAACAACGATTTGGGATTTGCGATTGGCTTTGAATGGTGGGATTTATTTTGCATTATGAATGTAATGTTGCTGTCAACTGTTTAGGTTTAATTTGGCCATAGATTTACATTTTTTTTATGATTTGATCATGTAAAGGCCCCTACATTTTTGGGCATTATTGTGTAAATCGAGTCTTGTAAGTCCGAGTCTAGAATTAGGTTGTTTGCTGATGAAGATCGCGGCCAAACGAAACCAAAATTCTGAAGAATAGTGTTGTTTCCCCCAGATTCTACTTCCAGACGTAACAGCATCGGGACGTTGTTCGCACAGCGTCTCGACGCTATTGCGATTTCATGCAACGTGCGGCTAGGGTTTTGTAACACATAGGTGAAGCTGAAACCGATTTGGTTCTCTGGTTTGGGTTGGGCTGGGACCTATTTGGTCCGGTTCAACCCGATTAAGGAGCGGTTCGGGTTTTTGGCGTCCGATTCGAGTCGGTTCGGGTGGTCCAGCTTAATTCTAGAGCGGCAGAAGACTGTAATAGGATAGATTATTGGCTTTATTAATGTAATTGAGCTTTAATTTATCCTAGGGGCTAATTAAACCGGTTCATTAGCTATTTAAATGTTTTATGGATGTCATTTAGATTTAATCCCACCTTAGGCTATAAAGCATGCTCATGCATTTATGTATGTTATAATTAGATTATAATATATGGTTTGAAATGCATGGTTGATTTTCATGAGATATTTAATGTAGATGAGTAATATTAAATACATGAAAATGAAATAACATGATGCATGCAATTACTTAGTTAAATATAAATCGTTATATTTAATAAATTGTTTGCAGCATGCTACTTTGATTTACCTTGATTGGCGATATATAATTGTTATATTAATTAATAAGGAAATCAAAGTTGCATTGAGCATGAAACATCCATAGAATTAATATAATCGTTATATTAAAATTCATGCAATGCAAATCAATATAGTTTAATTCAATTAACTTGAATATGTTGTTAATTGTTTTTAAACTATAATATGCATGATTATAGGGCTAATCATTACACACATAGGACCATAGGTTAAAATTGATTAATTTTAATGAGTTAAAATTAATTACACCTAAGGTCTCATTCTAATAGGATTAGAATAATATCTTACTTAGTTTAAAATAGTTTTAACTAACTAAGTAGGACCAACATTACTATGATTATAAGGGAGCTCTACCAGTGATGTTCTGTCTAAGGTTGGGGGTATTTAAGTTGACGGTTTACGGAGCACCTCCTACCTGGGAACTGATCTGGAACACTGAAGTTGAATTAATCATAGTTTAATGTTAGATAATGGTCACTAGGTTAATTAAATATGTTTAATTCACCTAGACTTTGGACTAAAGATCTTATTATAATAGTTATAATAGGATTAGACTTAGATAGATTGACTTAGCCGGATTTATCTAAGTTTAAACAAACCCTAAAATATACGATAGGTCACTTTAGTGGGAGGAAAATTTCAAAACTTGATTTAAATCGAGTTTTGCTCCCACGTCCCTATATTCACAACGTGAGATCCATGCTCAGCTTCGTGTCATTTAAGCGCGGCCTCCCTTCGAAAAGTGTTTGCATGGATCAATAACACGGTGAATGGGGAAAGTGTCCATAGTAAGTGGGAGCGGGACACGTGTCAACGTATCCCTCGGTCTCAATTTTACTTTCATGTTATAATTTTTCTTTAGAGAGTCAAGCCACTTCAATTTTATTTTTCAATGATCCTTTTATTAATTTATTTGGTCCATTATGTTATTTTATTTTGTATAATTTATTTCTGTAATTTTACTTTTTTAGATCATCATGCATTTCACACAATCACAGCTCTATACCCGGGCTATACCCTTTAGGATTAGAATCGAGGATGTAGTAGTGTCGACCTTCGAAGGGACATAATTGCCCTCGCATAGGCGCACGAAAAATCCTCACTCAGGTTAGTTCATATGTTATTTTATAACATTTGGATTAATTTGGGAGCCTTTTATCCATTAGAGTTAGAATCTTTATACCCTCACTTCATTCTCATAGTTCTGGGTCATTTATTTTGTATTATCATTATTTTTGTGTGTTTTTTTTTTTAAAAAAAAACATGGGTTAATCATGGTAATTAAGTTTCAACTCTTTCTTTTTTTATACCATTTTACCTTTTTTTAAAAGGCTTTTATTAAAAAATGAAGTCATCTTATCCTCATTGTTTTGAAGAAAAACTTCTTTAAAAAATAAGGAGTCTTCCTATTTTTGTTGTTTTTTTTTTTTCTTAAAAAAGCTTTCTTTAAAAATAAAAGTCTTTCTATCTTCGTTGTTTTTTTTTTTCAAAAACATTCAAGTATTTTTATCTCTTCCGTTTCTTTTAAGGTTTTTCTCTCTTTCTTTTGGATTTCTTTTTAAAGAGGGAGAAAATGTCTTTAAAATAAAGGTTTTTTTTTTCCTCCTCTTCAATTATTTTCCATCTCGTTCAGTCCTTGGCCATTTTTTTTATCTCATTCCCCTTAAGTCATGCATCATATTCGAAATTAGTAATGTCGACCTTCAAAGGGACATCATTGCCCTCGTGTAGGCGCATGAAAATTTTGGCTCAAGTTAATTTAATCGTTATTTTATAACATTGAATTAATTTGGGACCCTTTTTTCTAGGATTAGAATTTTAATCTCACATTATTCACACCCCTCATGTTAATTCATTTGTTATTTTATAACATTTGAATGAATTTGAGACCATTTTTCCTTCTAGGATTAAAATTTTATCCTCACATCATTCTCCATCAATCAAGTTAATTCCATTGTTATTTTATAACATTGAGATTGACTTGATATCCTTTGTTTTCTAGGATTAGAATTTTAATCTCACATTATCCTCACCACTTAAGTTAATTCAATTGTTATCTTATGACATTGAAATTAACTTGAGATAATTTGTTTCAAGTCAAGTTAATTCAATTGTTATCATATAACATTGAAATTAATTTGGGATCCTTTGTTTCCTGGGATTATAAATTTTTATCTCCGTCACTTTTAGAATTCTTTGTCAAATATCTTTTTCATTATTTTCATTTTATCATTTCTTTGTTAATATTCTTGTGAAACCAAAAAAAAAAGGAATATTAATGTTTTTTTTTTGTTTGGAAACAATAGGATCTTTTGTAAAAAAAAAAGAGGGCAAAAAGAATTTCTTTTATTAGCTTTTTATTGTTTCCATTTTTTTTAAAAAAAAAAAAAGAAAAAAGAAAAAGGGTTCCTTTAACTTGAGTGAATTTCTCCTTTTAAAATTTTTATTTTTCCATTTTGTAAAGAAATAAATTGTGGAGATAAATTTTCACCTTGAAATAAATTCCCCATATACCTTTCAGAAAAAGAAAAAATTCTTAGATTTTTTTTCTTTCCTCCTTATAGATTTAAGTTGCACATCTAGCAAATATTTGAGTCTTACGAGTCATGCATATAGTTTAGGCTCATCTCATTCATGACCTTTGGGATCATATACTTTCCATGATGAAGTAGTGTCGACCTTCGAGGGGATATAATTGCCCCCGTGCAGGCACATGAAAAATCTCCACTTAAGTTAATTCTTTGTTATTTTATAACATTGAAATTATTATTTTTTTTTTGAACCTTTAGAGGTTCAAATTTCTCACTTTATTAAGCTTAAAATTATCTTCCATCCCTCACATCACAATATTTTCTTCATAGACCATCATCTAGGTTTAGAACATTCGTAAGATAGAGAGAGTAGTGCTGATACCCTCGTTCCTCATATCCACTCATTCATCATAAGAATCCTGAGTTCATCTTTAGAACAAGAGTGTCATGCATTTGGATCCATGTTCACATTTGCGTAAAGTTGTGACACATTGACTCTCACGCAAACACAAAGAATATTTCACTCATGTTCATGGTTAGGAGACATTTTTCTCTTCATAAGATGCATTTAGGACTTAATATTGCATTTTTCATGCATTTCAATCCATGTTTACAATTTACACATTTTCCCATACATCATTATCTCATATTCCATGTTAAGGTCATTTTTAAAAAAAAAAAAAAAAATCTTCTTGCATTTTTTACTCAATAATGACTTAGTATCTTCCCATGCATCAATTTTCAATTTTCTTTTATCACATTCTTTGATCACATCATTCAGTTGCATTTCATGAAAAAAAACTTGTATAGTCTTTTTATCTTTTTTCTAAAAAGAAAATGGCTCAACAACCACATGCTCGTCGTTCTTACAGACTACAAGGCAAAGACATGGAAGGACAGAATGTTGAACAATCTCATGAACAAGACATGAAAATTCTCTCTTTTGGAGAATGGTGAAACAGTGGCAGATGTCTCTCAACCTGACATCCCAGTCAATAATCCTGATGACTCACCTCATTCCCACGAGTCGAAAATATCTCTTTGTTAGCCAACTAGAGATTTCACTCAACCACAGTCATCACCCCCCTTCAGCAAGCTATCAGTTTTCATTTTTTTCAGGAGGGCCAATCTAGCATAAGTCATCAAACGAAATTTGCGTTCCAGAAACCTATCCCACTGAAAGCAAATTCCAATGTTCCCAATCTTCATGATCCTGTAATTAGAAGAGCCTTGACTGGAAAAGGTAAAAAAGTTATTACCAAGAAAAGGTTGAAATTCTTGAGAAAAGATTAAATGTGATTGAAGGAACTGACATCTTTGGTAATGTTGGTCCTACCCTATTATGTCGGTGTCGAACGGGGTTATTCCACCCAAACGAGGTTATTCCACCCAAATTCAAAGTACCTAAGTTTGGAAAATATGATGGGACGTCTTGTCTCAAACCCACCTCGTTATGTATTGCAGAAATATGTCAGGTTACTCTCAAAATGACAAGCTCCTCATAGTTTGATTGGTCTAGCATCTCGTTGGTATATGCAATTAGACAGTACACACATTCGTTCTTGGAGTAGTTTGGTTGATTCCTTTTTGAAGCAATATAGGCATAATGTAGACATGGTTCCTGATCGATTAGACTTGCAGAACATGGGGAGAGGAAGGAAGCAGAGAACTTTAAAGAATATACTCAAAGGTGGAGGGATACAACCCACAAGTACACCCACCTTTAAATAACAAGGAATTGACAACTATGTTCCTTAATACCCTTGAATCTCCCTACTATGATTGAATGATAGGAAGTGCATCCACCAATCTTTCAGACATCAGGATGATTGGAGAAAGAATAGAATACAGGGTTAAGCATGGAAGGATATTCAATAATGCAATTGAATCATCAATCAAAGATGAAGAAGACTGCTTAGGGGATCAACAAGTCCAAGTAATATTTTCTACGCCAAGACTCATGCACAACTACAAAGAAAATCAGCAAAGTTCTCCTCAAAGCCATTTGCTTATTCACCAATTTTGCAGCATAATCCACAACCAACAAGGTTGATTGTATCTTACAATCATAAAGGTAAGAAACAGCAAAGGTGGTGAATGTTTATCCAGTACCAATTGCATTTATCGATGCTTCGTCGTGCTTATTCAGGAAAAACCTATTGGTGTTCATGCTTACAATACCACCAATTCAATCTCTCCATACCCAAAGTAGTGTGATCCCAATATCATGGAAGAGCTTTAGGCCACACTTGAAAGAATCGAAGTATCATGTGCAAGATCGAATGAAGGCAGTTCAGGCATTAATCACTAGAGTTTGGGGCTTCTATTCATCATGAGAAGAAATATCTTGTGTACTTGATTATTCTTCATTATCAATAAAGTCTACTTCTCTTTTAACTGTCTTTAAGATTATGAAAATTCAAAGATAGAGAAGGGCCCATGACTCAACAAAGCATGCATGAAATATGATTATCATAAGTTAGCTAAGTAGTCAGGAAGAGCATGGGCATGTGAAAATTGAGCTATTTTCTTTTGGTCGAGATTTCATCATACATGCATTTATGCATCATTTGTTGGGTTTTATGCCCTAAAACTCGTAGATAGTGAATGTAACCGTTGACCGGATATTAATGAAATAATCTTGATATGTTTTTTATTAATTCTTATTAGTTATTTTATATTTGTCTTTGCCTAATAATAACCCTAATCCAATAAACTAGACATCCAAGGCTGTAATATGAGTCTTGAACTATATGTAGCGACATATGGGATCATTGTTCAAGAAACAGCCTAAAGGGTCTATAGTATAGGGATAAGACTGAGTGCCTTATCCTGGTGACACTATGGATACGGCCCACTTTGTATTTGATACAAACGCTGCGATCCAACGCGTTCGTGTAGGAGACATGCGAGTGGGGGTATCCTATGCAATGAGTTTGCATAAGACCGGACCGCGAAATAGTAACCACTGGTTATAACACCGTTAACTAGTTGGTTTTCTATTTCACTAGGACGACCTAGACAACTTAGTCTTAATCCTGAGTTGATTATGGACTCCTGCTCATGAGAGATTGTCCTTTGATTTGTATGGGTGAGAGTGGCCAATACACCGACTCAATA